>JAGVSL010000118.1:0-1200000 GCA_022494535.1 Himalopsyche phryganea | reverse complement strand
ATTTTGGGCGGATAGTTTAGTTAACAGTAGATATTAATGACGAACCTGAATGCTTCTGGCCCTAATTTGGTAGCTGATCTGTCATAACTCTCGTGGCAGGTATTTGTCAAGCCTTTAGCGAGATCCATATATTTATCAGAAAGGGAAGTCTTCAGAGTTTTGGCACCGAGGGCAAACAGTCCACCTAAAGTTTAAAAAAAATATATTAATATAATGTAACATAATACATGTTATACTGCCGGGTCTTAAGCAAAGTGGTCAATGTTGTTGGCTTCAGTTACGGCTTGGATTCCAGTACGGACAGTATAACAGATTGACTTTCCAATCGATTTATGGATTTGTGTTTGAAGGCATAGATGTTTGTGATGTTTAAAATTTCCCCCTCCCCATCCGATGCCTAAAAACGAGGTGTAGCAGAAGGGATTAGCTAAACACTACTCCTGCTCTGCCTTAGCCTTCTATCCTTACTCTGTTTGAAAAAAGAGAGATTGAGTGACAAGCAACTTCTGCTAAGATAAGCTCCGTGAGGAGTCCATATGCTACATTGATACATTGGAAGCGGAAGTGGTTAAAAAAATATATGTTATACTGCTAATTAATCTAAGTATTCTAAATTCTCGATTTAGCATTTTAATACCTTTAAGAATATTGATCGTAATATAATGACTGGCAAAAAGATAATATCGAAAAAATTTGAGCGATTTCATTCTAATTTGAATTATTAAGATTTTGTATATTTCCATGCATTTTGTCACTAACAAGCCTGTTATTGAAGATATTTAGTTAAAGCATTCCCACATGAAATAATTAATTATGGGTATTGCTATACAGTTACGGATGTCTCCGGTATGATTACCGGTGGGGACAGCTTCATAAATTGATCTTTCAATCGATTTATGGATTTCTAGTCGTAGTTATGAATGTTAGTGATGTTAAAATTTCCTCCCACCCATCCAATCCTCAAAAATGGAGCATAGTGAGAGGTGTAAGCTAACCACTGGTCCTGTCCCAGCCCTATCCTTCTATCCCTACTCACTTCGAAAAAAAGAGAGGTTGAGTGACTGAGTAACAAGCAGTTCTCTTAGAAAACTTCTGTTTAGATACCTCCATTAGGGAGCCATATGCTCCAAGTAGGGAGCGGACATTGTAAAAAAAAAATTGCGATTAAAAGCCATGTTGCTCACTTGTCGTATCATGTAACCAAGCAACCTTAAGTGGTTTCAAATGATTACCAGAAGTATTTTCAGAGCAGTTACCCAAGATGTGATTTTTATGTACTAAAGAGTGGTGAAATAATTTACTACAGGCTCAGAAACTAAACCTAAATAATGGAACTTTGGCCAATGCCAACGCAACATTATCCAGCCTGACCGTAATTGGAATCTTTTGACAGCTTTTCGATTAGTCTTAGTATTTTACATAAATATCGTTGTTTATTATCATGTTTTTCCACTACGTTCACAATATTAAATCGATAAAGTAATGGTCAAAAAAAACATGTATATTGTAGTCAAACGTATGTACCTGAGAAGCAAGATAAGTGGTCCATTTTGTCTTCTAAGATCCTGTCGTATTTGAGATCGGCCACGTACGTAAGACCACTGTGGGAAACTCGAATCATGTTTTCTAAAATTGCTTTCATGGCATCGTCGAACATCTGTCGGGCTTCGAAGTCGTCTTTGTTTTGCAGCCATGCCTTCAGCAGGTACTCGTAGAAAGAGTCGCCTAATCCGCCCAGAGACATGTGATCTGAAATAGGATAAACAATCAATGTAAATAATTAATATTTATTGTGCGATGTCCGTAGGGAGAAATGCTTCAAATAAGATCTCCTACTTAAGTATTTCATTTAGAGTCGATCAACTTTAAAACCTTCACCTGAAAACAAATTTGCAGATAATTATACAGGACAGTGAGGCCCAATAATATTTTATGCAATCTAAATAAAATCTGTCAGGTTAGTGTGCGTCGTTCTCAATCCATTCCTTGACGGAGACCTCTTCATGCTCCCTCCATGGTCAATAGCTTCGGTTATGAATACGGAATCCCAGTAAGGACAGTTTCATAGATCGATTTATGGATTTCTGTTCGTAGGGATGAATTCTTCTTCTTGGACAATATTCACTCTCTATGTGGATAAAATGGCCACCACTTGGCACCTCCATGATTCCCTGTCATCCGCCGATTGCTTCGCCTTCTTCCATCAAATGCCAGCATCCTTCAGTTCTGCTGAGTACATCATCCCGCCCTGAAGGTTGTGGAATAATAATTTTAATAAAAACTTACGCTGTCCCCATTTTCCAGTCTTCGGATTAATGTAGTTTGGATAGAGTCCACGAGGTTTCTCCATATCTCTCAGTACACGACGTACGCGGTCCACCTTCTCCTTGTAGACAGGATCGCCTGTCACATCGCTCAGGTAAGTAAACTCAAGGTGAAGAGTACCGATTTCTGACAGGATACTACTGCCGCCACTGGCCCAGCCGTAGTTCTTACTCAGCTGAAATAAATATAAAAAAGTATTGCAAAGACTAAAACTGTAGCATACAATTTTAAGGGGATGTTTTTTGTTATGACTTAGCCCCTGTTATCTTTTATCATTATTTTGTATTGAATGGATTGTAAAACAATTTCTCAATATCAATGAGTGCAGTTAAATATTTTCATATGTTTTAAACAAACTTTCAATTAATTGGTCCTTTGGGGCCTAAAGGGTTAAGCGCTATAGTGTGCTCTATATTTTAAAGCACAACAGGTTGGTCACGCAAAATGATTCGACATACACACTCTTTTCTACAATAATTTTCCTAGCTAGGGTAGTGTTTTGGGTGATGAGAAACTAAATGTGCAAAAATTGCATTTATCAAATTACTTACCCCTGTGCTGGGATTGATGAGCGAATGAGGAATTCCCGTCGGGGTCTGGAAAGCTGGCAGCAGCTTGTCGGCGACATGGCGAGCTTTGTCTCTGAAGATGGTGTCTCCGGTGAGGGCATAGCAGGTCAGCATACCGCCGACAAATCTGATTGTTGTCTCAAATACAGAGAGATCGCTTACCTGAAGTCGGCAACGAAAAACAGATTCATTTTTTGTAAAATATATTAAACAATTAAATGATAGACCCTATAAATAAAATATTGAAAGAAAGTCACAGAAGCTTCTTGGATCTATTAATATCGACTGTGGAAAGGAAAAAGGACGTAACCCACATACAAAAAATATTGTGCATATCCCGAACAAAACGTGTATTAAATTGTATACATTGTGATTTTCGAAAAAAATACATTTTGAAAAGGTGGAGGGATAAGATTCTGAATCATCTAATTATTTGATACATATCTATATAATTGATATCTGATCAAGTAAAAATCACAAGTAGTACAGTGCAGCCTTGAAATTGATGTATTGTCAAAATACTTTTGCAAAGTAATTTAACTCCAATAATGAATATGATAAAATGTCAAAGTTCCCGAAAATTTTATTAGTTAGTTTTATCTCTTCTTAACAGTATATTATATAAATAATAGTTATCAACTAATCAATAAAATGTTGTAGAGCTAAATTCTTTGATATTTAATTCTATTATAATGGAGTTCTACCGAGTAACGTAAATTCAATCAATATCGAAAGTTTATTCTCCTGCATCATAAATAATTCACGTCAAACATAATTTTATTGGTAATGCGATATGCAGTTTTAATTTATTTTTGTTTTGATACAAGCATTTGTAGAAATTCTGTGTTTCAATTTGGACGCGATATTTTTTTAGATACTCGGTCTAAAAATTAAATTTTACTAGTAACACTTGCCTACAGAAAGAAACTTGGAGTTCGATGAATATAATTAAAAAATGTATTACGTCATTCTGATTACATTTTATGGCCTTCACATTAATGTTCGGTTTTGTAATTTTGAGGTTATATTGAAGACACAAATTCAAAACAGCTAATGAATAATTTGCCAACTTACAATGTTATCCATGTTGAGATTCTCAGCGATCCAATCGCGCCCCTCCTTGAACTCCTTGTCCAGCCCCATGATGTAGAGCGTGTCGAGTCCGTCGAGGATAGTCGCCCCGAGATTGGAAGATCCAAAGATGCTGGCGGTGTGTCCCCGCTTAGAGATAGGCCTCAGTTCGTTTTTACCCCACGCGTACAGCTTGTAGTTGTTCCACGCGTGCTGTGTCATCTGGAATTGAGAAAAAAATCATGTCAATAATTTATCCTGTAGGTAATTTATAGATAAAGTTAGTTTCAGTGAAATTATCAATCAAGTCAAGTTTTTCTTACACTTCCAATGTGGAGCGAAGTTATGAAGTCTAAAGGGGTTGTTTTGTGAGTATGTCAGTCATTTAACCTTTCATTTGAAGAAGGACGAAGTATGAAAGGATGGGGTAAGGAAAATATTAGTAGCTAATCTGATTACTCATTTTCAGGATCAGACACGACAGTTGGGAAAGAATGAAAATGCCAACGATTCGATGCTTTCGGATGCAAATCCACGAATGTGAGTCGACGGTAGGAGTGTAGGTTTTTGGCGCATTGTACAACGATTAGTGTCCGAAAGTGGGTAGGATAGGAATTTTTGAAAATATGAAAGATGCCTTGCTGAGACTTAACTGAGTTCTGAATTTTTCTCATGATTGTGTTTTAAAATTTGTTTCCAGGTACGCCACAGTAAGGATGATTTTTTGCTACATCACAAAGAGTACGTCGGGCGAATCAAGAAAGCAAATGAAAAATATTTCATTTTATTTAAAGAGTTTCGGCATTAATTTAACTGCTAGCAATAAAATCATTCATCTCGAAAAAAGACAATACGCAAAACTTTTCAAACTGCACAGAAGAGAAAAGACGATAAACACGGACGAGGTTAAAAAAAAGACGACGAATTAATAAGCGAATCCTGCAGACGTGGAAATTGTCACGTTTTCAGCTGGATCAGCGGGTTTTTGTCAAATGAAACTACCTGAAATATTAATTAAAACTGAACCGGATTACCAGTGCTTTCCAAACATCGGATAGATAAAGGCATTAAAAATAGACGTATTTATTATATTACTCTGTTTGCTAAGGATTAAAAAATAAGCTGTTAGATTATAAAAAAATATTAAGGCAACGATATAAAATACATTTTAATATTCAGTTCTAAGTATTTCGTATTTATAAATACATACAATCAGTAAAATCTAGATAAAACCATGAATTTAGCATTTGGGAGATTATAATGAAAACATAATAATTTCGGAATAAATTTTAAAATTTAAAGTTTATGACCTGTTTTTCTCAGAGTATAAATTTTCGACTCATCATGTGAAAATTGATATGAACTATAAACGATTGATTTAAAAAAATATACCAAGTATGTTAATTTTTTCAAATATTTGCTGAAAATTTTAATTATTTTTTTTCAAACTTAACTGTAGAAAAGCAAATCCCACGTTCCAATACTAATTCAAAATAAGTAATTTAACCTGACGAGAGATTGAACGATAAACTACTTCCAGAAATGTCACTCTAAGTCAATTTTTATGCGGCCCACTATGCGGTCAATAAATTGTTTGTTATTAGAGAATCATTCAATTTTTATGTTGTAATTCACGGTAGTAAATAATGTTTATCCAAAAATAGTATTGTCCTTGCGGCCCACCGTCCATTTTTAATGTAGCCCTCCAGCTAAAAAGTTTATTCGGGTCTGTTCTAACACTCACCCTTAGTAACTAGTTTAGTTATTTTGAGTTTCCAATTAAGCGGTTTTCAAATTAGGGGGCGCGAAAAGTTAAACTTTTTAATTCTTTACTGACATACTGAAACCATTGTTACAATTGGTTGCTGGTCAGTAGAATCTTACAAACGGACCAAAGAATTAATAATAAAACAACATAATTTAATATAATATAAAAACAGAGTATAGCTACAATAATTCGATAACGAAATTACATGTGATGGAAAAAATAAGCAATAAAACACTATGTAGACGCCTACTATGGATAGCCGTGTAACTTTTTACAAACCATCAGCGGCAAAAACGAAAAAGGGAATTTGATTTGCGACGTGGTGACATGGATCAAGAGCTTACTATGACATTTTTTTATTCACACGCAGAAAAAAAATACCATGAACGCCGATTTTTCTCACACAAATAAATAAATAAATGCCACAGGCACCAAACAATGGGAAGAGATCGACGACGCGAATTACGAATCAATCTATATAGGATGTTACAGTTATGACGGAATCTATTGTTGGTAAACAGAGATTCGATACAGTCACATATGGGTACATGAAAAAAAAAACTATTTTATACAGTGAATATTGAAAAAATTAGCAACCATTGATATTAACTAAGTTTCAGGAGATTCGCTGATTTATCCATTGACTGCACAATGAATGGGTGGGATGGAATAAATCTCTGTTTGATATCACCAAACTTCTCGTTTAGATTTATTATGCTCTGCAAGGAATAAGTTCGTGGAAGGCATATGACGAAAACTTCACTGAATTTCTGAATCTTAATTTATTACCATTAAAAGTAATCAACTATTATCAAATAACATTTTAAATAGGGTAAGTGAATCACCTTTAAATTAATTTCCCTTGGTATTTCAACCTCCAAACACTAGAAATTAATTTTGTAATTAGTAGTGTTACGATAATTAAAATTATTATCTTTTGATTTTGAATATACAATTAATATTCACTTTTAAGGTGTTGACTGTCAATTCTTGGTGGAAAGACATTATATTTTAAAAAATAAAACATAATTCATTTGTACTACTTCCACATATTTATAATGATCGGGACCGGTTTTTTAAAATACAATTCAAATAGATAACTCAGTTAGTCTGAAGATGCTGAAGATGAATATGAAAAGCAAAACACGTGACACATTTAGTAACACCGCCAGTGGAATAATAAAGTTATCAATTTTAATTTTATATGCTATTTATTTTATAGCAGGGGATACAATTTACAAAATCTGCAAAAATAATTTACCTCCTTGATCTTCTCTCGCCTCATCAGCGTTTCTTCGTCCAAAGACTTCGTGTCGTCATGTTCACTGACAACGTACACACCTGTGTGAACGCCCGTTTTACCGAGCGGCGGAGCAGGTATGATACCCTCGGGATTGACAAACTTGTCATTCACCAAATTGAACTGGTCTCTGCGGAGAGGTAGGGCACCGTCAGGGCCTACTTCCGGTATGTCGTTCTTCAGCTGATCGTGCGACGTGGAGAGTATTGCCAGGAATATCAGAAATACTCCCGATATGCACACGTACGTCACCAACCTCAGGATTCCACGCATTTTGATTTATTGTATCAAACTAGTTTTACAAAAACACCCACTGTCACTGACGATACTATTATAAAGTTAGAATTATCACTTACGACAGTTTTAACTAATGTTGATTAATATTGTTGTTCAAAAAAATGTTTTCTGGAGATATAATAAAATATGATGACGTTATAAGAAATTTCTACATAAAGGAACTAAGTTTTTTTGTATAAGTCGATTCACACATTCAAGTATAAGGGATTGTTTTGCAATTGTCAGATAGTTTACAATTCGATATTTTATGTAAGGTTGAACCATACACAGCCACGCATAGGTATAAATTGATTTATGCTTTTCATTTACTGAATTAATTAATTGTCCTCAGATTTAATGAGTTTTATAAACAAAAAGATCAGTTCTCTCAATTAGTGACAACAAATCATTTTTGAACGTGGGTAATTGTATAATAAGGTGATATTACGACGATCACGATGGAAAATATTTGAGAATGGCAAGTTAAAAAACATTTTTAATTTCCTAACTACTCCGAGGTAATAAGCTCTTTATTAAGATACAATTAAAGAACATGTAATTGAGATTTAATTAACAATCATCGAAGGCACGGTAAATTTGCATTGACGAAACTGATATCTCTAGACTAAATCAAATATGCTAAATATCATTACAGATTGTGCAATGTTTTCTAGATATGTGTTTATCCTGGGAAAGAAGAATTTAATTTGCTTAATTCGTAATGAATTCTACAGATAAATACTTTTTTGTAAATGAATAATAAGATACTTGAAGACATTTTTAATGAAACATAAAGATAAAATGCCCATAGCCTTTTCTACGCTACTTAACTTCCACTGGTTTTACAGATTTATAAATCGAGTCGGGTCCGTGGTGCAGTGGTCAACGTCGTTGTCTTCGGTTACGGATGTCACGGGTTCGAATCCCAGTACGGACAGTTTTATAGTTAATTTTTCAATGGATTTCTGTTCGAAGGAATGGATGTTAGTGATGTCTAAAATTCACTCCCACCGACTGATTATCTAACCACTAGTCCTGGTCTACTATCCTCATTCTCTTAGAAAAACTTCTGCTAAGGCCATAGGCTTAACATTCGAAGCGAAACATGGTAAAAAAAATCAGTCATTCACCAACAACTGTTTAAGTATTTATTTCTTTACAAGATAAATGTTGTGTAAGTAGATTCAAAATGTTAAATAGATTGCCTTCCTACTTCTTAGTAAAGATTGAAATTTATGACAAAGAAAGATATATTACACTAATTAGGTGAATAAAAATAAATTTTTGTCTACCACATTACCATGTCATTTGCTGTCTAATGACTTCAACAATGACTCGAATATTGCACTATAAGCAATTATAGAAAACATTAAAATATCCGGAGATAAAAATAATGGTATTATTTCGAAAATAGTAGGTTAACAGCGTCGATAATAAATTCGCACAAATGGTTTTTATTCCACGATAGCATCGCGATTCGCTAATGAATTATTTATTTTCGTCGTAAAAGCCTTGAAAATAATTTATTAATACACAGAGCCATTTCACCGTGCCAGTAGCCGAGCGGAAATGAAACAATAAAAAATATATATAACGATGCAATAATGACGGAAGCAAAAATTAATATCGAAATGCATGAGAGTTATCTAATAAATGCCAGATCATTTCACCAAGATGAATTTCATAACACATTCTGTTTAAAGTTTAAACTATCAAATTTATTCAATCTCAGATCACTATTAATTATTTTAATGAAAGATAGAAAATCTATCTTTAATGCTTGGAAATCTTAGAGGAAACCATTTAGTTTTTTCTCATAGCAAGTTTTAGGATGAATTATATGCCTGTGTCTTCAGACGTACATACAAATTTCAATTTTTATAGGAATTTCAACTGTAATCAATCATGAAATGCATAGGTCATAAAGACATGCTATGAAACAGTATAGCAGTATATTTAAGTAATCATTTTAATCATTCACGATTCATGTAAACTAAAAAAACCATGAAAACGAAGAAAATTTTAATAATTCAAATGCAGCATATCAATTTAAACCATAAGTAACAAATTAAATATATTGATGCCTCAGTTCCAAAGTGTAACAACTCAAATTGCATAGTTCTTAGTTAATAAGGAAACAAGATTTTCGGTTGGATTAATCTTCTTCTGTTTATGTAGATTTTAATGAACTTCTAGGATTATCTCTAAAAAACATTTATATTTATAATATTATAAACCTAATTTTATATCTTTCTGATATTAATAATATGAGTTTTCAGAGGTTTTCGCAGTTGTTGCAGTTTGGATCTAAATTAATAATATCCACTATCATTCTAAAATAGCCGCAGATTATCATTTTTCACATTTTAAACTGATTAATATCTTACTTAACTCATAACTGTACATTTTTGACTTGTTACATTTTAGAATTGAGGTATCTATATAAACACGTCCTTTACGGTTTCCACTGCACTCATTTTTCATTTATTGTTGCATTTTTCTCTTACCATAAGTTTAGTCGATATTTACTTACCTACCTTATTACATATTTCATATGGATTCTGAAAAAAATAACTATTCATTAACGGCAAAATTGACTTGTTACACTTTGGAACTGAGGTATCGATGTATTAGACAGAAGTATCGCAAGAAAATTTTGCTTCACCAGTTTTCGGAATGATACAAATAAATAATATAAACACAATAGAACAATATTGATTTTCTTTAGATGTGTTGCATTGCATTGTTGTTGACTTTCTAGTTTGTATGTATTATTATTGATTTCGATGCAGTTAATATCACTTCCGATAGAAGAAAAATGTGTTATCTTATCAGACGCACACATCGAAACATTTATTGTGATATATCAATGCATAGTTGTATTGTAATTAATCTTATCTCTCGGTTCACTGGTAGGTGATATAGATAATGCTTGCGAAATTGTACATATTTGAAATGAATTGACCGTTCCGATATAGTTAGCAAACGATATCGATATAGCACAAAATACATGTAGAAATCCGTATGTTTGTATGTCTATCGGTCACAATAACTCCTCCCAAACGGCGTACATTAGTGACGTGAAATTTTCACACGTCATTCTAGCTGAAATTGTTAGTTCAACTGTGCTATTTTCAACATTCAACTCTCGACACTCAACTTTTAACCTAAAACTGAAAACGCGATATTTTTAACGTTTCAATGCGGAATAAAAAATCAATATCAAATATTCCGTGATTGTCAACGTTCGGTAGTCAAGCAACTATAATATTTCATATAATAGACGTCACAAATAAAAAATTTTCATGCTTGAATCGTAAAATTTGTAAAAAATCAAAAGATTGAGCGTAAATTAGCGTTATCCATCATTTAAAATTATAAAACTTTAAACAGTGAAATCCTCATTTCGTGTCTTTGGTAGTAAATAAAGTCGCCATCATCTTTGCTGAAAATTAAATTAAGATTTGTGATATTGTATTGAGGATGCGCAGATTTACGAGACTCACATTTCGTATGACGTTTTATACATAGTATCCACTCATGTTTCCACGTGGCGATAATGGACATGCAATTAACATCAAAGGAATGTAGGCAATATTATTAGTATTTATCAAAACGAAATCAAAAGCAGTTGCGTGTTGATGAATATAATGAAATCTGATAATGTGGTCATTTGTAAGCAAAGCCAGCGTCTAAATAACCTAATATAAGCGTTCTCTATCTTGGGCGAAGCCGGGTAAAAACTGCTAGTCTATATATAAAACATAGACCAACAATCAAATGACAAAAAATAATGTTAGTTTTTATATATGTATATACTGTATTTGTACGGAAATAAAAAGCAAAAAATTGCATCAGACATGTTGTAGTATAACGCTGATTACCGGCTACATCGATCAGTCGCTGATCCGGAAAACATAATCCGGAACTAAATTGACGTAATTATGTCGACGTATCCGGTACAATTATGAAGGCATTTAAGGATAGTAAAAAAACTATCGTTGCTATGCTCGATTATAAAGCTGCACACTTGCACATTTTTGTCGTATCTCACATTTTGATATCAGTCGAAACTGGGTAACGCGTAGCGACATTTGATTTCGTAATTGTGTACGGTTTTGTCAGCGATTGCGTGAAATTTCAAATGGCCGAGTTTTTTTGAAGAAACCAATAGTCAGAGAACAACAACAATTTGATCGGTAATTGAAGACAAATATGCGTTCTCAAGGAATACTTTTACTTTCATCAATCGAAAATGTAAGTTTACTTTTAACGAATAATATATGCAATCGTATACCGTTTTGAAATCACGTACATAGTTAAATATAACACTTATGCATATATTATTTTAGTAACAACAAGTTCGTTCTAAGCGTCACTGTTGTCACGACGAAATTGATAGAGAATGTCTCCCACGATTAGTGGGTGATGAAAATTGGGAAACGGTGAACCATCATAGACTTTAAAAAATGAATATTTATTCAAGAAACGGTTTAACGTAGTTATTTATTAAACATTTTTAAGGTTTTAACTGTCGATTATTGGTGAAAAGGCATTTTATTTTCTATTCCGAGTTGGAAAGTACTGATTAAAATTAGGTTTTAGCAGATATTCAAGAAAGGGCCATAGAGATATCGATAGTAAATTTCATCGATATCCGTGTATTGAGACGAAATGAAGAAGTAAAATTTCTCAGTAAGCACTATGGGTGCCAATTTGAATATTCGATTATATTCGGCCCTTGTTTAATTATTCAATATTCGAATATTTGAGCAACTATTCGAAAAGTATTTTACAAAATCGACGAAAGATCATGTAACAATTTCTCCAGAATTCAAGAACAATAATGAATACCCCATTACCCTGGTAGTTACTATTTTCCCCTCCACCCAACTCGGGCGCTTTCAATATATTATCCTAATACGTTTGGCCAATGACTCGGGGGTAAAACTAACCCTTGAAACGCAGTACTAATCCGACGCAGTTGCAAATCTTAAATATAGTATCACAATGGAAAATGGAACGGTATTGGAATGTGTATGTAATGTTATGCTATTAATTATTCAAATAGAATTTTTAGTAGTATTTTCATACTTCAGAAACTAATCGAATATTTGAATAGTTTCAGTTTTTTTTTTGAATTTAAATTGTTGGGATTTTGTACATTTCCATGTAATTCGTCACTAAAGACCCGGGTATCGCCTCATCTTCATGCGTTCGAGCGCACGAATGAACTCGAACTGACAGACAGTAAACTAAATCTAAAAGCAGCTAAATGTTCTGATACTCTTATATCTAATGTACGTGTGGTTTTAACCATTGCATATAACATTACTGATATAATATAAAACTTGTTGATGTTGAGATACCTCCATTAGGAGACCATATGCTCCACACTGGGAGCCAACATGGTAAAAAAAAAATGATAATATTAAAAGAAAAGAAAAAAAACGTACAAAGAATAACTGTTGGTCTATATATATATAATATATATTTGTAAACCATGACCGCTACTTAACAGTAAGCTGGAATAACAGCAGTCATTGTCGCCGTTGCCAAGTAGTTACGCTGTCAGGCTATCTTGCTGATCGCCAACTTGCTGTTCATTTCCCAAATACAATACTTTCTCAAACACCATGTTAAGCGACTGGCTTACTGCAATTACTAAACATTATTGAAATGCTCCACATTGGAAATAAGTAGTAGAGAGAAACAAGTAAAAAAATAAAGGTGTGATAAGATAGTGAATCAAATAATATTATTTGTTAAAAGTGAAGTATTCACACTTTTTCACTGATAAATAATATTATCACAAAAAAATTACCCGACCTGCGATAACCTTATGTAAGAGATTTAACAATTTTGTAATATTTTTTCGAACGGATGAGATAGTAGTATATGTATATAATGTTATATATAAAACTGTGCCAACGTTATCTATATACATGTGTTCACTTATCAGCCAACATTCAAATCATGTACTCGAAAAATGTGACACGTAGAATACTGGTCTTTAGGAATAAAACATATAAAATAAGTAGAAACATACTAGGGCTTCCAATCCCGGTATCCCGGTCAATCAGCCAATCTCGAAATCTCAAATTGTGTAAACATCATCTCGGTATTTCGGGATTAAAAATCAATTAATATTTCAAATTAAGTACTTTCCGATTAAGTACAACGTGTACCTCGGTTTGTTTATGTACATACTTTTTGTGAAGACTACAATACCTACATAATTAATATATGTATTGTGGTCTCCCACCTTCTCATACTTTGTAACAGTCGTAGATAGGGATAGACAATATAGCAACAATATATACATTTTTTTTTCTTATATGGATTCGGCGGTAACTTTGTGGGAGTTCATTTTTAATTTTAAAACTATTATTGTTTTCTATTATTTTATAAAAAAAATCAATTGGAACAATTATAATATATTATGAGAAAAAGAACTGCTCAATAAATAAAATAATAAAGTCTGATCCTCAATAAATAAACAACAAAACAATTCGAAGGCCAAAAAGCATACCAAATCATACATACATTTCAACTGAGGCAATAGTGAAAAATGATTCAATTAAAAATAATCGACTTTTAAGAAATAATGAAATTTAAGCCTGTCTATTTACATACATAACTTAACCATTATTTATTAAACTATACATTTTATGAGATTCGTTAATCATTTACGTATTAGCATTTATTTTTAATACTAATGTTAATTATGGTTTTTTCCACTATGAAATAAATTGACGTCATATAGATTTCTTTAAATTACGTAAAAAAATACACGGAATATGGTTGAGCTTATTTTTTCAGACTATGGACCGTCCTAAAATCTATCTAACTGCATTCATAACTTAAAACAGCCGATTTTCGACTTATCACCTTCTGTCACACCAATATGTCGACGTACCTAATATATGAATTAAAACATGAAAATACCCTTGGTGACCAATCCCGGAATTGCAAAAATTTTTAATCCCGGGATAATAAAAATGGTCCAGCATTGGATGCCCTAATACATACTGTTATTAATCTGTTCATTATTATATTATAGAAGATAATCTTGTGAAGTAAAATGAGACGCTACGAAAGCTTATCTGGATGTCTGTTGAAACGTGACTCCGTATGAAATGAAATAATAATTATTATTGCGGTCTGAATACAGTTATAACATCTTACAGCGGTTTCGCCAGTACATCTGTTGCTCCATTGACCCGAATTCCGAAAGAAGAGAACATCATATTTTACGTATAAATATAACTTTCAACAACTGCTACCGAATTGCATTATATCGTCGTTATTCTGGAAGAAGACACTAACTGAAAAATAATAGTTTTGAGTAATTGGACACATGTTTGAAATGCTATACCTTTTTCATTGTGTGTTTGTACTGTTTTTAAATAAAAGTATAATTTATAAAAATATGTGTGTTCTTCCGTTCGGTAGAGTTTGAAATAATGAAAATTTTGGTATATCTCACTCAATATGTCAGTTTTAAAAAACAATGTTTCCATACTTAGTATGTGTCTGTGTCTGTGTGTGTAGCCTACTGTATAACTGTCTTAATACACGGCAAACAATCAATAAAGCTCCATTGTTGTACCCACCATCACCTGTTACGAAGTCACGTAAACGAAGCGTGTCACAAAAACTTCACGAATGTCGGAGGAAAATAAATTATTCATAAGAAAATTCACAGTCAATAATGATATAATTTCTACAATTTGATATCTATCTACTCGCTTGTCATATAAAATAACATCGAGAATTTTAAATGCATTGAAATTTGCTGACTGACGGTGGAAACGGTTTGAGCGATTCTTTCCTTTTCTATACCTGGACTACCACTAGGATGTCATGATAAGCATTATGTGTTATATTACTGAGGATGAAAATTAATTATTTACTATTCCTTTAACTCTTTCAAACCATGGTAAAATCCGAATTCTTTGGCTGCCTGCCAATCGCTTTGTTGATACCAAATAATAATAAAAAAACGTCCGAAAAAACTAACGATGGCGTGAAACCGAAATAGCTATCAACTACCCGATAAAAATTTTGTGGAGCTAAATACTTTGTTATTTTATCCTATTATAATGGAGTTCTACCAAGTAAATGCCAATTCAATCAATAAAAAAAAACGTTCTGAGGATTTTTTAGATGCTGGCATCTGGCATCCCACTGGTCTCCAACAGATGATTGAGGTTTTTCTGGGACAACCGCAGCACAGTAAGAACAGATAGCTTTATAGTAACCATTTTTAAAGTGTTTTAATTGTCAATTCTTGGTGCAAATTTAATGTTCAATTTTGTGTAAATAGCCTTTTTATGATTTTAATCAGTTGATAATGCTCACGATGAGCGAAACCGATCCTTATCATTATAGAAATGTGGAAATAGTACAAACAAATTGTATTTTATTTTTGAAACTAGTATAACGTTACCATCATAGAAAACGGTATTAAAATTGAAATACTGAATGTATAAAGTAGCTAGTAAATATATCGGAAATGTGTGTGCATTGCATAACATTTTATTTTATATAGACCGCGAACGCTTACTTCATGAGAAAATTTCATACCTACATGTGATAATAATACAACGTCTACAGAGCGGTCTGGGGTATTATATATAAGATAGGATTGTAGTAAATGACCCCGGTTGTATTTTTACGCAATGAGTTTCATGATCAATACTGTGTTGAAAGTATATTACATTAAATAAAAAAAAATATCCCCTGAACTGTAGCTGGGTTATGAAAGGAATTAAAAATAATAGAATTATATTTGTCGACTTTCACAAAAACAGTAATTATTATTTCTTTTTTCACAGTGATTACGGAGCCTACCTAGCCTCTACGGAGAAAGGCGGGGAAAGATTTAAATAATGAAATTTTTAAAAGGTCGTAAATAAAAATATTTTTTGATGCGGAAAGTGTACATCTGCCAAAGGTCGTTAATCAAATTATTTTCGGAATTGTGATACAAGAAAAGCATTTAAAAATAAGCTTTGATAAATAATTAAAATGTTTTCGTATACGATTCTGTAAAATTAAAGAAAAACAATCACAGTGTAGATAATATATTACGTATTTTATCGCTGGTGTAATGAGTCTTGCTGTTGACTAAAATATCATGTGTTGACTGTGTTAACTAACCAATTAAGCAGGTTCAAATTGGTTTTATTGATAGAAATTAATAAGTGTACCGCGGCAACAGTTCATATCTCAAAAAGTATTATACTTGTTTTACTAAAGTGAAACCTCGACCTATCGTTCGTTTTTCCTGCATGTATTTTTCATTTATTATAGTCCCGGAAAATCGATATTAAACAATCCCGCATTAATCGTCTCAATTTATCGGTTAAATATTATGGTCTCGACAAAAATATTATCTAGATCACTGGTCGTCAACCTGGTGCCGTACCACCCACTAGTGGGCGTTAAACATTTGCATGGTGGGCGTGGGTAATTCAGTTTTTTTGACAATTCGCTACGCTAACCCGACGGCCAACGGTCAGGGTGCAGAGGGATGCGATAATTTTGTCCCTTACTCTACGTTCACCTTTTCTTTACCTTTCTCGTTTATGTCTATCCGAATAAAACAAAATATTTGTCCTGTTCTGGCTTAGCGGTTGACTTTCGACTTGTTTGTCTGTAAACACAGTACCAATTTAGCTTTGTTAGAGCAAACGTCACTTGTGAAATTGAACCGGACATTAAATATTTAGACTCACAGCATCAGGCTCAAAGTTTTCATGAACTATTAAATATAATTCAAAAAATGATAATAATAAAGTTCTGCGTTGGTGGACGGTAAGGAAATTGTATAATAAAAAATATGCAAAAATGGACGGTAGGTAGGTTGACGACCACTGATTTAGATTGATCGTTTTTGTCAAACATTTGTCATCCTGCTGAAAAGTACGCACGACTCCATTCTGCTGCTATTGCTGTATCGTCAAAATTTTAATCCTATCACTTGTTTATGTCAAAAATTTGTCAACCCACTCACGAACACGTACGAACTCTATAGCAAAAAAGACCGATACTGCAAGTCTGCAAGCGTCGTCTCATTGCTGTGATGCCAGCTAAGAATGATTTCGTTTTAGTCTCTACCAATGATCATATTTGGACAAACTGTTCAGTCATCTTGCCGAGACTGTCTGTGTTAATTTTTGCCTCGTATTCCGCATCGTGCATTATGACTTGCAACTAAAGGCCTTATTTAAAGAAAAATAGGACCCAAGCTGAGAGAGTCCTCTGAAAAACCAATATCATAAATACGACATGTCTTGTTCCCCGTATGAATGTATTTAATTCAATTTCTGCACGTACTGTGAATGTATTACTGGCATACGAAATATTGCGTTGAGAATGAAACCAAACGAAAATAATGAGAATATGCAAGCCGCGTGTTAAAATTCGCGTAAATGCTAACTCAGCAATGTTCGGCCGTATGAGCACTGAGTAATCTATTTTTGAAAGCGTCTCAAAAACGTGTTGAATCAAAAGATTTTTCAGACTTTACGTTAAGAAAATTGAACACGCTGCATTCCGACGGAAAAAATTAACATAAAACTGGAAATTTAATAACCTATGGTGCACTAGCGATTTATTATTATAATTGAAAAACGTAAAGTTGTTTTTATTATATCTTAAAATGCCATTTCACCAAGGAATATCAGAAGACTAAAGAAACTAAGTAGTGTTGGTAGCTATTTCAGCTTCACGGCATATTCAGAAATTAATTTAGCTTAGCTATCTATATATACTGTTTTAGAAGAGATATACCTACAATATTATATGATCTGACTGATTTAAACATCATAACTTTATAAGTGGGTTATTTAAGACAATTTTGCGAGAAGAGTAATGATCTATACACTCTCTTTTTGATAGAGTTAATCTCTTAGGCGGTTGAAAAGCCACATTATGAATTAGAAAACTTGAAAGCCGTTACGGTCTGATACCTCATCGCTTTCTTAAACGAACTTTAAATCTGAATTTTCTAAAAGACTAATATTGTTTAAAATGGTCTTCGGCGTTTTTAATATACGTACGAATATAATTGAATAAGTATTCGCTTTTCTTGTCATTATCAATGTATTGTTTAAGAGACAATAGAGTACACGATTTATAACTTTGCACTTTTTACTACACACTGATACTCGTTGTGTATAATACAAAGACCAGTGTATTAGTATATGTGGATCCCGTGATCCTAGAGCCGGAGTGCTAAGTTACAAAGTGACAACTCTACCACACATAACAATCTATGTTGCTGAATATTCATCAAATACGTTTTTACAATTAATTTTCGCAATCGAAGTGTTGTGTATTTAAGTAGATGGGCTGAAGGGGTATCTGAGAGGCTTGCGCAAACCCATTCTTGAATTTGACTTAGGCCAGCGAGCCCTTCTTAAATTAAGAAACTATAATTTCTCGTAAGATACATTTATTTCGTGTGCATAATATAACAGACTTTTTCGTTGTTAGTATATAGTCTAATAATGATTCAAAATACTGATGTTTAACATGCATTACTTCCAGATTATTGAGCACAGTTTTGAGAAGGACAGTTCCTAATATTTATTACTTTTTACCTTCATTTACTAAGTATAATAGAGGACACTAAACTACAACCCTCGGACCGGATCTGACCAACCAAAAATTTCACCCGGCCGTTCAAAAATTACCGATTTTTGTATATAAATTATTCATACAAGAAATATTAATTTTATAAAATTTCATGATTTGGTTGTGAATTCACGACAACTATTTATTTCAATTTATCAATTGGGATAACACTTTCACTTCTTTCACTTTTACTTACTATAAAGTGAAAGAAGTTAGGTATAAACTGTTGGAGACGCTGTTTACTTGAAAATTTCACGGATATTCTAATTTATTAAAATTATAAGAATATAGTGCCAGAAAAATAGAACTACAGAAATGTCCAAATAATAACCCACATCGAAAATATTCAGTTGTATTTCAAAGTTTGCAGAATACACATTGCTTGATATGTAAGCACATATAAATTAATATTCCAATAAGATTCAAATAATAATATAATGTCACCCGGCCCCCCAGGTTAAAAAAAATTAATGCAGCCCGTTTTTCGAAAAGTTTGGTCACCACTGAAGTAGAACATCAGTTTCAATACAGTGTTCTTTTCATAGTAAAGTTAATTTATTTGTCATTTTATTTGATAATAATTATTGCGGATTGTATAAGAGTGATAAAAAAATCCACCCCCCACCAGAAAACCGCGAATAGCTGAGATTAAGCGAGCCCCTTAATAACGCATTGGCGGCCCACCGCTGTGTTTCAATAAATAAACGTGTTCCGATTATTCAGAAGCGTCTACATAGAATTAATTGATTATTTTCAAGGGCAGGTGGAGTTTCCCGGTGACCGGTTGTGGAGAACATAAACAATTATTTGTGAACATATTTCTCACAAGCGAACAATAAAAATAGAAAGACACCAGTATATTAAAAGTATTATATATTAAGAATTGCAATCAAGGCTTTAATTGGATTCCAAGAACGCATTATTGTGTCGCAAAAGGACAATACTAATCACTGTAATGCTTCTAATTGCCAATTCTTGGTGATACCATATTTAATTATTGAAATTAAAATAGTACATATTCATTCTTGGCAATATTATATCGTTGTGTTTTTGTAAAAATAATCATTTTTTGATGTATGCATAATAACGAGACGTAACAAATATATCTAAATAAAGAAGGTGGAGTTATAACGGGAATTAGATTTTTTTTATTAGATTGAAACATGACAAAATGCACATATGGACGATGTTTTGGCCAATTGATGTAACCCTCAAAATTAATATTGTCCAGGAGAGTGTAAAAACTGTTATAAATGCGTTATAAATCATTGAAATGCATTCCAGTAAATTCTAATGTTTGCAATACGGGATAATACGTAGGGAGAGTCGATATAATTGTGGCTCACATCAAGTGGCCGGGTTAGAATTATTAAATCTAAAACCAATGCGAAATCATAATTCCTTCCCAAAAAGCGGTTAATTTATTTTTCATCTGGCCGAGACCGCAGGTCTTAAAAATTAGATCCAATCGTCAACTCATTTTCGTATTTTTTGAGGGTTACATCAACTGGCCAATAAAACGTCGATATTATCAATATAAAAAAAATATGAATAAAGAAAACACCATCAGAAACTGTACAGTTTGAACACGTTAATTTGCTACTGATAAAAAACTGTTTGTTGTTATCAGTATTCATTTACGATCGAATTGATAAGACCAAATTTACTGAGTTAAAAATATTTCTATACCTGTTGAAGAATGCACTCATGGGATATTTCATGTTAATTCATTTACATATTCGCCTAAGTTTATGAAACTATCAGGTCGCACCCCAATTCTGAAATCCCTTAAGTATCAATGGAGTGGTATTAAATAATGTTTTATGTATCATTAAATTAACCAAGGGTGAATTTGTGGGCTGAAGAACGGCCGGAGAAATTTCGTGTCAATAGTTACAATTAAAAAGAGTTGAAAATCTTTGTTTTTTACCATGTCTACAGTTAATGTGGAGCATACGCTGCTAAAGGAGGTATCTCAACATAAGTTTTTATCCGAGAACTGCTTGTTACTAAGTTGCCCAACTTTTCTTGTTCGAAGAGACTCAGAATAGAAGGATATGGCTAGGACAGCATTAGTGGTTAGCTAATTGCTCTCGCTACGCTCCGTTTTTAGGACTGGATGGGTGAGAGGGGATTCTATACATCACAAACATCCATGCCTACGAACAGCAACCCATAAATCGACTGAAAAATCAATTTATGAAACTGTCCTTACCGGCGTTTGAGCCCGACTATATACTTCACCACGACTTGTTTCTATAGTATAAAACTATATATCAATGGTTCTGGCAATGGCGTGATGACGAAATAGTTACCGAGTGATTATTTAACAGTTATATTTTCATAGATTAAGTCGCGTTATCTTATTTTTTCTAATAAAAATTTCAAGCAAAAGAACAAAATTTATGAAAAACATTTGTGTCGGGATGTCTTCTCTGTGACTCACTCTTTCATCCCTTTACTCAAGCTCCTAGACAAATTTATAAAATGTTATTGCACTATGAGCCATAATCAAATCCAAAAAAAATGTTGTTAGACATAAATATCGACCTAGGGATTCCCAATTACAGTGAGACAAAAATTCACTACAGAATTTTTCGTTTTCATATTTATAGCCTTCTTTTCCTTTTGCATGCATTGCATACATAGAACGTTCATTTGATTACTCAGACATATTCAAATAGCCCACATTGAGATAATGGGAAAAGTAATATTTAAATGGTCACCATAAATCAAATATTATTGATTTATACCGGTTTTATATATTTTATAAACAATTTCGTATTTTCCGAGTATAGTCAATAGAAGGATATTATTTGGAAATAGCCTTTTACTGACCAAGAAATATCAACAATTTGTTTGATTCTTTATAAGGACACCTGCCTTAGTATTTTTTGGTGGAATTTTTGAGTTTTGGATCGCTAAATTTGACAAATAACCGCATATTTAGCTGAAATTTCATTTTTTTGGAGTTGTCTGACTAATGAAATAGACGAACGACATTCAAATGATAGACACATTTTAATGCACGGATTAAGAAAGTAAAACGAATTACGATAAATAACAAGAAGTTCAGCAAAACACATTCGGCAAGAACATAATATTAATGTGAGAAAACTTTCATAGGTACTATGGCATTGCTTTTTTTGGGAGCACTGACTTGTAAAGTGCATTATTTCTAGAAGCTTTTAGTGTCCTCAGCCCTTCTGGTGAAGTGTTATTTACTTCTTTCGTTGTTCTACAAAAAAAAACGATTAATATAATAATCCACGGAGAAGTCAGTTCATCTGATTGTTCAAATATATTTTTTCTTTGTCAGCCAATGCTAAAATAACAGAACGTCAAATAACAAGATAGCCAGTAGAGAGGTTGGGCGAATGACTTACACCATATCGTCGTTGAATTAATTATGTTAAAAGATTCCGTATTTATTAATGTACAGAAGACAATGTTAATTAGGCAAACTCCGGTTGATTCTGCGAAATTCAACATTAATTAATGTTTCAAATACAAAGTTTCTCTTCATTATCATTTATGATTTATTCTTAGAATTAAAAATACGCAAACCGAAGAATGCAGCCGAACACATGTCGTTCGCGAGAGTAATACAAACAAAATAAACTGCCAGATAATTCATCACATTTCGAAGAAGAATTTATTTACGTGCAATTAATGCCTGGCCACTTAGAGATGTATTCGAGATTGCAGAATACGTTTCAATCCTGAGAATGACTCCCGCAATGTTGTCAGAAATGTCACTCTTTACGAGACTAAACACAGACAGTTTATCAAATAGTTGTGTGTACTAAGGGCAATTTATTGTGGCCATGATGCATTCACTTAAAAACCTTTTTATGGCAACATACACCAAACATTGAAACAAATTCTATAATGCAAGTATCATAGAATACAAAGTAAGTGAATGGTTTTTGTGATGGAGCTCCACCGATAAGCCATAAAGTTCTCGAGCTGAAGATGCGGAAAAGCGAAATCATTAATCATAAAACTCACGTTGACTAAACATTCATAGGGAAAGAAATCACATCGTCTAAGTCCATATAAAACACGAAACAATATAATATATTAAAAAAGAAAGTCCGTCCTAAGATATCGTGTCTGTAATGAGTCAAGCGAGAAACACCTATAAAGACGTATTGATTGAATTGGCATTTATGTGGCAAAGCTCCATTATAATCGGGTAGAAATAAATGAAGTATTCAGTTCAGAAGATGAATTTCAAATAAAAAAGAGCTACACAATTCCTAGCTTCACTTAGCAGGAGCGAGATTTGATGAATTAATGACAAATAATAAATTGTCTGCAAATGATGAATAGTTAAAAAGTTAAGTTAATAAATAAATATATAGCGTGGCGGTGTAATTTGAACACTTTATAATAATATGTCGAAAATTTTCCAAAACGACTAAAATCACTATCAACGAAAAAACGTTATCAATATGGTTTAATAAACAACATTTCGTCCACATGAACAACTTGTTACATACATTACACTATGGTCACTAACACAGAGCACGCACGGGCACTATCGCGCAGGTCCGAACTCACTTTGCGGATGAGAACTCGGCGCAAGAGTTTTCGCGGAGGCTGTAGCGGCGGGAGGCTTCGACGGAGCGGATGTACGTGAATGCGTGCGTCCGCCGGCCACGCGAAACTGACTGACTGTCGAGTCAGCGGGGACGGGCCGCCGAAAGCGCGCCATATCGCCGATTAGATTGCATGCACATACGCCAAGTGAAAGAGAGAGGGTTTTACTAGCAGTGGCGTAGAACGACCCAAAATACATTATTACGGCGAGGCGAAGCCAACGAAGATACACCGGACATTATTCCGTATTTTTAGAGTTCTCTTTAATAACGTCCGGTACATCGTTGGCAATGAGGAGATACACTTGGTAACAGATCTTTAAAACCCAATAATAACTCATCTATTAAAAGGTTAGGTTAGTTTTGCACAAGATACAGATAGACTGACATCCTATTCAAACTTGAATAAAAGAGTTTTATGTAACATATCGACGGTGTTTTGATCAATTGATGTAACCCTCATAATTGAAATTGTCCAGGAGAGAGGAAAAACGGTTTTTATCGAAAACATTATATGGTGAATTGCGTTATGAATCTTTAAAATGTAGTCCTGTAAATTCTCATGTTTACCGATACGGTATTATATGGAAGGGATTGTCGATATAATAGTGGCTTACATCAAGTAATCGGGTTAGAATTTTTAAAACTAAAACCAATGTAAAATGTTTTCCTTCCAAAAAGGGGTCAATTTATTTTTCTAATTTACGTCATTTGGCCGAGTCCTTGTCTGTCGTCTTTAAAATGAGATCCAATCATTAACTCATTTTCGTATTTTTTGAGAATTACATCAATTGGCCAAGACACTATCGATATAATAAATCAAGACCTAGGGCAGTGGTTTCCAACCGTTTTTGCTCCATTGCCTAACTCAATGTTAAGATTATAATTACCCACTTCCGAAGATAGTCTAGCTTCAACTCAAAAGGTGCATTCCAAATAAATTGAAGATCTATAATAAACGGAAGCGATTCCCTTCTGGTTGGGACGATCTAATATTTATTACTGATCACTTTTAAGGTGTTAACTGTCAATTATTGGTGGAAAGGCATTATATTTTAATAAATAAAACACAATTTGTATGTACTACTTCCACATGCTTATATTGATCAGGACCTGTTTCGCTCATCACGAGCATTATCAACTGAACTTATTAATAACACAAAAGCGCGTAAATGATAATGTTCCAAGTTTATTAACACCGCTGTATTGAATAGTATTATTAGTAATTTCATGAAAAATTGCTGGTACTTTAACTTCATGCGCGGACTAGAAGAATATAATATGAATTGTTTTAAAATTAATTTATCTATGAATGCAATCTTTGATTTCAAGATATTATGAAGATTTTATTTACTGAAATATCGCGGTCAGTATTCATAAGGATATTTTGTATTATAAGCTATACTCACAAAAATCTTTGACTTTGACAGAATTCAGACAGAAGCATTAAAAAAAGTAACTCTAACTGGCTTCATTTACAATATAAATTTTAGATAAAATAAGTGTGTTGGTTAAATTAATATTTACTTGGAAGAAATCCATTATAATAAGGTAAAAATAACAAATGAATTTACTTTAACAATTAATTAATAATACCATGTATGTTCCTTTTCCTAGAACAGCACAAAAACATAATCAGTACGTTGAATACTTTTATCTTATATGCAATAACCCAGAGAACTCTATAGACGCTTAAGTGCTCGGCCAGAGTCAACGCACGACGGCGGGGCGGGAGCAGTATTTGAAACTGAAATGCAAAACCGCTCAAGACAAGACGCGCGAGTACCTGCGTATTAACTACGGACATTGCAAAAGCATGTAACGCATTTCAGTTTTAAGCGCCGCGCCCGCCCTGCCGTCGCGCGCTGACTCTGGCCGAATGCTTATAATTATGAGATATCACATGTAGGTATGAAATTTTCTCATGACCCATGCGTCGCGGTGTATAATAAAATAAAATGTTATGCTATGGACAGTTTCCACGTATTAGCTACTTTAGACATTTAGTATTTCAATTTCAATACCGCCACCTATTACGGGTACGGTTACTTTAGACATTCAGTGTTTCAATTTCATCGTCATCTATGATGGGTACGGTTATACTAGTTTAAATAAAAGTTATGATGTTGGAATCAGTGATATCGTATAATATTGTCCATCTATTTTAAAACATTATGTATAGGTAAGCTTAAGGTTAATTTTAAACATAGTTCGGACGATGGCGTGAAATCGAAATAGTTATCAATAAACTGAGATAATTATTGTAGATTTAAAAATACTTTCTTTTTTTTACCATATTAAATAAGTGTGTTAAAAACTAGGGTAGAAGTTTTTCAGTCTTATTTTGAGTACTAGGGTGCTTGTCCTAAAGTCAGCCGTCGCCAGTAGTCGGCCTTTTGAACATCAAACTTAAATAATAGTGGATATATTTAAAAAACATATATTTTTTAATTCGTGTAGGTAGTCTTGCCACTTACCAATGTATATCTGCACTATACTGACCTATATGGTTCAATACGCAATTAATAAAGGACATTTTTACTTCACAAGTTTCGACAAATTCATCTTGTATGGGGATCGCTAACAAAATATGCTTTATACTGTCATGCTTTGCATCATTATGTTTTTTATTGTTCTGTCTACTATCAGTAAATTATTTCGCGATATTTATGAAGTTTCATAGTGATGGCCGAACACTGGGCAACGAAAGGCCGACCATTGGATTTTGGGGGCCGACCACTGGGACAATTGGCATTTTTTTATAAACTTCTATTATTTTATGCTTGGTACAATATTAAGTATTTTATTTTGAGCCGGTTACATTATTTAATGCCTGTTTAATGGAATAACAGCGAAAAAAATATGTATTTATCATTCATTGACTCCTCAATCCCTTTTGAAAGTCCATCTGTCGCTTAACTGGCCGAACGCTGGCGAAACGACCCTATCGTAATATAATTTAAGACATCGACTGAGGGTGCTTGATGGAATTTCAATATTAAATTTGGATTATTGAGATTTTGTACACTTCCATGTATTTTGTCACTAACGACCCGGGTTTCGCCTTTCGGCATCTTCAGGCATTCGAGCACACGAATGGACTCGAACTGAGAGACAGTAAACAGTTTCTAACGCTTATATAGAAGATACAAATGCGACAAATATCATTTACGAGGCAATACATTATACGTCTGAGAGCCACACCGATACCTGAGTTAAAATTTCGGAAATCGTCCTAATCCTTATTTTGTAAACACCATATTACCAGAGTGGCAAATTGCCGAAGGCGATTGCCGCTTTTCAACTTCTTTTAGAAATACCAGTGATTTTACAATTATAATAGTATTGTGGGTTTTGACGGGATGTAATTCGACGAATGGGTAAATATATACAATCCATTCGAGTCCATTCGTGTGCTCGAATGCCTGAAGATGCCGAAAGGCGAAACCCGGGTCGTTAGTGACAAAATACATGGAAGTGTACAAAATCTCAATAATCCAAATTTCCTATCGTAATATGTTTTTATTCAGTCTTTCTTTCGATATACCAAACTTTTTAGAGTAATGTCTGTATTTATTAAAAAAAAACGAATGAATAAATATTAGGCAGTACAATTCACACGAATTAAAAAATATGCTCGTTCGCACGCGTTAAGTTCTAAGAATAGGTAATCTGATAAATTTGTTAAATCCAGTCATGACTATAAATCTTAAGATTTTCATCAAGCGTACCTTAAAAGCAAGCATTTGGAATCATTGCGATAAAATTGTGTGAGCAGGATGATAATCTAATTTAATTAATAAACAAGACTCTAAAACCACCCGCCGTGACTCCACGTGCAATGTGATTCATGAATTCAAAGTGTTTTAATAAAGGCGTACGAGATTCTAATGCCCCGGCGTGAGAAACCTCTTAGTGGAAGAATGCTTAGTATCAAAAACAACTTAATATAATAATAAAATGAAAAATTAATTAAGAAATTCGCAAATATAATGGAGAAGAGATATTGCACATTTGAAGCGAATGATAGTAAAATATATGAGGCGTGTAAAAGCAAAGGCAGTCCACTTTGGAATGTTTGAAGTAATCTACGTTTTTGTGTTTCACTCGTAAATTATTAGTTTATTTTTGCATATTAATGTATTTTGAATTTGAATTGTTAAGATTTTGTACATTTCCATGTTAATCGTCACTCACATATTATTGTACTTCCAATTAAGAGCAGTATTTTAACAAATGTGATACAATTTGTTTGTACTACTTTCACATGTTTATAATGATCAGATCAGATAAGGTCCTGATCATTTTAAACATGTGCAAGTAGTACAAACAAATTGTGTTTTATTTATTAAAATATAATGCAGTATGCTTATTTTTATTAACTAGTCAACCACTGATTGGAATAAATATAAGCTAAATAACATTGGACATGACGACATTTGCTTATTAACCATTTTATTTTTCCACATTTATCGTACTCTGCAAATCTTCCCAGAATTTAAACATTTTTTTCTTACGCTTTGCTAGTTATTAAATGACTCATAGCATATTGTGTGTACATCTTTTTTTCGATTTTGACAATCGGCTTTTGCTTTTAGATACATCATATCAAAAAATTATAAAGGGTGGTTGTGACAATTGTTTAATGAGAATCTAAGACATCTCACTACGTTGGTCTAATAGAAGAATAAAAAACAATAATCCTTCAAAACCAAATATGACTTGTCAGACACTGTGATATACCTTTCCCATTTCTGTCGGCCTCTGTTACATGTTATATCCAATTATGCGGGTCGGCCGTGGTGGACATAATTAAAAATTATGCTTGTAATTTACCCATAATTAACTTTCTTCGTCTTTTTGGTGTGTCGTTTGCAACCACCATAGCAATTTAAACTTTGGAGACTGTTATGTGGAACATGAAAAAAATTCTAGACCCAAACTAATTGGTACATTTTTTCCGCTAAAATATACACTCTCTAAAAATGAGTAATTCGACAAAAATTAAAACTAATCCTCTTTTTGTACAGCTTATTTGTACACGGTAACATTTTACATTTAATGGAAGCTATCTTTGAAATCTCTATGCTGTCAGTCGTGAATAAAACTAATCCTTTGGATTGGGTGGGACCGTCAGCCAATAGCCCAATCGTTCAATCAATAATATTTTTTTTACCATATTCACTCCCAATATAGAGCATATGGCCTTCTGGTGGAGGTATTCCAACAAAAGTTTTTCTATGAGAACTGCGTAAAGTTGCTCAACCTTCCATATGCGAGAGTAAGGATAGGACTAGTGGTTAGCTAATCTTTCGCACTACGCCCTGTTTTTAGTATCAGATTGGTGAGAGAAAATTTCGGACATCACAAACATCCATGCCTACCAACAGAAATCCATAAATGGATAGAAAAACGATTTATGAAATTGTCCGTGCCGAGATTTGAACCGAAGACATCCGTAACCGAAGCCAACGACGTTGGACACTGCAACGCGTACCCGGATTTGTTTACTGTTTACTTTGAGTTTTCGACCAAGAACTAATTGGTGAATAAGGTAGGTGGGATTTAAAATGTTAAGGACATTAATATCTTCGGATATTTTTAAATAGCGAATGAAAAAATGTACATTTCAAGCAGGAGATTAAGCCGGCATGGGAGCACATGGAAACAGCGATACCAGCTAGACCTGGCCATTCAGGAGACACATTTATAACCGTCGATGATAAAGTGAGATTTTGTTTCTGTTGCATTGTAATAAATTGCAATGTGTCATTGACCAATTGATGCGCCACTGCGAGGCATCGAAGCCACTGACGGCCGATCGCAGTACGGAGCGATCGAGGTTTTTGTTTATCTTTTTTTTCGTAATTTTTTGGTCGCGATGCAAAAGTGATCGCGAATCGTGAAGAGAGAAAGCTGACAATCTGCGGGCCGCGGGCAGTGCAGCGATGCAGCCTCGTAAACGGCCGATGAACAATCAGCTCACCGCACTAGCGATTGCGAGCCTTCTTTGCATTACAACATTATCACTCTTTAACACGGCCAATGGCGTCATAAGTCATTTAAATACGAACACTGAATAAAATTGCGGCGGCTTGAGGACTTCTTACTATCTATATGACACAATGGTGGTTCCAAAATAAAAGACAATATAAAAACTATGCACTAAATTAGCAATCTTTCTTTTTAATCTTAATTACACTACTTAAAAAAAGCTTGGTAGAAGTTTTATGACAACTGTTTCATTTATACTATATAGCAGAAAATACACGCGTTTCTTAATCTGTCTGTCTGTCACAAGAACTCTTCCCAAACGGTGTACAGTAGCGGCGTGAAATTTGTACATGTCGTTCTGGCTGCTATTTCTAGGTCAACTGTGCTATGTTTAACTTTAAACATTAATATTATTTGATGTACTATAATTTGTGGTTGTCTCATGAGGTATGGTATATTTTAAAATCGAGAATAATTTCGAAAAACAAAATAACAGCCCAATCCATCGAAAACTTTTTAATAGTGAAGTAATTAATACCGACGAATAAATAAGAAAAAAAAATTTAAGACACAGATTGTAACATACAAATATTACTTACATTACTAAAAAATATTTGAGGCACTAATTTTAGAGATTTGTCTCATTTGACTTATTAATTCAGTGATATTTTCCACTTTATTAAGTGAATTCTACTTAGTAAAATAAACTTATTAAGAAAGCTGGTGAAAAGAAATGGAAATTAACTGTAACTTACTAAAAGACACCCGATGTATTAATTTAGAAATTTAATTATAGAAGTTCATTATTGATAATATGTTATTATGATATTGAAAACAAAGCGTGTTTAAATGCCATATCCTTGAATAATTAACTAATCACGTTTGCCTAACGGAAGGAAGTAGATAATGGTTCACAATTTCACATAATGGCAAAGTTAAATTATTTTATGAGATGTGTTAATTGCTCTATCATAACATAATTAATCGCTTCAAAATCCCTGGTTATGAACCAATGTAACTTACCGGACAATCTGGTAGATTATCAAGGAATCTTCGATCGTTGGCATTTCTTTGGCAAGGACTTACAAATCGCATTGTAAACAATGGGACATAAACGTCAATTCATTTGCCATTTCAATACATAAATAGCTAACTATCATATTTAATCATTTAAGAAACACAATGTCAAGACATGTGCATATGGTAACAGTACCATATTTCGACAAAAAAAGGAATTTCTTATAATGAATAAAAAATATTTACAGTTGTTGAGATTAGGGCTTCTAATTCCCGAAAAAATATTAAATCATAAATACATACATTTCAATTGAAGCAATAATGGATACAAATAAAATTTTAAATGTACAATAATTTAACATACGAAATTACACAAAATGACCAATTCCGGGATCCCGAGATTGAGAATTCTGAATCACGAAATCCCGGGATGACAAAAAGAGTACGGGATTGGATGCCCTAATTGGAATCGAAAAAATACTTAAATTTTGCGGGAGTACGGAAAAACATGGCGGCAACTAAATATGTATGGAATAAAAACCTTCATATCGACAGCCTTGAAATTCCCGAAATACCGCAAATATAAACGGGAAATGTAAATACCACTTTTTAGTACTTGTTTATCAACATATTTAGTAGAAATAAAATATTTGCCATGTTAAAAAAAACGCCAATACATACACAAGGCTTTTAAAATATATTTATATAAGAAAATATCATTTACTGTCAGTTCTTAGTAGAAAAAAAACGATATTAATTATAAAAGATGAACAGTACATGTATCATAATTTTTATTTAATTAACAGAACGGGTTTCCTTCAACCAGTGTGCAATTTTAACTGATTTATATAAAATGTTGGATCTCACGAATTCCAGTACGGACAGTTTCATAAATTGATTTTACAATCGATTAATGGATATCCATCAGTAGGTATGGATATTTGTGATTTGTAGGATTCCCTCACACGTACACAATCCTAAAAACGTGGCGTGGCGAGAGCGATTAGCTAACAACTGGTCCTGTCCTATGCCTACCCTTCTATCCTTACTATTTTCGTAAAAGAGAGAGAGCAGCTGAGTAAAAGGACGTTCTCGTAGAAAAGTTAGGCGAAAATGAGGAGGATAAAATGGTGATTGATAGATGGAACGGGAATTTCGCTGTCCTGTTAACTTCTATAGTTTATGGAGTTACAAGATTTGCATTATACAATAACAATGATGAAAAACGAACTTGGTAAAACAGCAAATCTATTTTTTTAAATTAATTGTATGGTATTTTAAAAAATAAAACGCAATTCATTTGTACTAATTCCACATATTTATAATGATCAGGACCGGTTTCGCTCATCACGAGCATTATCAACTGATCTCGTGATGAGCGAAACCGGTCCTGATCATTGTAAATATGTGGAATTAGTACAAATGAATTGTGTTTTATTTTTTAAAACATAACGTCTTTCCACCAAGAATTGACAGTTAACATCTTAAAAGTTAATTGTATGGGTTAAATAAAAAGGAATTCAAAATGAAATTTCACGAGATTCGTAGACCCAAACGTGTAGCTACCTGCCATGAATAAGAAATTATTAACCTCGTGCACGCACTTTTTTCACTTCTTAAAATACAGAGAAAAACATTGAGCATCGAATAGCGTACACGTGGAGATCTTTATTCAGTAACTGAATATAAATAACTTATGTAATGGGGTATCAGAAATTTAATAACAAACAACGAAGAAAGAGCAAAAACAATGGAAATAAAATGGCATTTTATTTTACTGTATATTGGCATCGATAAAAAAAATACAATCATTTTAGAAACACGTCACACAAAAAATCAGCTCTTGACCCTGTTATACACATTAATGTCAATGGCAAAAAAATGCAACAGCTATTGTTGTTAGTGCTGTATTAATTTGCATCAAATGAACCCTCGAGTGGTGAATTGGACAAAGTGAGAAAATCGTGAAACTTGTGTATTGAAAGAATTCATTTAATGAACATCTTACATTAATTTACACTTTATTGAATTCAACTTCTCACAAAAAAAAAAATCTTTTGCAGCCTGAATTTACTTAGCTCACTTCACTTTTATGACACGTGGAATACCAAAACGCAAGAAGTTATTTTTTTAGAATCTTTTAGATCAGTTTGGCCTGCTTCATTTCTCATTTGCTCAATTGATAGTTTTTTGACACAAAATTTATATTTGAGTAAACATTTTCAAATTTACTGAATTCATTGGCATTTATTTTGCACAACTCAATTCTACGAACTAAAAGAACTATGTATTCAAGTCTACAAAATTATGAAATAATATTTTAAGTGGTTCGCTACCTTACTGTACAATTTTCGCATTTGCTATTCCTGTTAATGAATATTTATGAATTATTCTTAAACTCATTATATTTTTCAAAGTGGCTTAGTTTTTAATTTCAGATAAGTAGTTATTGATTTGTAAAAGGTCTGTAACATTTTAATTGTAGAATTTACATTTAGTTCAAGTATAATTTGTTTGATTATCTGTAAATGAAATTCTTGAAACAATTGTTTGATATACATACCTAATAATTTTTTTACCTGGCCGAATCCGGACCACGGGACAACCCCGGGCCCGTGCAGACTTCTATAACTCCACAATCGACATATTTTATACAGTCAAAAACAAGTATTACGGAGAATTTATATATTAAAATAGTGGACAGGGCGTGCCTATTCAGCGACAAAAAGGCATTTTTACACGTGCCAGTATTTATACCAGAGATTAAAATTTGGATACAATTGTTTTGCGGGGAATATTTTACATAATGATAGCGTGTCCGCCACTGGAGACGAATTATATGATATTCCTAAGATAACCCACTGATATCAGGGTTTATCTTTTTAGATTACAATATGGTATGTTATCCACTCTGCAAAAACAAGTAGCATTACCATGTCATGAAGGCAGTAATATAATTAAATAAAAGGATGCTATAATATACTGCAATCCAAATGTAATGTAATATTATTAGTAATAGCATTTTTCTTTCTACAAATAATTACAGCGACATTATTGACAAACTTAGTACGTTTTATGTTCATATTGTTTAAACAACTTTTAATGATACATGTAAATATTTATATTGCAGAATATGTATGTTTAAGAAAAATTAACTGCAAAGACGGAGAAATTATGTTTGGATATGCAACTACGACAATTTAATGCACATGAATAATTATTATATCGTCGTTGTTTTTATGCAAGAAGAGAATAACTGAAAAATATTAGTTTTGAGTTATTGAACATTGAAGTTTTCCATATATTTGAAATGCTATACCTTTTTCATTAAGTTTGTACAAAACTGTTTTTAGGTAAAAGTATAATTTATAAAAAAAAAATAACTGTGGTCTTCCATAGGGTAGCGTTCGGAATAAGGAACGTTTCGGTATAATTAACTCAATATATTGTCATTTTTCGATTAATTGTTTTATGCCAGAACAGCGATGGTATACTAATAATGGGTGTTCCGGGTCAACTGTCAAGTGGTAAAGGTCGTTGGGTTAGGTTGCGGTGCTTATGGGTTCGCGTCCCAGGATGGATATTTTCATAAAATGATTTTTCAATCGAAATGGTAGAAAATAATAATTCCCGGGAAATAAAATTTACATATTCAATATTTTTGACTAGTGTAAAATCCATTTGACAAATTAACGTTCTAGAGAATTTACGCTTTTTACGATATTATAACGATGGTAATTATTTTTCTAAATAAATCTATATTTCTATCATTTGAACTTTAACGATGTCAGCCACCATTTATTTTAACAAGTGTTCTAAAGGTTATCATAATTATAAACAGCTCTAAAAATAATAATATAGTGATTATTATTTTAGTAACTGTGGTGTGACGCTTGTTGTTCGTATGGCTATCATTAGTATGTACAATCATGATTATATAATTTTACAAAATACTACCTTTATCATCATCAGCAGCAACTATGCGTTCATACAATGTCTATTAGAGGTCTGCACGGGCCCAGGCTTGGCCCGCAGGCCTTAAATTAGCCCGGCCCGTGGGCCGAGTTCGGGTGGGTAAAAACAGTTCAGATTCGGGCTTCTTCAATATTCTAATAGTGGTTATGGAAGGAGGCCCTGAAATCAATGTAGGTGTGTCAAAGGCCGCGCATTTTTGAGCAGATTTTTACGCGATGTATAGTCTTTAAATTGAGCCCGTATGCGGAAAAACAGCGTTGTCCTAAAAACATTGATCAGAGATAATAGCGGTTGGTTTTTGTGGAGAAAATTTATCGAACATATTTATCTTCGATGAATGAAGACGGTTTGCGTAATTCTATTGAGAACACGGTTTATTGATCAAAAAATCTTTTACTGGATAAATGTGTTGACAAGAAAGACCAAATAAAAAGTAGCGCTGTTTTCTGCGTATGGGCTCAATTATTATTTCAATACTCCTAATCGAAACTATGCGAAGAACTATTAACCAACATACACTTCTCCTATAATGGCCTGTAAAACTTCGACTAGCGCTCTCTAATCTAAATTTACTATATACCAAAGAGTGGGGACTGCGGCCGTTTATTAAAGATTGTTAATATTACATATCAAGGTTATACTGACAGAACGCATTAAGTCAGTTTTTGATGATTTTCTGTTTTATTGTTTTGCTTAAATTTAAAAATGTAGGCAATTAACGCTTACTTACTGGTAGAATGCATGAAGTATATGATATAATGGCTACAAAATAGACTCAGCACTGCCATACTACTATTTCTTTTATTCTGGGAGAAAGCATGATATAATCATATATATAGCTCATCGATACCAAATCTTATGATTTGTAATCCAAAAAATTATTCTTTATAATATACAAATAATCTTTAAATCTCAAACAATTATAATTGGTACAGAACACCTTGAAAAACAAAATAATGCTTTAAAGGCGATTATTTCAGAAACACTTTTTATGATTTAATGCCTTCTGTCAATATATTTTGGGTATATTCATATTTGGATAGCACCTTTTGAGTTAGAGTTTGATTATCTTGGGAAGAAGGGAATTATATTCCAAAAATTGATGAAAGGGCGAATTTAGCACAAAAGATTAGAAGCCCGTGATATAAACTATATATATCGCTGATATTAGGTTAGCAGAATATGCATTCTTATTGGGATGACAATGCATTTGTAAAAGAAATAAATTGCATTCAAGTAATTCCTCAATTATACGATGTCATGAGAATAATATGAAACATTGTGAAATACGTGATACACATTTCAGTTTTTATTATGCACCAGTTAATGGCGCATATAGTAGTAAAAATGCAATTTAAACAAAGAAATGTGTAAATTGATAACATCTCATGATAGTCGTTGAAGTGATCAGTGCACGTCGCAATGTCAATGGTTTTAAAACAGGTTTCAAAGCAAGAAAACGCATGGGAGCATTATTTTTAGTTGACGCACGTCTATGATGGAGCATTTATACACTTACACGTTCAATGCACTTTAAAACCGCATATTGTAACAAGTAAAAAAATTGCAGCCATGAGTTAAGTATGAGTAAATGTTTAGAATACCGATATCTACCAGTTCCAAAATGTAACAAGTGGTAAAACTCTTTATGATCGAAAACATCAGTTGGCTCACTTCTCATCGACTCCATTATTCAACGCCCTCCTCCAAGCAAAGACGAAATAAAATTCCCGTTTATAACATTATGTATTTCATGCAAGTATTTATTGAAATATGGATAAATTTATATTAAATTAATTTTAATGCAGAAGAACTTGTACACACTAAATTATATGCACAAGAAAAAATAACATTAAAAATATAAGCGTATGTTTTAGATCATCCCAGAATTTCATTAAAATCTAAAAAAAGTATATGCGCAGTAGAAGATTAGGTCTGATCAAAATAATATTTCCTAATTTTCTCTAAATTATGCTTCTTGACTTGTTATACTTTTGAACTGATGTATCGATACCTTCTTTCATACTGTTTCAATCTACTTATAATATAATTTAAGACATCGACTGAGGGTGCTTGATGGAATTTCAACATTGAATATGTGGCACTTGTTTCTAACCGAACACAACCGTGAGTCGCAGACTTTCCCATGGATTTGAAGGTTGCTCCACTATCCCTAACCGGATCTCCCCTGATCTGTACCCCCAAGTCCTAAAGCTGACGACTCTCTGAGGCTCTCGATGTCTTGCCCTGTGCTCGTCAGAGGGTAGTTAAACATACACGTAGTTATCTCCATAAACAGCCGTGAAATAGAGAGCCGATAGTCGATCCTGTTCAAATTTAATATATAAAAAATGTATCAAATTTGGATTATTGAGATTTTGTACACTTCCATGTATTTTGTCACTAACGTCCCGGGTTTCGCCGAAGATGCCGAAAGGCGAAACCCGGGTCGTTAGTGACAAAATACATGGAAGTGTACAAAATCTCAATAATCCAAATTTGAAACTACTTATAATAGTTAACTCAATCTTTATAATAGTTGCCATTCTGTTCCTTTAATTGGATCATAAATATTAAAATAATTATTAACTATTCCGAAAGAAATGATAAATATTAACAGACAAACGATCGTAAAGACATCAGAAATCCCGAAAGAAAAGCGCCCGAATTGGGTGAAGGCAAAAACACTACCACTAGCCACTACCTGGGGTATTCGTTATTGTTCGTGAAATCTAGAGTAATTGTGATGTTATCTTAAGTCGATTTTGTAAAGTAAGTCATTACGTATTCTGACGGTGCTACTTTGGGGTTGTAAGTTGTAAATCATGTCACCTCACTAAAGCACACGTTAATTGTGTACTGTGCTTCGAAAGCAGATGCTTACGGCGAATACTAAGGGTATGTTGGTTTGATTCTGTCAGGAACTCGGAGGTAAGAGAGCGGACGGAGCAGCCCCTTATTTCATTCAAAATAAAAAAAGCGGAGATGGACCTGGCTCGAAAATGTGCTGCGGATGTCCCAAGGGAGCCTTAATACTGCCTGAATCAATATTACCAACGGGATGGATTGCGTCACACTAGAAGCCCCTGATAACCATCCGTAGGATGTACTCGGCGGAGCTACGGGACGCTGGGATAGCTTGAGAGGAGCCGTGTGATGAACATATATGCTCCAAGTAGGGAGCGAAATTGGTTTAAAGAAGATATTCATAACGAGACTATAAAGAACATAATAGTGATGATCTAAAATGCTAACTATACATGAAACAATACTAAATACTAGTAAAACTGACACGTTGACGATAAAGTATGATATATAATATATTGTGAAAATGAGTTAAATTAAATGAGAGTGAACTCGAAAATTGTATTGTTCAAAAGCGATTTGAAGTGTTGGTAGCACGTGAAAATGTGAGAATGGTCAACGGTAAGCATGAAAATGTTCACAAACAAGCGGATACAGACGAAATAAGCAGCGAGAAACCGAGACCAAAGAATATGTGGATTATTAGCCTGCAGGTGAATTGGTGCAGAATGATTTGATAATAATGACGTTCGATATTAATTGGGAAAATAATCAAACTTGTAGAACTTTGCAATTGCAGGTGATCATAAGAACCAATGATCATGAAAATGTTACTGGAAAAAACTATAACATAGATATACCTACAGATTTTAAATTTTAATAAGGTTTGTTGGAGTAATTTATGATAATTATTTTACGAACTCATCTCACGTAAAGGATACATGAAGAGGGAGTGAGGGGAATTTAGTTGTTCGTTCAAAATTGAAATACTATTTAGCTGAACTCGATTTATTTCCCAAAATAATTTAGATCATCAAATTTGTTTAAACCAAAAAACAAAAAGCTATGAACGCAACTGTGCTACAACATAATCATTTCACAAAGACAAAATAAAAAAAAAACTAATTATTGTTACTATTGTGGTGATCTTCATTCGGCCTGTGATAATCTTTGACAAGGTACGCAAGTTTGACCCGAATGCTATGTAGTTGATTTCACGTCAAATTGACGTAATAAAATAATAAAGTTACATTATATGATGCGGATTGCGGTATGTGAATGGAATGATCTAGTTTAATAATATGTTTCAAACATCGATCTGTAGACATAATAAACGAACGTATTGTGTATACAAAAGTAATTTTGCAATATTTCATCATTGTAATAAATTTAAAGTTAAAAGATATTTTATAAAAATAAATCAAAACAGTTTAATATAACAAAAATGCGTTTTTTAATGTAAGTATGCAGATATAATAGATAAAGTAGGTTCTATCCGCAACACACAAATTTATCTCCGCAAGAATTATGGATAATGCAATAATCTTAAATGTATCTCATGATTTAAATGTAAAAAAATAAACAGAGTACCGTCTAAATATCTGTTTATACATTTTTGTGTTTATGATATGCCTTTCGACATATTGCTATCTTTCGAGAGACACAAACAGATACATAATTATGTCTTCCGTCTGTTTGAAGCAAACTGCTTGAGCATTTTAGCAAAATGTTGAGGAAAATATAAAAATTAAATAAATTCAGTTGTAACCAATGTTATTCCATGTATTGTATATTTGTTATATGAATAATATTAAATCATTATGCGAATAACATAACATACCAGGAGTTCAATGTAAATATAACAATGATTACAACTAAATCCATCCGGTTTTAATGCTCTCCTGCATATTTTGCTAACTATGGATAAACAGATTTGAATTGTTCAAATTTTGTACATTTCCATGTATTTAGTCACTCCCGACCCTTAATATCTCTTAATAATTAACCTAAAATGTATGTTTTTGGGCTTTCATAATTTGTCTGCATAAATTGATTTCATTTCTTCTTTTCTCTGTGCTGTCTTCTATCGAAGACTCCTGATCAAAAAAGGAAGAACCTCTGTGCCAGGGATGGCGAACCTATGGCACGGGAACGTTTTATTATGAAGAGAAAAAAATAAAAGTGATGATATAAAAAAATTAAAAAACTTTTTAGAATAGTAGGAAAAAATTGAAAATTTTTTAGAAATAGATATATATATATAATATTCAAAAACAATGACGACATAACCATGTTTATTTTCTTCGGTCACCAATCGATTCCCAAACGACGGAAACGAAGGAAATAACGACATTCGTATATAAATAGAATATAAGTAAATACTTTTGAAGAATAAGCATTATGTTTAATGTTAATATAGAATTGCACACGTCAGTTTAGTCGCGGCAAAGCGCGTTTACTTCAGCGTTTCGTCGAGTGTTTTGATGAAATTTATATGTTTTTAGGTAACCAGCAAAAAATTCAGTATAAAGAATTATCAGATGTTGAGTGGATTTCGAGATTGATGTTCTTTACTGATTTATTGCTCCCATTTGAATGAGTTAAATATAATAGTAATGCTTTATTTAGAATAAAAATCTGAAGTTACACAAACATTTGATGCATTTTTTATTTCCATGGCATGGCACGCGACATATTATAATGAAAAAATTTTTTTTTGGCATTCAGACTCAAAAAGGTTCGCCACCACTGCTCCATACTGTTTCAGCCGGATGAGACCACCAATTTCTTGGATATTAGGTAAAAAATTAGAAACACGTTTTCATTAAGTAAAGCTTTCCTAAATCGAGTTTTGAACTCGGTTCCTCGTGTTATCTTAACACATTATACGTAAAGATGGGGTACAGGCCCATTCCATAGTGGAAGAAGCATGGGTAATTTAAGATATCGACAGACGATGCTTGATGAAATTTCAATATCAAATTTGAATTGCTGAAATTGTGTAAATTTCTATGTATTTCGTCATTAACGACCCGGGTTTCACCTTTCGACATCTTCAAGCATTCGAGCACACGAATGAACTCGAAATGACAATTCGAGTTTGCTAGTTAGGAAGTTAGATAAGCAGTTTGATAGTTAAGAAGACGATGTATAAAAATTGAGTTCATTATTATCGCGTCTAGTTTTAAGTTAACTAGCTCTCGAAAAAATATGGTTTCTACTCTCCTTTAAAATTAGCTTATCTTTAGATACGTTTTTGTGTTAATAATCCATTTAATGAAACCGGTCGAAATCTTATCAAAAGATGAACAATAAGCATACGCTATCATAGCTTATTATTTTCCTATCTCTTTAAACACTATCAGCTAACGTTCTAATCAGTACAAATATCGAGATAACAGTAAAAATCGGATCTGTATGTTCGGAAATATTTAATTTTACCGCAATTCCCCCAACGTACGATATAAAATTTACTTCATATAATATTATCAATTTCGCCACAAATATTTGATATGAAAATACGCTTACATAAACAATTTAAGCACATCTAATTACAGATATTTGCAACGTAAATATAAAATACTGCGAATTACAATGGATGATATCTGGCTTATGAGAAACGGTAGTTTTATGTTTTTTCTATCGCACTGATATTTAAATCAATTTATTTTAACCTTGAAGAGAAACCTATAATATTCTTATCTAAAATGTTCAACGCAATCACCACTTATCGATAAACTGTAATATTCTATGTAAAATAAGCAGTATTTTTCTAAATTGTAAATACATGTTCGTATATGAAAGCGGAACGTTTCCGTAAATATTTTGTGTTCGCTTCAAGTATACATATATGTCATACGTTATCCGATATTGAATATGTAACTCCTTACTTCCATCTATATCATCAAACTAATAGCTCAACGTAATCTCGAATTTGGGAATACAATGTTGGCATATGTCAAATATGTCACGCTTTTAAAATAAGTGGTACCAAATGCTAAAAATATATAGATTTATCATTATTATAATTGTTTTCCCCAATTTTTCCATGCGAATTTACTTACGGGGGTTTTTCCCGGCCTCGCATCACTACGTACATACATTTGATGTATTATTATTTCTAATTTTTTCTACGTTTTGTATGAATTTCGACTTACGTTCAAGCTGGCGGAACGAAGAAAAGAAGGCAGGATATTATGCTCATCAGGATAATTATCAACTATCAGTTGATAATGCTTATGATGAGCGAAACCGGTCCTGATCATTATAAGCATGTGGAAGTAGTACAGATAAATTGTGTTTATTTTTTTAATATAATACATTTCCACCAAGAATTCACAGGTAACAACTTAAAACAATGATATTATGCATTTAACGATCGTAAATATTAAAAATAATTACGCAGTTTAAAACACTATCAATAAATGAGGGCTATTCATTGGCCAAGCAAGAAGAAATGAAATATACCCTTTATTACCATGTCCGCTCCCAAAGTAGTGCATATAGCCTCCTAATGGAGGTAACTAAATTTTTTCTATTTCTTTCGTAGAAAAGACAATACAAAACTGTCGATCCTACCACATTTCAAAAATTGAGAAATTTATATTGATAGCTTTGTTAATGAACTTATTAATTATTGTAACTAAGGTGTGACGTGTGCCGTGTGCCAGTCGCTTCCCCTATTTGAGGAGCATCTTTATAATAAATACATTATTCCTTTACTTCAATAGTAGAGTACAATAATACCAAAGCATTTTTATTAATACAGGTAAATTGTTTTATTTTGACTTTACTACAAAAAGACAAATGAGATACAAATCCACAGTGACAAAATGTCCTTAGAAGCAGAAGGATGCAAATCCATACAAAATTTGACACCGCCTCGTACTTACGGGGCGGAGAGGGGTCTACAGGCCATTTAAAAGCCGTTTACAGACTCTTCTAATTAGGCTAAATATCACTTTTAAGGTGTTAACTGTAAATTCTTGGTGGAAAGACATTATATTTAAAAAAATAGTTGATAATGCTCGTGATGAGCGAAACCGGTCCTGATCATTATAAATATGTGGAAGTAGTACAAATGAATTGTGTTTTATTTTTTAAAATAGGCTAAATATCATAAGGGTATGGTGTTTAGCAGCACTAAAAATATTTAATAGTCAAATATTGAAATCGCCGCACTTATTGATAGTTTCAATTAAGTCCCCATCGGTAGTTTAAGTAATTATTTAAAGTTTCAATTTCATCATTCCCTGGAAATGAATTTGAAATTTGGCGCGCTTTCTGTATTCGAAAGAAATTTTAGTGACAAAAGTTATAGCGCAGACAAAACGAAGCCGATCAGGTACTGTTTACGAGGAATTGGCACAGGAAATGAAATGATGGCAAGCCTATTTGTGTGTGTCACATACAGAATACCTTACTTAATAATTAATAAAACTCCATGGCAGTTATCATCTATAAGAGTTCGGCTGTTGTTAGTTTTAACGCCCAATTTATATCTGATTTATATTCCTTAATTTTTGTTATGCACAAGCCGAAGTTGATTAGTCCGTTAGCCTAAATCTTAGATCGCCTTGGAAAACAAAACAAATTCATTTATATAAAAATAGTTACACTTGTAGCGATGCCTCAGTTAAAGTTCGAACGGACAATATATATAGTGAGAATTCTTCAATAATAAATTCTTTTCAAGCAATGTTGATGTGTCACTTGCCCACTCGTCCAAAAGGTTTGGTACTTGTGATGTAAAATTGGTCAAGTGCCCTTCGGCGCGAGGAACAAAAATTTTATAACAGATTTTGACAGTCGAGAGTGGGGATTCGTCAGCAAAGGGTGACGGTCGTCGACGGCGACGTAGGGTTGTTTTAAAAAAAGGGGGAGAGTAAGGAAGAGCTCGCGGTGTCGATGCTCGAAATTTCGACCGGGTGCCGATATTTCAAAATTCCAGTTAACGGAATCCGCAGTCGTTAGTATCCGAGAAGCAAGTGTGTTGTGTGTCTCCCGAAACCCCCTGGGTCTTATAAAATTGTCTGAATATTTGTTTTCAAAACAGTGTAATAAAATTGTAGAAAGCCTAATTCTGCAACAAATAAATACGAGATAGCGAAGATAATAGAGTGTCTCATTGATGTGTCATTGTCGACAAACCTGTGTGTCTTTCCTCTTAAGACTCCGTATTACATTTTTATTTATTTATTTTTACATATAAAATGGAATTAAATTTATTTACTTATTACATATTACAGAAGAACTGTAATTGATTTAGAATATAATAAATAATAATCGCCATCTGTAGATTTTCTTGGAAGTTATGAGTATTTATTCAAAAAATAAATTGTTTTCAGGCTCTCCTGAACAATTTGGTATTTGGCAGTTGCATCCGTTTGCCTCTGAGGTAAAGATATATTATGATACATTTAAAATAATACATTGAGTATAATACATTTACAAGCAGAGTTCTGATCGTCGAAGTTTTTTTAAATTTTAATTTACTGGCTTGTAGATCTGAAACATAGTGGTCCATACATTTTTAAACTTTTAATGTAGAAGATTCAAGAATTTGTAAATTCCGATTATTTTAGAGTTGAGAGAGAAGGGTGTCATACAGTTTAACACTAAGCAACAAACTTTGATGAATACAAAGAGGCATTTATCACTTTAAAGGTGTTGTCATTGTAAAAATTGTTATTTTTAAACTATCCTTAAAATTATCTTTTACCATATCCGTTCCCAATGCTGAGCCTATGGCCTCCTAACGTAGTTTAATTTGATAACAGATTAGTAGTAATTTATTTGTGAGACGTCCTTAACATTTTAATTGCAGACAATTTCATTTATATATAATTTGTATGATTACTTGTAAACTCTCGTCATATTTCTTGAACCAATTGTTTTATATTCCTGGTAATTATTAACACTCAATTTTATATAGATAGCCTTGTAAAACATAGTATGCTTTACTGTGGAAAGGAAAAAGGACGTAACCCACACCATAACATATATTGTATAGCTCACATAAATCGTGCTAGTACACTATATTCATGTAAAAATATATAATACATCGTCTGTAGAAAGGCAAACGGACTTATATTTCCGTCTTTTCAAAATATTTGTTTTCGATAAAGTATATAATTTAATACACGTTTTGTTTGAGGTATACACACTACTTTTTGTGTGTGGGTTACGTCCTTTTTACTTTCCAAAGTGGATATATATGTCATCAGTTGATAATGCCCACGAAGCGTAACCGACCCTGATCGTTATAAAAACTGTGAAAGTAGTATACGTCAAATTGTGTTTTATTTTTTGAAGTAGCATGCAGGCTTCGTTAAACTGGCGAGTTTTACTTTATATTGTTAAATTATGACGTAAAATTACGTTCTCATTCAGAATGGAACGATCGTTTCATTAAATAAAATGAATACGTTTCGATATAATAATTAATTTTCTATTTATCTACAATGCAAAAATAAAATTACCCATCGAAACGATTCCGATAGAAAAAAACACAAGCAAAAGATAAAATCGGTAGTATAGTGTTGTTGAATAATCGTTGAGCGGAAATAAAATAAAAAGCGTGCATATAATAATGGTGATTAAAATATTATTTTAAATCACGTAATGTTAGATAAATATCATTGTTACAATGTCATGTTCTCTCGTGTCGACTATATCATTATTATGAATGAGTTATGGATGTCTATAATTATCGTAATGCAAGTATAATAGCCTAGTTAACATCAAGGAACGTCTAAAGCAAGTGGATACTTTAAGAAATATTTATAATCAATGCATTAGAAACAGTTTTAGTAAGTAAGATTTTCAACTGATACGAAAGTATTTGTCCATAAAAAGCGATGTAGCCACGTTAACCTTTATCTGCCCGACAATTTATGCGCAATTATTGCATGATCCTAAGCTATCATTAAAATAACTATATTTTTAACAGTAATTTGGGCAAAGTAAAGAGCATTATTAAAAAAGTATGATTTTTAAAAATTTTAAATTAGCTATATTTACTATTTTTTCAGAATTTACATATTTTATGAAATGAAAGTATAAAAAATATACAAAAATTAAATTAAAAACTGCAAGATTACTAAAAAAAATAGCGAATCAAACAATATCATTACAATTAAAACCCTAAAATTATACAAAGATTGAAATCGTTTTTTCCTATGCCAATTTTTAAAAATATGTCTAGTGAATTAAATTTTTGTGGTCATTGATAATTGCAATGTATCCAGGCTTAATCCACATTTTACATTATTTAAATTTTGATTAAAAATATGCTTACACCCTTCTATGCATCGAGACTTGGTTGATCAAAAATATCAACATTAATTATTATATTATTATGTGCTATGCTGCCATATATTTTAACATTTCTTTAAATTCTATAAACTAATTTTATATTCATATCTGATTTTAGCATACACTCACAAATTTTACAATGTACGCATAAATTAGCATCTAATGTGAATTGCAAGAATCGAAAAATTCTTAAAATACGTGTCTCTTAATATACTCTATCAAGGAAGTAAAAAGCTATAAAGATAATGTTAGTGACTTATATTTGATGTGTTAGTCATTCGCACAGTGTTAACACGACTTAATAGATATGAAGCGGCACGGAATGTAAAACACTTCATATCTAAAAAGATAACTGAACCGTGCTAATAAAGCGGATATCCACGATCGATCAGTTGCGGAAATCAATTGAAACAATATTCTATCGAGCTCTTAAATTGCTTTTTAATAACGCAACCTGTGTACTGTTTTTCTTAAGAACTCCTTTGATTGAATGGCTATTAAAATTAAGCGTTAATACGTATTCTGCCGAGAAATGCGCTGTTAAGTAATCATATAAAATGGCAATTTATTAAATTCTACAATAAACTACGTAATGCAATATTTCTGTTCACTTACCAATGATAATAACTAAGAAAATATTGATAATATTTATTTTAACTACTTCTCATTTAGTGAAATTTTTATTTATTTCTCTCAAATAACCCTACTATAAAATTGATCAAACATTTAAAACGGATAGCGAGAAATAATTTATCATAGTTAAGTCAGCCTTCAGAGTGGTTTAAGAAGAGCTTTAAAATAAATGCTTGTTTTGTCGTGAAGTAAGGTAGTTCCGAGAAATTCTAATTGTACCAGTGCAGTTTTTGATGTTCTTTGTTGTAAGAATGTAAAAATAATATTAATATTTATTTATAATACCGTCGTTTATTTCAAAAGCGATGATGGACCTGGTTTAGACATGTGCTGCGGATGCCCCAGTGGAGCCTGAATCATGCCTGTCTCCTCCACCAACCGGACGCATTTCGTGTCCCTGGGAGGCCGCTGATGACCATCCATAGGACAGAGAATATTGACGGAACCGTGTGGTGGCCGTATTGCTACGGGAAAGAGCGGATATTTATTAAAAAAAATTATCAAAGAATAAGGGGGCTTTCAAATAAAGTTTTTAGGAATTTTTCACACTCATCAGAGTATTAGAGAGCTTGATGAATATAATTGCAGACATTCTTAATGGGTTAATAATTTTTGTAATATGCGGTAATACAATCATAAGTAAAGCCGAATTCGTGATACAGTCTGTTGTCAACGGTAACGGGATAAATCCCGGTGAGTGTCATAAACTGAGTTTCAATCGATTTATGGATATCTATTCTTTTGAATGGATGGACGTGTAATGTCTTAAAATTCTCTACCACCCTCTGATCCTAAAAACGAGTCACAGCGAGAGCGATTAATTAACCACTAGTCTTACTCTTATATCCCTACTATCATCGAAAGAGAGAGGTTTAACAACTGAACAATAGGTAACTTTCGTAGAAAAAATTGCTGTTGAGATACCTCCATTAGGAGTCCATATGCTTCACATTGGTCAATATAAAAAGTAAAGTCTACAAAATAATATGTATATCAAATTTGGATTATTGAGATTTTGTACACTTCCATGTATTTTGTCACTAACGACCCGGGTTTCGCCTTTCGACATCTTCAGGCATTCGAGCACACGAATGGACTCGAACTGAGAGACAGTAAACAGTGTCTAACGTTTATATAGAAGATACAAATGCGACAAATATTATTTACGAGGTAAGATATTATACGTCTGAGAGCCACACTGATACCTGAGTTAAAATTTCGGTAATCGCCCTAATCCTTATTTTGTAAACACCATATTAACAGAGTGGCGAATTGCCGCTTTTCAACTTCTTTTAGAAATACCAGTGATTTTACAATTATAATAGTATTGTGGGTTTTGACGGGATGTAATTCGACGAATGGGTAAATATATACAATCATTCCACATTTAGTGACATCTGTTAGGTGTTTCAACGTATCGGATATAATAGCGGAGAATTAGGAAGGTTCAGCTGCTCATTCAAAATTGGCAAGGAATTTAACTGGGCTCTATTAATTTCCAAAATTTCTTGATAAAATAATTTATGATCCCCCATGTTTTTATGCAACAGTTTAACCCCATCATCCGCATTAAACGTATGGTTCTCCATTAGCAAGTGATTTGCGAATGTCGAAGTTTCTTTTTTAATCTAAAGGCAGCTAAATGTTCTGATACCCTTATATCTAATGTACGTGTGGTTTTACCCACATAGAAATGTTGGCAATCATTGCATTGTAATTTATAAATACCAGATTTGTTCTTAAAGTTTACTCTATCTTTATTGTTAATAAGTAATTTGCCTAGAGAGTTTTTGCAATAGAACGCCGGTCTATCACTATCAGCGAGTTGTTTTTTAATTTTAAAGCTTGTGCAACCTAAATAACTAATTCTATGCCAGATTCTAGGGCGGTCTATGTCTTTAGACAAGTTCCCGAAATATAGCATCTTTTCTGCTAATTTACGTTGTTTTTTTGATACAAGACTATCTATAAGAGACGCCTCATAGCCATTATTAATGGCAATTTGTTTAATAATGTTTAGTTCGTTTTCAAAATTAAATTTATTTAGAGGTATAGTGACTAATCTGTGAACCTGAGAATGGAAAGCAGCCAATTTATATGAGAAAGGATGGTCTGAGTTAAAATGGATGGCCGCATCTGAAAACGTCTGTTTTCGATAAATTTTAAATTCATGAATGGAGTTTTTAATATCAATATTTGTCGCATTTGTATCTTCTATATAAACGTTAGACACTGTTTACTGTCTCTCAGTTCGAGTCCATTCATGTGCTCGAATGCCTGAAGATGCCGAAAGGCGAAACCCGGGTCGTTAGTGACAAAATACATGGAAGTGTACAAAATCTCAATAATCCAAATTTGATATTGAAATTCCATCAAGCACCCTCAGTCGATGTCTTAAATTATATAATATGTATATATTTATAGACAAAATAAAAGTGGAGTGTATCTTGCTTTGAAGGTTTTAAAAATTGCACAAAAGAATTTATGTTAAAATATACATCTTCGTTTGAGAACTATCTTAAATATGATTTGACACATGCAATATAATTGTTTAAGCGCAAAGTAAATTCAATATTGCGTATTGAAAAATTCAATCGAATGTATGCGGAAGTATAAAACTTCGTTAACTTTTCCAATTAATCAATTATAGGAAACGTATACACGTAAAGCCGAAAATATCTAGCTTTCACTGTATATTAAAAATTGTTCTTGTAAAACGAGTGATGACTTTTCAAAAAGTTATACGTGTGTAACTGACACTTGTCTTGTTCCAGCACTTATCGTTGATTTTCTTGTGCTCATAAAAAAATTCATCAAGATTCCATATGTATTATAAAAAAACGTTTGAGTTAAATGGAATTGAAGATACAGTTTTGAATATTTTATTTACTGCCTCTCACAAGTGTTATTTTGAAAATAAAAATATAATACGTTTTTCCAAATGTTTTAAATTCGTGAATTATTGCGAGGAGAAAAGTAATAAGCCAACCACGAGAGTGACTTCTCTGAGACATAGGGAAGGCAAACCAAAGAGATTTGTTTCTATCGCAACAAAGCCATATGAACAATAAAGTTCATTAAAATGTAAGAAATTGTTTTGACAGGAGGTGGCGGTCGAGGAAAATAAAATAATTCTTGATTCCGTTGGCGAGAAATGAAATGAGAAAACAGGGAGGCATTTATAATCATTATTAAAACAAAACATTGTGCTGAGAATTGAATTAAGATAAGCCGGACCTGTGACCGAGTGTTTAGCGTCGTTTACTTCGGTTGTGAGGCCCACGGATTCGAGCCCCAGCACGAATACTGATTTTCGAATACTGAATTACTGATTCGTTAAATACTAGTTCTGCCTTAGCAACATCGTTATATCCTTCTATTCTTACCTCTTCTACAAAATAAAAGCTTGAGCGACTAAACTAAAATAAGCAGTTCTTGTAACACAACATCTGATGCGTTTACCTAATTTCCATTAGGAGTCCAACCATGCTCCACACTGGGAACAAAAAAAGACCTAGTAAAAATGTCTTTTAGAAATAAAAGAATACTATTTACAGTTTAGTCTTCACAGTCTTGCCAGTGTAGCAATTAGATATTTCCTAATATAAAATTAAATTAATAATTGATAACTTAGTTATTCCACTTGGTTTATCACTAATGTGAATAAAGGCATCGAGCAAAGAGGCGAAACGCGTCGCGTTAGTGATACACCAAGTGGAATAACTAAGTTATCAATTTTTAATTTAATTTTATATTAAAAATGAACTTCCACAAAGTTACCGCCGAATCCATAGAAAATATTAGATATTCCTGTTGATTTAATTGGCATTTACTTGCTAGAACTCCATTATAATAGGATAAAATAACAAAGTATTTTAGTTCTACAAATTAAATTTTGTAGAACTAAATACTTTGCTATTTTATCCTATTAGATATTTCCTAAATTTTACTTTGAAAGTACCCGTATAATATCGAGGGTACTGAAGAAATGCATTACGTTAGTTTTTGATGGTTTTCTGTTTAAAAAGTCAAAATGTAATTTAAAATTTAACCAGGAGAACGCACGAAGTTATAGGATATAATGGTGTTGAAATAGAAACAGTATTGTTATATTTTTTTATTCTGGCAGAAAGCATGATATGAATATAATTCATCGATAACTAATCTTACGATTTGTATGCAAAACAGATTATTCTTCATAACGTAAAAAAAAAAGTAAGCTTTAAAGGCGATTATCTCAGAACTTGATTTTATCATTTAATGCCTTTAGTCAGTATAACCTCGATACATAATATGAAAAAAATGGAAAAGACATGAAATGTAACACGAAAGGTATAAGCATTACAATTCATATTTTATATAACAAATTATAATCAATGGTTGAGTGTCTGAAGCTTTTATAAACTTATATAAAAAATCGATTAACACTAATTCAGCCCTGTCCAAAAAAGGCATTGCGGTTTTCGAGAACGTATTTCGGTTTCTCGGTTGACTTATCTATTTCGTGAGATTCGAATCATTATGACCAAATCGCTTCTTCTTTCTTTTGTTTTTTGTTAATCCCAGAGTGAGAATGAAAACCACAGCGCAGCGTCACGTATGTTCAGTTCAGCGTACGACTGCTGTCGTATTTAATTCCCGGAACCGAACCAGGAAACGATCGCGAAATTATTTGGCAGGAAACAATGAGAATGTAATGTAGAAACATTTGTGATGTTAATAGTCTTTACTCATTTGATCTTCTCGTGCAAAGGATGGGAAGGTAGTAAACTGTTTGACAAAACGGTTAAAAAAAATATCCAAAAAATCTTAATTATACAGTGAACTTTTATTTAAACGAAGTTAAACATATTTTTGCTTCAAATAATTTAATATCGGAAACGTATAGGGGTCGACTTCTAATCTTCTATGATAATCCACCTGTTGCAAAATGTGTATAGCAAGTAGAGGTTTGTAAATTTTTGTTAAATTACCCGGCCTGAGCCTGAGTCTCAATATCACAGTTGTTACCCGAACCCGACCCGAAGCCAAGATTTATTCTTCTCAGCCGGAAAGAAGCCTACTTTTTTCAATATAGAAATTCATTTATATTTTTAAATTATTATATATCTTATTGTTTCCACATTTCCAACGATATTTATAACACATGTGAAGTATTTACATAAGTTTAGTTATGAATAGTATTGCTTTATGGCCCGAACACAGCCCGAAACATTTTTTTGAAAATTAAATTCCATACATGGACCAGGACCTCTAATCGGAAGTATTATTTTAATCGTAGTAATTGATAATAGGCCGTTAATGATCGAACGTCGTAGAAGATGGCGTTTCTTTTCACGAGTAGATAGAAAGGGCTCAACGATTGCATTAATTATTTTTGATGGAGGGCAGTGTGTAACGAACGGAAATATATTTAATAAATTTGGATTATTGAGATTTTGTACACTTCCATGTATTTTGTCACTAACGACCCGGGCTTCGCCTTTCGGCATCTTCAGGCATTCGAGCACACGAATGGACTCGAACTGACGTTAGTGACAAAATACATGGAAGTGTAAAAAATCTCAATAATCCAAATTCCACCAAGCACCCTCAGTCGATGTCTTAAATTATATTTAATAAAGGTCCGAGGATGGTTCTGAAGAGTTACACAGTTATTGCAATGACTCAATTAGCAATTTTATATTAAAGAAATATAACTATTATATAAAACGGTCTGTACAAACAATATCGTAAATGAAAAATAAAAACTACACTGCAATGCAGAATAGTCAAAATTGAAAAATATTTATTTTGCAATATGAATGTTGTCGTAAATTTCTCCGATTATCGTCAGAGTGTCTGAGAGTTAATCGTGCAGTCAATGTGACATAAATATTTGCGCAAAATATGCGAAAGTGTTGACAGAATTTGCGCCGTTCAGCATACGTAAATATCAGTGAAAATATCTGAAGACTGTTTAAGCACATTTAGTATGTATATATATATAAATGTATTGAATTCGCGTTATATGGATTGATTTGTTGATAAATCAATCGATGTGTTACGATTTAAACGACAAATGACGAGACAACATGAATGTTAAATGTAAGAGATTTATAATGTGGAGCGTGTACGTCAGTCACTCCTTTTCTATTTTGCAAATAATAATTAGATGACCGGGGAACAATCACATAAGTCAATATTGCAAGGTTTTCGGGAGAAAATTTTCCTCTACACAAATCCATAAATCGATAAAACATTCAATGCATTAATGTGTAAAATCGGAGTAAAACGACAGCCCTCTCCACTACGGCAATTAACGGATATTAAAATAGGTTGTAAGTTTTTTTTGAAAATTCAGTTTCCGGAACGAAGCTAATTTTTTAAAATGTAATTGGAAATAAAATTCAACTGCTATAGATTTTGTCAGGTATCAAATCTGAAATTCCCGACCACTAAGAGGCCCGCCCGCAAACGAAAGTATTTAACAAAATCTATTTATGTTTTATAAGTGGTGCAGTGGTTAACGTCATTGGCTTCGGTTACGGATGTTTCGGGGACAAATACCGGTACGGCCAGTTTCATAGATTATTTTTTAAATCGATCTATGGATTTCTGTTCGAAGGCATGGATGTTTGTGATTTCTAAAATTCGCTCTCATGCATCCGATCCTAAAAACGGGACCTAACCATTCCTTCTATCGCTACTCTCTTCGAAAAAGAGAGGTTAAGCAACTGAGTAACAAGCAGTTTTCGTAGAAAAACTTCTCTTGAGATACCCTCATTAGGAATCTATATGATCCACATTAAGAGTGGCCATGGTAAAAAAAGAATCATTTTTAATTCACGACTGAATCATTTCATTAGATACACTCGACTTTCTTTACATGAGAGATACATTTCATGCAAAACAACCGTGTAAAAACAAGCCGTACAGAAAGAGGAATAGTACTTATTCACCTCGAATTACTTAATTTAAAATAGAGTATAGGTATTCATATGATCGACATTGGGAGAGGTCTATATATCTAATTTTTTAAATATAATAATTATTGTCACCCTACACCACGGCGACATAATAAACAAGCTAAAAAAAAAAACTTCGGAAAACCTTCTGATTTATTCGTTTATGCACCAGACGGAAAACAAAAAATATTGTCTATCCAAAATAACTTCTATAAAAAGAATTCAAACACAATCACTTTCTTTCTTTGAGTGGCATTGCAACGCATGCTGAGTACTCGCTAGTCTAGTATAAAAATCTGTACGAGTTAAATCCAACACATGTTCACATCTACCAGATTGAGAGAGCATTTAACTTTATTAACGACGGACAGGTAACAGCCATGCTGACGTTTAATAGTTTGAAGGCCCGAAGAAGGATGAAATTACCAAGAAAGCATTTTTTGCAATATGTTAATGTAAATAATTTTACATCTCGCCATGTTGAAAGTCTCTCGAGGAAATTCATCGAATATCGTTCTTCTCAAATTGAACGTAAAATATTTAGACGGAGAATTATGATCGTTGGTCCGTTGAATAGTGACATTCGCGAGAGGCGATAAAACATTTATTATTCGATCAGAACGACCGGCCGCATGGCGCAGACGGAGTGGGAGGCCTTCAATAAAAGATCGGGCGCAACGACCGCACCATATGTATAACATAACACATTTAGCTGAATGCATCTATACGTACCCCTTGCGATCGATATTGGAATATGAAGAGTGTTCTTGAACTTTTTAAAAATATTTGCTTGTATAATTCCATTGAAATATTTTACGTCCAATCATTATCCATGTTCACTCTTAATGTGGAAAATGACAGGTAGCTAATTGTAAATTTTAACAGTATCCCTTTAACGAGAATTGGGTGTTACTTAGGAGCCACCAGTCTATTTCTAGAAATGTATATGTGTTAACAAGTGTCGCTTATAATCATCGATAGCTCTTAACCAATAAGGGATGAGAAATATTTGTATGTTAGTAATATTATATTTATTAAGTCAAATTAAATGTCCTTCAAAATATAATATAGATGTTAACTCGGTTTAAAAAAAATGTGATATTCGTTTAAAGAAGTAAAGTGTAAATAAAGGTGACCCTTTCTTTCCCACGGCAGATCAAAAACTTTCTCAGACCAAAGCGGCACAAAATAAGTCAAAAAAATGGTTTACACAGAAATTACATTAGGTAACGGTTTTCATTTGATACATAGTATATTATGGATCAAAAAAAAATATACGAACGAATAGACATTTGCGTATAAGAAACAAATCATTCGATGCAATGAAGTAATGGGGCGCAGGATACCTTGCGTCGCCTAACGGCACATAAGTGTTCTAGGGCCCAGCGGTTGCAGAGCACTGGGTTAGAGAACCAATACATTTGGGATTTTTTCGTAATAATGATTCGTGATTGTCACGTAAAGATAAAAGTTAATGGTCATTTTTATTATAGGATAAAATATAAATGTATTTAGATCTACAACATTTTATTAGGTATAGATGTACCAATTTAACTTGGCAGCTAATGAGGGTGCCACCGTCACGTTAGGAATGTTGGCATACTCAACTAGAACTGAAATTTCAATAAATGCCAAAACCGATATTATAGCGACGGTTATTAAAAGTAGACAAAATATTTATTTTGCATATAATGGCAATTGGAGAAATTTATTCTAGACTGACCATTCTAGTTTACAAATTTGGTGACGGCCAAGTAATGTTGGTAATACTATAGTTCATAGTTATTTCGGCTTAACACCATCGTCAGAACTATACTTACACTTATTTTATCGTAGCTATATAAACTGTTAATTTAAAATTGAATTATTCAAGGTACTGATTGTGTTTTTGGAAAAGAAGCTTATGTTGTGTAATTAATTAATCATTAAAATAAATCTAATGAAACTTTATTAATTATACTTAATTACACGCGCCTCTTGTTTGAGTAAAGGTGATGCATTAATGTTTGTTTGGTCATTAAGGAGATTATTGTTTTGATTTTTATCCTATTATAATGGAGTTCTACCAAGTAAATGTCAATTCAATCAAAGTCATTTTTATTACTTTCATAATGATAGATATAAGTTAAATTATATTCAGTTTCAAGACGCATCGTAGCAATGCTACAACGTGTTACAACTTGTAAGACAAACATTGAAAAACAGAATTGTCATAAAGTAAACGACGATAAAATTTGAATGATCCATTGATAATATTATGATGAAATGTTGAGAGTCGCAGAGGAGCGACATATTTTTACAATTCGATACATTTTTCTCCGATATTGCACGCACGGAGATGGAGGAAAATGGCGGGCGCAGAAAAACACAATGATTGCCGGGAAACGGGCGGCTGGCCATAAAGCTAGCGGGAACTATATACAAAACGCTTGGGAAAGCAAGGGCACCGGGCGCAGGAAAGGGGCTCCAGGTCATAAAACGTGTAAGATCAGAACACGCCGCACGCCGGACCGACATTATTTCTCAACCCTTAGCACCCCCTTGCGCACTTCAGAGCGGTGGAATTGTTTAACGCCACACATTTCTCGAGTCGAAGAGTTTACCTTGCTAGGTGATTTAAAGAATGTTTAAAAGAGAAATAATCGTTTAGGAAACGCTCTCAGAGAAAGAGAAACGTTGGCACTGGAGAAGTGGTGACCTATTTAAAAAGATTTAATTAAATCGCGTGTTTGTAAGTTGGCCTTTGACCCATTCTGGAGCATATGGACTACTAATGGAAAACTGGTTGAATATCAGTCGCTTGACCTCTCAATCCAGCTACGACATGGATAAAACGATAAAGTTGTTAGCCAATCACTATGGGCAAACGAAATAGAAGACAGCAAGATCATATAAAACTCGTGTTCTGTTTTTCTAAATTTTTCGTGCTATAATTATTTCCTCCCAGTTTATTCAATAAAACTATAATAGATTATTCTTTCAAATATGTCGTGTCCGCGGTGTGGTGGTCAACGTCGTTGGCTACGGTTACGGATCTCCCGGATTCAAATACCAGTACGAACAGTTTCAATTTGATTTATGAATTTCTATATGTAGGAATGGATGTTTGTGATGTCCCGAATTCAATCCCAGCCATCCGGTTCTAAAAAAACTGAAGTTGAGCAACTGAGTAAAAATCAGTTCTTGCATAAAAACTTCTATTGAGATACCTCCATTAGGAATAGATATGGTCTACATTAGGAGGGGACATGGTAAAAACAAACTATTTTTTAAAAAGTTTAAGTAAATATGTACAAAGTCATCAAGGAATGCGGACTATTTTCTGTTGCGTTTAGAAGACTCTATTACGGTTATAAAATGGAAGGTTTTCATTATAAATTATATTAATTTTGTTTCTTATGTAGCGTGAATAAAAAAAATATAACATGGCGTATGACAGAGTAGAGCAGGGTTATATTATATAAGAGTTCTTTGAAAATCTTTTATAATATATCAGCTCATTGATAACAAATAACGGTACATATAAATATATATGTAACACAGTGAGAATTCATAGTTTGTGGGAAAACGCAGAAAAATAGGACGGACCTTTTTATAACAGACAGAAAAAAATAACACGAAGAAGGCGGATAGGGACCAATGAATCGAGCTTAGCCTGCAAAAACAAAGACAATGTCGGTAATATCCACTAACTGTAATAAAGGTAAAGGTGGAGCCATAACTCATACCTCATACGGCTGGAGACGAGGTTCGGTCAAAATGTCCTCACTTCATGTAAACAAAAGACGTCCTCCTACATTGTTGGTCAAGAATCATTCGTATTTATTTCAAATGAAATCCACGAGGGGTTTCTTTGGATAAACTGATCTTACAAATCTTACGATGCTATCAAGAGTTTTTTCGGTTTAATAAAATTAAAATTGTCACCATTGTTAACGCAAGTAAGTTTCACTAGGCATCTTCCACATATAAGTAATTGTTAATGTGAGCGGTGCGCCGTTCCCTCGTCGTCAATCATAAAAATCTCCCAAACACTTAATTTTTTTTAAGTTCAATATTTTTTCAACTATGTCCGCTCCACTGTGAAGCATATGGCTTCATAATAGAGTATCTCAACAGAAGTTTTCTATCAGAACTGCGTGTTACTAAGAAGCTCAACCTATCTTTTTCGAAGACAGTAAATAGGTATAGAAAGATGGGGCTAGACCAGGAATAGTGTTTAGCTTATCGCTCTCGCTACATTCCGGTTTTAGGATCGGATGGGTGAGAGGGAGTTTTAGACATCACAAACAACCATGCCTTGGAACAGGAATCCGTAGTTCAATTTATGAAACTGTCTGCACTGGGTTTCGAGTCTGTGAGATCCATAGCCGAAGCAAACGACGTTGACCACTGCACCCAGGCCCGACGATATAAATAAATATATAAATTATAATGAATAACTCTGTAATTTCATTGTTTATCTAGCCTATTCATTTAATTTCTTTCAATAACATCGTAAGCATTGCTTTTAACTATTTAATTATTCTACATAAATTAACAGTGAGAGTGTAAGATTTTTCTTTTATTACATACAAATAATAATACAAGTTATTGTCTGTGGGTGATAAAATATAAAAGTCAAACAAATTTCATAGACCGGGGGCACAAAACATTTTGACAAAACCTTTTATTAAAAAGTATGTTATCTATTATAGAAGTGTTATAACCGATTAAGCAAATATAGTAGTCAATTTAATGTAATAGTTGTTTGAGTGGACTGGCGATCTTAGACACTACTTACCGATTCCTTGAATAAGCCTTGTTTAAATCCGTATCGTTTGATATTCAAAAGACTTACCTGAAAAAAACAAAAAATAACTTTATTAAACAGGAAGGAGAACGTAAAAAAAATGCAGCAAGGATGCTAATAAAAAATGAATGAATGAGAGTTTGGACACCGACCGGTATGAGGTATCCGTTACATAGAAAATGTCGACATGATTTATTATGCTTCCCCATGATTTATTTCACATCTGTACGTTTTTCCATACTATGCAGTCTGTAACATGACCGACTATGAATAAGACAAGTGAGGCTATATTATTATTTAAAAATATAATTGATAAATTCGTTAGATTCAATATTGGTAATAATTGGAGCGCCATGTTTCATTGTTTTGAGAAACATCTTCGATATAATGGACATGATCTAATATGTATTTAAAGTATTGCTTTGAATCAGTAATAAAATGGCATTTCGATGTATACAAATTGAGGAGTGGGGAATCACCACAAGTATTAATAATTGGCCGAAAGAGTAGGGCTGACCGAGTTCTATCGCAATCAAAAAAAGGGCGGACGGTACTCCAGCAACATTTAAATTCCTATTATTGAAATAAATTCATATTATAAGAATTCGTGACTATTCATTTTGTAACGTATTTTTTAATTAACACTAGCGACTCTTAAAAAGTATTCCACGGAATAATAGAATCTTATGGTTCCGGAAGTAAATTAAGAGTAATAGCATAAAATATCAAATTATTTAGTTAAACAAAATTTTATTAGTCAATTGATAGCTATGTGGGCTAAACGACATCGTCAGAACTATGCTTAAACTCGCATTAGCTTAGCTATATATACTGTTTAGAAAAGATAGACAATATTATATCATCTCACTGATTCCAACATTATAACATTGAATTAAAAGTAGTACCTAGTACCTGGGATGCGTTCCAATGCAATTCAAAGAAAGAAAGGGTTTGTATTTTAGTTCTGTTTATTGAAGTGGTTTTGGATACACAAAACTTATTGTTTCCGTCTGGTGCGTACACAAATAAATATATGTCGCTGTTTGTACGTATTTGATTAGTTTTTTAGATGTTTTATTTTCAGAATCCTTTACGGGCGTGCGCACAACAACTCACCAAAGATTCATCGAAGTCGGAAAATTTGGTAAAACTAAATACTTTGATATTGTATCCTATTGTTATAGAGCTCTACAAAATAAATGAAAATCCGATGTGTTTGAAAGATTAAGTAAAACAACGAATTTTTTTTCCGGGTATATTTTTATTAATACACAGTTTTTAAGGGGTTCTATTCCATTAAAGAAAATACTGAAGACGTCCAAGATTTTTTTTTTTTTGGATAGCAATGGTTTACACGATGATATAATTCTAATTAAAATCAATGATTTCCACAAGATGATTGGCAAATTTTGTAGTTGCTACTCTTATCTTGTTTGTTTTTTTTTTATTTAAAAAAGAAATACGAACATTTCACAAAAAAATCTTTTCGAATGAATGAATGGCATAGATTAAGAGCTTATACAAATATAATGTTTCACTGTTGTTACTGCCATTTAAATGAAGAAAAAACTAGCACACATTATGATGTCTACCACTATACGAAGTCGCGCAGTGTTATTTATAGGATCCAAAATAAAGAAGTCTAGATTGGATTCCAGATTCCTCGGCAGATGTGCTCCCACAGCGAGCGGTTAGATGTGTGTTAAAACGGCGGACGCCACAAAACTAAAGCTGGGAGCTTCTTTGAGATTGGTTACGCGCCCTCCTCTGATTAATAAGGGCTGTTACCCGGACGATACACTCTGCCGGCTAACACCGCACTACGCTTCTCTCATCATATGAAGGATGGGCAGCTATATTTCACATATACATTCACGTACCTTGCTATACGTCGCATGTGTTTGTGACAAGAAAATAAAAATTATTTTTCACTACTTAAAAAAGAAAAAAATCATGTGAAGAAGTAAAAACCTAGTCAGAAAGGTGATTTCATTTCAGTCGTAGATTTTCCGGCTATTAATATTGATAATATTGTTATGACAGCTGTGTAACTAGGCGTGTCGAGTGTTTGTCATTTTTGGGAACCATCCTCATACTAAATGCATTGAAAACAAAGTAACGATACTATAGCTATTGATTGATTTTGATCGCGTAATTATTGAAAGTACCAGAAAATTAAAGGCTAAAAGTATTCTACTCATGATTGGGTGGGGAGAGTAGAAAAACTCACCGCTAACATGGTCACTGTGGTCTAGTGGTAAGATCCTAGCGATCAGGTCGGTCAGCAAGGTTTAATTTAGAATTGTGATCTTGGTCATGGGTGTTTGTGATGCCTCTTCTCCTCGAATTAATCTCGTACGCTTTTCCAATTCCTAAATATATGCCGCATTGACTATTAGCTGTAATGCCAGATATTCAAAAATATAACAAAAATAATTATTGTAAAGTTAGGTAAGACGATATAGTAAATAATCCAAATTTTATGGTGGAGGCAAATCACTTAATTAAAACATTATTTACAAAAATAAAAAAAAATACAATCATGCTCAATGATCAACCATGATCATGGCTGATTCCAATATTTTACTGATTTACTTTTCATGAAAAAGCGTTTGATCTACCGAAATATATACTTAATGCGATCCACAAAATTATAACCTCAACAGGTGCCCAGGGCATATTCCAATATAAACAATGGTAGGGGTCATCACGGCTTATATATAGCAGTATATTTAGGTGACGCTAAAAAGGGCTTACACAAAACGAACCCTAAGTGATAACAATCCAAAAATTTCACACGTACGAGTGGAATAATGCTATAGAGCAGGGCCACGAATTCCGTAGGCCGTAGACACTGGCGTAGAGGAGCACTCGTAGTGGGGTGTCATTGTTGTGAGTTTTATTATGCGCTTCATTGGGGTTCTCCATGATAAAAAAGGTTAACGCGCATGAAAAAAGTGGACTCCACTTTGTAGGATACGGTTACGGACCATGGGTATGATGGAAAACCAGCGACGCGTGGGTAATTTTTTGTGTGTATATTAAGGAGCATTTTTTCATTTATGAACGTTTTTCTCACCTACTTGTTTTCATTTATGAGTATTGACATAAAGAATAAAAGAAAAAAAGTCCATTCCAATTTGAATTGAAGCTTTTGGTTTCATAAAAAAACATTAGTTGACAATTATTGTATTGATTGAATTAGAATATACTTGTTATAACTACATTTTGTTATAAGTTGATAGCTATTTCAGCTTCACGGCATCGTCAGAACTATGTCAAAACAGAATATTCAATTATATAATAAAATGTTGTAGAACGGAATACTTTGATAATATATCCGACGATTATAATATAGAAAATATTATTTGTAAATGCCAATTACAATGCATGGCATTACAGCTGACATTACATCGATAGAACTTAATATAATATAATCACAGAAAAATGCAATGCGAAGTAAAATATCACAAATGCCATTTCAGCATAATGGCATCAATTGGACAAACCGCTGGTTAAATTGGATTATAAAATTATAGCAGAATTTAAAAGAGTAAAAAAAACTTGATTCTTTTCTCAAAGCAGAGTCGCTCCACAACGGGAGTATCGGGACATATCCGGAAACGATAATACAGGATTTTTACATAACGGACTTTCAGCTTTAAAGATACCCCCACAGTCACATTGTTCTGTTATATCGAAGTTTCACATAAAATTCAAATTTAGTAGTTCTAATAATACCTATGATTAAACTTCTGAAACATTCAGTAAAGGCGAAGAACTAGGTTCTACTCTGTTATTAATGTTTCACTATGTGTACATAATTTGGTACAAAGTTACCTGCTCTTCTAAAATGTTGGTCATTGTGGTGATATGGCTAGCGCCCTGAAAAAGTTTGGACCTCTCTGCCTCATAGATCCCGGTGTAGAGGGAATAGAGAGTTGCTTTACTTTGCCCTGCCATTATTTATACCCCAGAGGTCCAAGAACTTAATCAACGCGGCCTGCTCCACAAATTCTGAGGGTTTTTCGGTTCCTAAGCCGAAATTGCAAGGCAAATAAGAGAGACGCTTTTGGAGGATTTGGAACGAAAAATCTTATCTAGGTGCTAATACTAATAAATAAATCATGCAGAAATATATTTAAAATGTCTAGAATAATTTTATTATAATGATACGTGAAAAAATGTCACACTATATTTTTATGAAAATAAAATTATTATTGAAAACAATTTCTGTGAATGTCAAAGGTTTGATGTTAAAAAAGAGCTTCTTTTATTGCAACAGCGTATTATTTCGATATTTAATATTTTATCAAAACATTTCGAGTTTCCTCGAAGTAAAGTAGACCCTATGTTTTTGGTTTTTACTGAATAGTCGTCGTATGGGATCGCATTATTTGATTGGATTGAAAATACGTAGATGATATATAGTAAAATATTATATCAATGCTCAGTAAATATTTGCAAAGTGCGAGTTAAACTAGATTGGTATTGCTTTTATTAGAATGGTTTGATGTATTTTTACCTAAATGCAAATACTATAAAGTTAGTTTTCCAATTGAATTGTTCAAAACGTTTTGTTATTGACTTCGCCTTTTAAAATTTGCAGGAATTCGAGTACACGGAAGAACTTGACCTGGCAGTTAGTAAATAGTGAATACTGCTTATATAAAAGAAGAATTAAGAAAACAGTATTGATACTATATTTCTAGACATAGTGATAATATTTTTTATTAATTTGTCTTGTATGTAAGCGATATCAACTATCTACTAACTGCCGATTCGAATTCATCCGTGTACTCGAATGTCTGAGGAGATTGAAACCCGTGACAAAACGTATGGAAATTTACAACATTTTAATGATACAAATTCGATATTGAAATTACATCAAGAACCCTCAGCCGAAACTCAAATTACCTAATTTATTAAGTCTAGAAGCATAGCTTTAATAAATTTAGTTTGACATTAAGAATAAAGAATCTGCAAGAAAATATACAGTTTAAGTATAAATATAATATAATATCGAAGGTATACTGACATAACGAATTCTGTCAATTTTTGATGGTATTTTGTTTCAAGTAATAGGATAGAATGGCTTTGAAATAGAAACAGAATTAAGTCATATTATAATTTTTTATTCCAGCAGAAAGTATGATTTGACTATAACTCATCGAAACCAAATCTTATGATTTCTACGCCAAAAAGAGTATTCTATAGATAATATAGTGTGCTAAAAAATCTTTTCGTCACAAACAGCTGTACTTTGCAAAACACAATGCTTTAAATGTTTGTTTTATTGCTTAATACCCTCTGTCAGTATAACCTCGATATAGCACGAAAGACTTTTCCATATATTTTTCAATACGAGCGAAAAGTTCAGGGATGCTGAAACTATTTCAAGAATATACTGTCAAATTTTGGATTATTGAGATTTTGTACACTTCCATGTATTTCGAGTTCGAGTTCCATCGTCTTCCATCAAGCACCCTCAGTCGATGTCCTAAATTATATCAATATACTGTCAAGTTTGAATACTACACGATAGTTTAGCGTAACAGGCTATTCAAAACAAATAATATATAAATGGTGGAATTGTTAAGGCCTAAGAGTTCGCTATAGAAAGTTTTACGGCCCGAGAAAAAGCAGAGAAGGGCTTCCCAATTACAACGGAGCTCGATTAACTACCGAAAACGGCAAAGAGCGAGATGAATCAGACAGTGATGGCAAATATGCGACACGAGAACTAAGATTTAATAACACCAATAGCTGTGGAATGATAAAGTTATCAATTTTAATTTTAAAAAATAAAACACAATTCATTTGTACTACTTCCACATATTTATAAAGATCAGGACCGGTTTCGCTCATCACGAGCATTATCAGTTGATATCAGTCTTTCCACCAAGAATTGACAGTTAACACCTTAAAAATTTTAATTTTATATTATATACTAATTTGAGCCATTAAAATCTTGCACAACATACGTTTTGTAGCAGACGACCAGAGTTTTGTCTCTAGGAATTACAGTTCACTGACGATTCGAGTTCACCTTATTGATCAGTTCGAATTCATCCGTATACTTGAATGCCTGAAGATGCCGAAAGATGAAGCTCAGGTCGCTAGTGACAAAACGTATAGAAATGTAAAAAATTTGAACGATTCGAATTTAACTCACTTTTCAGGAGAGCGAAATGACAGTTTGAAAAATTCTTGGGGAAAACTATAATTTATCATATCAATTGTGTTTTGGCCAATTGATGTAACCCTAAAAAAACACGAAAATGAGTAATGATTGGATTTCATTTTAAAGACGACAGAGCAGGTCTCGGCCAAATGATGTAAATTAAAAAAATAAATTGACCACTTTTTGGAAGGGAAACATCATTTGACATAGGTTTAGATTTAAAAATTCTAACTCGGCCACTTGATGTAAGCCACTATTATATTGACACTCCTTACGTATAATCCCATATTTGGAAACATGAGAATTTACTGGAGTGCATTTCAAATATTTATAAAGCAACTCGGCTTATACTGTTTTCGATAAAAACAGTTTTTACTCTCTGCTGAATAATATCAATTTTGAGGGTTACATCAATTGGCCAAAACACCGTCGATATAAAAGATGATGGTACGAAAAACAATGTTACTATTTCGTAAGGAATGTGGATACGATTAACTGTTCTTAACACGTCAGTATTGTTATAACTACATGTCATTACACTTGGTATAACTGTAAGTTGCTGAATGAAGATGGCAGATGATTTTTGAAGAATGTAAGTATGTAAATTGCTCGCGGCAATGGTTTGAAATTCTAGTTAACATATCTAAATGAGGACAGAGGGCCCGGGAAACCATATGACTAAATAATTGATCATTAAGATTTATCAGGCCCGATGTAATATTTGACTGTCAAAAAAGGTTTATCGGGGCTGATATAAAGCAATCCGCCACCTACCGCTGATCCAGCGGACAAAAACAGCCCAGAGCCTTATCTCAGATAGCCACCCCCGATCCGCCCGCCCGAGACCAGACCGCAGATGAAACGTGCTCGAAATTGCCTTTTAAGAATTTAGCGTCTTCAACGGCGGAGTCGCGATTATGCTTTAATAACCTATTGTGCGTGTTTCGTGGCGCCCCGGGCTTCAGGCAATGAACTGATTCGTTCCGTCGTTGGATTTTTACGCTAAAACTTCAAGAATATATATTATATCTGCATACAATGTACTGTTGTTCAAAACTCGAACTCCTATAACAGGGGACAAAAGTATTTTATTACCAAGAGAAAAGAAACCGAAATACAAAATTTATTAAAGTTAATTACGGCTTGTATAATATTGAAATAATTGCAAATGAGCTAATTACATTGTGAGTCGCTATCAATTCAAAACGTCATAATTAAAATAAAAATAATAATATCGAAATACTCCATCGAATAAATAACAAAGGAATTAAAACGAATATGTACTTAGTTCAGAATTTTTAGAAATTAATAAAACCATCATGTAACAATAATCAATTATGAGTAAATAAAATATTAAAAAGGACTGGTGGCTCATCACTATAAAAAAATATGTTTCTTAGGATTTTCACCTACATGCACTAGTTTTTAGTAGTGTTCTACGTTCAGTAGGAAGAAATAATTCAACCCCACCCTTCATTTTTAAGTTAAGAATTAGAATCATTGTTTAATTAAGAAATAAATAAACTTGCGATATAGTTAGTCTGAATATGTTTCTCAAAGAGGCGAAATACGTCTCAAATTTAGTAACACAATCAAAGGAATAAGAATGTTATTAATTAAAATTTAATATTGAATCGATACACTGACTGTTATTTGCTATACGAAAATAATTTTTTTGGGTACTTAAATTCGCATATTTAAAAAAAAAATTCCGGCTGTCTTACATATATGTTATATAATATAAGATATTGATGTTAGTGTATATATAAAAAGTAAGTACATTCATACAAAAAATACTAATTACTTTAATAAATGAGTAGGTGTAGACGTATTTCTAACGACTTTGAAGCCGCCATAAACCACGACGAGTCGAAAGATAGAATTTTTTTATGTAAGACCAACAATAGAAGAGGTTTTTTTAACTGTTTACCACACCGGGTTTTTATTGTGTGTCTTAATGCTTTTGAGACAATGAGGCTCTTGACAAATAGCGGTGTGTTATACACCCGAACCACATGTGAAATAATAAGAGAGAACCGTGTCCACCCAGCTTGATAAAAAAAAGTCCCCGCAAGAATCAATGCTTCGGAATCTCGATCCGCCGCGATTAGCCCACCCCCCACTCTCAGAGTTAATTAAAAGGGGGCGGTAACTCAAGGCGATTGCGGCGGGTTAGTAAAGAACTGAGAAGGGCGAAGCACCCACGGGATTCGAACTCTAACACACGAAAACTTAACTACTGCACTACAGCACCACCACACAATGGATCAGCACAAAAGCTCCGAGAAAACGTGAGAGAAAAACAAGAAAGCTTTTGGTATCAAAGTTAACATACAGACCGTGTTAGTATATAGCCCCAATGTGAAGAAAAAAAGTATTTAAAAGGAACAGTACATTCGCAACTATTTTCAATTAATGTCCGATCTTTTGTTATATCTTTTCTATACTACCGGTGGTATTGATGTAGGAGTTCTTAAATACGAAAATTTATTATTCGAGTCCCAGCGGTCGCGAAGTTTCACTTACAATATGTATGCACACACTTTTGAATTTTGTTGTCAAAATACTGTTAAATATTGATAGACAAGTCATGTTTTACAGCTTAAGCAGCAGGAAAACATGAGAGAAATGCGACTATGTTTCCGTGCGCGTCTTTTATGTAAGCATTTTTCTTTTCGCTTCGTTCACCGATTACCGGTGAAAATAAATTACATTATAATCTAAATTATTCGGACTAATTGGGGATGCAGGATGTCCGGACAGTGAGAATAATTGTCAGGGAAAGGAAAGTACATTTAGAATGAATATTTTTTGTTGATATAGCGTTAATATTTTTTTAACAAGAAATTCGTAGTCTATAGACTCTATACTATAATACTTTTAAGACACATAAATTGTCTCGTGTTACATTCCTCCTGACACTCAAACTACTTCAAGGCGACATATGAGCGTTGAAAACCTCCAGAATTCATAAATGTTGTGTTTGTTTAAAATATCCGAATAACTAAGGTCCGGATAATATACGCTTTACTATCTTCCCGTTCTCCACCCACCACTGCTTTCCCATCTGTTAATTTTATACGGCAGTATCCAGTGGCGTAACAAACTTTAAGGGAATATAAAGTTATTTTCCTTAATTGGGAGTGTCTTTGGAGCAACTGCCCAAGAGTTGGTTGTGTGCACGTAAGTGCGAAGAAAATCAATCTATCCAGATAAATAAAAAGCTTCTACGAGTTGAGGTCTACTCACTCTCTGTATAATGACGCAAATTCTTTAAAGGGCTGGTAATTAGCCTTATTCGGCACCAAGTCAGCGTGGCCGATCGGTCCAATGCAAGTTGGACCGACTTGCGCAGCTCTTCTCTTTCTTCATACATTACATGACACTCGAATATGATACGTTCAGCATCCTGCTTTATAGCACCACATTTGCTTTATAGCACCACAGCCTATCCATTAACCGGTCAAGCTCAAAGAGCTTGGCAGCAAAACCACAGTGACCAGTAATGCATTGGCTTGTTCATAAATTTGAAGTCAGTACTTTAGGTAATAGAGGTTTTACTGTATAATTTATGTTATCTGCTGTGCACTGTTTTATTAATATACAAGCTTTATTTAATCATCAAGAAAGGTTTCGCTGAGCTAGTAATCGTCGTCAGCTTTACAATTAAATAAATTAAGATGTATTGATTGATGTCTCATCCTCAATTGATTTTAATTGCGACACCTTGGAACAAAATATTGTTCAATATAAGCTTTACTTGAATAATAAGTGGCATTGAGGTAGGATAGACTAATATGCTAATAATAGTATGTATAGACAGGTCCACAAACCAATCGCAGTGTTCAAAATAATAGCGCCTTGGGTATCCCGAATAGTGAGTTACCGCAGGTCTGGGACCGGTGTCGCATTAAGTCGCTATCGCGGCTAATTTTACAACCCGTTCTGCGGCGGCACACAAAAAGCTCCCGCACCGGAAGGGTAAGACTGTGCCTTTCGGCGGGGAAAATTCGATTTCACCCCGGGGTCGAATCGCATCATACGGTCCGGGGGTTTCGCCGGGTTTGATGGAAACAAATGTGACATGAAATTGAATATACACGCGGCGTGTATGATTTTATGACCGGGCTTGAGCCATGTAAGAATTTTGGATGACATTAAAGGAATATTTCATCATCATCATATTTCAGGCCTTATTAAATAATCACTGTAACGGATAAAATCTGCAGGCTATCTCATATAGGACCTGACACAAGACAACGAATAGCGCATAAGGACAAACCTGAAGTGTAACTACGTCATTCAGGGTAACCGCATTTCTACTTTCCTCAATGTTGACTGATTAGACTTGTGATAAAGATGTGTTTGTTTTTGTAGCCCATGCTCGCTCCCATTATAGAGCATATAGCATCCTTATGGAAGTATCTCAACATAAATTTTACCACGAGAATTGCGTGTTACTCAGTAGCTCAATCTCTATTTTTCGAGGAGAGTAGGGATAGAATGATAGGGTTACGGCTAGTGGTTATCTAATCACTATCTCTACGGTCCGTTTTAAGGATTGGATGGGTGAATTTGACAAACCTCCATGCCATCTATAAACTCCATAAGAAATCCAAAAGCTTTGGGAACGGAGATGTTTTAAAAAAGTGTTTCATTGATGTGTCTGCACGAAACTATGGTTTAAAAATAGCAATGATTGCATGTAAAAAAATCTTCAATCAGCAAATATCAATGTTAAGCTTGTAAATAAACCTAATAAAATAATAGTAACAAAAAAAGCAAAGACCAGAGCAAGTTTTAAGAAGTACATACGTGCAATCTCTTTGTGGCAATTGGTACTACAGCCGTCCACGAAATTTAAAAATTTACATTGGAACAGTGTGACATTTTTGTATCAAAAACACGAACGAAATATTTGATATTTTTGCGATTTAATTTAAGGCACCACAAACAAATAAGCACAGGCCGAGTTGAATAGAATACGGAGAATTGAGTCTTGTTATGATAAAAGAAATCTTTTCAGTGTAATGCTGAAGCCGTGACGGGCGGGTACGAAGTTTTAATAACAAACACGACCCCCCTGGGTCGAGCCCCGAAGGACGTCTGGTCGAATAAATAGACGCGCGGATCTACCCCACCCGCCAGAACATTACTGAAAAAGTGTTTTTTTCTGAGCGCGACAGATTTCCCACAGAGCCGCCGCTGGGTATACATTGATGGGTAGCGTAGTCAATTAATAATATAAAAAATCTTTTTATTTTCACACTCTATTTAAAAAGAGCTCGACGAAATGAATGAATGTATTTTTTCCCTCAGTGTCAAAGTTTGAAATATTTGTTACACTAACGCAAATAAAAGAAATAACGCTATTCATTTAGTTCATTAGAAATTTTCATTAATACTATATGGAGTGACGATTATGTGGAGTCGAATACATGCACACCCTGCGTCAACTTCTTCCATTTATTTGCGAACACCGTTTTACTAGAGATATTTTAATATTTTTGCGAGAACTAATACATCATAATAATGTATTCATCCGGTCCTGCATCATTTAGAGACAGACTTTATTTGAAATAAAAAGCTCCGCCAAGTAAACATTTCGCGAATAAGTTCTTTGAGTGAGCGCTGACTCATCACCTGTTAATCTTGTTGATTTACTTGTACGTATTTTGCAAAGAAATCTTAATTAACAACCTTAAAGAAATAATAATACAATTAAAAGAGTAATAATTCAACACCGACCTTCAAAGTAAAGTGGTATCACACTAGTAAGGTCAAAAAGTTATTAAATAGGCAATGAATGCAGTCAAGCATTTTTATTTGTCGATATAATCACCGTTTATTTTACATACATTTTTCAAAACAGTTAACTGACTGAATTTTGGTTCTTAAAACTGATTTCGAACATTTTTGGGCCAGAAATATATATTTGAATATGATTATTTCATCGATTCAATCGACATTTGTTTGACAGAACTCGATTATAATAACTATATAGTTCCACAATAATAATATAATGTAGTTGACAGCTATTTCGGTACCACGCCAACGTCAGAACCATTTTTTAATTAATGTGTATATCATAGACTTCCAGAGACTTCTTTCTCGTCTTGACAACTCCCTCCAATATGAAAAGAAGGCTTCTTTAAATTTTAAAGTATCAAGTATCATCAACCCTTGTGATAATACTTTAACCGTTTATATTCTCTATATAAATGGAAGTGATTATTGTTTAAAAATGAAATTAAAATAATCCGAAATGAGAAATATGGGAGAACCGTTATCTCAACATCAACCTCCGACTTAGTTCATTATTTATTCATACAACATCAATCTAAAGCACAGTTTGGCAATGGGTTCTAAATGATATTTTTTACCTCTTTATGTGACAAAAAAGCTGATTTTTTCACCGTTGATAAAAATAAGACATAATAAATATAAAAATAGTAAAAATATACGCATAAAGAAATACGAAAAGGTGAAAAATCACAGGCGTGGAAAATAATAGCGAGAAATAAAAATAAAACGCCCTTCCAAGCGTCACTGCGAAAAGAAAACGATCTCACTGGAAAGTAAATTAATGCGACCAAAAAATGAAATCTCAGAATTTTTTCTCGGCGGGGATTAAGTAAATAATTTTATTAAGATTGTTTTGCGAGCAAATCACACAATATAATTTTGTATGATGCATTGAGTAAAACGGTGAATTTAAGAATAAACCTGTGTTTATTTTTTTGTTCAATTCAAATTTAATGTTCGACGTTGTTTGAATCAGTGAAGATGAAGCGTGGCCATCTGCAATGAATGTCATTTGTATTGTAAATATTAATCTGATCTAGGTATGTATATATTTATGATCTTCGCTCCCAATGTGTTGCATATAGACTCCTAATAGAGATTATCTACTTGTGACTCAGTTGCTCGACCTCTTTTTTCGAAGAGAGTAGGGATATAAGAATAAAGCTGTGACAGGACTAGTGGTTAGCTTATCGCTTTCGCTGATATGACAAACATCCATGCCTGCGAACAGAAATTCATAAATCGATTGAAAAATTCTATTTATGAAACTGTCTTATGAGGGACTTGAATCGGACACATCTGTAATCGTAGCCAAACCATCCGTTGTGTATGCGCGTGTTTCACGTCTGCCTTACACAGCACTATCGATGTAAACAATTAATACACCCTTACCTTCATGACCTGAACAGAGAAGAGAGTGTATTTGTTAGAATAAAAAAAAACATAAGTAGCAAATAACTGTCAAACGCTTTAATCAATTTGAAAAAGTATCCTGTGTATTAGTGATTTATAAGAAATTGATAGCAAAGGGTCGATATAATTATAAAACATATTTCAAACTGATTATTTACTCATTTTACTGGTTTTATTTATAAGTCTGACACAGAAAATGGAATGAAAAAGATATAACTTTTATTTGATATTAAAAACAATTTTTATATTAAATCGATGGCTGAGTGAATAATCACACAAGTCAAGTTTTTTTAATTTCTTTTGATTATTTACTCATTTTGAAGTATGTATTTACATATTTGCCCAAACACAATAGTCAAATACTCTCAAAATTTCTAGTTGTTCATTTACAATATTTACATTGTTCATCAAATACAGGGGAGAATAACCAGATATGTTTTCAAAATAGCACATTTTAAATATTAGTGAAAAATAAAAGAAAAAAATTCATTAGAAAAAAAAACTGTCTCCCCAACACCTTGCAATATTGACTTGTGTGATTATTCCCCCCTCCCCCGTCCATCCAAATGTTACAGAATCAAAACCGCACCTTTATGGTAAATATACTCTAATCACGTGTTTTCGGACATGCAAAATTTGCGCTGAGTAATGTTTGTATATATGGCAGCAATTTTCTTAATATCATTCTGTGATGTCATAGATGCGAACAAGGGTTTCATGCCGGGGTTAATAAAGACTACACGCACTTTCTCTGGAGTGGAACAGGCACATACATGCGACGAGATGAGATTTTTATAAGATATCCGAAAAAGGCTAATGTTCCTAGGAAAAATGTTAAGTGAATACACCGAATAAAGTATATACACTTGCTGAATTAAAAAAAAACCATTACTGCCTACAACATTAGGATAATATTAAGAAAAACAGTTTAAAAGCAATCGATATAGCTTAACGGCAAAAATTATTAAGGTGTTGTTTTTAGAGGTTTGTTTTTTAAACTGGCAGCACTTTTTCCAGTGAAAGCCTATTTGACAGCTGACAGCTGATTTGTGCTCAGTTTTGTTTGCCATTTCACCACGAACAGAACGCTTAAACTATGGTGTGCGTCGCAAATTCGGTGAATGGGGCGAAACAAAAAATGCATCTGATCCTGACTTTTAGCGAAACATTTTGTTCAGCGATGAGGCTCATTTCTGGTCGAATGGCTTCGATTTGGAGCGACGAAAATCCACAATTTTAAAACACTGTTACATCTACAAAATTACCAGTTTAGTGTGACTGGTGGAATCATTGGCCCATATTTTTTCAAAGACGATGCCGGCTAGAACGTCACTGTCAATGGAGAGCGCTATAGATCTATGGTTGCTAATTTCTTCGTTCCAAAATTAAATGGCCATAATGTAAACGAGCTTTGGTTTTAACAAGACGGTGCCACATGCCATACAACTCACGCCACAATCAATTTTCTAAAGGAAACTTTCAATGAGCGCAATTCACAGCTCCATTCACGGAATGGAGCTGTGAATTGGCCACCGAGATCATGTGATTTAACAACTTTGGACTTCTTTCTATGGGAGTATATGAAGTCGCAAGTCTACGTCGATAAACCAGCAACCGTTAATGACCTTGAAGCCAATATTCACCGCGTTATCGTCGATATACAGCCGCAGCTGCTTCAGAAAGTGTTTGAAAATGGGACTTCGAGATTGCGCTTTCTTCTAGCCTGCCGTGGCGCTCACATGCCGGAAATCATTTTTAAAAGCTAATGGCATTTAATAAACTTTTCAATAAATCCAATATAATGAACATAACCACGATTATTAAATGTTTTATTTCATTTTAAAGTTCGATGCCCCGAAAAAAACACTCAATATTATCAATATTCTGCGGTTACGCTGTGAAAAATAATGTTAATCCACTTATTGTGGGATTGTGTGAGAACAATTTTAAGATAAAACTAATAGCATAACTATCTCGTCCTACATCAATTTTTTTTTTCAACTTTTATCAATTAAATATTCTTACAGTACACTATTTGAAATCTTGAGCATCGGTGTTTGTGATGTTTTTTCCGAGTTTAATCTATGTGATTTTAAAAAATAAAACACAATTCATTTGTACTACTACCACATATTTATAATGATCAGGGCCGGTTTCGTTCACCACGAGCAAGTTGATAATGCTCGTGATAAGCGAAACCGGTCCTGATCATTATAAATATGTGGAAGTAGTACAAATGAATTGTGTTTTATTTTTAAAAAATAATGCATAGTTATTATATTGTGAGATTGATTAAAGATATATTTCGCGGAATCTTACAAATAGGACGAAGAAGTCATGTTATTAGTTTTATTTCAAAATTAAATCCTTGATTACCAAAAACCACTAATGTATAATTTTACGACTGGTCTTTACCAGTTAAAATGTAGGCTACATATAGGTTATACCATTTAAGCACGAGTAACATAGACTTCTGAAATACGTAGTATGGAGTTGAAAGGCGTCACATTTTTTTTCACGAAATTTGTATATCAAGGCAAATATAATAATTCTGGTCAGTTTGAGTATCGCTAATGAATGATTTGAGATATAAATGTAGAAGTTAGTTTGTTATTTACTTACTAATTAAACAATACGGATAATTACATCTTTAATAGCTTTAAATGTATCTCGTCAGGACTTTGATGGCTAGGGTGTGATATAAAAACAGCTGTTGATAAATTAATCTATATATATATAAATGAATGTTTGTTTGTTCTTTATGCGTTCCTACACCATTCATCCGATTGCTATGAAACTTTGCTGAGTTGTTGTGGGTACGACCACGAATGTTTCTGAAAAAAAATGTACTATTGCCACGTTTACAATGATTCCGATAGATATGCCAGACGAATTCAAACGTCTGCAGTTTCCGGTGCGACTCGCATTTGCAATGGCCATCAACAAAGCACAGGGAAAATCAACACAAGTGTGTGGGCTAAATTTGGAAAATCCATGCATCACACATGGACAGCTGTATGTGGCCTGTAGACGCGTGGGAAAACCTTCTGATTTGTTCGTGTACGCACCAGACGGAAAAAATATTGCGTATCCAAAACCACTTCAATAAACAATTAAAACACAAACACTTTTTTTGAGTGGCATTGCAACGCATGCCAGGTACTCACTAGTAATTAATATTCCTTATAGAATTAAACCGACGGTACATTTCATTTAATTGAGTATCGCGTACGGAAATCTGTTTTAGGTACGAGAGAGATAAAGCGGCGCTGTTATATTTGGTTGTACAAATATTCAAACTGTACATTGGTCCCACAAATCTACTCTTGTTTATCCGTAAAGTAAATTACATCTCACAAAGCAAATTGTGACTGGTAATATGATATGCACACGGTAAATTATATTCTCTGTTGTTTCGTTGAGCTCAATTGAGTAAATGTTGCTTGCAATAATGTATTGTTTGTTAGTAGAGACGCCCGACCACAAATGTCCTTGGCATTTAATATTACCATATTACGTGTATACCGGATTATGATAGAATCAAGATGTTTAAAATTATTAATATAACAGTAAAATAAATAAAAATTAAGCAACTTCTAGAAATCGAAGAAGTGCGACGGAAGAGAGAATACTAATGTCAAATTGTTTATATTATTATTTTAACTCAAATGTTCATTCAATCATCAGCGACGTAGTGTCCCTTTCTTAGACTTTTTATTTGTCAAAATTCAATGAAAAACATGTAACTTTTAAGTTATGCTGAAAAATAAGAACTGTGACAAAAATAAAAGGTTATATTTAAACAATATTAAATTAAATATTTCTTTGTAATTTTTTTGTACACGTATTTCATTCATAAATAGCAACGACAAAAATATTATATGGTTTATATTTTCTCTGTGTTGATTTGTCACTGTTCTGATTTGTCATGTTCTGTTTTGTCACGTTCTGGTTGCTTTGTTACAAATGTTTTGCTAGAATTTATCTCACTGTACGAAAAACGAAACATCTTTTTTGAGTTTTTTTTTTTTATATACCTTCATTTTTACACTCAATTTTATATAAATAAGCCTGTTATGTTTGTATTTTTATCAGTTGATAATGCTCGTGATGAGCGAAACCGGTCCTGATCATTATAAATATGTGGAAGTAGTACAAATGAATTGTGTTTTATTTTTTAAAATATAATATCTTTCCATCAAGAATTGACAGTTAACACCTTAAAAGTGATCTTTTTTAAGAGTAAATGTAAAACTTTTTTGTAAAAAAACGTCTCTCTAAGAAAAATCTATATTACGGCGAGCCGTCTCTCAATTATCATCAAGTACAAGCGAGTGAGCGATAAAAAGTTGAAAATTACTATCGTTATCGATTGGCGAAATTTGGCGAATCGCAAAAAAGGGAGACAGTCGCTTAATAAGGCGATTCATTGATATCCACTTAAGCCGAGATTCGCAGGGACAGCACGCCGCGGGAATCTCGAACGCGGCCGGGATGACCGTAAAATATTATGCGGCAAAAACGGGCGAATTCCAATGAGCGTTAGCGGTAGGTACTCACGGACAAAATTTATCGACGTCATTTCGGAATTGGGCAAAAACGGATGCTCATTCAGATTGTTTCGATAAGGATATGTTTTTTTTGGTCGACGTAATGACAATATGCCAAATTGATACGATACCCGAATCGAGATCATAAAGCTACCTTATATGAAACAATTGCCGCAGAAATGAGCAATCAAAATTTTAGCGTAAATTAAATATTATAATCAACTGATCTAGGAATCTAAAAAGACTTGTGTGCGAGCAAAAACAACGCTTTCTTGAAAGAATCATTGATAACTGCGGAAAACTAAAAAGTCTTTCATTTGCATACCTTATATTATACATTATTCAAAAAGTTAAACTATACTGAAGAGAAATAAATTATTATCAGAAGAAATACTTGTCTACGGTTCGGCGATGGAAGAGTACAATTATTTACATATCGCACATCCCGAATAAAAGTGTAGTAAATCAAAAAAATCAATAAATTTTATAAGAGAGCGAAAACAAAATTCTAAAAATTTTATATCTTCGAACAAACGGTCCCGTTGAAAAGAGAAACTAGTGGCTCCTCGCGGTGAATTAGAGAACTGAACATTATACTGTTTTCATGGGGTGTAGATTATCATGTTTACTATGCTATTCCGATATAAAACTTAATTTAGAATTTTTTGATTTGCTACACGTTTCTTCGGGATGTGCATTACTATGTCCAATGTTCCCTCTTAGGACACAGGTTTTCTGCGAGAAAAAATCAATAACTGAGCAGACTAAACGAACAAATGAAAGGCATAATATTTATTTATTTGTAAATTAATAAAAATAAAATACATGGCATTACAGCTGACGTCAATGCGCCATGCATTTACACATAATAATAACAGCAATAATGATAACACCTTACATCATACATTAACACGGTAAAGTTAATTTTTATTTAATTAGGTTATTTATTTATTTAAAGACCATCAATTTTAAATAGATATGTAATTTTTTTATACATTAGCAGTAATTGAGCGCTGCAGCTAAGAGTGAACATTGATCATGTCTTTTCTTTCTCTTGGTAATTTCGTTGTTAGGTTGGTGACCAAATGAAAGCATATTTCTCTAGCTTGAACCAGTTGTATACGATCACCAACGTCTTGGACATTGTGCACTTATGGAGGTTGCGTATTCAAGATGATCTTTCTCTATAAACGTCAGAAAACAAGATAGAATATTAAGAATATTATTGAACATGCATTATATTCTAAATGAGAAGACGAGATCCATATGTCAATTTAAACGAGACTTAATTTCAACAGATTGTCTCGAATCTTAAATGTGTACAGTACATAAAATACCCCAACAACTTTGTTGTTTCGTTTACTACAATTGTAGTGAGGTATGGAGCTGGTACAGTATCTCGAAATGCAGTTTCACATTCCACTGCACTTAGATGCGCTCGGCAAACGGATGCGCGTGCAGTATATTGACAATTCGCAAAGTAAAAAGCAACGACAAACGAATGAAATTTTCAATATCCTCATGAAACATTCAATATGTCGTAAAATAGTGTTGATTTATATGAGAATATCGGAATTCATTGTGAACGATTTGTGTAATATTTTTATATCAATATGTTATAGATTTTTTGGAATTCAATTAGGTTTAAATTAGGATTTACCTAGATTAAACAATGTACAAAACTATTGACCATGAATGCATGTGAGACAATTTAGTTTATTGAATTTCAATATCAAATTTGGATTATTGAGATTTTGTACACTTCCATGTAAATTGTCACTAACGACCCGGGTTTCGTCTTTCGGCATCTTCGAAACCCGGGTCGTTAGTGACAAGTTGTTCCAAGGGGGGGGAGGGAATTGATGCCGTTTATTAAAGAGTTAATATATTACATATATGCATATTCGAAAACCCCCTTTTGAGTTCGTTTGATTATCTGGGGAAGGGGGAAATTCTATTCTGAACATTGGGTGAAAGGAGGAAAGGAGTAAAAGAGGTTGGGAAACTCTACTCTATCGATCGGATCTTAAAAATGGAGCCTAGCGACAGCGATTAACAACACTTATAGTCTTTTCGTAGCCCCTTTCTTCTATCCCCAATTTGAGGTTGAAAGACCAAACAACAACTAATTCATTAAAACAAATTCTCTTTAGATGCCGCAATACGAGTCTTTATCAGGGGTGACGAACCTTTTCCTTTTGGAAGCCCAGTCATTTACCTTAAAATCAAATACGGTCACATTTAAGAAACATACGTAAAAATGTAGGTGCGTTATTTTGTAAATGATCGAAAAAAATAAAATTTATTAATGTGTCTGTTTATTTCAACCAAAAAACCGCACTGACGACCTTATAACCCCTGGTTTATGTGCTCCACATTGCGAGCGAACAAGATTGAAAAAAGGACAAAAAGGATTTTGTGTAAGTGTATTGAAAAAATTAATATTGAAATTTTAGCATAGTCAAAACATATACATCAAAAATAATACATATGTATGCTATGAAAAATTGTTTTTTTGCAGTCTTCCGTTTCATTAAATGAAAGCATGTCTTGATTTATGTGAAAGCCTTATTTAAACTTTCATGTAAAAAGCAGCAAACGATAAGAACACAAATATTATATATTTTTCTACTGAAAATTTAAATAATGATGTTGAATAAAAATTGCGGGCGTAAGTATAAACCCATTTCGCTGAATAAAGTATTCAAAAAGAAAAATATAAACGGCTCTCGGGCACTTCAGATTGAAGTTAACGAGATTGAGGCAAAATAAAAAAGCAAAAGAACGAACAAACGCGCGCGCCTTGTTTTCTCTTTCACTCCGAAAAAATTGATCCTAATTTTATTTACAACTAAGTACAGAGTGACTGATGATTATCATGGGTCACATTGCCTTTGAAACATGATATATATTTTTTAATTTCTATTATTATTACATTTTAACCATATCTGCTTTCTACTCGTATCAAATGGCCATCACGTGTTTCCTCCAAGCTTCTCTGTCCTCCACCTGTCTTTTTGCTTTACATTATATGGATGGTCATTAGCGGCCGTACAGGACGACGGAATCTATCCGGTTGGTAGAAGAGACAGGTAGGATTAAGGCTCCCTTGGGACATCTGCAGCACATGTCCAAGGCAGGTCCATCCGCTCTCTTACCTCCTCCGAGTTCCTGACAAAATCAAACCACCGTACCCTTAGTATTCGCCGCAAGCATCTGTTTACAAAATGTCTATTATAGTGTAGTGTTAAGCTTAGAGATTGTATCTGCGTTTGAAGTAAGTGCGAGAAATAAGAAAAATCATTTTTATTAAGGTATCCTTAGCTAAATTGTATTTTAATAGGGGGGCATACTTCGACCGCATTTTAAAGGATTTATTTTATTAATATCATGAATATGTCGGGTCCGTGTTGCAGAGGTCAATTTCATTCCCTTCGGTTATGGATCTGGTCGGCTCGAATCCCAGTAATATAAATTGATTTATCGATTTCTGTACGAAAGAATGGATGTTTGTGGTGTCCAAAATCACGCATCCGATCCTAAAAACAGGGTACAGCGAGAGAAATTAGCTAACCACTAGTCCTGTCCTAGTCCTATTCTTGTAAAACTACTCTATTCGAAAAAGTGTGGTAAAACTGAGATAATTCACGCTGAAAATTTTCTGTTGCGATAACTACATAAGGAGGCCAATGCTCCTAATTAGTATGAAAAAAAGAAGATATTATGATCAATGTTTTTATTTTTAATTTAAGATATAATTTAAGACATCGACTGAGGGTGCTTGATGGAATTTCAATTATTGAGATTTTGTACACTTCCATGTATTTTGACACTAACGACCCTGGTTTCGCCTTTCGGCATCTTCAGGCATTCGAGCGCACGAATGGACTCGAACGGACAGACAGTAAACAGTGTCTAACGTTTATATAGAAGATACAAATACGACAAATATTATTTACGAGATGAAATATTATACGTCTAGGATCCAGACTGTTATCGAGTTAAAATTTCGAGAATCGCCTTAATCCTTATTTTGTAAACAACGCATTAACAGAGTGGCGAACTGCCGCTTTCCAGCTACTATTAGAATTACCAGTGATTTTACAATTATATTAGCATTGTGGGTTTCGACGGGATGCAATTCGACGAAAGGATAAATATATACAATCATTTCACATTTAGTGACATCTGTCAGGTGTTTCAACGTATAGGATACAGCAATGGCGAGTTTGGAAGGTTCAGCTGTTCGTTCAGAATTGGCAAGGAATTTAACTGGGCTCTATTGATTTCCAAAATTTCTTGATAAAATAATTTATGATCCCTAATGTTTTGGTGCAACAATTTAAGCCCATCATCCGCATTAAACGTATGGTTCTCCAATAGCAAGTGATTTGCGAATGTCGAAGTTTCTTTTTTTAATCTAAAGGCGAAACCTGGGTCGTTAGTGACAAAATACATGGAAGTGTACAAAATCTCAATAATCCAAATTTGAATGTTTTTATTAATTGTAGTTACTTATTATGACATCTTGGATTCGGGCAATTTTTATTCTTCGGCAATTAAAAGCCCACGTGAAATATATAAAATATGGCGAAATCAGACGATACGACAATTTTGAAACAGATACAATTTTAAAATCTAATACATACCTGTGTTAACTTGGACTTTACGAGATATCAAGTAAAGTATGTTTTTGTCTTATTATGTAATATTAATTTTGTACTCTTAATGTAAATGATTAAATTGATTCACGTGTAAACACTGCTGTCTTTCCCGTGACTGATTTCTTTTAATGGTAAAGAACTTATTGTAACAACAGGAAAATTCGTTTACTCCAGTGCAGAATGAAGATTTTCTCACGTTTTACGTGATTTAATTTTTATCAACCTATAATCCGGTTAACAGTGCAAAAAAACAAACACAAAACCAATTTATCCTGAGACTATAGTTATATTCTCAAAAGTGATAAATTGTTCACGAGATGAATTCTCCGCGATTAATTTTCTAACAAATTCTAAACAAACAGTTCTTTATGGTAACTTATTATTTGGTCAGTAGCTAATTCGATAAAAATTCAGTATGAAATAATAAATGGTCAGATAATAGTTATGTTTGGTCAGTAAATAATTGCTTAATAAATAAGGGTTAGGTTTGAGAGGGTTTAATTAAAAAACTGAACGTTTTATATATATTATTGACCAATTTTTTTTACTGACCATTTACTATTTATTACTGACCGAAAATTGACCCAATAAATGCAGGTCGTTTTTTATTAGTGGTAGCTAATCCTTGGATACATACATTACTTGCATGTCGAGATGGTAGTAAGGGACCAAGGAGCGTTATTCACTGTACTACAACGGTTGGCAAAAATCTTGAGAAGAGAAATATCACTAAACTTGCAGTGTTATACATACTTCTGCCATATCCGGTAGAAGAGACTGTGTATTTTAGGCACCACCACAAATGCCGCTGTTCAAAGAGAGGAAAAAACATTAAATCGCGACTAAATGATTGGCAATCGGTGAAATTTGATTGACGTCGATTCTCTTTAAGCGCGACATTTGGAGACAAGAAAAAAATGAGGAATTCTTTTTCATATCTGCGTAATTGCTACAAAAAGTTATTTTGGATGTTTGCGAATTGGATAACGAATGAAAGAAAATCGGCTACGCCTAAAGAATACTGGTTAAATCTCAAGTATGTACATGTAAAATTTCAGATCATAAAAGATAAATTTTCTTTCTTTTAAAATATTCCACACCTTTTTCTCGATCGATAAAAATGATCTTCAGACTTCCTGAATAACAAAAAGTGTTTAATTTATTTGAATTTCTTAGAGTTTTGTTTTGTAAAAAGGTGACATTTTTACGTCAGTGTAGAAAAAGTGTTACCGTCAAGTTGTTTACGGATCAGTACGAAATCGAGATTTAGTTTACGATTGATACCACGAAACGACTTACCGTGTGCAAAAAGACACACTGACGTCTCAATGGGCAATCACACAGCGGGTTTCTTCCAGTTATGGTGCAAAACTTTTTTCATCACCGCTCTGATTTTGCGGCCGGGTAATCTCCGATACGATCCGCTATAATGCAATATAATATAGCGCCAAGGCTCCCATGTATCGCTTAACACACAGTGCTATAAAATGAAAGAGGCGAAATACTATACACCAAGAAATTTATGTGTACGTAATTCTTTTCGGATCAGATTGTTTGTTAATAAAACATTTTTTTTTACCATTTCCGCTCCCAATGTGGAGCATAAAGTCTCCTAATGGAGGTATCTAAACAGAATTTTTTTATGAGAACTGCTTGTTACTCAGTTGCTCAACCTCTCTTTTCTCGAAGAGAGTAGGGATAGAAGGATAGGGCTAGGACAGGACTAGTGGTTAGCTAATCGCTCTCGCTACGCCTCTTGAGGATCGGATGGGTGGGAGGGAGGACTCGGACTACAAACAGAAATCCATAAATCGATTGAAAGATCAATTTATGAAAACCGTCCACACCGGGAATCAAACCCGAGACATCCGAAACCGTAGTCAGCGACGCAACTAACTGCGCCACGGACGCCGACATAATAAAACAAAGTCATGTAAAAATCAGTTCTGTAGACCAAAGGTATCCAAACTTATTATGCCAAGGGCCAAACCTACTCCTCCACGGAATCCAAGTGCCAAAATCTAGCTAGTTCATCATGAGAACTTCGTGTTGTTTTGAATTACACGCAAATTTTCGTATTGGTACTAGCCGGCAAGATATTATGGCTGACCCATGACCGAAACATAGTCCAAAATATTTTGCTGAAAACTAAAGTCCTTACCCGGGCCCGACCTGCCCGAGCCCGAATCGTCTTATCCCACCCAAATCAGTCCGTGGACCGCGCCGGGTAAAGGCCCGCGGGCCCGTGCAGACCTCTATTACGTGGTGAAAAAAACCAGCCACGATTCAAAAAAGGATCATTGTAATGCAACAGACCGAATTGTCGTGAGTTTCACTGTTGTAACATCAAGCCATCTTAGTTTTTTAAATGTGTTATTTCGGCCAAGTAAATCCCCAATTAATTAATTAATATTTCAAAACCCTGACATCACTATTTTCTATGTTATTCTTTCAATGATTGATTATTAGGAAGACAATAAATCGCAGAAACAAGTCAAATGTATTAAAACTAAAAACATATTATTTTTTTAAAATAGCGACACATAAATTGAATTGAGAATTATAAAACTACGCACGCTCGCCGCGAAGTTGTACTTCGAGTAAAATATGTACATTGGGCTGTCAGTGGTTCCATAAAACTTCTCAAAGGTTTCCCATGGCAAATAAACTAAGGCCAACTTACACAGGACATTATTTGTAAGCCATTTCAAGCCCTCCCCACGCCTCTTACCTCCCATTAGGCCTGTGCAACCGAGGAGTGGGGGCGGGGGTGTAAAGGTGATGGAAGTTTTGTAATTAACTGGCACTGCTTTCATTCTGATACTTCGACCATTACTTTGTAAGTCTACAAAAGAATTCAAAGATTTAATGCGGCGAACGCCCTGTAACGTAATTAAGTTTGATTTCGACAGTTGGAAACACAGAAACTGTTAAGGGTGTGTATATAATAAACTATGTTATAGAATTATAGACTATGCGTGCGGAATACATTTAAGAGTGTAAACTGAGTGTAAAACAAAACAAACTACACCAGAGTGAACTGATTAAGAATTCCATTACACTGTTTGAGAAGAAGCAGAATTGATTAAATAAAAAACTTTAGAGCATTCAATCCCGGTATTGGTCATTAATAGTATTTCATGTTTTATGTTGCATATTTGAAATAAAATTTGTGTCCATTATAGCTTCAATTGGAATGTATATATGATTTCATATATTTTGTGACAATGGTTGTTTTTATTTATTAAAAAATTTTTTACTGACATAATATATCGATGGTGTTTTGGCCAATTGATGTCTTCTTCTTCCACATTCGCTCCCTATATAGAGCATATGGTTACCACGCGGCGTTTCCATGAATCCCTGTCACCCGCCAATCGCTTTGCTTCCTCCCATGACATGCCAGAGTCCCTCAGCTCCGCCGAGTACATCCTATGGATAGTACAAGATGGTCTTCCAGGACGCTGGAATCCCACAGGTCGGAAGAAGAGGCAGCTAGCTCCAACGTCTCTCCATAACCGCCTATGTGATAGGGCGTTGCCCGGTCCGTTCCCTAATCTTCGGATAGTAAGGAATTGATGTAACCCTCAAAAAATACGGAAATGCAAATACCCCTACACTTGATGTTTAAAGAACATAAAATGAAAGTGATGAGATTTTTTTAATTCACACGTGATCAACTCGAGGAGAAAAGACACCACGATCACCCATACCCAAAATCACTCATTTCAAAAGTTAAATTAAAAAGAGTCTTAATATCGATTGTGTTTTGGATGTAATATGAAAATGAGTTAATGATTGAATTTTAAAGACGTCAGAGCAGCTCTCGGCCAAATGATGTATTTCAGAAAAATAAATTGACGACTTTTTATTATATCGACAATCCGTGCGTATAATCCCGTATCTGCAAATTGTCATACAAATACGACAAATATTATTTACGAGATAAAATATTATACGTCTAGGATCCACTCTCATACCCGAGTTAAAATTTCGAGAATCGCCTTAATCTTCTATATAAACGTTAGACACTGTTTACTGTCTGTCAGTTCGAGTTCATTCGTGCGCTAGAATACCTGAAGATGCCGAAAGGGGAAACCCGGGTCGTTAGTGACAAAATACATGGAAGTGTACAAAATCTCAATAATTCAAATTTGATATTCATATTAAATTTTATGAAGAAATATAGATATGTATTCATTATTAATTCACTATGTCCGCTCCCAAAGTGGAGCACAGGAATTCGCACTGGAGCAATCTCAACAGAAGTTTTTTCTACGAGAGCTACTTATTACCCAGTCGCTCAACATTACATTTCCGAAAAGAGTAGGGGGGATAGTACGGCACAACTGGTTAGCAAATAGATCTCGCTGTATTCTGTTAGGGATCGGAACACACCAAATAAAAAAATGAGTCATTGTTGTTTGCAGTAAGTCGCATTCGTTGATTTAGCTTGCTAAGCCTATAAATTTAGTTTTTTATGAGTTGAAAATGGTGATGATGAGCGAAACCGGTCCTGATCATTATAAACATGTGGAAGTAGTACAAACAAATTGTTTTTTATTTTTTTAAATCGAATGCTTTTCCACCAAGAATTGACAGTTAACCACCTTTAAAGTGACAGTGAATTTAGTCTATAAAACATTGTCGGTATCCATAGCAACAAACACTTCGGTGTTTGGTGTACACGTTTTATCTGCATCAACGCAATCCATGAAACAATAATTATCAACACATAACAATAACAGCATCTTCTTATGTATTCAAAATTCTGTAACTTATACGTATTAAGTCTATTTATTCCATTGCATTGATTGAATTGGCATTTACTTGGTAGAACTCCAATATAATAGGATACAATAACAAAGTATTTAGTTATATTATTTATTTATATATTTATTTTTAAGGTGTTAACTGTCCATTCTTGGTTTTCCACCATATGTATTTTAAAAAATAAAACACACAATTCATTTGTACTACTTCCAGATGTTTATAATGATCAGGACCGGTTTTGCTCATCACGATCATTATCAACTGATGATAATGCTTGTGATGAGTGAAACCGGTTCTTATCATTATAAACATGTGGAAGTAGTAAAAATGAATTGTGTTTTATTTTTTAAAATCTATATATTTCACAAAAAAACATCACGATTAAAAAAAACGACAACAAAAAAGTCACTAATTTATTCATGTTAAGATACTAGATGTAAAAGCATGTAATGAAACGACAGTATCCGTTATGTCGACAGAAAAAGCAGCGAAACCCCGTGAGATATACGCTTAATAAACATAAATAAACCCTTCAGATATATCTATTGATGTGGAACGATTGAAGTTTGTATAAAATGTACTATATCCTGACACAATGGCTCCGAACGCGATAGCTTTTGAGGAAAAGGAAAACAGAAAGAATAGGAGCGGATAGAGCTTTCAAAACGAAGCGCCGGGTTGCCGACACAATTACATTTATTTTATTCGCAGATCCCGAAGACACAGTTCGCTCGGGCGTTGAAAATGTATCAGGCTCACAGTAAAGCTAAGAGGAAAGCTTACTCGCTTCGAATGCGTAAATAATGACATTAGAAAAATCATTGTATTATATATTTAAGGACTGGTTAAAAACGAGAGCAGTGCAATGTCCGCTCCTAATGTAGAGCAAATGGACTCCTAATGGAGGTATCTCAAAAGAAGTCTTTCAACGATATGTTTCTCTAATATTTTCTATGGATTCGGCGGTAACTTTCTGGAAAATCATTTTTAATATAAAATTATTATTTTTTTTTTTAAATAAAACACAATTCATTTGTAATACTTCCACATATTTATAATGATAAGGACCGGTTTCGCTCATCACGAGCATTATCAACTGAAGATATTAATTTAGTTGATAATAACTCAGTTGATAATGCTCGTGATGAGCGAAACCGGTCCTGATCATTATAAATATGTGGAAGTAGTACAAATGAATTGTGTTTTATTTTTTAAAATATAATGTCTTTCCACCAAGAATTGACAGTTAACACCTTAAAAGTGATTAATATATTGATTTCTTGCCCTACTCCACCCACAACTGCTATCCCATCCGTTTATTTTATAATGCAATATCCAGTTGAGAAATAAACTTTAAGCATATGTGCAGTTCTTTACCTAAATTGGGAGTGTGTTAGGAGAAACTGTAACAAGACTTAGTGGGGTGCACTTAAATGTGCAGAAAATCGATCCATCCAGATAAACGAAAAGCTTCTATAGGTTGAAGTCTAATCGCTCAAAATTTTTTTAAAGGCCTGGTAATTTGCCTTATTCGTTCCCCAGTCATCGTTGCCGATCGGTCAAATGCAAGGTTAGACCAACTTGGGCAGCTCTTCCGTTTATATATGCATGAAATGTCACATTCATAGGATGTGTTCAACATCCTGCTTTATAGGACTACGTTTGCATGTTTTCCTATCTACTAACCGGCCAAGCTCATAGGCAGCGAAACCACAGTGGGCAATAACTAATTCTACGTGTATGAAAGCATGCTGACTAGGGATTTCAACTCGAATATTCGATATCCGAATATATTCGGCTCTTTTTATTTAACTATTCGATATTAGTAAGAATTTTTTATGAAATAATTTACGAAAGAACAATAAAGAACACCCCAGGTAGTGGTTATGTTTTCTTTCACCCAACTCGGAACCTTTCAATATTTTATAATAATACTTGAGTTTGACGAATGACTCGGGGCTAAATAACCTTTAAGCATGACATAATTTCAGTAATTAAAGAAATACTGTTGGAGTAATCCGACACGGCTGCAAATTTTAAATATATTAATACAATGGTACGGTATTGGAATGCGTATTTATGTAATGTTATGGTTTTAAATTCTTCAAAACGAATTTGATTGTTGAAACTTTGTACATTTCCATGTATTTCGGCACTAACATAATCAAATCTTTGCCAAATTGAATTTTTAATAGTATTTACATATTTCAAAAAAAATCAAATATTCAAATAGCTTCAGATTTCCTATGCAATATTTGAAGAATAGTTGGCATGCCTAATGCGGACACCTCAATAGAAGTTATTTTAGTAGAACTGATATTAATTCAATCGTCAAACTTCTTTTCTGGTGTCATTAACGGTGATCTTTTTTTAAAAATAAATTACTTATGTGTAACAAATAAAACGCCAAATTTTATTACAATAATACAGTATTAGTAGACACTCCTAGATAATTTTGTTTTAAATAATATTCTAAAAGCAATTTTTGAAACAATTAAGAATGCTACGAATCACAGAAAATGAACAAAAAACATAATGCTGTTGTGGCTATTTCCGTTCTTAAATAAAAACACTTTACGTAAAGCAGTCAGAAAAATATTCAAACAAAGAAAAATCTGTTTTCCCTGCATACCGAATGAATCAAAGGAAATTGCTGAAAAATGTCTCGCTCGCATCATGTGTAAAGTACCTTTCGTTATATGAAAAAAAAAACAAGGTTCATAATTCAGGAAATTTGTCGTGTCACCATGTGGGACCGTAAATTTTGCTTCGTCGTTTCTGTGAGGGCGAAAAATATTTTTGCTGTTTTAATAAATGTTAAAAATGATATCAGTGTTTCGGCAAAATCGCATTTATTAGCATTACAAAATGTCACCTTTTTGGTTGAAAAATAGCAGAGGATTAATTCAGTAAAATAAATTATGTTTCAGTAAAAAATAATTATCAAATTAAACGCAAAAAAAAATAATTTGATTATATGAAATCATGTTTCAGGGATGTGGCGTCGTAGATTGATGATATTTTGGACAGAGTCGAAGTCAGTCAAAATTAAGCCAACACTATATTTTGATTAATCGATAAACGCTAGCAAAAATACCCCCAACGAGAAACTTAGTATTGATTGAATTGGCATTTACTTAGAACTCTATTATAATAGGGTAAACATAACAAAGCATCCAGTTCTAAAAGAATTTTATCGGTTTCTCGATAGCTATTAAAGTTTCACGCCATCGTCAGAACCATGTTTAAACATCATTTAGTTATAGAAGAGTTATACAATGTTATATAGTATCACTTATTCCAACATCATGATTCAATTCATCTTCTTCATGGACTAGAATACCGAATTTCGCCACCACATGCTGCCAGATATTTTATTATGTGAATAAACCCAATATGACAAAAACGTATATATCAACTTTTATCATAACGCCGCAGATTTGATTTCTATTAAGGCTAGTATTTCCAAGAATTTTTAGCGATTCAAATCTTTTGCTTTTCTGTGGAATGAATCAAAGTGAGTTACTGCTATATGTTGGGGGGTGCCATTATGAAGGTTAAGGAACGGCCTATATGCGTTAAAAATATACTCGTCGAAAATAAAATAATAATAGTAAATATACTCCACACACTAGTATATCGGACTGTGATTCAATAATATCTTTGCGTGTGGTTTTAATTATGAAATTAAATGCATCTAGGTATTCCATATAATAATAAAATTATATTTATGTCATCATCTAACAACAGTGTGCCTCATATTAGATATTTATATAATTTCACTGTTTTCATAGTAATGCCATTTATAATTTTTTTTTATGTTGTATTGTATCTGCTCTCAATAAGCTTACGATAGGTTTGTCAGTTACTGCCTACTGCAGTTAAACCTATCTATTTCATGGTAGCTCGACAAATCATAACAGTGGTTAAACAACACCGTTTTAATTTTTCAGTATTCTGATTTGTCATTGAACCCTATTTCAGATACAGTGAGGATATAAAGACGGGGATAGTAAATGAGTTGTTTTCGCTTAGCGTTCTTTCTACGCTCCCTTTCCTAAGGCTTGCATAGGACAACAAGTCGGGAAAGCATGAAAATATCACACATTTCCATTCATTTGGCTATAGATTCATACACCTATTGATCAATAAATTTATGAAAATGTACGTTCGTGGATTCGAATCTGTTATGGCGAATGGTGATGCTACATTATTTTGGAAGTTATAGAGCTATATCACTCGACTGCGGTGATAATTACTTAATATAATGCTCACATAGGAGACAATAAATCTTTGAATTTGAATCGTTTACAACTTTTTTTATCGTAACAATTAGATTGGTTGAATTTATGATGCATGCATAAAAACGTTTTTACCTTTAATATAAAATTAGCTCCGACAACTTAATTATTTCATTGTCTGTGTTCCATCTTCAGATTAACAATTATAAATGACCAAAATGGAGGGTGGAATTTTTTCTTTCTACTGAGTATGGAGACGGAGGCATCTTGCGTTTACTAATTATTCTTAAAGAATCTGAAATTTTCAAACATTTATTTTTACTATGCTCTTGTACTTTTATTTTTTAATATTTATCTAGAATAATACAAAACAAAATGCGAATCGCGAATATTACGTTGGAGCACAAAATATGGCGTAAACAATGTTACAAACCGCGAAACAGATAAAGAACGAGAAAAAAAAATATCACACGATAAAAACACGACTGAAAAGGCAGAAAGGCGCAATGTTTTTTTTATTTGTGAAGCGATATATTTAAGTAACAAGATTATGTTTTCGCTGCACTGTTAGGTGAAAAACGGCACGAGTACAAGGCGTCGTTGTCCTCGGGTGGCAAAATCATTTTCTTTATATCCTGCGCAGAGGGGTGCCGCGAAATGGGGTCAACAGTTACGCTCCCCATAAAACATTAACGAGATTTTGAGTGGATTATTATATTATCATTATTTTAACAGGTTATAAACGGTGAATGTTGCCGTGCTTGTGATTTAGATGATAAATTTAGATTTATTCACTACATTCTAGGAAACCTTTCTATTATAATATATGTAAATAAAATCGTGAAGCCTTAAATTTTACGGCCGAAAAATGTTTTTATTTATCAATTTTTTACTTTACGCAAAGGAATGAAGATTGGAAGGTCGGATTAGAATATACATATTAAAATTTAACTATTTTTTTATTAAGAATTCGTCAAATTTAAATGACGTTTATATGGAACCCATTATATATATGAATAAGGGTTATATCTCTATTTGAATTTGTCGTAGTATCTAAAACTTTCAGCTTGAACGAATAATGTAGATATTATTTAATATAATTTAAGATATCGACTGACGGTGTTTGATGGAATTTCAATACCAAAATCAGTTCAAGATCATTCGTGTGCTCGAATTCCTGAAGATGCCGAAAGGCGAAACCCGGGTAGTTACTAACGAAATACATGGAAATGTACAAAATCTCAACAATTCACATTCATATATATTAGTTAGATACTGTTTGAATTTGAAATATTGTATTCATTGAAAATGTAATCCATTGGGTATGCATACTTTGTTATAATTTTAGTTTATGGCCATAACCTATTAATAATAAAAATATTTTTTTTAACTGTAAATTCTTGGCGGAAAGGCACTATATTTAAAAAAATAAAAAAAAAACATGTTTTGTACTTCTTGTACATTACAAAAAATGGTTTAACCAGTTTCGCTCAGCGGATATTATCAATGAGGGAAACCGATCCTGATCATTATTAAAATATATAAGTAGTACGAAACCAATTATATTTCATTTAATAAATATATACTTAAATCAGTGATATTTGGGTAATTGCAGAATAGTGAATTGTTTGTTGACGCTATTTCGACTAAAACATTATAGTTAAGAAAAATATTCAAAAATTTCCTAGAAGAGAAAAATGAACAGAGTACGCTTAGGTGAAATGCAGTAACTCTAAAATTATAAATATTGAGACAAGAATTATTATTAATAAATGATGGAATATTAATAAAAAACAAGTAAATTCTGTTTTTCCGAAAGTTGCTTAATTTTCAAAATATTTTCAAGGGGAGCCAGTGGGCTAACTTAAAATATTGGAATTACTATACAGAAATTATGTGTATTTTAAAGTGATTTTTAAGTGATTTATCAAAATCTTTAGAAAAGCTTAAAATCAGTTTCCCGAATAGCTACGCATGTGTGACGTCATTTGTTTATTATTTTCTGTGGGCGACGGTATACATTGCACTTCACTGTCTCATTTTCCGTCTCCATTCTCCTTCTCTAACAACAAACAATCCATCAGGCGGTAAATCCCCGGGAGCTAGTCGACACAACTCTCGGGGCCATAATTTGCACTTACAGGTTCGATTGACGGCCGCCGACTGAAATCCATATTACCCAAACCGACACGCCCGCGAGATAACTTGCTATGAAAAGCATATGAAAAAAACGCGAAATATTATTTGTAATAAGTAGTGTAATATTTTTTAACCGAAATAATATAATACACAGCAATCAATTTGCAATTATTTGAACTGCAAATAGAAATTTGCTAAAAAAGGAACGTTTATTTTTTAATGGTAAACTTTCTTTACCATGTCCGCTCCCAATGTGGATCATATGTCCTCCTAATGGAGGTATCTTAACAGAAGTTTTTCTATGAGAACTGTCCTTTACTCAGTCGCCCAACCTCTCTTTTGACGAAGAGAGTAGGGATAGAAGGATAGGGCTAGGATAGGACTAGTGGTTAGCTAATCGCTCTCGCTACACCCTGTTTTTGAGGATCGGAAGGGTGGGCGGGAAGAGTTTTAGACATCACAAACATTCATGAGTTCGAACAGAAATCCATAACTGTCCGCAACGGGACTTGAACCCGATACATCCGTAACCGTAGCCAACGACGCTACCAACTGCGCCACGGAGCCGACAATCTTTAAGCGGTCGGAATATTTTTTTTGTTAACTGTTTTTGGTCCTTAAAGAATAATTCTCTACGATGAGTATCGCCAAAATTTTCAAATCAAAAGATCTTTTGCAAGTAAGAAGTAACATTTGGTATTACATCCAAGCACTATATAAGGGGCAGCGAACCTTTTCCTGGAGGGAAGTTACATTCATTAATCATGAAATCAAATAAAAATGAATGTACATTATTTTGTAAATGATGGAAAACAATGTTATTTATGTGTTTATTTCAGTTGAAAGGCCGCACTTGAGACACTAAAAGGCCGCAGGTTCGTCACCCCTGCACTAGATGTTTAAATAACATACAATAAAAGCGATGAGATTTTTTTATTCACACGTGATCACTCATTTAAAAAGTAAAATTGAAAGGAGTCTTAATATCGATGGTGTTTTGGCCAATTGATGTAACCATCAAAAAATCCGAAAATGAGTCAAAGATTGGACAACAGAGCAGGTCTCGGTCAAATGATGTAAATTAGAAAAATAGACTCACCACTTTTTGGAAATCATTTTACATTGGATTTAGGTTTCAAAATTCTGACCCGGCCACTTGCTGTAAGCCACTATTATATCGAAACTCCCGACGTATAATCCCATATCTGAAAATATGAGAATGTGCATTACAAAGATTCATTACGCAACTCACGGATGGGACACAATATCTACTAAATAAATTTTATTGCAGTCCTCACATAAACAAGCCAAAATTAAAGAAGAGCAGCATAAAATAACAGACAATTTTTTATTGCCCTGCGGCACGTTCGGCCGGCGACAATATGAAATCTGTGTGACACTTAATCTAATCCGACAATGTCCATAATTTCCCACGAGGTACGCACAAGACAAAGCGAGGATGGAAAAAATGGGCGCTTAACCTGACCTCAGCCGGGAGTATTTTTTTACTGTCCCACTTCATAACATAACATCGCCACCCTTAAAAAAGTCACTAAATCTCTAAGGACTTCTTCACACGAGACGACACGGGCTACTTGAAAACTTACGAGTGTTTTAAACCATAAAAATATTTCTCTACTCTTTGTTCATAGAAGCTGCATTTATTTTTAATTAAATTCGTTATCCTGTTTTGCGCGTTCGTCATCAAGTGATTTGTTTTTAAAGAATATATGTAGGGTCGAGTGGTCAAAGAAGTGGTTTTCGATTGCGGTGTGTATTGGATCGAATCTCAATACGGACACGTCCAAAATTGATCACGTTTTTTGGCTGAAGTCAGTAATATCGAAAATTACCTCCTAGCGATTAGCTTACTATTAATTCTGTGTTAATAACCCCATCCCCATATTCCAACTCAATTCAAAAAAGAGGTATTCGGTAACTAAATAGCAAACCGTTTACGAAGAGAGTAGATCTTTTGAAACGCCTACACAAATAAGCCGTATGCTAAACATTCGGAGAAAAGACGGTACAAAAAGAATACGTTTTTAAATGATTAAAAAATATAAAATTGTAATGGACAGCAAACCGGGATAAATGAAAATTATATTTATATGTAAAATTTGAGGTTTTTTTACGATTGTCTTATATATCAAGGATGGAAAGCTTTAAAGCCGTTGGCATATTAAGGTTATAACGAAGGGAGCTACAAGGAAATATCATATCGGGTCGGTGGTGGAGTGGTCAACGTCATAGACTACGGTTACGGACGTATTGGGTTCAAGTTTCTCATAAGACAGTTTCGTGAACTGATTTTTCAATCGATTTATAAATCACTGTTCGTGGGCATGGATGTTTGTAATGTCTAAAATTTCCTGCCACCCATCCGATCCTAAAAACAGGGGGTAGCGATAGCGATAAGTAGACCACTAGTCATGTCTTAGCACTATCCTTCTATCTCTACACTCTTCTAGAAGAGAGAGGTTGAGCAACTGAGTAATAAGCAGTTCTCGCAGAAAAAACGTATGTTAAGATAGCTCCATTAGAAGGCCATATGCTTCAAATTAGGAGTGGACATGGTAAAAAAAAATGAAGAACAGTAATGAAGATGTTTTCCATTTCGCATTTAACAACGAATGTTTTTTTTTCTTATGTCCATACCATACGATAGATTTCTAAAAAGAAACATTGTAAAAACTCGCGAAAGGGAGTCTACAATAGAGTGTCGTAAGCTGGCGCACCTTCGTCGCCGACAAAAGAGGTAGACATCGTTACTACAGGGAAGCGGTGGGGCACAATTGCATTTGGGCGGGTTTTTTTTCTTTATTTCTCTGCGAGGTATAAAAGGGAAACAGAGCACCGTCACTTGGGAAGGTAAGGCCAAGTAAGTACATACAACAAGAGCACAGACATAATAATGGATACGCCATTAGAGGAGAAGTAAAAACGTAAAAAAAAAGTGGGTTAAGGATTAGATCCAACGATGGTACAGAATAGAGGGCACTCATTAGCTACCTTATCTATCCTATTCGCTATGTTTAAAACAGCGTGGATATGATAAAAAAAAAATAAAGTATCGCCTGAATCGATAAGCAATAATTCCAGATATGATAATACTGATAATTGTTATTCAATTAAATGAGCGCATTATTGTAGTCTAATATGAGCCTTGGGTAAACATGGTTTCATCGGATGTTTTTTCACAAACTCACTTTTTAATGCAGTTTTATTCGCATTGAAAATACCGTTCAATCTGCATTCAAAAACTTCACAATTGTCAGTAAATCCATCAATGTTCTACCTGAAAAACATACAAATTTTAGAGCACCAAGGTTTCATAATTAGAAATACCGCGTGAATAAAATCACTGTTTTTATTGCTTCTTTCATTCACGTATGTGGATGCATAAGTGTATTTCATTCAGAAAGTTACATTTTCTGAAATCTTAAATCACTTCTCCTGAAAAGTCTTAGTTTTTGGAGATAAAACCTTGTTTACTTAAGGTGACGTAATAACAACGGTATAAGGCTTTCCAATTACTCATTTGCGCAGTAACTGATTCGAGTATACCCGAATGGACACATCGATGTTTTCATTTTCTACAGATTGATGTCAATTATATTTTCATGCAAACCAACAGCTCTATCTAATCTTAAATGATATATATATATATATATAGAGAGAGAACGATAAACTAACTAATCGTTTTATCCGTAGGAGCTACTAAAAATTGTTGATTTTAGATAGATTCGGCGGTAATTGTGACATTTCATTTTTAATATAAAATTGAATTCGATAACTTAGTTATTCTACTGGCTGTGTTACTAAATGTGACACGTGTTTCGCTTCTATAAGAAGCATCTTCAGACGAACTATAAAGCAAGGTTATTTATTTCAGAACTAAACAATGATTCTAATTCTCAACTTAAAAAAATGAAGGGTAGGGTGGGTTTGTTTCCTTCTACTGGACGTGGGAAGGTGGAAAGACCAAAACGATAATAGTACTAATTAGAAAATTAATTACTAGTGTTTGGAGGTGAAAATCCCAACGGAAATAAATTTAATAGTAGTGAGCCACCTGTTCTATTTAGTAACACAGCCAGTGGAATAACTATGTTATCAATTTTAATTTGTATTAAAAATTGTGTTTATATATTGTATTTCCTTTATTATTTATTATTTAATGTATTTCGGCATATAAATTCACTAAATGCAATTGCTCGCTGAATGTCAACCGCTACTTAATAGTGATCTTCTAAGGAATTCTTGCCTATTGCGACCCAAATCAGGGCACAAGCTAAAATGTCACCCGATTTCTTAAGCCGCATTCTTATGTGCTCACAAATGATCGCAGCCTGGCATAAAAAGCTCCAGCTATTTCCGCTGTTACGTCTTGGACGTAAAAAAACGGCACTCAAGGCACGAAAAGGCAAACATTTCCGGTACATACAGCCGGAAGTGAGATCTCTCTTTTAAAAACGTGAATTTATCTTGAGCCTTTACAACGTCCGCGCACAACGGAAAGGTCTCACATCGTTTTTGGCGATTTTTTGTACGTTTGAAAGTTTTATGACATAAGTAAAATATGTTTAATTAACTTAGGCATTTTAAAAACATATCAATGTTTATTAAACGTAAATACATTTAAAAAAATCCACCCTCAGTCGATGTCTTAAATTATAAAAATTATATACTTGCATTTTGAAAACGGCCGCAGCGATACAGGCCAAGTTATTGCAGATTGTCGTCAATTCTTACCTGTGAAAGAGAAAAATAATATTACTTTTGAAATAAAAATTATGACCGCCCCCGAAAAAAATATTTGTGGGATGATGACCAGCTGATTACGAGCTGACCACGAGCAATTAAAAAAATCGTTTCTCGATTACATATTAAAAAACTTACTTAATTAGCTTTAACCCGACATCTCCATATATTTATACTATAACTTTAAAAAAATAATATGTATAGTACATTCTACATGGAAGTTACGACACATTCGAGTCACTGCAGTACTTGAAGTGAAACCATTAATGTTGAAGCTGATGATGATTACTTTCTTCTTAAGAAACCGCCCTCCACCTTTGAATAAAAGAAACTTCAAATTCTTCACTATAGTAAAGATTTTATTGATTTTTCATTGATACAACAACTATTATTAACAATAAATTATGTGATACAAACAAGTTCATCGCATTAAAAAAACAAAAAATTATGATCAAGGTTGGAAGGTCTTTTAAAGTTCTCGAATCAAATGAAAAATTCAATAAAGTAAAATAGTTATTTTAAATGTTTATTAATAACTAGTATAACCGCACCCGTCATAGATGACGGTATTGAAATTGAAATACTGAATGTCTAAAGTAGCTAGTACGTCGGAACTGTATGTGCATTGCATAACATTTTATTTTACCGCGAACGCTTAGGTCATGAGATAATTTCATACCTCCATGTGATAATAATAAAACTTCTAAAGAGCGGTCTGGGTAATTATATGTAAGATAACGGACTGTGATTTAATATTAAATGATGATTTTCAGATGTACTAAGTTGAGTTTCTTGACTTTTCAATTATCAGATTCATTTATATTCACTCTTGTTATAGAATAACAACCAACTTTTCTAATACAATTCGAATATCGATATATTATGTTGAAAAGAAGACTGAGTAATACTCTTATAAACAGAAATCGTTAAACATAATATCCATGAAATACTACTCTAGCCATATACATAAAATATTATTTGTTTACTAAATATAAACCGGCGTGAAATAGCTGATAAATAAAATCTAAAAGGCAAAAATGCACCGAACATCGCGATCCCCGCCCGTGCGAATCGTCGAAGGGCGGAACCGAGCCCGATTTTCCAGCCGCCACTATATCATTGTAAAGTTCGAGGCCGCCGTTACACCATCCACCTCGGTAGAAATTGCATTTGTGATTGCTACGCCATCGTGTTACGACGCTACGAAACCTAAACTGTAGCACATTAAGGCGCTACGATAACTTTGCTTTCAATAAAATTTTTACTTTGCAACGGGACTAGGCTGGGTTTGAAACTTCTTTGATTAAAACACTAAACGTTGGCATGCAACACAAGCATCGTAGATACTAAAATCTTAAAGGTAAATAACGTTATATGTCTAAATGTAAAATTTTATGGCACACCCTTTTATTATTCTTTCCACTAAGGTTGATCTCTGTTTCCATTTTTGAGAAACCTAATTATAGAAAAGAATTGCCGTCATATTTTTAGACACGGCACATAGTTATTTGATACAGTTATGGCGGATAAAAACTTCTAAAACTCCCTAACTAGTATACAATATGTTATAATATGAATGTTATTTTAAAAAATTAATAAATATTTTTTTTTTCGAACTGACTCGTCTCGATGCCTGAAGATGAAAAGCGAAACCTGTGTCGTTAGTGACGAAATACATGGAAATTTACAAAATTTGTACAATTGAAATTCGATATTTTTTGTATTTATTCAACCAGTAAATAGAAAAATCGGGATCGGGTTCACTCTCGGGATCGACTGATGAAAATACTAGATGAGCGAATATGGTCTTGACCATTGTATAAAATGCCGTATTAGTGCGAAAAATATAATGCCTATTCACAAAGAATTTACAGTAAACGCGTTGAAAATGAATCCTGATTTTTAAAGAAGATAAAAGTATTTCGTTAAAAGATAGATGTGTTACAAAAATAGATGACTTTAGCCAAATGACAATATGCCAAATCAGTCCTTGCCAGAGGGGTTCCATATGCTCTGTATGCAAGCGAAAATTTTTTGAACAAATACAATGTTTCATGGCAGTACCTGACTCCGTCTGTATTTTGTATTCTTAAAATATACGGGCAGAACAAGTCAACGAAAACGAAATAAGAGTCGACAGTAGGAACTTCCAAGCGAAGAGCGATAAATTTGTAGGTGCACCCCGATGAAGCGTGAGATTAAAAAGCAAATAAGAAAAATATGAAACGCGAAACTGACCGAACGTAAGCGCTGTAATTATCATTTTTAGTTAAAAACTTAGAAAATGAAAACAAGATATTCTTAATCACTTTTAAGGTGTTAACTGTCAATTCTTGGTGGAAAGGCATTATATTTTACAAATAAAACAATTTGTACTACTTCTACTTGTTTATAATGATCAGGACCGGTTTCACTCATCACGAGCATTATCCCTACTATATAGCACAAAATACATGTAGAAATCTGTATGTTTGTAAATGTATATGTCTGTCGGCCACATAACCTCCTCCCAAGCTGTATACAGTAGCAACGTGAAATTTTCACTTGTTATTCTGGCTGCCACTTCTAGGTCAACTGTGCTATTTTCAACTCTGAACTTATAACTTTTAATCTTAAACGTAATAATAATAGTCGCCTAGTAACTGCTTCATAACAGATATTCCATGATTGTCATTCTCATCGTCATGTTGCTTAGCAAGTATAAATACGTTATAAATAGCAGAATAAATGTCACAAATAATAACGATTCACGCTTCAATCGTAAAATTTGTAAAAAATCTAAAGATTGAGCGAAAAATTATCCATCATTTCAAAATATAAAGCTTAAAACAGTGAAATCCTCATTTCGTGGGTTTAAAAAGAAGTACGACGATGCCGGGTAAAAAATACTAGTCAACTGATAAAAATACAATCATCGCAGGGCTATTTATATAAAATTGAATGTTAAACTATATAAGTTATAACAGTTCAAGAACTATGACAATAATTTACATGTAATCATAATTTGTTTGATGTGGAAGTAGTACAGACAAATTGTCTTGTATTTTTAAGATATTTTTACTTGATAAAAATACATCGTCACCGTATATTAAGAAGTGACCAAGTGTGAACAAGTAGAACTTTCAAGAAAATCATTTGATATTTATATATATACATACTGCATTTTATTATATACAAATCTCTACATGAAACCAAAATACCTTTATGAGAATTAGTATAGCGCTTTTGATAGCTCATTCTTTAAAGTAAGTCTAGTCAAGTTTGGTGCAAAGAGGGGGTTTATCCGATTCGCATGCATTCGGACAACCCACCCTCCCCCAAGCGCGCAGTTGAGTTGTAAGTATGAGAAAAGTTTCAGCGCACTTCCGTCAGACAAGTGCAGCGCTTTTTCTTAGCAAAGTCTCATAGGAGCTTTACAAAATACGAAAGCTTCATCCAAACAATGCTCGTAGGGTGATTTAAATGAATGTATCATTACCTGTCGTCGTCCGTGGCGCAGTTGGCAGCGTCGCTGGCTATGGCTACGGATGTCTCGGGTTCGATTCCCGGTGCGGACAGTTTTCAGAGATTGATCTTTCAATCGATTTATGGATCTCTGTTCGTAGTCTGAGTCCTCTCTCCCAGCCATCCCATCCTCACGGGGAGTAGCGAGAACGATTAGCTAACCACTAGTTCTCTCATCCTTCTATCCCTACTCTTTGAAAAAAGAGAGGTTGAGCAACTGAGTAACAAGCAGTTCTTGTAGAAAAATCCTGTTAAAATACCTCCATTAGGAGACGATATGCTCCACATTGGGAGCGGACATGGAAAAAAAATCATTAGCTATCGACTATGATAGAATTTCACAAGATATTGTTGGAGATGATGAACTCTGAAGGCTTGCGAAGACAGTTTGAAGTTCAGCCAGTAGTTTTTAAACGACTTATATCTGATATTGCTTAGTGGTACAAAAATGTTATGTTTTTCTTCTGATTTGATTGGTCATAATTAATTTTTACAAATTTCCTTTTTAATTAAATTTGGATTATTGAGATTTTGTACACTTCCATGTATTTTGTCACTAACGACCCGGGTTTCGTCTTTCGGCATCTTCAGCCCAGTTAAATTCTTTGCCAATTTTGAATGAGCAGCTGAACCTTCCTAATTCTCCGCTATTATATCCGATACGTTGAAACACCTGTCACTAAATGTGGAATGATTGTATATATTTACCCATTCGTCGAATTACATCCCGTCAAAACCCATAATACTATTATAATTGTAAAATCACTGGTATTTCTAAAAGAAGTTGAAAAGCGGCAATTCGCCACTCTGTTAATATGGTGTTTACAAAATAAGGATTAGGGAGATTCCCGAAATTTTAACTCAGGTATCAGTGTGGCTCTCAGACGTATAATATCTTACCTCGTAAATAATATTTGTCGCATTTGTATCTTCTATATAGGCGTTGGACACTGTTTACTGTCTCTCAGTTCGAGTCCATTCGGGTGCTCGAGTGCCTGAAGATGCCGAAAGGCGAAACCCGGGTCGTTAGTGACAAAATACATGGAAGTGTACAAAATCTCAATAATCCAAATTTGATATTGAAATTCCATCAAGCACCCTCAGTCGATGTCTTAAATTATATCCTTTTTAATTGTTTATAAAAATGCTAACTACTTAAACGCAACCGATTCAGATAGTAAATATATAGTGTTTTTTTATACGATGTCCGCTTACAACGTCGAAGAACATGGCTTCCTAATGGAGGTATCTCAACACACTTTTAATGATCGGATAGGTAGCAGGGAATTTTAGACACCATAACCATTCATGCCTTCGAAAAGAAAACCATAAATCGGCCTCTGTGGTCTAGTGGTAAGAGTTTTACCCGAGCGATCAGGTGGGTCCTGGTTCAAGTCAAAATTTTGATTTTTTCAATTTAAATTTGTGGTCTTGAACATGAGTGACTCTTTTTCAACTTTCAAAATATTTGGCGTATTGATTGTCTGCTGTAATGCCAGATATTTTTTTAAAATACGAAACTAATAATTAAAAAATCGATTGAAAAATAAATTCATGAAACTGTCCGAACTCGAACTCGTGAGATCTGTAACCGTAGCCAACGACGTTGACCACTGCACCAAGGATCCGATATCGTCAAATAAAGAGTTATCTGTTCATCACCATTTTTTTAAATGCGAAAAATAAACAAATATTCAAACAAATCAGTAGATTTGTTTTTGGTCATGTAACAATATCATTGTGAAGCCGTTTCCCAAATAGGACTTTTTATTAAATGGATTGATAATTGTGAACATATTCAATAATTCTTAGGCTTCGGATCGAATATAGAATAAATTTAGTATCCTTTGCTGATCATAGGTATTTTAATGATCGCTATTGTGCGATTTGAATCAAACTACTATATCATCGTCCCACAATGACGCGAACGAGACTTGATAATCAATTTACTCTTCGTCGTTATTGAAGATAGTGCAGTTTCATCTTTCATTAGGCTATCGCCTCATCAACTTGTTCTCGTCGATCGATTCGTTAATAAAGACTGTTACGAGGCGTGCACAAGGGTTACTTTCACAGCGATTGCCAAAGCGACTTCAGGGGATTTTATCACTTGAATTTATCATAATTAAATTGGTAACTAGCAAGCAGCTTAAGCGACACATTTTTTTAACAAACAAGTTCTTTTTTACAAATTGGGTCGATCTCGGCAAAATTACCTACAGTGAAAACATGCTTAATGGTATGGAGAAAAAGTCTTAATAAAAAGCAATAGCAAATAGTTACTTAGCAACCACTCCACACTAAAATAATACGTCACGTCGTCATAATAACTCAAGCTGTGTTGAATTTGTTTAGCGACTACAAATATGTAATAATATAAATATCACAAATTATAGCTTTTGATGCGAATCGTAAAATTTGTAAAAATCAAAAGATTAAGCGGAAAATTATCCATCATTTAAAATTATAAAACATGTAACTCATGTCGTGGGTTTCACTAGAAGTATGCCCAGAAGGAAGATAAAAGTGTTAATTGATCTAATATAAGCGACCCCTATCTTGGGCGAAGCCGGGTAATAAATATACTAGTCTTATAAAAATCATTAACAATCAATATTGATACAATTATAAGGAGAATTGGGCTGCTTTGGTGTGTTTATAAATAGCTGTGAGCGAAAGCTCCGCTGATAACGATTGGCTTTTGCCTATTAAAATATTGACCAAAGTAATGTTAATATTGACTGACGTAAGTGAAACGATAAGCAATGAGGGATGCGAGTTTGAGAAATTCAGGCTGGGGTTAACAGCCGCAGAAGCCGTTCAAACTAGGGCTTCCAATCCCACGATCCGGGATCCTGAAATCCCGTTGAATTATTCGATCTTGTAATCCCGCGATTACTTAAATATCAATTCCTTGATTTCGGTATTCACTGTAAATGATAAAAAATAATTAATACATCAAATTAAAGCTTCCTGATTAACTACAACGTGCACCTCGGTACATTCTTCTCATATTTCGTAAAATCCGTCTTTAATCAATTTGAAATGGAGGACAAAAGAGGACCGTTTCTTAAATAGATGGAGGTCAATATTTTAAATTCGAAATGAAGGACATGTTCTCTTTTTGGAATCCATCTAGTAAATCCAACCAAAATGCAATACATAAAGTAAAATATATAACTATTTTGACCATTACGATTTTTTAATTATTTTGTTTATGACTGATTCCCAATCAATAAAAAACCCGTTCCAATGCCCAAAAAAATATTTAATCAAATTATACATTCTAATTGAAGCAAAAATGGACACAAATTAAATTTTAAATCTAAAATTTAGCGCATGAAATCACGGGATTATAAAAAGGGTCTGGGATTGGATGCCCTAGTTCAAACGGCTCCGGATGTTAAATGTTATACTGTATAATGGTATCTTGCTAGCAACTAAAAGTCGACGTAACAAATACATAGACAAAAACAGTTACTGATGCTTGAATTAGACATATATCTTAAGCACATGAGAAGGAAAGTACAGGTTCGTTGCCACACCTCCACCCGCTATGTGTATGCAGTCGCCGTTTCATAACACAAAAACGATCAATGAGAGAAACGAATTTTGTTGTCTTGGCCCGATACAGAGCTGTACGAGACCAATATATTAACTATACTCTGTTGTGCTTAAGAAAAGAGAAATAGAGAGAGAGAAAAGAAAATGTGACTTATTGATTGAATTGACATTTACTTGGTAGATTTCTATTACAGTAGGATAAAATATCAACGTATTCAGTTCAATAAAATTGAATAGTTAGATGATAGCTATTTCGGTTCAACGCCATTGATTCACGCCATTAGCTCTGAAGATGGCGTGACGCCTAAATAGCTAATATCAACTAACTAACAAAATTTTGTAGAGCTGAATACATACTTTGATATTTTATCCTATTTAAATGTGACTTGCTCAGCCACTTAGTTTAAGTGATATTAAGTATCCTGTGTATCCGTATACTGAGAATTCGATGAGGCGGTAGAGTTTAAGCTACTCCACGTAGAATCTTAAGAGGAATCAAGAACATCCCGATCCCCATATGATGTTGCAAATTTATCGAATCCATCAAAGTTGGCCTCGATTGCAATTAAGTGTGCGTGGCCTATTGGAACCTTGTGAGGACGGACCACCGCAAACAGTTCGACAGGATCACAATTCATCTCAGAGCAGTCCAAAAGATGATTAACGTCCTGTTCAGCATGCCCACAAAGTACACCTCGAACTAAACCAACTTACCCAACGCGACGACGTGAGCAGTACAGAGAAGTTGACAATTTTTTTAAGCTAGACATTGTTTCGTTATGGCAACAATATTTGAGAATCAAACACATATTATTTAACCATACGAAAAATAATCTACGCATTTTATTTCAGTTTCAAAATGTTTATGAAGGGAACCAAATACCACTTTGAGTTAGTTGTTTGAAGAAGAGTAAGATTGAAAATCTTCACAATAATCTCACAAACTATATCGATTTTTTCACCATTTTAATATACGCCCAAATGGACTATGTGAAGCAATGCTATTTTGGAGGGATAACATTAAATATTTATGTTATTTTCTGTATCCAAGCCTTCGAGGATCTGAATGTGAAACAGGAAAAAAATCGACTGACGTGACATCCCTATAAGATGGAGCAATGGCGACATCAGATAAGGCGGATTGCGGTACGCCGAGAAGGCTCGGTTAGATGGCCGGTGAAAGATTGTGCGAAACCTGATCAAACCCCGAGGGTGGAGATAAAAGGGCGTAGCCCGCAAATCGACGTCGTGTATTCCATGTTATAATGGCGTTAATTCAGAAAAAGAAAGAAAAACAAGATCAATTGATTCCGGGGTTACGATATGAAATTCGTAAAAAAATGTCGATCAAACCCTGAATTAATTCTGATTTTTGTAACTTAAGAAACGTAACGAAATGAAAATTCGCATCAGCTTCTATTATATATGACTAACGAATAATCTAAAAAGAATTTGTATGCAGAACGCGTAGAAATTGTATTAATTTGCTGTCGGTAAAATGAAAATGTAGCGCTTTAGAATATTTTTTAAGTTATCAGCTGTAATTAGTAACATAGTTGCTTAAATTTGGATTATTGAGATTTTGTACACTTCCATGTATTTTGTCACTAACGACCCGGGTTTCGCCCTTATAAGTTCCGAACCAATTTAGGTGAAAATATCCCGTGTACTCGGCTTAGTTCGAAAGAAAGCATTTTTCTTAAAGGTTTTCTAAAAGTACTATACATATCTATGAAACTACTAATTCAAATCAAATGAAAATTCTTATGATTGTCGGCATATGTTTCTCTTTATGGAGAGCCATATTAAAATGTTTGTACATGTAGAGAGTCTTTTGCTTGTCGCCCATCTTGTAAGTTCTACAGGGCTCATTTATCTTTTGTAGATGTTATTAGTATTAAAATATATTTAGTTATGTACTCTAACATTCTGCTTGGTCGATTGTGCAGTTCTAATTCGAAGCGGACTCGGTGACTGCACCATCGTGTGTCTTTCTGATGTGCAAGTGGTACGGTAATGATAAAATCGATTTTTAGTTTATAAAATCAGTTACGATTTTGACCAAAAATACCAATTGAATTAGTGTTTTTTAATGATATAAGTACCTGGTATTATGGTTACGATGAATTTTCTAATAAATGTTGCTAAATACCACAACTATGACGTGAAAACACGTTTCAGATATTCAACGCATCGTTAGCTATTTATGTTAAAACACGACTCCAGGACTCAACATATTAATATATTTGGATTATTGAGATTTTGTACACTTCCAAGTATTTTGTCACTAACGACCCGGGTTTCGCCTTTCGGCATTTTCAGGCATTCGAGCACACGAATGGACTCGAACTGATAATTAAATTATACTTAAATTATATTAATATATGCTTGAGACAACAATATTTACTTGTACCGTTGTTTCTTTGAAAAATATTTTTTTAATTGATTATGATAAAGATAATAGTGACAGTTTATTTTTCGAAATGATATACCTAAAGTGTTAATGCTAAACTCTGTGAGTTACTTTTGCTACGTTACACGAAATTGACACTTATTGCAAACAATACTCTGAATGATTTCAGCGTATACTTTTAAGTTACGTTAAAATATACGACATCCACGTCTACGGAATAAATTTATGAGTCGTTTGATTCCATTATTGAACACGGTGTTTTCGCCTCAGCCGGGGCATCCCGGATGAATACGGCGAAGGCGGAAAAGCGAACTTCCCGCCGTGTTTGAATAGAGAAGCGAGAGCCGACCGAAAAATATTTGAATAGCGATCAGACGAAGGGGAGGTCCCCGATCCAGGCTTGTGATTGCGCGGGAAAAGTTATATCTCCCACGGACGGAAGACGCAAAAGAAATATAATATTCACAAGTTAAAATGTGAAATAAATTCGCCCACTTTCGCCTGGCGAGAGTTGGCTGGCAGTGTTGAAAGGAAATTTTTACATCATAGATCGATTTAGGTAAAAGGAATCTTCAAATCTTTTGGAAAGCTTTCAGCAGCGATAGCCTACGCATACTTAATTTTGTCGGGAAAACAAATGAAAGTAAATCTTATCTGAAGAAAGTATTTATATGTAAAAATAAGTGTAATTATTAACACTCAAAATCATATAGATTTGATAATGCATGCGATGAGCAAAAATGGGCCTAATTACTATAGAAATGTGGAAAACAAATTGTGTTTAATTTTCACCAAGAATTGAAAGTTAACATCACAAAAGTATTAATTATTTGCTGATTGAATTGGCCTTTACTTGGTAGAACTCCATTACAATATGATAAAATATCAAAGAATTTAGTTCTACTAAATTTTATTAGGTAGCTATTGATAGCTAGTATAAATAGCCTTGTTAAAATTTGATAATGCTCGCAATGAGCGAAACTGGTTCGGATCATTATAAAAATGAGGAAAACAAATTGTGTTTTACTTTAAAATTGAATACCATTTCACCAACAATTGAAAGTTAGCATCTTAACGGTGTAAATTGTTTGGTGATTGAATTCGCATTTCCTTTACAGAGTAAGTATTTGAGTAGTTAGCTATTTCGTAAATTATTTCATTTTGAAAAACGAAAATTCTCGAAATACCCTGTAAGCATTTCTCACTGTTATGAAAATGTTATATAACGATAGAGTATCTTAAAAAATAAAACACAATTCATTTTTACTATTTCTACATGCTTATAATGATCACGAACGGTTTCGCTCATCAAAAGCATTATCAACTGATAATACAAACATAGCAGGCCTATTTATATAAAATTGAGTGTAAAAATGAAGGTATATAATACTGATGGTTCATGAACTAAGACAAGAAATTACTGATTAGCAAACAAATTATACATAAATCAAATAAAATAGTCTACAATTAAAATGTAATGGACCTCTTACCAATCAATAAATACTAATCTGAAATCACAAATTATTAGTATTTATTGATTAGTAAGAGGTCCATAACATTTTAATTGTAGGTTATTTTATTTGATTAATGTATAATTTGTTTGCTAATCAGTAATTTCTTGTCATGAACCATCAGTTTTATGTACCTTCATTTTTACAGTCAATTTTATATATAGGCCTGTAATGTTTGTATTTTATCAGTTGATAATGCTCATGATGAGCGAAACCGGTCCTGATCATTATAAACATGTGGAAGTAGTACAAATGAATTGTGTTTTATTTTTTAAAATATAATGCCTTTCCACCAAGAATTGACAGTTAACACCATGAGTGATAAAAATAGAGCTTGTATTTTGATACAAAAATTTCACGATTAAAGAAAGCTGCAGGTTTGATGCAAGGATTCAAAAGCGTTGAAATCTCTTAATGAAAAGTTGTCGCAAATTACATCCGGACATAAATATACTAAACGAATATTTAAAATGTAAGCAAAACACAGAGTTGCAAGTCAGACAAGCCGCGGACGTCCTTTCAGGTTTCCTAATGGCTGTATTTTCTTTTGAAACGATACTCGAGCAAAGCGAAATAAAAAGCGTGTTCATAAATCGCGAGGACGAAAGAAGGAAGCGGGCGACCGACCGCGAGCGAGCGGGTGCTAAGCCGCGCCACGATAAGGCTGAAATTCGCGCCGACTCATAAAGCATACACAGTCCTACAAGCAGTATCAAAGAGCTTATCCTGTTTATTATACACCGCGGAGGAAAAGGTATGGCACCGACATACAGTTATATTAATAAAATCATCTTCATAGCACGACAGCTGTGGCACAATTGCAAATATTGTGCTTAAACTTCGTTAAGTTGGCCAAATTTTATCGTGCCTCTTCTTCTACGCCATATCAAGATGCTAGACATTCTTTTCTGGTTCTTCTTCAACGATAATGTGATCATGAGTTAACATACATAGTCTTACTATTTTATCTTACGTCAATTATTTTATTCTGACATTACAAAAATGCTTTGAAGCATACTTTTGTTTCTCCTACAGAGCAGGAGGGCAAGAAGTGTTTTAATGAGTGCCAGTGACATCTGTTCGAGCATTTCATAGCAGATTTGCACATTAATCTAAAATTTCTGTTCCAGATATCTTGTTTTGGTGCAATAACAAACTAAAGCATAGGTATATTGATCAATAAGAATATTCACCGGATTGCCTAGCTATGATCTAAACGTTATGCCAATCCGAGGACTTAAATAAGTTTAAGTGAATCTAGGCTTTAGATTCGACGATGAACGAAGGAGTCTTTAAATTTTAAAGACTTCTTCGTCCATCGATGGATCTACAGAGACTAATAACAATGACAAGAATCCTAAATTTTCTCACATTATATTATATAAATTAATGTTTGGCTCATGTTAAAAGTAGTACTTTCCTATTTGAAACTCTTTATTAAATAGAGTAAAAATACCACGTAATACGTAAATTAATTATAAACATAATAAAAACACCGCTTTACTATATTTAAAATAATAAATTATTCCTAACAAACAGCTGGCTAAAGGATCACGATGTGCCATACACGGTGTATAATATTAATCTACAAAGATTGCGCGAGGCAAAGTCCAGCGTTTTCTTTTTTTTTTGTAATCTTCCGTTTTAGTAAGGTTTAATTACTTCCAGCGGAAGGATTTCCTTCGTAGGCGGATAGCACTGGGTGGTCAGATGCAGAAACAAACCATACTATTTATCTTGTTTGTATACCAAGCTTATTACTTTGTTTCTACGCCTGCACGATACACAACAGCAAAATGTAGCTCCAACTGATAATTCGAAAAATACGTGAGCTTTTTCTAGATGTATTTTGATGCTGAAAACAACTGTGAGTTTGACGTTAAGCATGATTTCTATGATGCGCGGACTTATGAGTACAAGTTCAAAAAGACGATTTTTCAGGAGATCAAAAACAGAGTTAAATTGTTTCAGTCATTCTTTCAGCAATAATGATTATACTCTCAATTTAACTGGTCTTAGATATATAAGAAAATGACATTAAAAAAGAATTAATGGAATTGATTTTCTAAAAACATCTTTTCTTTAATTTAATGAGTAAACTTATACTATTAGAACCAGACAATAATAATAATAACATAAAATTACTTTCAGGTGCATACTTTTCTTATCAGCAGTGTTTAGAAAAAAAAAACAAAATGTCATTAAAACAAGTATGAGTCGAACTCTTCGAAAGCTATAAACATATTTATTTAATGACCAAACTTATACTATTGGGGCCAGACAGTAATAATAAATACATCACATTTATTCCAGTTATAAGTTAGTCTAATAGACTATAAATTGATTATAATTTTTATAGAGCATATGCGACGTACTTTACTGAAGCGTTCTCACATTTATAATGTACTAGTGGGCACTCGGCATGCGCTGCAATGCCACTCAAAGAAAGAGAGGGTTTGTGTTTTAATTCAGTTTATTGAAGTTCTTTTGGATTAGAGGTCCGCACAGGCAGAAATTTCATAAAATTACCCGGTCCGAGCACGTCATCTTTAGGCCCGGCCCAGCCCGAGCCTAAGTCTCAATGTCACACTTGTTACCCGAACCTGACCCGACGCCCAGATTTATTTTTCTCAACCCGAAAGTAGTCCGGTTTGTTTTAAATATAGTAAATATTTTTTCAACGTTATTCATAGCACATGTGAAATAAATTATTTAAGTTATGAATACTATTGCCTTATGCTGACTCATAACCCAAAAATAGTACGAAATATTTTTCTTAAATTTTAATTTTTTACCCGGACCCGGCCCGGGCCTGAATCTGAATTTTCTTAGTCGCCCGAACCCGGCACGAATAAATCAGAAGGTTTTTCTGTGTATATGTATTTGATTCTTTTTTTAGATTTTTACTTCTTCAGAAACCTTCACGGGTGTGCGCACAGCAACTCACCAAAGTTTCATCGAAATCAGATAAGTGGTAATGGAGGGCATAGAGGACATACAAATAAACATTCATTTTTATATGTATATAATATATATAGATTTTCGTAAGGAATTACACTCATAGATTTATAAATGAATATTTTTTTATTTTAACTTATTTTAAATTAATATTTTGTAATAACTTGAATGGTGTCTTAAACGTAAAGTTTTGGGGTGAAAAACATGCTAATAAAAGAGACCCACACACACGATGTAGAAAATACTTTTGCTGAGTATATACAATGACTTTATCAGTTTAAAATACTAACTTTTTAATCGAAAACGGTGCTGTGAACAAGTACTGAAAATTTTGTTTTACTTTTAAAATACAATAATTTCTAAAATAACGTTTAAAATTGGTAAATAATTATTTATAAGACAAAATACCATACACAAAAACAAATGAATAAGATGTATATAGTACAAAGAACTTTTCATTTAAATGCGAGAAAGTGAAATGATATTCAAGTAAAAAATGAATGAGAAAGTGAAAATAGTCGAAACGTAAAAAACTGGAACCCTCAAGAGATGAATCAGAGAATCGTGACGGATCAGAGATTCGGCGAATCTCGGCCGCCCCAGCCGAGGTGGTGGTGCAAGCGAGCACAAAAATAATACAGCCCGAGGAAATGAATTCATTAAAAACACTCGTCACATGGGGAAACCGTAACCAAACGCGGGAAACTTTATCGTAACTTAAACTTACCGTAGGGACCGTCACAACCAGTGAGGGGCGTATTCGTTCTACGTTAGTATGACTAAACTCACAAAACAAAGATGTACCAAACATATTTTTTTGAAAATATTAAAAGACTACCAAAAATTGATGATGTTTATTATCCCGACGTATTCCTTGTGATTGAAGTACACACATTAGCTAAGAGTCCTGATCATATTTTTCATTTAGTATTCACGGTTAAAAACTTTCACTAGAAATCCACAAAATGTTTCTTGCTCAGAAAAGACTAAACATACCAGGAACTGCACGGGCCGGGCTTGGCCTACGGGCCTTTACCCGACCCCACCCGGGGGCTAGGTTCAGGTTGGTAATGACAATCCAGATTCGGGATCGGATCAATTTTCAGAACAAAATATTTCAGACAATTTTCGGGTCATGATTCAGCCGTAAGGGAATAATATCAATAACTTAGATAATAATATGGAAACAATAACATATCGATGGTCCAATTTCATAGGATTATAAGTCAAAAATTTGATGTTTTGAGTAAGTTAGTCATAATAATCGAACACCGCTCTGCTACGGTCTACAGAAGTAGAGCTTGTAAAATGTACAAGTTTTCTCTCAAAAGGCAGATATTTTAATACGAAAATCAGCAAAATTAAATAATTTATCAGTTCCATATACATACATCAGCCCGTGCAGACCGTGAGCATAATAAAATTATATGAAACGTCAAGAGATTCCACAAATCGTATAGTAACGCCAAAAAATAATAACTTAAGATGAAAACAAAACAAAATATTTTTAGACTCTATTCTTAAAACCCCTACTTTTATAAGAAAATACTTTAAATAATATATTGAGTGGACGAATGTAAACTAGTAAAGTTTAAAGATTTTCAGCCACCAAGTATTAATGAGGTAATACAATAAAATCAAATAAAATTTTGATTTTTCTTAATAGTCACCGCTTATTTCAATACATTTTTTAGAACGGCTGATTGGCGTTTTTATAACATTAAAAAAATATTTGATATTTTTCTTCAAAACTGACTTATTTTAAGATGTTTGAGCTAGCTACTTTTGGAAATTACAACGTATATAAGTATGAGATACTAATTAATTCTGTGAATATTTTTTTTTCTTTATCCAATTACTGAAGGTTGTTATTTCTTTCTTAAATTCGTCCCCAGAAACTGTGCGTTCGTTCCAGTATAATTTTCTTGCGATTTCTGTACGCCACTAGGGAAAAGCAGGCACGGAGCTCGCAGCCCGCCGTGTAATGTAACAGATGCAAAAGCCTTCGGGCAAAATAATATCTAAGTCCGGGCGTGTGGAACGCAGAGAGAAAAAAGAGGAAGAAACGCCCAAAAGCGGCTGCGAAAGTTTTCCTTTCATGTTTTCAGCATATGAGTTTTCCGTACGGATAATTGCGGTTTGGGCGTGTGTGTGAAAAAATACATGCATTCCTTCAAATGGACCACAACAATTTTCCACCGATGATTGCGAGAATAATACAAATTTTACCAAATCTGAATTATTGAGATTTTGTACATTTCTATGTAGTTTGTCACTAACGACCCGGGTTTCTTTTACCATCGGCGATCTGTGTGGTCAAGCGGTGTGAACGTTCAAGTATCGGTAAGGTCAATTTCAAATTAGAACTTTTTCATTTTTGTCCTGAATTTCTTTGTGTCTTTTTTCCATAAGTTTATATATATATATATATATATCAATAGTTTTTATTATTTTGAGTTTCTATCATTCGGTTGAAAACTTCTGATGAGATACCTCCATTAGGAGTCCATATGCTCTTCTACATTGGGAGCGAACAGGGTTAAAAAAGCTACTGGATAGACGTCAAGCTAATCTAATTTAAGATATCGACTGAAGGTGTTTGATGAAATTTCAATATCAAATTTGAATTCTTGAGATTTTGTGCATTTCCATTAATTTATATGGATTGTCAGTTCGAGGTCAGGAAGATGTTGTCGGTGAATTGTGGTGATTATCAAAAAGGCTTACGTACAACACACTGACACACGCACACTGCTGTATAAATTTTCAGTCGCAGTGTCGTAAAGTTTGGCGAAGATAAAAGCGAAACATTGAAAAGTGTATCTGTGTGCCAACGTTAATTTATATGGCTGTGGTGGTAGCAGTGCAAAATTTATAAGAAGATAAACCAAACTTTTGTCGACGCTAATAAGGTGAAAGGGGACAGGCGTATAGGGTAAATAAATGTAGAAAGAATTTCGTACTTCAGACACTAATTTACAAACATGAGAATAATCGACAATACTCAATTGTTTGTTACTAAGAGACAAAATAAACATGTTTCAAAAACAAATATACGCAATATTTCTAATACAAAATTGATAACTTTTTTATTCCATTGGTTGTTACTAAATGTGAAAAGTGTTTCGCCTCTTTGAGAAGCATCTTCAAACTCAACTTATTAATATTTTTCTATTCTACCTATTTAGGTTCTGAGGTAAAATTCCAAATACTAGTTGAAAACAAATATTCGAATATCGAATACTAAATCCTCACACATCACCTTTAAGGTGTAACTGTAAATTATTGGTGGAAAGGCATTATTTAAAGAACTAAATGCTTTGTTATTTTATCCTATTATAATGGACTTCTACCAAGTAAATGCCAATTCAATCAATAAACATTTTTTTTGTACTAATTCCGATTTTTTAAATAATCAGGACCGGTTTTGCACATCACGGGCATTATCAACTTATCGTTTTAAAAGTGAGGAAGTATAATAGTACTAAACAAATTGTGTTTTATTTTATTAAATAAAGCCTTACAGTATTCGAATATATTTCAAATATATAATGCACTAATTTCAACATGGTTTTTTTTAGATATATTTATGGCGAGACGTATTACGGGTTACCACATACTAGTCTCCACCATTTTGTTTATTTCGAGTAATATAATGTTTAAATAAAGAAAAATACCAAATAGATTGTCAAGATATAACGTCATAAGTCATAAGAATGACTTCGAGATCAACTCGAGAAGGATCACCACAAGCAACCATGTCTATCATCACAGATTTAAATTGAAAAAATCTAAGTTTTATATTGACCTTGCCGGGAATCCGGACCAACCTGATCGCTAAGGCAAAGATCTTACCGCTAGATCACAGAGGTCGATATATATGTAACCCAGTGATTTAATATACATTGCTCATATAGACGAATAATATTCGATAATCCGAATATTAAAAATGAACCGAATATATTTGAATTTCGAATATTCGATTGGAATTCTTAGGAAAGATATTATATTTTTTCGTTCGCAAAACAAAATTTTCACGATAAATAAATATAATTTATTGAAAAATATGTTCTATATTTTTACAATCCTGACAAATTTTATGTTTAATATTAAGAATATTTCAGTAGTTAAATAGCTAAATAGCCTTTACCCAATTTTTTAAATAACCTATTTTTTATGTAATCGTAAATCATCACGACGAAGAAGATTGCGCCGCAGGCAATATTTTTTATGCATGTACATAATTTCTTGAAAAATATGTACTATATTTCTACAATCCTGTCATTTACAAATGCTATATTTAATATTCAATCTGTAAAGAAATTTATTTTTCCTCGCTTTGCTCTTAGCAATTATCAAAATCTATTTTATCTGCTAGTTGGCGTGCTATTGAAAGTATTTTGTGAATCGCAATTTGCTCACTGTTGACATATTTTTATTTTAGTATTTTCATTTTCGAAAAACTTCTTTAACAGGTAGTAGCACAACTGCGAGAAAATAAATTAAAAGCATTACAATATTTGTGACATTGAGGTTTCATAATTATCCTTAGATCTTTCAGAAAGGAAATATATTTTTTCAGCGAATATCAAAGCATAACAATTTTTATATGTTTATTTCCTACGTAATTTTCTAGTCATGTTTAAAAATGCCGCCCCTAGAAAAGTACATTTTGTCAGCGAGTCAGAAATTAGTCGGAAGAAAACATGGGGAATGGTATATAACTTGCATTGAATATGTATAAAATAAAATAATTATTTTTAACCGGCGAAATTTTCTACTCATTTTGCCACCCCCTAAAACGTGCAACCCCCCCCCCATGTTTCACATTTTCACATTTTCACATTTTAAAACGATATCGTTTGTAATTTTGTATGATGTTGTAGTTAATCTACATCAAAGGAGTGACGATTTTTCATAACTCTTCGAGCGACGCTCTACAACTAAGCCCCAAACCACGCTAGTGTCGCGGAGTAGTTACCTCAGCGAGGGCCGTAAAAACAGATTGGTGTTCGAATCCAAGGGATTACAGTCTCGCCGCGAGACGAGAAAGGTAATCCGGATTTTATGAGTGTCGACATTCCATGTGGACGATTTCTTCTTCTTTCCAGCGGGAATTTCGCCGCCGAAGTAGGAAATTTTGCGACGCGTTTTAAAGAAAGCCGAAATTTATGAGCGGATAAGGGGGTGGGTGTCTTTGGGTTTACGTCCTTTGTGGATAACATAACGAAATTTATACGGGGTGAGAAGTACTCTTCTCGAAGCTTGTTCGTCATATGTAAAAAAATAATAATGTTTATCTTACATATTGAGATATTAAAAAAAATCTATATATATTAAAGACAACGGTGGCGGAATAGATGTCGAATTAAAAATATGGAATAACATTTACAAGTCTCTTGAATGCAGCCTTTTTCGATTTTAGACAAATAAAAGTAACTAGGTGCGTGTTCCCTTTATGTTCCCTTTTAAGAATCGGATATTATGTGGTGAAGGAATGAAAATATTAGAGATACCCATAAAAGAATAGTTAAAAAACCAGTGTTTAAAATTGTCCGCAAAGAGCAGGGGTCTCCAAACATTTTAGTCCAAGGACCAACACTGACTCCTCCACTAAGTCCTAAGAGCCAAGACCAAGATAGCTCATCATACCGACATACTCCAGTTCGAATTAAACGCAAATTTTCGTATTGGGACAAGGCGGCAAGTGATCATATCTCATCATATCTCTTATCATTAAATACAGTTAAAATGATAATTTTCATTATGTTTTTCGGTTATTGTGTTTCTCAACTGGTCGTCGATTTACATGCATTTTAAATTTTAAAATGTAATCAAAATAAATAATTGCGGGCCGTAGTTTGGAGACGCCCGGCTTAGAGGTTTGAGTTCCGCAAACAAATAGGACGAACGTCCAAGAATGTAAATAGCAAAAAAATAGATGAAACCAATTAGAATTCTGAAGGTTTCAACCCATAAATTATCATTGTGGTTCGTCGTAGCCTCCAAGATCCCTTATAAAATATTCACCGAGTCTGAAATGCGAATCATCCGCAGTGAATAGAGGAAGTGGGAAGCCTGATTGATTGTTGGAAATAATCGTTTGTCTTAGCACGTCTGAGCGGGGAGCTTGCAGCTGATAGGAAGCTTTAATTGAAACTTTTTGAAAGAGTGATAAACTGACGAACTTCACGACATCGACTTGAACGCATTAACGCGTTCGACGGAGATTTATTGAAAATTGATAAAAGCAAAAGAAATACCAAAATATAATACCGACTTTTTTTAAATAAAACCATATTTGCACACAACTTAGGCATATTTATTCAGATATTGACGCAGTTTAACTCGGAAAATAGGTATTGACTTAGGAATGAAAGTCAATAAAATTGACTTTACTGTATTTCTCAGGAACCGTAATCGAATAGTCAACGCTACAAAGCGGTGATTATTAATATATGGTTCGTGTCCTTAAATTGGGTTGATTTTAAGTTGTTCAGTGGGTCGCAAAATATTGTTAACAAAAGAAAATTTTTATGATAATAATATTCTACATATTTATAGATACTAGATTTAAAGAACTCTCTAAGCTTATCCAAAGCACATTAATAAGATCTAATTTTGTTACCAATACTGTATTTTCTATTAATAAAATTAATTGAATTTTTGTTTGTACGTGTTATTTTATGTATATAACCTTTTGGATTATTGAGATTTTGTACACTTTCATGTATTTTGTCACTAACGACCCGGGTTTCGCCTTTCGGCATCTTCAGGCATTCGAGCGCACGAATGGACTCGAACTGAGAGACAGTAAACAGTGTCTAACGTTTATATAGAAGATACAAATACGACAAATATTATACGTCTAGGATCCACACTGATACCTGAGTTAACATTTCGAGAATCGCCTTAATCCTTATTTTGTAAACAATACATTAACAGAGTGGCGAATTGCGGCTTTCCAACTACTATTAGAATTACCAGTGATTTTACAATTATAATAGTATTGTGGGTTTCGACGGGATGCAATTTGACGAAAGGATAAATATATACAATCATTCCACATTTAGTGGCATCTGTTAGGTGTTTCAAAGTATAGCCTACAGCAACGGAGAGTTTGAAAAAATCTCAATAATCCAAATTTGATATTGAAATTCCATCAAGCACCCTCAGTCCATGTCTTAAATTATTTTAAATTATATATTACCTTGGTGTTGCAAAATCGAACTTTTACGCTAATTTGGGTTAAGGTTAAGAATGCTGCTTTAATGCTTATGTCAAAATTGATTGCGTGGTCAAAGTTCGAATTCCAGAATAGAAAATATTTTAGGAATACATTAGAGTGCATTTTATTTAAATTTAAAGGGTCAACTTTCAAGTACAAAATCAATTCGGTCATATTCATCGTGTAAGATCAATAAACTTTCATTTACCTCCTATTTAGGTCTCAATCGTAGTTACGTATTTTATCATTAACAATCTAAGAGTTTAAGACATTATATGACACTGCTATGTTCGTCCGAGTATACTTAAAAAGATTGTCGATGTCGTTGTTTGAATTTACAAATGAGTGTTGCTTTTTTGGTACATCTCTTCAGTAATCGTTAATGTTACATTGCACAGTTTTATTTATCAATGTAATATGATAGATCTATCCAAGAAAGTTATCCGAGAAATCCAACTTTGCAATAATTCAGTTCGAAATAAGATATGGCAATACAAAAGGCGGAGTGCACTCGAGTCATAGTGGATTCGATACTTCTCGCAAAATTTGACAGCCGCGCCGCAAAAACTTCGTACAACTTCTAAACCAAACAAACTCAATTTGTCATTTAGATAAGAGAATTCGGATACTGTATTGGGAGAATGACAGTAGCGTGCTTATGATACAAAACTGGCCATATTACAATAATTTATTGAAAAAATCAGTATTTAATTTGTATAAATCCATTATAATAAAACAAAAATATCAATATATTTTGTTCCATGAGAATAAATAAGATAAAATATCAAAGTATTTAGTTTTCCAAAATGTTCTAAGATAGTTAATAGCTATTGCGGCTTAACGCCATCGTCAGAACTATGGTTAAACTTACATTGCCTTAGCTATATAATATACTGTTTAGAAAAGATAGACAATATTATGTCATCCCAGATATTCCAACATCATAAATTTTATTTAATAATTACGTAAGAGTCATATAATCTCCTTAATGGCCAAACGAATATTAAATATCACCCTTACTAAAGCCATTATAAGATATTTAATCCTATTATTAATTATTTAGTAAATTAGTATCGGCCCCACGCCACAGTTAGAGCGGTCTTTATCACGGTAGATCCCGATCCAGAAGCTCAAAGGACAACGTCGTTGGCGTCGGTTGCGGTGTTCAATGGCACAGACAGTTTAAACAATTTTTCAATCAATTTGGATTGACGTTTGTTATCTCTAAATTTCCTCCGGCCCATCCGATCCCATACCCGAGACATAGAGAGAATGATTAACTAACCACTTGTAATGTAGAGAGGTTGAGTGACTTATAAAAACAAGCAGCCCTCGTAGAGTCGTAACTACTGTTGGACGCTCCATTAGAATACCACATCAAGAGCGAACATGATATTATATTAGCCAAATTTATTTTTACCTTTATCCGTGTGTTTCGTTCGCGATCTATGCACGTTATTTATAAGTTCCTTCGTCTTCATCTTGTAATCTTGGGTCAATATTTGTTAACAGAATCCAATAAAAAGAATGTCACTGTGCAGGAACGATCCCATACCCGATTCCCGGCAAAAGTCGCGTCCTGGCTGCGCAAAAACTTTGAAGTGAATTTTAAATTTTCAATATTTAATATCGAGGCCGGTATCGCATGCCAGCCCGTGTTTCAGATCCACTCTGTTTGCATGCCGAAAATTGGAAAGGGGCTAAAGTTGTTTTTTAAAAGGGTAGGCGCAGAAAATAACATTTGCGTCAATAACATAATTACGTTCACGCAAATCGAATCACCAAATGAAAAATATTGCGCGCGTGTATTTGGCGTAGCGTTATTTACTGTTTCCCAATACATTTTTCCAAATTGAAAAATATTAAACAAATAGTATCATAATCTTCTTGTGACACTATTTATGTAATGCGGTCTTCAGTTCAAATCCTCGACTTTTTTTTCCAAGTCCGTTCCCAACGTGGAGCATACGGTCCAATGGATGTTTCTCAACAGAATTTTCCATGAGAACTGCTTGTTACTCAGTTGTTCAACCTTTTTTTTTCGAAGAGAGTAGGGATAGAAGGATAGGGTTCGGATAAGACTAGTGGTTAGCTAATCGCTCTCGCTACGCCCCGTGAGGATTGGATGGGTGAGGGGGGAGGGAGTTTAGATATCACAAACACTCAGACTACGAACAGAAATCCATAATCAAATTTGGATTATTGAGATTTTGTACACTTCCATGTATTTTAATATTCCAAAATACATGGAAGTGTACAAAATCTCAATAATCCAAATTTGATATTGAAATTCCATCAAGCACCCTCAGTCGATGTCTTAAATTATAAGAAATCCATAAATCGATTGAAAAATCAATTTATGAAAACTGTCCACACCGCGAATGAACCGAGACATTCGTAACCGTAGCCAACGACGTTACCAACTGCACCACGGACGCCGACATGTCCTCGACTACAACTAAGTAAATATCAATTGCTGAATAAATACATTTATAAACTAAAACTGTTGGAAGTATTTCATGTTTAAATATCAAAATTGATTTAAAAAAAAGCAGTACTTTTAATCATTACGACTGATTATTATTGTAATATATATACATGCAAACTCGATATACCTATTACATAAAATCGCCGAATCTGAATGAACATTTCATAACTTTACAAATCTTTGCATGGGAAACAAATGTAAAAGCGATATTATTGTTTTTGAATTTGTGATAATTGAATAACAAATTTTATTTTTAATTTAAACTCAGAGAATGTAATGTTGAGTTTCATCAGAATGAAATTTTTTATATTAGCAAAAAATTAGCTTTGAAGTTGCACATAAATCATATTTTCGACATTTATTGGAGTTACAGAATATGCACAGGTAACCTAATGATAGTAGTGTTTTGTAACTAGTTGCCTGATTTATTATACCTTACAACTCTATTATTAGTATTGAAACGCCTCACAATTCAAGAGTATGCCTGCCCACCTCGAGCGCCTCTCCCATTCGCTCCTCGACAGACACAACACTTGGTTATAGGCGAGTAGAGTCGTCGGAAACCTTATCTGTATACTTCGCCCGAAATATGCAAACTAACATTCGACCACAAGGGTTTTTGAAGATTATTCGCAGCTAAAAAGTAACACAAGTATATACCAGTGGCCCCAAACAGTAAAACAAAAAAACTCCACACACACAAAAACCCCCCAACAGTATTATTACATATTACAATACAACATTTTTATTTAACCCACGAGGTAGGTCATTAGTCACAGTGACAAATATGAGACATTAGTCTAACTTTGTAATGCACCAAGGTTGAAAGCTTCTATTTCTGTAGAAGTGGGCCGTTGTGATGATGTGTCGCGAAAGTATTTGATGCAAGTTCAAAGCTCTCCGAATTGGCTCACGTTCAGTTGCGTAAGAAACACGTGTCGCAAATAATAACTCAGCATTACATTACAACGGAATGCGAGCTATTATGAAAATGAATAGTGATCAATTATTTTGATGTATTAAATGTTCACATACATTTGAATCATAATACTTGAAAACAACGGCGATATAAGTATGCAAATCGATTGCCAGAAGCTAGAACTAAATAATGAAACCCTGAGATATTAGAAAACAAAAATTAATAACCCAATTCAAAAGCAAAATCACTGTGTTACATTTATTGTTAGTAGTGTTATGGTAATTAATACTATTATCGTCTGCATCTCACCCCCTCCCCACGTTCAGTAGAATTGAATAAGCCCACCCCCCTACCCTTCATGTTTAAGTTGAGAATTAGAATCATTGTTTAACTTAGAAATAAATAACATTTAGTAACATAGAGAGTGGAATAACTTAGTTATCAATTTTAATTTGCCATCAGTGTATTTAAATTTATGATGGATGTTCTTTTTCTTGCAAGCTAATATTACACGTTATTTAAATTATAGTTGTTATAACATGTCCTCTCACTAAGTATGAGCTGCTTTTGGAGCCTAACTCAAGAGAAGTTGTTTTACAAAAATTTGTTTTTTATTCAGTCGCTCCAACTCTCATTTTTGGAGAGAGTAGGGACAGAATGATGGGACTCGGGAATGGATAGTACATACTTCAACTATCGCTGTCGCTTAACCCCGTGTTGTGGATCAGTGCATAAACGAACAAAAATTGTTCTGATCTTGGCGATGGAGTGCTGCCTAAAATAGCAATGCTGTGCGCTACTTTGTAAAGATAATTCCATTATGGTTTCGTTAACCGCAGATTTTTAGTTATCGCAGTAAATTTTTGGGACGTTATGCGAAAAAATTTGGAATACTATACTCATAGATGGTTTTTATAATCGCTATCAAGACCGGTTTTGCTAGTTTTATAACCAAGCGAAATCGGTCCCGTTGTTTTAATACAGTAAGCAACCAATGCAATATTAACAATACACTTGTCTTCATAAGATGTGATGATTTCATTTTAGCAAGGATTAACAGTCAGTGAACAATGAACTTATCATAATTCGTTACCAGCAAAGCCAAGGAAACTCAGGAAACCGAAAATACATAGATACATAGAATTTAGTTTGAAATATAAAAATTGTATATTTCCCTGAAGCCGTATTTCAGCATGAAGTTTTCTACTTCCATTGTTTCGCGCAAAAAATGCACGGTGAAGTATGTAGTATGAAGTATGTAGGCAAAAAGGCCATGCAGAAACCGCCTATCGTGAATTGCATATCTTCATCGCCGCCCATATTCATTTATTACTGCGGCGCAGAGGGCGGAAGCGGTTCCCTCCCAATTACCTTTCGGTTGCCCGTTTGCAATTATTATTGGTTAGATTAATATTTTCATACGCGTTTTATAAATACCCGAACGCATACTGAATGTAAGCGCTATGTGTCACATGTACAAAGTGTATGTAATTTTTGACGGAAGCTATCGTATACTACAAGATTTGTGGTAAGATATATATATGGATTTCTGTTCGAAGGCATGGTTGTTTGTGATGTTTGAAATTCCCTCCAACCCATCCGATCCTAATAACGAGGCGCAGTGAGAGAGATCAGCTAACCACTAGTCCTGCCCTAGCCTTATCCTTCTATCTCTTTTCTCTTCGGAAAAAGGGCAACTGAGTAACAACCGGTTCTTATAGAAAACCTCCTACGAGGTTACTCTGATATTAAAGATACTTCCGTCAGGAGTCCATATGCTCCACATTGGGAGCGGAAATGGTAAAACAATTCTTACCAAACGGACTTTTGACTTCACTTCGGAATCTAAAAAGTTATTATAAAAAGAGATACTATTTAATTTAAAATTTGTATTGTTGAAATTTGATATCGAAATTCTATCAAGCACCCTTAGTCGATATCTTAAAAATTTATAGATACTATTTATTGAAGGTTATTTTTAATTAAAAATGCTATCAATTTGCTAATACGAGGATTGATAGAGTTATACCTAAGTTGAAAACATGAACGATGGTAATATAAAGTGTGGCACAGTTTGCAATTGATGTGAAATAGATAAAATTATTAAGAAAGAAAGAATATGCAGCCGCAAATTTGCTAATACAAAACATAAGAACGGTTTCGTTCAGCTGTTAAGGCATCATCAATTGATAAATAAATATATGAAATTCAGGCGTTGATATAATAAAAGATTCATTGACTAAATATATGAAAGGTTGAAATCTTTACATAATGAATAAGTACATATAGAGATAAATTATAATGTTCAAAACCACTTCGACGATATAATATCAAAGTATCTGGTTCTACAAGAATCATATGAATTGGTTGATAGCTATTTCGGCTACACGGCATCGTCAGAATTATTTTTCAACTGATTTTAGTTTATCTATATATACTAGTTTAGAAGAGATAGACAATATTTAACAATCTTACTTACAGTAATGTCCTAATTTTTATTTTAAAATAAATTATAAAGTGTGATAGACACAGTTTAAATTGTTCTAGGAAAAAAATATACCGTATTATTAATTAATCATAAAAGAAAATACACTGAACATTTAAATGATTATTCTTATCAATATAAAATTAAATTAAAAAATGATAACTTAGTTATTCCACTTGGTTTATCACTAACGTGAAGTTAGCGAAGTAGCGAAGTAGCGAAGGTAACGAAGGGTTAGTCTGAAGATGCTTCTTAAAGAGGCGAAACGCGTCATGTTAGTGATAAACCAAGTGGAACAACTAAGTTATCAATTTTTAATTTAATTTTATGTTAAAAATGAACTTCCAAAAAGTTACCGCCGAATCCATAGAAAAAGATTATTCTTATTGTAATGGTTTACGTAATTATGGCGAATTAATATAAGTTTGCTCATTAATAAGTTTATTTCTTTGATCATATCAATTAATTTTAAATTGTTTAAGCGCTGAGTCTAGACTTTTTTGCAAAAATGTAGGAACACGGGAACGTGCACAGCGAAGAAAAAATTCCAAAAATATTAAGTTGGGATATTAAAACATTGTATAATATATAAACAGTTAGATCAAAGCTTAAACACCTACTACTTACCATATTGTGCATTACCCTTTATGAGCGTTTCTGATTGTGCCAAGGCGACTGGCTGCACTACAAGATTGATTTACCGGTATAACTAGACTGACAGCACTTGCCTGTAACAAAAAAAAAATATTTATAAATCATACTAGAAAGTAAAAATGAATATGATTATCGATCATAATTCTCAGCTAACCAAACGAGACATACGCAAACACTAAAACGTAAATAGCAAGAAATATAACCATACATTAAATTTCAAGTGTATTGGATGTTATTACAAATAGAAAACAACTCCAACGCATAAAATGAAAGTTAACGATAGTGAAACGTTAAAACATTTTCGGTGGATTCAGCGGTTACTTCACAGAAGTTCAGTGCTACTATGAAATATTGATTTCGAAAAAATTAAAGTCATTTACAGATTTGAAAGTACGTTGCAGCATTTTGCAGATAGTGTGGGGCCGAAATAGCTTTAATTTTTTAAATTTAAATTTGAGTTAAATATGCAGTTGTTTGTAATTTGAGTTAAATTGTGCGCTTCATCTGATTCAGTAATCAGATAACTAAAAAAATGCGACCAAACAAATGCTAAGGCAGATAACCTTCTGAAGAATGCAGAAGTATTTTTTTAAAATTTTCTGGGTCAGTAAAAGGACATTTCTAAATATTTTTCTACTGACTATACTCGGAACTCGGAAGTACCTGATTGTTAATGTCTCTGTTTATAAAATGTATACAACTTGAGTAAAAATCAATAATATTTGACGAATGGTGAGCATTTGAATATTTTTTTTCGATGTCCACTCCCAATGTGGAGCATATGGCCTCCTAATGGAGGTATCTCAACAGAATTTTTTCTATGAGAACTGTTTGTTACTCAGTTGTTCAACCTCTCTCTATCGAAAAGAATAGGGATAGAAGGATAGTAATAGGATAAAATAACAAAGCATTTAGTTCCACAATTTTTTTTATCAGGTAGTTGATAGCTATTTCGGCTTTACGCCATCGTCTGAACTATCTTATTTTAACCTATTATAATGGAGTTCTACCAAGTAAATTCCAATTCAATCAATATAAGGATAGGGCTAGGACAGGAATAGTGGTTAGATAATCACTCTCGTTATGCTCCGTGAGGATGGAATGAGTGGGTGAAGAGGGAGTTTTATACAACACAAACACCTAGACTACGAACAGAAATCCATAAATCGATTGAAATATCAATAAATGAATACTGTCCGCACCGGGAATTGAACCCATCCGTAGCCCACGACGCTACCAACTGCGCCACGGACGCCGTCAAATATTGCTTTCCCCATTATCTCAATGAGTTATTTGGAGATGTCTATGTTATGAACTAGACGATCGATATTAGTATTTTAAGCTAATTATAAAGGAGTTGTAGAAAGTTAATAGAAACTCAATCAAATCAGAGGTTTTTAGATCCCAATGGTAGAATTCGATAAAATGAAAGCTAAAAAGAACGACACAAGTCCATCTCTTCGAGTTCCGATATCGTGTCAAAGGGATTTTTAAACAGAGCCGAATGACTTAACATTTATTTAACGAGACGACAAAGGACATAAATCGTCCTTAAACAAGGCACGTCGAGATCTCCCGCCTTTATGCAAAGGGTAAAGAAATGGCCAGTACCGAAACACAATCGACTACATCGAGTCGTGGCTTCGAGACACAATATTTTACCTTTATTTCTATCGCTCAATCACGCTGCCGACGAACGCTTTTGTTTACCTTCTACTCGAGAGAAGGCAAGATGGCACTGCTTGAGCACATCACTCAATTCCTGACCCAAATGAAATAAACCCAATAATCCTTTGGTACTTGATATTAGAACAATTCCATCAAATTGACAGCTCCTGAAACCTAACGATACAAACACAGCGTAGCTATCAAGACAGTTCTGTTTACTGAAGGGTACATATCATTGCATTTAATTTTGGGATGATTGATAACTACTCTCTAAACTTGTCAACAGTTTACACTTAGCAACTAAGTCCTAGGTAACTCCCTCTGATATATTCCAGGCAAGTATTTGAAAGCGGTTTATCCTGTTGTGTTATAAGATACGCACAGAAAGCTAAAGAGTAACTAACCAAGAAGCCTAGGAAAATAGAGATTAGTAGTTATTTCGACAACAAGCCACTGTCATTATTTTCTTTATCTATATTATTTTTGTTAATATTTCATAACAATAATATTTGACAATCATGCTTGGATATAATACATATATAACATAGAAATAGGTGCATATATATTCTATTATTATTTTTATCGAGTAAATGTCGATAAAACCATTCAGGGAATATAAGCGGTAAGAGAGGTTATTAACAAAGATAAATTCGGTATTAAATGATTTTTTGTCATTTTGTGATAAGAGTAAAAATTGGGTCACTAGAGTATTATCTTTCGTTTGGTTATAGCCTGACATCTGTATTTCATTTGAACATGCTCAAAACACAATCATTATATTTCGACTGTGGAGAGGTAAAAGGACGTAAACACACACAAAAATATTGCGTATAGCACACACAAAACGTGTATTAAATTGTATACATCGTTAAAAAACCGAGATATATGTCCTTCGCCTATCCTACAGTTAATATATTATTTTAATATATCTATAAATATAGTGTATGAAAACGTTTTGTGTAAGTTATACACAATAGTTTTTGGTGTGAGTTACGCCTTTTTGTCTTTCCAAAGTCAATATGATTAATATGTGAACGAACATAGCTTCGATACATAATATGCAAATATTTGAAAAACGTTACTAACTCACGAGTTACATTTGTGCAGAAAAATCTGATAGTTTAACGAAATATGATTTAAAAAATTGCCCTTCCAAACTGAGAAGGTGCAGTGAGCTACAGAACTGGCGTTTTATTTACACAAGAAAGTAATAGTCAAATGCATATTATGTACATGTATGCGAAGAAGGCATACATACGTATTGCGTACAACGCAAACAACGTATGCCTACGGGATGTCTCATGAAGTCTTCTTATCCCCTTATCATTCTGCTCGCCGTGTGTCGATCGAGTTTTATAAGAAACAAATCGATAAAGAAATCTCTGGACATTTATATAAATTACACATTTGTTTTCGGTGTATTTTATAAAATCATTTTATCACTGATGGTAAATAATATCGATAGTGTTTTGGCCAATTGATGTAACCCTCAAAATTTAATTTGTTTAGGAGAGAATAAAACTGTTTTTATCGAAAACATTATACGGTGAGTTGCGTTATGAATCTTTGAAATGCACTCCTGTAAATTCTCATGTTTGCATATAAGAGTTTCGATATAATAGTGGCTTATATCAAATGCCCGGGTCAGAATTTTTTAATCTAAAACCATGTAAAATGATGTTTCCCTTCCAAAAAGTGGTCAATTTATTTTTCTAATTTACATCATTTGGCTGAGACCTGTTCTATCGCCTTTAAAATGAGATCCAATCATTTAACTTATTTTCGTATTTTCTGAGGGTTACATCAATTGTCCAAAACACAGTCAATCTTAAACATATCTAAATATCAGAAGAAAATTATAAAATTCAAATAATTTTCGGAGTTATAGTATTTTTGGTGACACAGCAACTAATCCCGTCATGCTGAAGCAAATCAAAAATTATCAAATAATTTACTTTTAAAATAAAATGGATGTTAAAATACGTTATATGATATAGTGTATATTTAAACCACTTTGTAAAGATACACTAAAATCAGTTTAAACATACTCCTGATGATGGAGTGAAGGCGAAATACCAAAAAACCAATTCATAAAATTATTGTAAAACTTAATTTTTTTGCTTCAAACCATGTCCGCTCCCAATATACCTCAACAGCATTTTTTCTACGAGACCTGCTTTTTACTCAGTTGCTCATTTTCTTAAGAGAGTAAGAATAGAAGGATAGGGCAAGGATTGGATTAGTGGTTAGCTGATCACTCTCGCTTTCAGCCCATTTTTAGGATCGTATGGGTGGGAGGGAATTTTAGACATTCAAAATATTCATGCCTTCGAACATAAATAGATTAAAAGTCAATAAATGAGACTGTTCGAAGACGGACTCGTACCCATGACACCCGCAAGAAAACTTGATACACTTTGATATTTTTACCTTATTGAACAGAATTGACCAACTTTTATTTGTACTGCTTGAGCAGAGAAAACTAGTTTCGAAAAGGTCAATTGACACCTACACTTAGTTGAACTCGAAGAAAATGAATCTTAGCAGGAAGTCTTCCAAACAAATCTTCTCCAATACAAAACGAAATGAGATATTCAAACATTTATAGTCCTGAATAGTGTACATCCTGTAGGATCAATGAAAATAACGAGTTTAGCCTGAAGAAGGTGAGTTCCCCTCGACAGGATACAGAATATTGACTCTCCTATATAAATTTTCCGTTTGAATTTCCAGGGTGAAATACATTTTAAAAGCGTCATTTTTTCGAGAACGCGATGAATATTTTATATACCTATAAATCCACGATTTACTTAAAAGAGAAACGGAAAGCGACAACGGCAAAAATATGTTTGTACTAGAATAATTGATTATTCGTTCCCCATTCGCCAAATACTGTATGGATGTGTCCTTCAGCCTTGATGTTTGCATATGTATGTGTGCCGTGTGGAAGATGTTCATGAAATGGAAAAGTAATAAAAGAAGAACAACCCACGTCAGGAAAATAAGTATTTACATATTTTTGTATTCCGGTGAAAATGTCAGTTTGTGAGACGAAAACAAATAAGGAAGTTTGTAATACGAGTACTTCCCTTATTGATTCCAAATACGCTCAGCTTATGGCGTGCTGTATCATGCTATTTAATTGAAGTAAAAAGACTTCCAACGAATCGGATAATTTTGGCTAAAGAAAATGAGAATTTCGCTACGGAATTCCATACACGTGATACTAAACGACCAAATGAGAACTCCGTACCTAATCAAATAAAAATAATTAAGATACACCATGAACAACTACAGAACTGAGTGTTGATATTAAAGTAAAAAAAAAAGCATAATTAGAATTAGAATCATTGTCTACCTTTGAAATAAATAATAGTTAGTCTAAAGATGCTTCTTAAAGAAGAGAAACACGTCACCTTAGTGATAAACCAAGTGGAATAACTAAGTTATCAACTTCAATTTTATATTAAAAATGAACTTCCATAAAGTTACCGCCGAATCGATAGAAAATATTAAAATAAGCATAATTTCTTTTATATAAGGAACTTATCTATTGCTTAATTTAATTATGACCGGTTTTGCACTGCGAAAGAGCAATTTAAACGGATGAACATTTCTTAATGATAATCAGACTATCAATGATCAGAATAGAGATTTATTTTTGTAAATGTAACGTAAAATTTTCACCAAAAATTGATATCAAACACAATTAAAATGTTCTAATGCACTAATTCCACATTTTTATAATGATCAAGACCGCTTTCGCTCATGAATAAGGTTGTATATGTAAACAGTGTGACCAATGACAACGTTCACAAAACAGTTGGTACAAGATACAACACATTTGATAATAATTTGATAATAAGAGGGTGCTTGATGGAATTACAATATCAAATTTGAATTGTTGAAATTTTGTACATTTCCATGTGTTCCGTGAGATGAGTTCGTAAAATAAACATAAATTGAAAATCAAAATAACGAAATTACCATATTAATACATCATCCCATAGTCACCCTGAATTACCCACTAATTTGGAATAGATAGGCATAAAATTTCTTCGAATTGCATTATAAAACCCTCCATTCCACCCATAATGCGTTTGTTTTCCCAACTAGGATTCAGGATCATTGTTGGGATTAATCCACGTGTCAATGTAGTTCCTAGACTTAGTGATAACAATTTGTTGTATTATATCTTATATATAAAGGATACAAACAATTTACTGTCCAAGTTCAAGTTCATTCGTATGCTCGAATGCCTGAAGTTGCCGAAAGGGAAAAAGAGCTTTGTTAGTGGCGAAATACATGGAAATGAAAATACATTTCAGCAATTCAAATTTGATAATTTTAACTATAAAAAATATTGTTATTCTTTATATTAATTCCAATTCAAATATCAGTGGTTCATAAAGATTTTCGTATGTCAAAGGCTATGCATATTTTAAAATATTTAAAAGTATTATCTTGTAGCAATACAAAATATCCTACTATGAAGCTCTACAACTATTGGCAGAGCAAAGAGCGAAATTGAACTTGGAGGTAAGCTGACAGCGACAGTGACAACGACAGTACGTTAGAATCAATTCTGGTTGTTTTAAGATCGAATATTGGTAGGACAAATGATAATGAAAGTTGTGCTTAACATATTATGTGTAATCTAAATGAAATGTTCACCGACACGAATGGGAGAAAAGATTTTCGCGTTTTTCCTAACGTTTTTGTTTTATTTGAATGAATAAAGTGTTTACCTTTATCACTGAATAAATTGAAAGCAAATGATCGAATTACCGACAGCTAAACAGCGAAACAAACAGGCCATTAAGATAAATTCAAAAGACGCAAAGGAACAAAACGAATTCAGGTAATCTACACGAGAATGATTGCAAAACAAAGCATAAACATTAGCATAGTCTTAGAATATTTATCATGAGATAGCTACATCGAAATCCAGGAGGGAAAACAAGTTAATAAATGATACGTTAGGTATCTGCAAGACTTTCATGTGCGTAAAGGGAACATTTATTGCGGCATCAAACATTCAGCCAAAGTAAAAAGAGCGATAAAATTGATAGCGGGCACGCTACATCTCTACACCGTGTATGCTAAATCACGTTACCCAAGGAAGCGAGAAATGAAAAAGAATTATTTAATGAACTTTAGGTTAGGTCAGGTAGGGATTTCATATTTTTGCTACTAACTGATATCAGCATCTGTGCATTTTTAAACGTCGTACTTTGTGGGTGATAACGGCCAATTATTTTGAAGGAATGTCCACAGTTTTCTCCATCTAAAGTAAGCTATTAATAATCAACCAGATCAAGGTAGATCTGATTAATTTCACAGCAGCAGAGTGATATCAGTGGGGAGATGTGGTTTCAATTACGGTGTTATGTACCGAAATCGACGACTTCATAGTACACTATTACCAACATTACTTAACCGCTGTCGAATTTGGAACTAGAATTGTCAGTCTAGAATAAATACCCCCAATTGTCATTAAATATCTTTCTAAAATCCATGTCTACTTTTAATAACCGTTGCTAAAATATTAGTTTTAGAATTTATTAAAATTTTAGTTCTGGTTGAGTATGGCAACATTCCTAATGCAACGTGGCGCTCTCACTAGCGGCCAAGTTAAATTGGTACATCTATAGTAGTGAAGGGATTTTACTAAAAGCAAATATAGAGTCATAGGCATTCAATAAAATATAAAAATTAAATTTATTCATTAGTTATCGACTTACTGTGTAAACAGGTGAATTTGAGATTTTATGAACCATGTGGCGAAACACGTGTTACATCTAGTAACTAATACAAGTGGAATAACAGAAGAAAATGAGTGTTGTCAAAATAAAACACTTGAAATTAATTATCAAAGTTGTGTTTTTAAGCTGTATATCAATAAAGCACTACTATTAACCAACTAATTCATAAATGCAGAACTAATAGCAAATTGTTTAATTTTGGCATCTGGTGAAATGCAAATACAACAAACTGGATGCTATTTTGGTTAGAACGATCGCACCAAACTTGGAAGAAGAGTAAACAACAACAAGAAATTAAATTATTAGAAATCTAAACAAACAGAAAGCCTTCTGTATACTCAAGACATTTCAATTAATCGCTAGAATAATACTGTTGTTTGCGGTCATCGACTATACATACAAAATAAACTGTAAAATAATTTACTAAGAAGTGAAAATGTTAAGTAAAGAAAATATCTTTCAAATAACCGAGAAGATAAACATAATTATGTGAAAGTGTCAACACAAAAAAATGACTGTATTGTGGTGAGATATAATGAAAACAATTGTATAGACAATATTATAATATGAACAGAAATCGTTTTTTTATTGATTCGACAGCATGAAACCAATTTTATGTTTTATTCTTAACAATGTCCACTCCCAGTGAGGAGCATATGATCTCCTATGAAGAAATCTCAACAGAAGTTTTTCTAAGACAACTGCTTGATACTCTGTTCTGCAACCTCTCTTTTTTTGAAGAGACTATTATTCAACAATCTCAATTTCATTGGAAAAAACGTAACACTCATTTGGAGAAATTTGAACAGGATTTAAATTGGAATATACCGATTTTTGTCACAACAATAGAAATCTAGCATATATTTTAAAAATAAAACACATTGTTTTTGTACTAACTGCACATTTTTTATTTTTTTATCATGTCCGCTCCCAATGTGGAGCGGATATGGTATCCTAATATAGGTATTTCCACGAGAGTTTTCTATGAGAACTGCTTGTTACTCAGTTGCTCTACCTCTCTTTTTTAAAGTAGAATATTGATAGAAGGATACGGCTGGGGAAATACTAGTGGTTAGTTTATCGCTTATGAACTAGCTTACGCCCTAGAACTAGTTGTTGCGATCGGATGAGTAAGAAGCAATTATAGACATCACATACATTCATGCCTACAAACGGAAATCCATATATCAATTGAAATATCAATTTATGAAACTGTCCGTACTGGGATTCGAACACGCGATATCCGTAATCGAAGCCAAAAAATACCTGTATGAAACCGTGAAATTATTAATATTGTGTGAATCGGCCAAAGCTTTGCGGCCTGTCTCGTGTACTAAGTGGGAAATTGTGGAAGAAGGTAAGTACTATAAAATTTGCTGAACAGCTTAACGACTGCGGACTCATATATGAGCCCTACGTCTGCATTCCATTCTATTGAAAAAGTACTGGGTTATAATCCAGTTTGATTTCAAATGTCAACGAGAGATGGTGGTATACACATCAACGCATTGCTTAACAAAACATAAACAATATTTTTACGACACAGTTTGGTAAAACTACCCCTAGATGGTACACGTTTACTTTTTTCTCTTTCGTAGTATTGGTTATTATTATTTACACATTGCGTAATGATATGGCATTTTTTATAGTGCTTGAGTCATTATGATAACCGTGTGCTGTCCCGGGGTGAGTTGTAACATCTGCAACATGGTTGATATGAGAAGCAGGGATTTTTAAGTAGATTTAAGTTTTTTTCACTACACCACATAAATATGCAACCCACAAATATAGAACCACTGCATTGCACAAACGGCATTGAATTATGCGGCGAAGTATTTGGAAGCCATCAAATCAAATTTGGTTTAGATACCTCAATTAGTTTACAAATTATATTTAGTGAATTTAGTGAAATGACAGTTTTTTTTTGCGAAAATGCGAACAACATGCGGTCGTTAAGCTGTTTGTTTTATATCAAGAATTAACAGAATTAACGAAAAAATATTATCGAACTGATGTAGCGAAGGTATCACTGATACGTGTATTTTCTTTAATCAAATTATTATTTTTCGGTCACCGTGTATTGGAAGGTAAAAGGTGGGCACTTAACTGCAAAGGTGATAGTAAAATTGCTATGGATTAGCCATAAGCTAACTGATCGAGACGTCTTACAACACACTGCAAGGGAGACTTTACCTTGATAATAATTTATTATTTGCGCGTACACAGGAAAATGGACGTCAACAACGCGAGCAGCACGAAAATGATTAATAACAAATACAGACATAAAAATAACACATACAATAAATTTATTACAATATGAATGTATGAGATTGCTGATTGGATTAAGCGGTCAAAAAAGCATTCAAAAAAATAAACGACGGTTCCTAGGCCGAGGATTAAATTAACTTTCTTATCAAAAGCTTTATTCGACATTATGTATGTATGTACATGCATGCGTTCTACAACCACTTCAAAGACAAAATTTTAATACTATCGCAAATAATGTGAGAACGAATTTCTACGTGTGTAAAACGAAAAAAAGTGCATAAATAAATACTTCTGGTTCTACTGAAAGATGTTGCGCCCCGCCCGAAAAAGCCTTGAACCCAGTCTTCCACAGTTTGGGAAGCACTATTTTAAATCACAATTCTCAGTTGATTTCTGAAGTCGTTCGAGAACAGATAACATAAAAGTGAATTGAGTTAAATAAATTATGGTAAATTTACCGATCCGTGGTCAAGGGGTAAACGACGTCGGCTTCGGTTGCGGTGCTCACGTGTTCGAGTCCCAGTGAGGGTAGTTTCATAAATTTTGGTTTTTGAATCGATTTACAGATTTCTGTTTGGAGGCATATTGTAGTTTATATCTAAAATTCCCTCCCACCCATCCGATCCTAGAAGTAAATTTGATTTACATTCGGAGCGAATATAGTTTGAAATAAATATCGCGGAGGAAGTTGATATATTATCTATCTTATATAATATGTTAATATCTTATATATAATAGACCAGACCACTCCGTAGACGTTTTATTATTATCACATATGTAGGTATGAAATTTTTCATGACCTAAGCGCTCGCGGTTTATATAATATAATAAAATTTTATGCAAAGCACACACAGTTCCGACGTACTGGCTACTTTAGACATTCAGTATTTGAATTTGAAAACCATCATCTATGACGTATACGGCTACTAGTAATATATAAAGGCGAACAAAGTACTGTTTAATAATAATGACGATGGTGTCATGCCGAAATATTTATCAACAATATATGTCAATCAAAGGAAGGCAGAAATTGACATTTCTACAGTGTAACAATGGAGTTCTACTAAGGGAATGATAATTAAATCAACACAATGTAACCTGGTATTAATACTTCTAGCACAAAGTGTGTTTTCAATTTTACATTCGAGGTAAAAAATTACTTCAAATGACGAAGTGTGGCAAAATGTATCGACCATTCGCCACATTTCGTAACTTGAAAACTGTTGTAGGGAGGTTGCCCACGTTTGTCCTTAAGACTTCGAATATTACATAAGCCTTATGGAATCAATCCGTTATATTCGAATTAAAAAATATTTACATTTACAATTTCCGCTGGCTTGAAAAAGTTCCAGAAATCAATAGCAGCATTTTAGCGGCGGATATTCCCGGAATGTGATGAAATAGACTGTCGAGTAATTTTCCGGCGGAAGTGTCGATTCAATATCAGACGGGGCACGATAAGGCAGGCACTGCAGACAAGCGACGACATAGAAAAACTCTTATTTCGCTGTGAGAAAATACATTTTGCTATTTCACAATGTCAAACAGGAATTGTTTGGAAGTAAATCACTATTCAAAAACATGTATATGCTTCAGTCGACTTTCATAAAGAGTTTAAAGAATTTGCAAACAAACCAGATCGGATGTATTTATGCTGTTATGTTACATGTTTTACCTTTAAAGTATTTTATTTTTGCTTGTCAGCTCCGTTTGAAATACTGAAGAAAATAATTTCGGAGTATAGTATTACACAATCATAATGACTACAATACGTTGTCGACTACTAAAGCGAAAACAACCAAGTGTTAATTATTTCAAAGCGTTTCTAATAAAATGAAATCATATATCTACAATATGTACTTCTGCGCAAGTATCCAAGTATCTATGTAAGGTTCATAGAAACCCATACAGTTTCAAAAACAATTTGTAATGACATCTAGTGTAAATGTGACGACATTAACTTCGTTAGAATGTTGAGTTCATTTACATATTGGTAATTATTATTTAGTTTAGTATTTATAATAGCACAGACCGGTGTTTAGGCGTTTTATTATTATCATATATCACATGTGCATTATATTTTTTAATTATATATTTAACGATTATATATTTTTTGATTTTTTATTCTTTGTAATATAATTATAATGTTTTAATAAAAAAATGAAGATTAATGTTGCAAACGTATTTTCAACTAAATGATTCCATTCAATGGTTTATTCCAATTTTTTTGTAAGGAACATATATGTATTTCATAAAAATTGGTATGCAAAAATGTTTTTACCATGAAGTTCTTCCATGAAGCATTTCGATTTAACACACAACAATACATTTATTTATTAGTGGCTACTTTATACATTCAGTGTTTCAATTCCAATACCGTCATCTATGATGATCGTCCCACTAATATCATAATACGTCTCCAAACATTCGCTGACAGTGACGTTTTAACCCAACAAAAAGTCGTACATTTTTCGAGACAAATTGGTCCGTAGTGCAGTGGTCAACGTCGTTGGCTTCGGTTACAGATGTCTCGGCTTCAAATCCCGGTACGGAGAGTTTTATAAAATTGATTTTCCAATCCATTTATTGATTTCTGTTCGTAGGCATGGATGTTTGTGATATCTAAAATTCCCTCCTTCCCACCCATACGATCCTGAAAACGGAGCGTAGTGAGAGCGATTAACTAACCACTACTTCTGTCCTAGTCCTATTGTTCTATCCCTATTATCTTCAAAAAAGAGAATAGAAGCGACTGAGTAACAAGCAGTTCTCGAAGAAAAACTTCTGTTAGATATCTTCACATATATGCTCCACATTGAGAGCGGACATCGTTATAAGAAATATATCAATCGGAAAACGGACTTCTCCGAAAAAAGGTTGAACGACTGAATAGCAAACAGTCATCATAAAACAACGTCTGTTGAGATACTTCCATTAGGAGTTTATATGCTTCACATTGGAAGCGGACATGGTAAAAAGAAATAAAAAAAATCTAAAGGCATTTCTAATGAAAGTAATAACAAATTTGATATTTCTATGATGATCAGACTTATAAGTCCAAAAAGAAGATTTTTAAGGAAAGCAGAAACAAAGTAAAATACTGGAGTAATTTTTTCAGTAATAATGATTATACTCTCTATAAGGTTTTCATTTTTAATTTTATTATCATCAGTGTTTAGATATATAACAAAATGCCATTAAAACAAAAATTAGTAAACCTGTACTTCTAGGACTATAAAAATATTTATTACAGCAAACCTATACTATTGGGATCAGAATATATTAATAACTAGTGAGTACCCGGCATGCGTTACAATGCCACTCAAAGAAAGAAAGGGTTTGTATTTTAATTCTGTTTATCGAGTGCTTTTGGATACACAATATTTTCTGTTCTCCGTCTGATGCTTAAGTAAAGTTTGATCGAAGTCGGATGAATGGTAAACGACCGCATAGAGGACAAACAAACATTCATTTAAATATATATATAGATTGCATCTCATCTATTTCAGGTATAAGTTAGTTTAATAGGCGCATAAATTTCACGCATTATAGATTTTACACCAATAGGTAGGTCGCATGAATGAAAATACCTACTGAATATAAATCTTGAAAGTTTAAAATAAGACGTCGAAATGATTCAGAGGCGACTATTGCACCTTGCACATTTATTTTATTCCGCCTCGATCTGTAACGCCACACTTCCGCCTGGCCGGAAATTTAATTCGTATCAGTAACAGCAAACCAATAACTTGGCACAGGTGAAGATATCGGCGGTGACTTCGTTGCATTAGCTTCGGAGGGAGATTCAAATAATGAAATTGCCTCAAAGAAACATGTAATCAAAAGTGAAATAATAATATTACGATTTCGTAGTAAAGTGAATGTTATATATATCATCAGTTTTGTTTTCTAAGAATATTAACTGATTATTTTTATAATTTAAGACATCGACTGAGGGTGCTTGATGGAATTTCAATATCAAATTTGGATTATTGAGATTTTGTACACTTCCATGTATTTTACATGGAAGTGTACATGGAAGTGGTAAAAATACATGGAAGTGTACAAAATCTCAATAATCCAAATTTGATTATTTTTATAATGAACAGATCCTGTGCGGACAGATAATTGCTATGTTGTTCCATTCATTCTATCCATAAGTAAAACGCGAGCCCTACGCCTTGTATGTGCATTTTATTATTATCTACCGTTACAAAATTAGTTCAGCGAGGCTAAAAATGCATTTTAGTGTTCAAACAATGTCCACACCCGATATGGAGTATAATAGCGCATTTTAACAGGAAGCGTTTAACGAGAATAGTTTGCCGCTCAACCTCTCCTATTGAACACTTTTCAAATGTTAAATGTCAACGGTTGCGAGTCATGGCACCTCTCCAAGGCACAGGGTAAGAGAGCGGACGGACCAGCCTCTTATTACGTCCAAAATAAAAAAGCTACTATGGACCTGGCTTGGACACGTGCTGCGGATGCCCCTGGGGGGTCTGAATCCTGCCTGTCTCTTCTACCAACGAAATGGATTCCGTCGCCCTTGAAGGCCGCTGATGACCATCTATAGGATGTATTTGGCGGAGCTACGGGACGCTGGGATGACCTGGGAGGAAGCGAGGAGACTGGCGAGGGACAGAGAAACTTGGAGGAACCGTGTGATGGTCATATGTTCCGAATAGGGAGCGGATATGGTTTAAAAAAAATGTTTTTAGTCAACACAATTTGAGCAAATAATAGTTCAATCAATCAATTTAAACAAATCGTTTCGGGAGATATATTATATTCATAACCTTAAAAGTCCTGAGATGTAATCTTTAGTATGTATGTATAACAATACAGCACGACCCATAGAAACCTCACTTTGTAATCCACCGCTAGGCGATTAGAAACTAAAACAGTTTTCTCAAGACAATGACTAATTACATTAAGAACTGGGAAGAAAAACGATTCTCGAAATGACTTAGCAATTTAAGCCGTAATTACAAACTAAAACTAGTCAGAAAATAGTAAGTAACACAAGAAAGAGCAGATATACCTTCATTCAAAGTATATTACCTGGTGTAACAATAGAAACAAAAAATAACCGAAAACCGCTTAATCGACAAAACTCGTATTGAGGCGCGTTATTTCTAAGATGGCGAAAAAAACGTAACGCTCGCTAGTCGCCGCCATACAAATAATGTGTAATGTAGTAAGCGGCATGTCAGTGGAAACTAGTCGCAGAGGAGTCCAAATCCCACTCTAGGATGATGGTGTGAAGCAGAAATAGTTATCGACCAATTCATATAATTCTATGCCTATGCTATTTTTTGCCTTATTATATATAATGGACTCCTATCAAGTAAGTGCCAAATCGTTTAATAAATATGGCCAACCGATTATGTGCGATCTACAACCAATAACTATCACTGGATACATTTCTCTTAAACAGTATTAAGTGTCACATTCTTCTTTGTCTATAAAATAAATTTTTTTCAATCAACCATATCCATATATATTTTCTTTCCATTATGAATCATAAAAAAAAAAACAATTTAACTTCTGCGATGCATATTTATATTAATCTTTTAAAAATCTCTATTGAAAGCTACAGGGGAAGAAAGGGGAAGTCAACAATTTTGTGAAATTCAGATTTGACTTTGATTTTACGTATTTTATTATTCCAAAAGTATAATATTATACATAACAAAATTGCGTTAGGTCACGAGATATATCACAATTTTCCTCATCAAGGTAAGAAGGGGGAACATAATTTACTAAAATTTAATAATTTCATACAGGCATGAAACATATTAAGATAGTATTTTTGTATTATTATTGACTAAATTTTATCATTATTACTACAACAAATAAACGTTATAACACATTCTCGATTCTCAATCTTTATATTTGGGAGTTAGCTTCATTTTTATTATTGTTTAAGAAATGAAAAACAAACATGGTCCTCTCATCATTAAGTATATGTCTTATGACAATAAAAATATAAACTATTTACTGTCAGTTCGTGTTCACTTGTGTGCTCGATGCATGAAGATGCCGAAAGGCGAAACCTGGGACGTTAGTGACGAAATACATGGAAATGTACAAAATTTCAAGAATTCAAATTAAAACAATAGATTAAAATAAACCAAAGCAAAGGAAACTAGAAAACTTAAATTATATCTCCTGAAAACCGAGATTAAAATGGATTTCCCTGTTTATCCTCTGTACCCTTCAAGTGCTAAATTTTAACCTGAAATTATAATTTAATATGTATTGAATTAACTAGGTCTAGCGCACACATTATTATACATAACCCTATGTACACCCAAAATTCGTAAAGTCAACATCTTTCCGCTGTCTGATTAAGTACAATGTACACCATCATTAAATGAAATATTTTTTTTTTTGTTTTACGGGAGAATGTATCGTTTCCAGTCCAGCCCTTGGCTCTGGAGCCTCAGTTTGATTTCATTGTGTTTATTTTTATCGTCCATCAGCTCGGATGCGATTTGCGGTCGCGGGATCATTCCCTCCCTCTGCTTCCTTCCTCCGTCTTCTGGAGGTTCTTCATCAGACAGTCGTGCCGTGATAGTTGCCGCCCCCGCCACTGCCGCACGGCGCGGACCATTATTGGTTTTCTGATGTGTCACATTGTCAGAAATACTTGATGCTTTACACCATTTATTTATTATCGCCAATTTAAATTAACTTTGAACATAAGACATGAGCAGTAGCGTTTAAGAATGTGAAAAAATGCAATACGTGGACATCACACGATTTTTCTAAAATACCATAGTTGAGTTCAAATATCAAAAACGTTTATGTGCATTAACGATATGGGGTGCATAGAGTTTTAACGGAGCATATTAACAAATGTACTTAATGTATGATATCGATTGAGGAGCTTGACGGAAATTCAATATCAAATTCGAATCGTTCAATGAATTTCCATAAGTTTTGTCACTAACGGTCCTAATCTGTTTTTCACCTTTCGGCATCTTCAGACATTAGAGTATACGGATAAACTCAAACTCGGACAGTTAGGACGTTCATATCGTTTATATATAAAACAATTTAAGAAAAAATATTATCAAAAAGTCTAGGAACCATATTGATATCTGAATAAATTTTAATACTGATTTGATAATAATGGCTTACAAAATTAATTGGAACAATAATCGCATAAACAGTTTCAAACTCATAGAATTTTGCAATTGCAGGTGGTCGTAAGAAGCAATTATCATTGAAATATTATTGGGAAAAATATAAAATAGAAATACGGACTGATTTTAAATTTGTGGATTTTGTTAGAATAAATATCAGATGATGTATCATTGTAAGAATTAAATTATTCTGATTGATCTATGATTATTTTACAAACTCATACCACGTAAAGGATACAATAAGGTGGACTTAGGTAGATTAAATTGTTCGTCCTAAATTGGTAAACTATTTAGATGTGTCCTATATTAACAGATCTGATGTTAACCAATGAGATGGTTGAGGCGATATTTTGGACCCAGTACAGCTAAAATTATAGACAATATAAAAATATAGACAAATAAAATAAACAGAAACTTATGAAATTAGAGAACTGCGAGCCATATTTGAAGTCCAGTGGCGGCGTCTCCGTCTCAGCCGGTGGGTGCACTTTTATATGAACAATGTTCGCATTTGTGCACGCCCCCGTCATTATGTCAGGCCATGTCCGAGAAGACAGGTGCGCATTCAGTTCGCGCAACTCTTCCACGGCCCCTTTTGTTTCGGCGTCGGTCGGCTCCAACTTTTAATCAGATCGGACGATGGCCCGCTTCTTTACGACGACGCACTGCGCGTACTTAATTATGCGTCCGCGAGCATGGATTCGTTTGGCCATTATCGAGAATTACGGATCTTTTTCATATTATACAATGTAATAAAAATATAATCATACAGTCAAACTTACACCGCGATTGAAGGATATCGCTGGTATAAAAGTTATAACTCTCAAAATATCGAGCGGAACTTTTTCGTTGACCGGGCGTGAATGGAATATTTTTTGTATCCTTGAAGTCACGATATAGAAACTGCTGAATGTATACAAATATTATTATACAAGTGTTATATCGTTAAAATATAAATGAATTATGTTCTACGAGAAATTTCAAATCATGTTAACAGCTATTTAAGCATCACAATTTTTGGTAATATGTATGTACCGAAGATGCTTCTCAAAGAGGCGATAAATGATAACAGTTGAATAATCAAGTTATCATTTATAATCTCTACCATATAGCAAAAAACACATGTAGAAATCTGTATAATTTAGGACATCGACTGAGGGTGCTTGATGGAATTTCAATATCAAATTTGAATTATTGACATTTTGTACACTTCCATGTATTTTGTCACTAACGGCCCGGGTTTCGCCTTTCGGCATCTTCAGGCATTCGAGCGCACGAATGGGCTCGAACTGACTCTGTCTGTTTGAAATCTGTGTGTCTGTCGGTCACAAGAACTTCTCCCAAACGGTGTACAGTAGCGACGTGATTGGCACATATCATTATGTCTGCCGTTTTGAGTCAACTGTGCTATTTATAACTTTCAACTATCAACTTCTACCTTAAACTAAAAACGCTAAACTAAAAAAAGGAACAGAAGCAACAATAGCAAATAGATGCTCTGCGACCGCTTCTTACTAAAATAATCCGTCATGTCGTCATAACAACTCAATCTGTGTTGAATTTGCTTAGCGTCTATTAATATGTTATAATATAAATGTCACAAATAACAACTTTTCTATGAACTATGAATCAACTTTTATAAGCGACCTCTTTCTCGGGCGAAGCCAGGTAAAAATACTAGTTTTATATAAAAATGAAATGAATAAAATGTTAGTCTCTTGGGCTTACCTATTAGGTTGCGTGGTCAAGGGTACGAATCCCCAAATTAAAAGTTTATACGATGATATATTCGATGGATTCGACGACGGTCCCTTTGTGGAGATTCGTTTTTAATAAATAATTAAAATTGATAACTTAGTTATCTCACTTGCTGTGTTACTAAATGTGACACGTGTTTTGCATCTTTAGATTAACTGTATTACGATGATTTTTCAATCGAATTATGGATCTATTATCAATGCCTGTGTTGTTGAAATTCTTCATTCACTCCTATCAAATCCTGAAAACGATGAACTGATTATTAGTTTTTTTTTCCGAAACCGCATCCACCTTTCATAAAATCATTGAGCGATTGGCATGCAACCAATTGTCGTTAAAAATATCTGTTGACATAATTTAAGATATGGACTGAGCGTGGTTGATGGAATTTCAGTACCAAATTTGAATTAATTTAAGACATCGACTGAGGGTGCTTGATGGAATTTCAATATCAAATTTGGATTATTGAGATTTTGTACACTTCCATGTATTTTGTCACTAACGACCCGGGTTTTGAGTCAACTGGGTCAGTTTGAGTCCATTCGTGAGCTCGAATGCCTGAAGATGCCGAAAGGCGAATCCCGGGTCGTTAGGGACAAAATACATGGAAGTGTACAAAATCTCAATAATCCAAATTTCAATTTTGAATTGCTGAAATTTTGTACATTTCCATTTATTTCGTCACTAGCGATCCGGGTTTTGCTTTTCGGCATATCCAGGCATTTGGAAGACAAAACCCGGGTCGTAAGCGACGAAACATATGAAAATGCACAAAATTTGAGCAATTCAAACTTCTGTTGAGATTATTGAAACGCACTCGACGAGCGAAAACGGTCCAAGAAATTCTAGAAAATGTGTAATTCGAACAAAAAAAATGTGTTTAATTTTTATAAATATAATTCTTTTCCACCATGACTGATGGTTGACACGTCCAAAGTGATTGATAATAGGTACAACGTTATATAACACATGCAAGAATGATACTGCACTTCATGAAAATCTTGATACAAAAATCAACAGAGCTTTGGCAAACCATTTATTACGGCAGAGTACCAAGGAAACATTCGATTCTTAAGAGAGGTTTGTAAGTGGCGGACGTTCAGTATCAAACAAGAAAAAAGAAAGAAAAAAACGTAATCTGAGTAGTGAATGCGGTCGCATCCATGCGTATCTCAGCAAGTTTTATGTTCAAGAAATGGCGTGCATAAGTAGGCTGTGAAGGATTTAAAATCGGCTATACAATACTGTGTATCTATTTTTTAGTATGAATTAAAGGTACGGTTATCACACTTTTTAGAACAACTGTGATGTTTTATATTAATGGAAGCACAGAGTAAACGTATACGGTAATTCAAAAACAGTTCTGATGTTTGCGGCGAATACTAGGGGTACGGTGGTTTGACTTAGTCACGAACTCGGAGGTCAGAGCGAATAAAAAAAGCGACGATGGGTTGGGTTTAAACATATGCTGCAGTTGCCCCAGGGGGAGCCTGAATCATGTCTGTCTCTTCTACCGACCAGATGGATTCCGTCGCTCTGGAAAGCCGTCGATGACTATCCATTGGACGTAGAGTTACGGGACGCTGAGATGACTTGGGAGGAAGCAAAGAGGCTGACGGGGGACTGTTAATTTCAATACTATTTTTGTAAGCAAGTACGTAATGACTCATGCTCGACAGTTAAAAAAAAAAAAAACATGCTTAACGCCACTGTACGGCAGGTAATATAGCATACAAGTTTATGTCATATGTAATTTCATATACATAAAAATCATCATATTTACGATGTAATTAAAGCGACCGTGGGTATAACATTATTTAGATCCGGGAATAAATATTTTTTATTTCAAATTATACAACACAATTGTTTTATGTAATAAAACTATGGTCTGCGAAGACGCAGTTGACTTTAGTCTATTTGCTCGGATAAATTCCACATTGCATTTAATTTATTCCATACGAATAGATGAAATTAATAAATTATGGAAAAATTATTATATTATTGCGGAACCGCAAAACACGAAATGGAAAACTTCACGAATAAGAAAGGTCGACGGTTTAAACGAAAAAGAATGAATAAATGTTTTCAATCTGTTTTATTTATTTTTTTATGTCCGCTCCCAATGTGGAGCATATGGTCTGCTGATGGAGGTATCTTAACAGAATTTCTCTACGAGAACTGCTTGTTACTCAGTTACTCAACCTCTCTTTTTTCGAAGAGAGTCATGATGATAGAAGAATAGGGCCAGGACAGGACTAGTGGTTAGCTAATCACTCTCGCTACTCCCGTGAGGATGGGATGGGTGGAAGGGAGAACTCAGACTACGAAAAGAATTCCATATATCGATTGAAAGATCAATCTATGAAAACCGTCCGCATCGGGAATTGAACCCGAGACATCCGTAACCGCAGCCAGCGACGCTACCAACGGCGCCACGGACGCCGACATTTTATTAGATATGTACTTAAAAATTCTCTTTCGATCGAGTGTTTTTTGATAATTAACGAACTGGAACGAACATTTTGATTTTGTGCGAGATGGCACGCTCCGGTCGAATACGAGTTCTGGGAAAATGTGAAAGGTAATACCAGAAACAAGAAGAATATAATGCTTGTCCATAAAACAAAGTTTTTAATAAAGAGAAAATATTTATTTAAACATTGAATCGTAGAACAATACACTTTATATCCCTCGTTGTCAGTCGTGCAGTAAATTATTATTAAAAATAATTTTCCCATCGCAGTAACAGGACTCGAAAGTTATCGTGAGAACAATTTCTACTTTTTGCACTAGGCGAAACAATCAAACGATCTTTTCCAAAAAGTAAAGCTGCACTGGATGTCTGTGATGTCGAAAATTCCCTCTCACCCATCCGATCCTAAAAGTTGGTCGCAGCGGGAGCGATAAGCTAACTGTTATCCCTGTCCTTAGCCCTACTTTCCTATCCCTACTTACTGCCTACGAAAAAGAAAGGTGGAATAACTGAGTAATAAGGAATATTTTCTATAGAATCGTTAGTAACTTTGCGGAAATACATTTTTAATACAAAAATAAAATTGGTAACTTTGTAACATCTTATATATAATATCCCAGACCGCTCTTTGACGTTTTATTATCACATGTAGGTATGAAATTTTCTCATGACCTAAGCGTTCGCGGTATATAAATATAATTAAATGTTATGCAATTCACACAGTTGGCCATTTAGTATTTCAATTTCAATACCGTCATCCGTGACGGGTACAAGATTTTTTTTTCCATGTCCGCTCCCAATATGGAGCATATGGTCTCCTAATGGAGGTATCTTAACAGAATTTTTCTACGAGAACTGCTTGTTGCTCAACCTCTCTTTTTAAAGAGAGTAGGGATAGAAGGATAGGACTAGGACAGGACTAGTGGTTAGCTAATCGCTCTAGTTACGCCCCGTGAGGATGGGATAGATGGGAGAGAGGACTCAGACTACGGACAGAAATCCATAAATCGATTAAAAGATCAATCTATGAAAACCGTCTGCACCGGGAATTGAACCCGAGACATCCGTAACCGTAGCCAGCGACGCTACCAACTGCGCCACGGACGCCGACGGGTACGGTTATACTATTTTTAAATAAAACAGGTGGCTCACCACTATTCAATTTATTTCCCTTGGTATTTTCACCTTCGAACACTAGTAATTGATTCGTCATTAGTAGTGTTATGTTAATTAGTCATAAGTCTATCAGTGTTTGTCTTACCCCCTCCCCACGTCCAGTAGAATGGAATAAAACCCACCCTACCCTTAATTTTTAATTTAAGAATTAGAATCATTGTTTACCTTTGAAATAAATAACCTTGCGATATGGTTAGTCTGAAGATGATTCTTAAAGAGGCGAAACGCGTCACGTTAAGAAGTTAAACGTGTTACATTAGTAACACAGCCAGTGGATTAACAAATTTACAAAATTAAATTTTATATTATTTTATATGAGCAACTAACGTAGAAAAATTATGTTGGGATACCTCTCTCTTTCAATACAACTAAATTTGAGTAATTTAAGATTTCAAGTGAGGGTGCTTGATAGAATTTCAATATAAAATTTAAATCGTTCAAATGTTGTACATTTCCATACGTTTTGTCACTCGGGTATTGTATGTTTTACGTGAGATGAGTTCGTAAAATAATCATAAATTACTTCAGCAATCAAAATAATTTAATTCTTACAATAATACATCATCCGATATTTATAGTAGGCATCTCAGGGTTATATTTTTTCCAATTACATTTTAATGATAATTGGTTCGTATGACCACATGTAATTACAAAATCTTATATGTTTGTGATTGCTTATGGGATTATTTTGCCAATTAAGGTTAATATTACTTTAAAATTAACATTGTTAACTTAGTTAATCCACTGGCTGTGTAACTAATGTAACACGTTTAACTTCTTTAAGAAGCATCTTTAGAAAGTCAATAGTCATTATTATCAAAACGGTATTAAAATGAATTCACATATCAATGTAGTTCCTATAGTGAGTAAACGTATTTTTTCTTAATTTGTCTGATACATTTATAAATGATAATCGACGGCGTTCTGGTCAATTGATGCAACCCTCAAAATCGAAATTTTCAGGAGAGTAAAAACGGTTTTTATCGAAAATTTATTTCTCAAATTTACATCATTTGGCCGAGATCTGCTGTGTTGCTTTAAAATGAGATCCAATCATTGAGAATCATTTTAGTATTTATTTAAGGTTACATCAATTCGCCAAAACAGTTGAAATAAACTACTTACTGTCAGTCCGAGTGTTCATCCGTGTACTCGAATGCCTAAAGATGCCAAAAGGCGATACCCGTGTCGCAAGTGATAAAACGTATGATAAAATAAAAAAAATGAATGATTCCAATCTAAGCTAGTGGTTAAATAAGTAAATAATATCCGCGGTCCGCCCCTTGTCAGCCAGATGCACTAAAATCACATCGCCTTTTAAGAAATACGCAATAAAAATGTGAAACAGAAATAATGGTTATGTCAAGTCTGAAGCAAAGCGCTCAATTCAATCTCTTTTAACGACTTTCTGCCTCGGAGGAGTAAAAAAAGGGAGGTTCGAGTGAATTATTGATTCGGAAAAGCAGAGGCTCGACGCGGTGTCGGACGACATCCTTCAGTTTTTCTTTGTGGAAGGAAGTTCGCACACGCTTCCTAAGACAATATATCTTACTTACAAAGTTAAATAAAAGTTCTCAGAATAGTATTTACACAAGGACGGGCATTCCCCGCATCCGCAGACAGAGCGCGTTTTTTTCAACGCCAAAAAATAAAAATACATTCCTGGAGCACCAGCGTTACGTATAACATTTTTTAAAGAAGAGGATCGCTGAAATTTATTAACATTGATGATGGGATAAAAGACTATTTTTTAAAGATCCTTTCATCCAGAAAAAATGCTTCCATAAGATACATGCATCAAATGAAATGCAGAAACGTCATAAAATTATCGATAAACAAAAAGCAATATATTACCAACATTTTTTTAAGTGTTAGCTGTCAATTCTTGGTTGGAAAGGCATTATATTTTTAAAATAAAACACAATTTTCTTTACATAATTTAAGACATCGATTGAGGGTGCTTGATGGAACTTCAATATCAAGATATCATAATAGAACGCTTGACAAACGTCAGGTAAATAGCGGTCTGGAAAGCAGCGTTGAGTATAGGAAGTAATGTAGGTATAATTCAACAAATTATTATTAAACTTTCGATAAATAAGAGTGTAATGATTGACGTTTAACAGAAAACTGTAAATAAGTAATGGATTAATATAGAATTTGAGTTATTGAGATTTTGTACACTTCCATGTATTTTGTCACTAACGACCCGGGTTTCGCCTTTGGGCATCTTCAGGCATTCGACCGCACGAATGAACTCGAACTCGAGTTTAGCTCGTCGTTAGTGACAAAATACACGGAAGTGTACAAAATCTCAAATTACAATTTTCTTTAATTTAAGATATCGCCTGACATGACATGATGCCTGAAGATGCAGAAATGCGAAACCCGGGTCTTTAGTGACGAAATAAATGGAAATGCACAAAATTTCAACAATTCAAATTTGACAATTTTCTTTGTATTACTTTCACATTGGTATGACAATCAGGAAGGGTTACGCTAATCGCGAGCATTTTCAACTGATAAAATACTTACAAGAATTCTATGTAAGTATTTTATCAGTTGAAAATGCTGTTTCATGTGTTCAAACAAGGCTGTTTCACCTTTCTTAAATCTGTTTCATTAATCGTTAATAATTACAGGTTATATCAAACAATCGGTTCAAGAACTATGACAACAATTTGCAGATAATCAAACCAATTATATGCAAACGAAATTAAAATATATTAACAATTTAAGACATCGACTGAGGGTGCTTGAAGGAATTTGATATATTAACAACATCAAAAAATAAATATCCATTACAGGTTTTACGTAGTAAATTACAAAAATTAAAAAGACTTAATCAACGGATGTCACTACGATTCAAAACGATACGATCATCGACTTTTTTTCAAAAAATTCATACATAAAAACATTATAACCTATTGATCGATAATTCCATCATACTCTCGTTCAAATAAACAAAAGTCGATTTGCGCTCTGTTGTGAGGCGATCAAAGGACGCATTCTGAATTGATTCGCGTGTGAAAATTTACATTTGATTTGTTCATTCGCTTACATAAATGTTACACCGTTATTCACTTGGACGATCAATGTATATTTATTTACTTAAGACTAAAGGCGAATATAGAAATATTGGGAGGTGCATCTTGGAACATCGTTAAAATATCAGTTAGGTGAGACTTTAGCAAGGAGATAATGCAATCACAGTATTTCTTCCGAATAGAATTAACGCGGGATTTCGATTTATACATTTTTTGTAATGAAATGCGACTAGAAGTCGTCTTAAATGCGTAATTTACACCACTCCAATGATCTGAAGAGTTTTAAACAATCGGAAATTGATTTCAAAATGATTAAAATGGTTTTTAATGATACTTGACGAATTATTCTCCATAACAAGCTTTTTTTTTTAATTTTATTTACTTTTATTGTAGTTTAACCATGTGTAAACTTAGTAAGCGTAGAAAGAGATCTACCAGTTGTCCAGAGCATTTCAATTGTAGATAATTTAATTATAATTAATATCATTATCTGTAAATTCTTGTCATATTTACTTTACCACTTGTTTTGTATGCATTAACGTTAGTTTTAGTTCATAGTTAATATCATATAAATAACCAGGCATGAATTGATTTTCGTTAGTTGAAAATACTCACAATGAACGTAATAAAAAAAACACTCAGCATCATAAAAAAAAACGTGTTTTATTTTTACAATTATAATTGTACACATGAGCTTCTATGCATCACTCAATTACTTTGTTAAACTTTTTCCATATAGTTCATGAGTCTTACATAGTAAGCGGATTTGAGAAGCCCTAAACTCAATGATGAGTATACAATGTCGTCATACGAATGGATGCAAATTGAAAAGGCCAAAATTTTCACTGGCGTGCGTTTGACTGAAATGCAAAAATCCTCTTTATATGATTAATGTTTGACAATGCAATACAACCATATCATACATAACGTGTGCCCGTTTTATTTTTACTTTCAATATTAAGCGCGCCTCAAAACCCGCGATTTGGCGACCCTCCTGAGCTAATGAAATATGATTGTGTTATGAAAAATGTAAAAGCAAAACAAAAATGAGAAAAACTATCTACATAATTCATTGATGATCCTCTCCGTGAGCGTGAAACACTCAAAAAGCTTTTGATAGTCTACGTGAGGACTCCAAAACTATTTTATGTTTGATTCTTCTATGAGCAAGCTAGACGAGACAGATACGAAATTTTAAAACAAAAACCGAAAAAACAAAATAAAATCCAAACAACATTTTTTTATAAACAACAGTCGAATAAATTTACAATGTAATGAATTATCATACTTCAGTAATAATATAATAACTCTAGCACATAATATCTTGTTTCCATTTTGAAGTCCGGTTTCCGCCCGCTGCTAGTTTCTTCAGTGTCGTATACCCTCGCCATTACAGTGAGGTTGAGAACCCCTAGCCCACGAGATGGACATACTATTATTTACTATGTGACAACAATAATTGACATCGATTCGTTATCGTGAGCTGAGAAGTTCAGACAGGATAATCGAGCCATCAATCCAAACACAATGTCACACAAAATGCATAATGTCATATGTCTGTACAAATATGAATAACTAACTATACAGTTTGCTGAATATTCGATGCGTTACAACGTATCAACTCAAAGTGTTGGACATATGCACAAGTCTTCTTTACTGAACTTACCAGTATATACGTACATTTTGGGTAGGGTAGAAGAAAGGTGACCAACCGTCCTCCTTTTTTCAGTTCTGTCCTCCCTTGAAAATGTACTCCTTTTCGAAATTTAAAGACTAATCTGTAAATCTCCGTATTCCTTCGATTCTGAGCCAATCCGATTATATGCTAATGACTTTTGGAAAAGTGAGAAATCTAGATTCAATGTTGATACTCTGGGTGCAGCACTTGCAGTGAAATTCAATGAGAGATAATTGCTGTTCAGATATTTCCAATATATGGTTATAAAATGATACATTGACAAAAAATATTCATTCAGTATAAAAGTACTGGTTCAAATAATAATTCATAGGGAAAAAAGCATAATTACATGACACCGCCCCGTACTTATGGGGCGGACAGGGTTTTCAAAATCAATCTGCAGACTCTTTCCATTAATGCAAATTTGAAATGTAATATCTCTCCTGAGGCGTTCAAGAGTAGTTTGTCATATTTGGTTGGATGCTGTTGTTTGTTTACAGTTGGAAGTGAACAAAAAGCTGGCACTGCTTAAAACAAGAAGGAGTCGCTTCTCGACCTTTCCCAGAGGGAGTCGTCGGCCGACGAAGCGGCGACTTAGTCCACCGCTTGCTAGTAAACCCACTTACAGAGTTTAAATTAAAAATGTGTAAATCTGTTGTGTAACTGTCTTCAAGAAAATTATATAAACTAACTGCAATAAACGAGAAAGAGTATACCGATTACGACCGGGTTTTAATGGGAGACGAAGGAACCTGTGACTCATCCTTTGTCTTGTTTCCGGACGCGGGTTGTGAAATGTGTTGATCCACCGCGCCCCGCTTCTCCCCGCTCTCCACCTTCCTCCCTCGAGCGGCGAGACAGACGTTCGTGTTTCTTTCTTACGCTCTCATACAATATAAAAGTTCCATTACCAGTGATTTTACAATTATAATAGCATTGTGGGTTTCGACGGGATGTAATTCCCCCTCCCCCCAACCCCTGAAAATTACTGGTAATTCTAATAGTAGTTGGAAAGCGGCAATTCGCCACTCTGTTAATGTGTTGTTTACAAAATAAGGATTAAGGCGATTCTAGAAATGTTAACTCAGTTATCAGTGTGGCTCTCAGACGTATAATATTTTACCTCGTAAATAATATTTGTCGTATTTTTATCTTCTATATAAACGTTAGACACTGCTTACTGTCTGTCAATTCGAGTCCATTCGTGCGCTCGAACGCCTGAAGATGCCGAAAGGCGAAACCCGGGTCGTTGGTGACAAAATACATGGAAGTGTACAAAATCTCAATAATCCAAATTTGATATTGAAATTCTATCAAGCACCCTCAGTCGATGTCCTAAATTATATGAAAGTAAAATGTTACAATGTTTTTAATGTACATTTTTCATATACACCCACCCTTGCTTAACACGAAAGATATTTTCTGCTAGATCAACGTGTTGAACGAAACCGTGTAAAGCGAGACTAACAAACGTATGGAAAAGAGGGGATAGGCTATTTTTTAGTAACGTATGTTAAAAAATGCAAGACACTACAAAGCAAGATTCAATAAAAAATCTCTAAAATAAAACCAAACCGAAATCGTGTAAATCGAGAGATGGGTGTATAGTGTATTTTTGCAATGAATACGATGTTTATTTTATTTACGATTTTTTCTTCAATTTATTTATGTCCTTCTTTTCATCGAAAAAAAGTTAGTCACCTTAGTTGAAGCGTTAAAAATATTACATATACTCACTTTTAAGGTGTTAAATGTCAATTCTTGGTGGAAAGACATTATATCATCATTAATGCTCGTGATGAGCGAAACCGGCTCTGATCATTATAAATATGTGGAAGTAGTACAAATTAATTGTCTTTTATATTTAAAAATACTACATATACTCATGCCAGTTACTACAAATTTAATTAAAATGTGAATAATTAATATGTACAAAATCATTGATTCAAATCCGCAATCGCACGATAGAAACCAAGACTGTTACCATTCAGCCAATAATGTCTGCACAAGCGATATAAACGTGTAATATAAGTGACAAAATAATAAGATATGTATACCCAAATTGTGCAAATATAGTTATTCGATACTACAGCGATATAATTCATGTTACACGATATCATAAAATATAAAGCATTGTTAAGAAAAAATAAAAAAACTGAAGATAGAGTTTCATTGGGAAAGCAATATAATATGATTGAGATTAGGCATCGCGTTTTTAGGAAACGATTTGAAAAGTGACAACGTTGTAAAACGTCTGTGACGTCGGCGAAGTGAATCGCGCAGCAATGCTTTTTGAATAATCAGTTAACCACTAGGTTGCGACGTCCGCAATAAATAATAAAATTAATTGTATTTATTTATGCATCGTATATTGCAATGAAATTTAGGATGACGTTAGTAATTTGTAATAAAGTATTTTAAATAAATGGATAAATAGTACGCATGGTTTTTTTCATTTTTGATGTCCACTATGTGGCTGTCATGAGTTTTCAGGTAAAAAAAACTATACGAATTTTTCATCATAAAATGATTTCATCTAAAAATAATTATTTTACTGATAATCAATACTAAAATTCAGGTGGCAGTAATGATAAAACAATAACACATATAATATAAATATTGACGCACCTATTTATTCCAGTACGCTATTGTGTTAGACAACTATATAAATAATATTTTAAAATCAAATAAAATGAAAGCAAATTAAAACATTATATTTCAAAATAGAATTGATTTACGCAAGAAGTTTCAATTGAAAAAACCAAAAAAAATATATACAACCACCTTTCAAGGGAATACCAAGGCCAGTAAGATGCCCTTTGCAACTGGTCATAAATCATTAACGCGCAGATAAATTTTAAGTAAGATTTTGGAAATTTAGAAATTGTACTCAAATATTTTACGGTCTTAACCACAGACGATTATTTTAACATCACAAATGAAATCGTCAAAGCCGCCATAAGGTTAATTAATGTAAAAATTGTTAAAATGTATGCAAAGGTAATTTACAGCCAATTATCTGAGGTGCTATTTATTTCATCAAATTTGAGAGGTCTATAAAATGTCTAGGCAATAATAAATAAAGACTATAAATAATTTGCTTTTGAAATGGAATTTAGTTTGTAGAACCAATTATGATTCAAAAAATTAGGAATGTATAATATTTTTTTTTTTTTTTCCATGTCCGCTCCCAATGTGGAGCATATGGTCTCCTAATGGAGGTATCTTGACAGAATTTTTTTCTACAAGAACTGCTTGTCACTCAGTTGCTCAACCTCTCTTTTCTTTTTCGAAGAGAGTAGGGATAGAAGGATAGGGCTATGAAAGGACTAGTGGTTAGCTAATCGCTCTCGTTACGCCCCGTGAGGATGGGATAGGTGGGAGGGAGGACTCAGACTACGAACAGAAATCCATAAATCGATTGAAAGATCAATCTATGAAAACCGTCCGCACCGGGAATTGAACCCGAGACATCCGTAACCGTAGCCAGCGACGAAACCAACTGCGCCACGGACGCCGACAATATTAGAAAACGTATTAATTAATTAAATAAATTACAAATAAACTGAATTAAATATATTAGAAAACATAAGTTGATATCAAATTTGAGTTATTGAGATTTTGTACACTTCCATGTACTTTGTCACTAACGACCCGGGTTTCGCCTTTCGGCATCTTCAGGCATTCGAGCGCACGAACGAACTCGAACTGACGAGCTGAACTCGAGAAGTGTACAAGCTCAATAACTCAAATTTGATATTGAAGTTCCATCAAGCAACCTCAGTCGATGTCTTAAATTATAAGTTGATATATTGTGTTTCTTCTATAGTGTATCTGTTTATTCGTAGTTGGAATATTGCATTAAACCAAAATACCTTTCAACAATATTTGATAATAAGATTAATGAAAAAACAATCTTAAATAAAAACTATGCATTATAATTGTGACGCGTTTATAAGCGGCAGCGGCACGTAAGCGGTTATGCCGCGCTCTACCAGTGGAAGACGGTAGACACGCATCGCATCGATCGCCCCGACCGGCATGAAGTTAGTGCTGATTACAGCTTGTAGCTTGTCTGACGTGTATCGGTATTACTACCGGAGCATTTACCATTATTTTCGTTATTACGGTGATAATAATGGCTTCCAATAGTGATTTAATCGCAGCCGTTAAAATGAAGCCTGCTATTTGGGATTCTCATCACATTGAACATAAAAACGCAAAGGTCGTTAACCAACTGTGGGAGGAAATTAGCAAAGCGTTGAATATGGAGAGTAAGTAAATTATAATATATAGGTAGTATAGGTTGCGCTGTTGCCATTCATAAGGTAAATAATTTAAATACTCTTTTTAAATTTAGTGTATCGCAAATAAGTAAATTGCATTATTAATTACATAAAATAACATCAATCAGTGGCGTAACTAAAATGTGTATCTCATCAAGATTTCAGTGCGCCAATAATTTAAGAAGCGACTCTTTTTCAAACTTGAATATAAATTAATTAAAAATAATATTATTCAATCATCATATTTTTAGTGTTCGGAAATGAAAGGAAAACATTGAAATATACATAAGCGAGAGCTTATAATTCTTTTAAAACCATGTCTGCTACCAATGTGGAGCATATGGACTTCTAATAGCGCTTATCGTAACAGAATTGTTATATGAGATGTTATTCAGATGTTATTCAGTCGTCCAACCTTTATTTCGGAGTAAGGCTATAAATATAGGGATAGAGAAGGACTATTTGTTGGATAAAACCGCTCTCGCTACATCCCGTTTATATGTTTTGTCATATCACTTTATAAACACAGAAAGGTATTATGTACATATTTATTTTACTTCGGATCTTCCTCGAACCGGCGAGCCCCTTTCCTTACGCCCCGCACACATTACAGGCGATGCGTCATATTATAGATTAGGATCTCCAATCAGCATACTCTTTCGTCATAATATACCCAATTAGCATAGTAAATCAAATATGTTATGTCTTATATAATCGCGTGTACAGTACATGTGGTGAAACCAACGTCCTACGAATATTAAAAAGCGTAAATCTTGCAATACAATACTTTTTTTTTGAAAAGTCCTACAGCGTATGGTTGAATTTAATCGAATTTCTATGCCGGTCCCAGCAACCTTTCCTCTTCCGCGGCAATTTTCCTCAAGTGACCACAGCACTCCACAAAAAAGGTATAGACCAGGCGCGTGCATTGAATTTTTCTCTTTCACGCTCAACCACGTGCAAAGTGAGGAGTCCAAGCGAGATATAAGATAATAAGAGATCGTGAATATACTTAAAGTTGTAAATTTAATATGGTAAAAAGTATTTAGTTCTACAAGAATCAGTCTGTCGATATCTATTTTGACTTAACGCTATCGTCAGAACTATGTTTAAACTTTATTTTGCTTAGATATATTATATACTTTTAAAGACGAGATAAACAGTATTATATCATATCATTTATTCCAAACTTTTTACTTTTAAGGTGTTAACTGTCAATTCTTGGTGGAAAGACATTATATTTTAAAAAATAAAACACAATTCATTTGTCCTACTTCCACATATTTATAATGATCAGGACCGGTTTCGCTCATCACGAAACTTTTTATTGTGCATTCACCAAACACGAAAAATGACATTTTCACGATAAAGTTTTTAAGAATGATTTTTTTTTGAATTACTAATAGTAACCACTGAGTGTGTGCAAGATGAAATTTAAATTTTGCATTTGAATTGTTGAAATTTAGAGCGCTTCCTCAGGTTAAGTCAATAACAATTTTCATGCCATTAATTAAATGTGTGAAATCAGTCTGACAGCTAGCAACTGATTTACATCATATATTTTTTTTATTAATTCCACAATTATATGGAATGATCAGGGCCGGTAAACTCATTGCGAACATTACCAATTCAGTGAAAAGCGTATCCGGGATGAGTTAGTGCTTAATAAAAGAGTATTTTTTTTATTTTTATAATAAATGTGGTTATCATGATATATTTTTATGATGATTGTGTCAGAAAAGCGACGAAATACGAATTACTAAAACGAGATTTAAATTATATCATAATTTAGATAACAAATGTTTTTTTTTAAACAAAATTTGTTTGTACTACTCTAACATGTTTATAATGATCAGGACTGCTCATCACGAGCATTATCAACTGATGAGTTCGTGATGATCACGACCGGTTACGCTCATGATAAGCTCATTAGTTGATAGTGCTCGTGATGAGCCTATAATAATAACGAAAAAATATAATGCCTTTCCACCAAGAAACACTTTAAAAAGTAATTAACTAATGTTTGTTAAATATTTTTTTGATTATAGCAAAAACATTAAAAAAGAAATGGCGCGGATTGCGAGATTACTACCGGAGTGAGTACAAACGGAAAAAACTACTTGAAGAAGACGGAGGCCGAACCCTAACCACAAAATTAGCCTGGCCATACTACGAAATGATGTCGTTTGTAGAGGAACTACAGCGACAAGAAAGATCAAGAAGTTTAAAGAATCAAGACAAAAAAGTGATACCAAAATCGAATGAAATTGTGTTAAAAGCAGAAACCATTTCAGTTGGTTCCGAAGATGAAGAGGATCAGAATGTTGATGATGACGATGAATACACAGAGGAAAATCAAGAAAGCGATTCAGGATCAAGTGATCAACCATTATCACATAAAAAAGACAAAAGGAGCGATGAAAATAGGATGAGGGGCGCGGAGTTCAATAATAGTGATGCTTATTCGGGAATGAATTCATCCACGAACATGCCGTACGACTATAGACTGCAAATGTTAGAACTGGAAAGTCAGAAACTAAGATTTCTACAAAAAGAAGAAGCTAGTGATGAGGACTTGATGTTTTTGAAGAGCCTACTACCCGATTTAAAGACTTTACCGGGACACAGAAAAACATATCTGAAGCTACAATTTCAACAGATGGTGTACAACGAAATATCTGCTTTGCAAGGTATTTTTTGATCAATGAACAATTTCAAACTTGAATTTTTGAGATTTTGAAAGTTTGATATTGAAATTCCATTAAGCACCCTTGGTCGATATCTTAAATTATAACAATGAACAATTATTGTACATAAATTTCGGTTCTTTTATACAAGTTTAATCACTTTTTATTCATGCAGGTGTTTTCATCATTGCTGTAATTTTATATGCAGATTATAGAGACACGTTTTAAAATGAATAACCTTTTTTAATAAAAGTAGTTAAAAGATACATCATAGTAGTTTTTCTCTATAGACAAGTTGAAAATAATCCATATTTAAATGTCACAGCTATACGGTGACAAATATTCCATAAATAATGACACATTTTCAGAATACAAAATACAACGTAACAAAATATTAAGTATAAACATATGTGTCGGGAAGTTGGCTGTGGAGATAAAACCCACACCCATTGTTACACTCGCAAATATCTATTGATTAATATATTTCTTACTTGCAGGAGGAGTAGGCCATGCTGGAAATTCAGAAAGGAATACAACAAATTTCGAGGAATGTAATCTGGCCCTAGCTGAAAATAATCCGATTGAAGCATCCAATCCACTCAACGAAATGTTATCGCAGGAATCTAATTACGACAATACAGAAGATTCAGACACACTCCACGATGGATTTGAGTTTAACAATAGTTACGAATCGACGAATCTTCCATTACTTACAGATGTTGACATTCGAAATGATTTTGATGATTTTAAAGACAGACAACTTGGCGGCATATCAAACAGCGGGAAGAAAGCAAATTTCGAAGAAATTTATTTGACCGGCTGCCCTATGAAAAAAGAAAAATATATTCCTTTCAGAAATTCAACTGATACGCAAGTTAATAATCAACATTATAACGCACGAGCATTTAATGCAACAATTCCGAAGAATATAACAGACAGTTTAAAGCCGAAAGTCATTGAATTTACCAAAAAAGGCGAAATTAGGAAACGTAAGAGATATGAAGTTCCTTTACAAGAAAGAAAAAGAATAATGATAGAGAAACGAAACGAAAAATACTTCGTTAAACCAGCGTGTCAAAATTGCAAAAAGAATTGTAGCACATCAATTGTGGAAGCCCGCAGAGTTGCAATCAATAAAGACTTCTGGAATATGGATAGTTCTGGTAGAAAGAAATTTGTTCTTGTCCACGCTTCCAGAATTGATATCGGACGACGTACAAACGGAGCGGTTTCGAAGAGAATGAATACATTTAAATATTTATTTGAAACGGAAAAGGGAGAAGCAAAGACGGTGTGCAGAAAATTCTTTTTAACGACTTTAGGCTTCCTCAATAGCAACGATGGATTTTTACACAAAATACTGTCAACATACAAAGCACCGAAAACAAACTCGGGTAAGACTGACCGAACGCGAGGCCCTACCAGTACCAGAAGTTCAAAGCGTGACAGATCAGCGATGAAAAAGCACGTTGAGTCGTTTTGCCCGAACATTTTTGAGGAAGGACACGCAACAGACAAAAAATATTTAACGGGCGACTTAAACATAACAATCATGCATAAGGATTTCACAGAAAAGTATAAAAATATTAAATGCTCTTACGAGCTGTATAGACTGTTTGTTACTAAAGAATGCAACATCTCCTTTGAAACACCTCCGAAAAAGTAGATTCTATGTCAGGATTTTTTTTGTTTTTAGACATTACCGCTGTCGTATGATCAAATAATAAGTCCATTTATACGAGAGCTAACAGCGCCTCGCAATCGTTAATTTAACACATTAGTGGACTTGATATTTTACATTTATACATGCCCAAGTAATTTTGTTCAACTGACGGTAAGGGTATGCAAGGGTTACGTTTCTTATTCAATTTTGATAAGGAATAACGCGGTCAGTAACATATTTACGTCGTTCAAAAGATATACTATTTACTGGATTTGATACTTTTTAAGGAAGTGACTTATGGACCCTTAAATGTATGTATTATAAAAAAAATACATATTTGTAAAAAGAAAATCTTTATGTCTTATATGGATCACTCTAATATGAATTAAAATGAATAGTGTATAATGTAATAACTTTTATTTGTCATTAAAAGCAAATTGTATACAGAGAGATGTGTTGTTTTCATTTGCAATTAAGAAGTAATTTTCCTAAAAGGGTTATTTCAGAGGAGTCTTGCAACAGCGAGACCGTTTTTGAACAAAAGATCTATCATATGTAAGACATTGATTAAATACACAGTACAGCATAAGAATATTCCTGCGGCCAAAGTTTTTGTATACTTGTTCATATGCCTCCGTTGTATTCCAACTAGAAATAATATATATCAGTTGGATGACCCATGTTCTCTTAAGCAATCATCATCAAGATGGAAAAATAATCCAGGATGCTGATCACATCCTTTGGGAATGTCCAGACATGGACAACGAACGGGAAAAATTGCTCAACACGATACGACTATCAGTCGGATCTGTTGGCCCCGTCAGTCATGCCGACTTGGTTGCATCTCTGACAAATTACAAGGCATTTTAAGAGTTCACGTCGTCCTATGGAACGCAATTCCTAAAGACATTAACCCCCTGTTTTTTTTCCATTTTTTTAAACACTTATTTCAAACGTAATTTCCTGCACACTAGAGTGCATGCAACCAAATCTTGTGGAATTTTTCCTCGAACATTCCTGGCAAACATTTGAAACAAGCATAACGTTGTTACGCTGCGGAATACACCCTGTAAGAATGTGACAACCTTAGCGGGTGGTGGTGGGTACAAAGTTGAGTATCCTAGGTCATAAAAAAAGTAATCATCTGCTTGGTATATTAGGGGTTTCACTGAACTATATACAATAAATTTATGTCCACATTCAATGCGGAGTATATTGACTCCTACTGAAGCTTATCCCAATAGAAGTTTTTCTACGAGGACTGCGTTTTACTGTGACGCAAATAGGGTTACGATAGGACTAGTGGTTAGCTAATCACTCTTGCTACGCTCACCTTTACATAATGGATGGATGGGAGGACTTTCGACAACATAGAAATCTATGCCTTCGATTTTCCGTACTAGGGACTCGATCCCGTGATAACGGCGACCGAAGCCAACGGCGTTAGCCACTCGACCACGGACTCGACCGAATCCGAAATACATTAATAAGGTAATATCCAAATTTGGATTACTGAGATTTTGTACACTTCCATGTATTTTGTCACTAACGACCCGGGTTTCGCCTTTCGGCATCTTCAGACATTCGAGCACACGAATGGATTCGAACTGACGTGTATTGACTGGAAGTGTACAAAATCTCAATAATCCAAATTTGATATTGAAATTCCATCAAGCACCCTCAGTCGTTGTCTTAAATAATATCCAAATCATAAGATTTTGTCATATGCGTAAAAAAGGTGTAAATATAGCAATATTGTGATTGATTGTATCAAATCTTATTTTGCGAATATTCTAGCACAAGTAATGGTTGTTCACACGATTACCTGATAACAGTGATAATTGAAGAGTATCAGAATAATAATATTAAGGAAGGTGTTTTATTAATTAATTGCATGGGTCTTTAAATATTCCGATTCCTTCTTCACATAGGAATATAAGTTTTCGAATTTGTCAGATACAAGACTACGTGGATAACGATGTGCCGACAGCTTTCGATAACTTCCGCATCATAAAAGCTCAGAAATGAGAAAAGGCTTTTTCGATTTTAGAATATAATTTGGGAAGAGTATAGGTATCCATTGTCGCGAATTGACAAGTTACTGAAAAGCATCAATCATAATAAACTTTCGACAATATTTTGCTATCCAGTGCTTCTTCATTTATTTGCATGTCACCGTCGTCGGGACTTCAGCCGAAAGCCTACTTACTAACAAGAAATTTACAGCGCTGCTCCTTAAACTTCAAATAAAGATTACTCATCAAAGAAGGCGATGAGAAATCATTTTAAGTTTTCAAATTACACACTGTAGTCAGTTACAGAAGGATTATAAATTCCACTTTCAGGTTCCCGCTAGGTTTTCTTGTCACAAATAATTCTGGATTGAAAACATGAAATATCCGTATTTTTGAAATACCGTATTGGAAGCCCACCAAAATCCGTGCGGCAAAGTAGTTATGCTTTTTACTGCGCCTTTCTTTATTATCAATTAAAAAAAACATTTTCATACTGATGTAACGAATCAAGTGATGAATTTTTTTTAAATATCGAAGTCCCTAACACTTCGATACGAAGAGTTAACTATGAGGCATTTTTTTAATTCATAAAGTGCATATACAGAATTCTAATTGTTTACAAGTTGTTTTTTGTGTGATATTGTAAAACAAAACCATTTGGTTTCATAAAATTTTACTAAAACCTGGCTGAGTATGCTTTTATAATTTCGATATCGAATTAAAAAATTTAATATTCAGCATTGCGTTTCTGTCGTTCTCTTCGAGCTGATTCAATCATTTTTTTATTAAATTTAATTAAATGTATATTCGTAAAAATGATCGTCTTTTTGATAAAGTTATCAATGCTAGTAAAACAAATGAAACACTACCCAATAAACTGTTACGAGATAAAAGATCGAATGACATGAATTTAAACGAGAAGCTAATTTTATTGGCAATGTCGAAAGTATGCATAATTTAAGACATCGCCTGAGGGTGCTTGATGGAATTTCAATATCATACTTGGATTATTGAGATTTTGTACACTTCCATGTATTTTGTCACTAGTTTGAGTCCATTCGTGTGCTCGAATGCCTGAAGATGCCGAAAGGCGAAACCCGGGTCGTTAGTGACAAAATACATGGAAGTGTACAAAATCTCAATAATCCAAGTATGCATAATTATTAAAAAATATATTGACAAAAACAACGAACACTAAACAAGGTATTCAACAATGTACACTAAGTAGTGATTCACTCTTAGCGTAATTCTGCATTGTTAAACAATTGTAGCCATATTTCAGCAATGTTTACCATATTTTCATTCAATATTCTTACGAGAGTTTTTGCGTTCTGAATGTTAAGTTTGAGAACCAATCGAGTACCTACTGTTTTTTTAAACGTTCTATGACTAGGTAGAAAGGTAAGGCTTTGCAGAAAATGGAGACGCGCACTTTCATTTCGGAGACACTCCTTTTACGATACAAACATCTTTAGACGGGAAACCATCATTATTGATATTGATAGATATTTCGCCAAATTTATCAAAAATAACGCAAATAAACAGCTAGAATATAAAACCGGTTTTTAACAAGTGCTCTCCGAAGTCTTCATAAGTTTGCCAGTCTATTGAAGTTCCGTCTGCATTATATAAAAATGGAAATATTTAATGATAATTAAATCGGATGAGAAATTTTTGTTGACTTACAGCGGTCGACCTTCACAGACAGGTTTTTTTCGATATCCTAACAAAATCTTATACAAAACTATTTATTTATATTTTTTATATGTAACTTTAAATGTTAGTTGTTTTGGGATTCGAACTCGAGAACTCGAGAACCGAATAGGATGAATACTCAAAAGTTTTAACCACTCGAATACAAGGGTACAATATATACATTGATTTTTAACGGTTTTATGGATTTTTTTTTCAAGGCATGGATGTTTGTGATGTTGAGATTTTTTCCACCAATTCGATCATAAAAAACGGGATATAGGAGGAACGATTAACTAACTATTATTTTTCTTCTGTTCTCATCGTTCTATCCAAACCCTTTTCTAAAAAGAGAGACTGAATGACAAGCAGTTAATGTGCAGGTAAGTGAAATAAAGAAATATTTGGCATTACAGTAAATATTTTGCAATACGCCAAATATTTTTTAAATGTTGACTCACTAGAGATTTAGTCAATGAGAATTTTACTAAGTCACACGAGATAAACTCGGGGAGAAAATACATCGCAAACAACCAATATCCAGGATTTCACATGTTTAATTTGATATCCACTTTGTCGGACTTGAACCCCGAACTTCATGTTGGGTTAGGGGTTAGGGTAACAAGTGTGATTTCGAGACTCGAGCTAAGACCGGGCTGGGCCACGGACCGGGTAATTTTACAAAATATCGGCCAATTCCAGACCTCTAAAGACGTTGTACGATCTGCCCTATATATATAGTCTGTATTATGAAATATAATGAGATGCAACCTATTAAAAAAAAAATTCACATAAATAGCCGAAACATTTATCACCGAAAGGAAAAGAGTTGAAGATTTGAAGATTTGTTCCGTTATACAATTAGGGAATTATTCTAAAACTGACAACGTTGTAAAACGTTTGTGACGTCGGCGAAGTGAATCGCGCAGCAACGCTTTTTGAATAATCCGTTAACCACTTTGATGCGAGACCTCCGTGATAACTACGAATATTTTAAGATTTAATTAAATTTATAAACCTAATTTTAAATGACTTTAACGAAAACTTAGACCATAAGTAAGCTGAGACCGTAAATATTTTTATATTAGTCATCCATGACTATTAGACTGCCAGATTGAGATAAAAATTAACACATGAATGAAGATTAAATGTAGAGGTATTATAACAGAAGTTAAGTAATGAAAATTATTAACGTTCATAACCTATTTTTATAGATAAAAAATGACACATTATAAATATTATACTATTCAAACTCTGGATTGATGTGGTAAATATGAAACTAAGTTTCAAATAACTATATACCTACACCACATATGAATTATAGCAAATATGTGATCATAAAAACATACATTTTAAAAACGCTTAACATAACAAAATATTGCAAATAAATAAATAATACTTGTATTATATATATAGATGTGTGAAAAATGAATATTTTTTTAAATACATTTCACACCAAATTAAAGCGCACTTAAAATTAATACGTGTAAAAACTTGAATCAAGGTGTGAAATTCTACACGAAGAAAATAAAATTCAACATTTATAGAAAAAACGTAGGAGAAACGTAATTATACTTTATCTTTCAATGTATACATTTATCTTTCAAGCAAGTAAAAATATAAATGTGTGTAAAAAATTACTAGCAAATAGCAAAGAAGTGTACCGAATTTATTGCAATATTTTCAATTGTTATTATTCTGATATTTTACATAAAGTGTAAACAAAAAATAAAACTTAAAAATTGGTATCAAATTTAATATATGAGAGAGTAGGAGAAAAAAAAAACACGACACAAATCACATCTGTCTCGCTCGCCGCTCGAGGGATGACGGTGTAGGAGCGGGGAGAAGCGGGGTGCGGGCTTCAACACACTTCAAGGCCCGCGTCCTGGGATAAGGACTAAGAAAGGAGAAAACAACGGTTCCCTCGTCCTCCATTAAAACCCCGGTCGTTTATCCGTGTACTCATCTGGTTTAATTGCAATTAGCTACAGTTTCACAAGACATTAGACACAACAGAATTACATACTTTTAATTTAAACTGTGTAAGTGGTTTTATCGTAATCGAAGGGATCAGGCGTTGCCGCGACCTCCCCCCCGGAACGGTCGGAACTCCACTGACTCTGGCAGGATCGCAGGCGCTTCCCCCCACTTCAAACTGCAAATCCAACAACATCAACCAACAAATACGACCCCACCCTTAACGCCTCAGCAGGGGTATTACATTCTTAAATTTTCATTAATAGGAAGAGTCTGCAGATTGGTTTTGAAGACCCTGTCCGCCCCATAAGTACGGGGCGGAGTCAAATCACCACACTCCCAATGTTCAATAACCATCTGCAGCTCTTCCAGCAAAATATAAAATAAGCTCAAAAATAACGTAAAAACAAACAGGAATGTCAATCATAAAAACCACAAAAATAGAAATGTCAAATTAAACATAAGCACTAAAGAGAAATTTTAACTCAAACACAAACATAGAATGGAAATGACATATCGAACACAAAAACTAACGTTCTAAACTGCAAGAAATTCTGTAAATACGCGCATAAGTCACTAAGCGAAGTGGCGCGTTCGTCGGCGTCGCGACGTCTCATCAGGCGGCTTTGGCGGTGGCGCAAGTTTGCGCAACGAAGATTCCCACTTAAACTTCACCGGATCACTGAACGGCGTATCGGGTGGCTTTGCGGCCGGCCGTAATATCGTCAGCGTAGGCGGCGACTCCAGGCTTATCTCCCACAGTTCGGGTGGCAGGGCGGATGGTCGCAACCTTTTTATCATAGGCGGCGACTCCAGGCTCATCTCAGGCAGCTCTCTAAGCTGCATATCGGGCGCACGCTTGCGTAGCACTTCGGGTGATGGTCTACCAGACGGCCAAACGTCGGGTGGCATCATAGGCAGCGGCTTACCCGGTGTACGCATATCAAGCATGGCCGCAACCAGCGGCGTCGTTATCAGCGGCATTACCAGCGGCTGCGTATCTGGTAGCTGCTCATCCGGCAGTATCGTTACTGGCGACCTCGCATCAGGCACTGTCGACTCAGGCAGCGACATCTCTGGCACTATCTTTGCGGCCAGTGGTGTCACTAGCAACGACACATTGATCAGTGTCGTTACTTGCGACTTCATATCAGGCAATGGCCCCTCAGGCAGTGACATCTCTGGTAATTGCTTAGCGGGTAGCGGTGTAAATAGTAACGGCAAATTAATCGGTGTCGTTACTAGTGGCTGCAAATCAGGCAGTGGCGTAATTGGCAACTGCAGACTAGGCAGTAGCGTTACTGGTGCCTTTTTCGCCCGGCGGGGTGGTCGAACGGGCTTCCAGTTCTCGTCCAAGGGCTGGTCTCCGACCTCACTATCACTGGTGGCAGCCACGTCGGGAATAAGGGCGGCGATGGCAGATAGTGAATGTATTTCACCGGCGTCTTCCTCTAGTCCGCTTTCGGAGCTAGGGTGTCGTTGCACAACGTCGGGGGCTTGTTCGACTGTCTGGCCATCTTGCTTTCCTTCAGTGTAGACGGGCTGATTTCGAGGTGTGGGCGGCAATTCGGTTTCATGAGCGGACGTCGGCGCGATTCCACTTTGAATCGAACATACGGCGTCCAAGTTTAGTGACGTCACAACTTCGTCATTCGTAAGTGTAGAGGCGACTTCGTTACGACCCGTTAACTCGGCCGTTTCGTAGCGTTGTGACGTCATGACGTCATCTACTGGCGTCGCGATGATGTGCGCGGCTTCGTAGCCGGGCTCCTCTTGGCCTCCCTCGTATCGGAGGACGGCATCAAAGAGTTCGTTCAACGTTCTCCAAGAGCGCTGACTCATCTCTCGCTGGTCTCTCGGCAGCATCAGTCTGTGGCAGACCTTCGCCAATTGTTCCGAGTCATCACTCGGGCCGGCGTTCAGGGCTAGGTCCCGTTTTATTATCATAAAAGGACGATTGGTTCGTCCTCACGTTGCCTCGTCGTCATCAGCGCAATCCTGTCACGAGCTCGGCGGTTCTCGTCACTATAATGTTCGATAATAGCAACCTTGAACGTCTCCCAGTTAGCTGGCTTCTCGCGGAGCGCTGTGAACCAGCTTTTGGCCTCTCCTTCCAAGATGTCGGCAGTCTGTGCCACCCAGGACGATATAGGTGTCCCGGTTCTAGGGAGCGCTCCTTCACAATACTCCAGGAAGCGCTCTGCGGTCATCATCGGGTCTCCATCAAACCTCATGCCGGTTTGCGAAAGCTTGGTTATTGGCGGGCGGATGTAAGTAATCTCTTCCTCGTACATCCGGTCATCGTCAGCTTCAGACTCATGTGATGAGTAGGGCGGATCCTCGGCGTACATCCGATCGTCGTCTGCGTATTCGTATGACGTGTCGCGCGATCCGTCGGCGTACATCCAATCATCGTTAGCATATCGATTCGGCTTATAGCGAGGCTCATCGTACATCCGGTCATCGTTAACGTATTCCAAGGTGTCGAACCTATTCGACGTGTACCGCGAATTATCTACGTACACACGGTCTCCATACGTGTATTTCGAAGTATTTTCACGTGGTTTGCTTACGTAATTCCGGTTTACATATGTTTGTTCCGAGGTATTGTCTCTACAATAACGGGGTTTGTTTACGTACACCCGTTTATCATATGATTCAAACTGATTCGGCACATAACGGGGCTTTTCCGCACACATGCGGTCACTATAAGATCCGACTTGACTTGGCCTATAGGCGGACTCATTTTTATTCCTCCGGTTCCTTCTTCGGCCGGATGGCTTCGGCGGATATCGCGGAACTTCCTCGCGATTTCGCCATTCGCATTTTCTATGCATTTTTGTATTTCCACATTCACTTTCCGTTGTTGGGCGCCACAGGGAGTTTCACCCTGACTAATTGCAATCTTCCGGCTAGCGTCTCAGGTCGTCAAGTCCTGAGGTATTTAAACCTCCACGGCCCACGTTGCAGGCGACACTTGAGAGAGTAGGTGAAAAAACAAAACACGACACAAATCACATCTGTCTCGCTCGCCGCTCGAGGGATGACGGTGTAGGAGCGGGGAGAAGCGGGGTGCGGGCTTCAACACACTTCAAGGCCCGCGTCCTGGGATAAGGACTAAGAAAGGAGAAAACAACGGTTCCCTCGTCCTCCATTAAAACCCCGGTCGTTTATCCGTGTACTCATCTGGTTTAATTGCAATTAGCTACAGTTTCACAAGACATTAGACACAACAGAATTACATACTTTTAATTTAAACTGTGTAAGTGGTTTTATCGTAATCGAAGGGATCAGGCGTTGCCGCGACCTCCCCCCCGGAACGGTCGGAACTCCACTGACTCTGGCAGGATCGCAGGCGCTTCCCCCCACTTCAAACTGCAAATCCAACAACATCAACCAACAAATACGACCCCACCCTTAACGCCTCAGCAGGGGTATTACATTCTTAAATTTTCATTAATAGGAAGAGTCTGCAGATTGGTTTTGAAGACCCTGTCCGCCCCATAAGTACGGGGCGGTGTCATATAATTCACTTGAGCATTGAGAAAACGAATATTTTTCGAGGATTCGTAAACATGAAATCAATATTAAATGTTATTTATAATTGAAAAGTAAAGAAGAATGACGGTTTTTCACTCGTAATCGTGTTTTTTTGAAAAGCCATTATGTCCTCCGTTCGCATTGAGGCGTCCAATTGAAATTAATATTATAAAAAGAAATTTAGAAAAATTGAAATCGTTTGCTTGTACAACGTTAGTATTTAGATGCAGTAGCACTACAGAGGTTAAGCCGCGTTCTACCAGTGAAAGACGGCAGACACGCGTTGCATCGATCGAGCCGACTGGCTTGAAGTTAGTGCGGGTTGCGGCCTGTGACGAGTCTGACGTCTGTTACTGCCTGAACGTTTACTTCAATTTTCATTATAAAGGGGCAAAAATGGCTTCAAATAGTGATTTAATCGCTGCTGTTAAAGCGAAGCCAGCCATTTGGGATTCTCGTCACATTGAGCATAAAAATGCCAAGATCGTAAATCAATTGTGGGAAGAAATAAGTAAAGCATTGAACATGGAAAGTGAGTATACAAAAAAATATTTATACTAGAATTCATTATGCAGTGTTGCTATTCTTGTAATAAAAATGTAGTTTTACATTTTTGAGACAGTAAAAAAACATATATATAAAAATTGGATAAATCAAAACATTACGTTAACAAAGCTGGATTGTACATAATATTTTTTTATTCAAATGTCATTGCTGGTTTCGCTAAACGAACAAGTAAGCATTTTCAAATGATTCAATGCGTAAGTTGAAAATGCTTGCTAGCTAACCGACGTCAGTTCTTTTTAACATTTAAATATAATATGTTCTTGAATAAAGTTGATTTCGGAGAGATTTCGTTCATTCATTGTTGATGTTCTGATACCACTCAAGAGTTGGAGTAATAAAAACAAAAAAAAATGTTATTAGGTTGTCCAATCTAAAATTAAGTTGAATTTCACAGAAGTAAATTGGCCCTGATATTATGTATTTATTTTTTGGAATAAGTAGTGTGTTGTGATGTTTTATTCTTATATATGCAAAATGTTAACAACATTAACGTTATAAGATGTAATAAACTTAGGAAAATAGAATAAACTGTGATTTTCAGCTTATTGTATTTTGTTCTAAATCACTTAACATTTTTTTTTACACACAAGCAACATAATTTAAAAAAATTGTATTTTTCTACTATTGCATATTTGAACTATTTGAACTTTCTTTAAAAAAAAATATTTTAAGAATTTAAATTTATATTCCGCTAGAAGCAAATATGATTTTTAATAATGGTTTACAGCAAAATCATTGAAAAAGAAATGGCGAGGATTGCGAGACTATTACCGAAGTGAGTACAAACGGAAAAAGTTACTAAAAGAAGATGGAGGGCGAACACTCAGTACAAAATTACCTTGGCCATACTACGAGTTGATGTCATTTGTTGAGGATCTTCAAAGAAAAGAAAGGTTCGGAAGTTTGAAACATGTACAAACCGGGAAACAGAAGAAGAATAAATCAGGAAAAAATACTGTGGAATCTGAGGATGAAGAATTTCAAAATCTACATGATGAAGATGAAGATGAATTTACTGACGAAAAACAAGAAAGCGACTCGAGCTCAAGTGATCAACCAGCATCACATAAAAAAGGCAAAAGAGGAGATGAAATCGATTCTTTACACAAGGGAAAAAGTAAATCAATGCCTTACGATTATAGACTGCAAATGTTAGAATTGGAAAGTCAGAAACTGAGATTTTTACAAAAAGAAGAATCTGGTGATGAGGACTTGATGTTTTTAAAGAGCCTACTTCCCGATTTAAAAACCTTGCCGGGACACAGAAAAACATACTTGAAGCTGCAATTTCAGCAAATGGTGTACAATGAAATATCTGCACTGCACGGTATGTAAATAGTCTCAAAAATATTCATTAAAAAAACCTTAGAACATTCCCAAATATTAAAATAGCTAATCACTTTTAAGGTGTTAACTGTCAATTCTTGGTGGAAAGACATTATATTTTAAAAAATAAAACAAAATTTATTGGATACTCATAGCTGCTCTGCTTTCTCCACTTAAGATGGCTGTTTATTATTCATATTAATTACATACTTAATATTTGATTATTTTTAAATGGTTCATTGATTTTTACTTATAATTTCCCTGAGACATTGTTTTATATTATTAGTATCGTCATTAATAATTTTGTTCAGCTAAATGGACTTTTAATGTAGCTATATTTGTGATTGTAGATTAGTATTTAATGATTTGCAAGAGGTCCATAACATTTGAATTGTAGACTCTTTCATTTGATTTATGTATAATTTGTTTGTTAATCAATATTTTCTTGTCTCAGTTCATGAACCATCAGTTTTATATACCTTCATTTTTTCACTCAATTTTATATAAACAAGCCTGTTATGTTTGTATTTTTATCAGTTGATAATGCTTGTGATGAGTGAAACCGGTCCTGATTATTATAAATATGTGGAAGTAGTACAAACGAATTGTGTTTTATTTTTTTAAATTAAAATAGCTAGATATTGAATTTTGCTAAATTTTTAAAGTAGGTATTCAAAAATAACGATTGATGTTATTACTATAATGGTGTTGACTGTAATGTTTCAAAATTTATAATATTTATTATTAGGTATATTTTATAAACATTGTATATTTCCATTTTCCTTAAAAATCAAAGGTTTCAGTATTTTAAGTAACGTTTTTAGCTGTACTGGGAATTTTGTTATGCTTTGAATGAATATTATGAAAATTTTTGATGTTTTGATAAGTTGATAGTAAAAATGAAAACATATTTCAAAAAAATGTGACGTTAGCCAATCTTATTAGAAAAAATGTTTCTTAAAGGAGGAGCAAGTCAGTATAGAAATTCAGAAAGGACTGCGACAAGCTACGAGGAAGAAGATTTGACAGCAATCGAAAACGGTATTGCTGAATCCCATTACAACACTGAAGATTCAACAACACTTCATGATGGGTTTGGGTTTAATAATGGCTACGAATCACCGTCCATACTGACAAATGAAGACGTCGACATTCGCAATGATTTCGACGAATTTAAGTATGAACATCACGGCATGGCAAATAGTGGACAAAAAGTGAATTTCGAAGACATTTACTTGAGCAGCCACGCTATAAAAGAAGAAGTTAGCCACCCAAGTACTTCTGGCAATATGCATATTTCTCATCCAATCTTTGGAGACCTTATGCGTAGTGCGACATCGGGCAAGACTAAGTCCAAGTCAAATAACATTGAATTCAATAAAAAAGGCGAAATTAGACAGCGAAAAAGATACGATGTTCCATTACAAGAACGAAAAAGAATGATGTTAGAAAGAAGAAACGAAAAATATTTGGTCAAACCAGCCTGCGAAAACTGTAAAAAAGAATGCACAGTGACAGTATCAGAGGCCCGAAGAGTGGCCATAAATAAAGAGTTCTGGAAAATGGAATATTTAGGAAGACGGCAATTTATTTTAAGTCATACATCGAGAACTGAAATCGGGCGTCGTACAAAAGGGTCCGTTTCAAAGAGGAATAATACATTTAGATATTTCTTCGAAACAGAAAGTGGGGAAACGAAGATGATATGTAGGAGATTCTTTTTGACGACGTTGGGCTTCCACAATACCAACGACAAAATTTTGCACAATGTCTTATCGAGATACAGTTCACCCGAAAAAGATTTAATCGAGATAGACCGAAGGGGAACTCACAGGAAAAGTTCAAAGGTGGACAGAACATCAATGCGAGAGCACGTGGAATCATTCAGCTCTAAGATTTTCGAAGACGGACAAGGAACAGGGAAAAAATACTTAACAAGTGACATGAATATAAGAATGATGCATAAGGATTTCACTGAAAAACATCCGGGTATGAAATGCTCTTACGAGCTATATAGAGTTTTTGTGACCAAAGAGTGCAACATTTCTTTTGAAAGCGTTTTGAATAGATAGACGATAGATTCAGTTTAGTGATTTCAATTGGGGGACACAAAAAATAAGGTACTCATTTAGACATTAATGTGGCCGTCACTTCAAATAGTAGCCAGTGATAGCTCCGGAATTAGAGTCGCATAAATACGATGTTAATTCGTGATGATATTCATGGCTACACGTAGAGCTTCCGGAGATATTTAATAACCGGTTTTCGGTGTTTTTTTTACAAAAAATCGGTTAACCGGTTTAAACCGAAATACATTTCATTATTTTCAAAAAAAAATGAGAAGTAAAAAACATTTTTTTTTAAATTTTTATACACAAAATAAAAAAGGGGTTAATAACGAAACTCATGAAAATGAGTAGTATTTGAAGGCAATTAAAAATATTAGCATTTTAACTGGAAAAAACATAAATCATCATACAAGAATTGGTTTTTACCAAATCATTTTTACCTGTTCAAAGAAAATTTGGTTTTAATGTTGAAATATTATATCCCGTAATAAATATTAGCCAAATTGACGATCCAATCCAATTAATTTAGCTAATATTAATATAATCCTTTGTACGGAATACATTTCAACATTAACAAAGATTATATTGATTTTAGCTAAATTGATTGGATTGGTTCGTCGGTTTGGTTTATATTTATTAGAGGATACAACATTTTAACATTAAAACCAGATTTTCTTTGAACAGGTAAAAGTGACTTGGTTCAAACCAATTATTGTATGTGTTTAGATTAAATCAGAATATAATACAAAAATAGCAGCTTATATCTTATACAAAATATAAATAGACACACAGACGGAACACAAGTAAAATGAAACAGACGAAAATATCCAATCAAAGTTGAATGAATAATAATTAAAATAATATTATATATACATACAATAATTATATGAACATAAATAAAATTTTCTGTATGTTTAATAATATAATTAGCAATGTCGTCATAACTGAATAAAATAAACAGGAAAACTTAAAACTCAAGCATAACTTGTATTATAACAAAGGATTGAAAATTTGTCTATTTATTAAAATAATACTGGAAAATTTGTTTTCAATTTAAAGTACGATTTCCAGTTGATTCTAACATTTTGAAATCTTTTGTCAATCCCTGTGTGTCGTTGTGATTTTGGGTTAGCAATCAGAACAAATGATATTCTCTTATGCATTTCATTTATTGTATTGGTCACGATATTAATGACTCCGGTATTATATCAATTTTAATTATATCTTTTGGGTAAAGTTTCCCTATGATAATTTTTGCAAACGAAACTATGGAAGCTTAATTTAAATATAATTGAGTAGACTTTATGATAGTTTTAGGAACGGTTCTGTTGTGAAAATATTTCAAATAAGAAATCAGTGGCTTATTAAATTTCTACGTTCCAATAATCACCTAGTTTGTATCTCATTACTGAGAAAAATTTCAATAATTTCGAATTGGTCTTGTAAAAAAATGAATATTCCTTTTCCTAGTTAACTATTTATCTATATCCATTTCACTCAATTATTTAACAGTGAGTTCTAATGGTCGTAAATCAGATTACATCAATTTATAATTTACAGTAATACACACAATTGTTATTTTTTTTATCTAAGTATGAGCACATATCTAAGCTTAGGGCAAAGAGGTGTTTTGACTAAATGCAAACAAAAGAATATAATAAAAATAAAAATTTGGGTCCTAAGTTTGAAAGAACATCTAGGTAGGATTAAAACGGTGATATATATAAGTAATATTTTTTATGGCGGTATCTTTTGTCAAAAACATAAACGTTTTGCAAACGGATATATTGTATGACTTGAAACATCCGACTAATAAGGCGTGAAGTAAAATTGGGTTTTATTACACAGATTTCTACATCTAATTCTTTAAATATTACTTTAAACAAAACTTTCTCAAGATGTACGTTAGTTGGGTAAAATATTTGGGTGAATCTAAAAAATAGCCCTCAAAATGTATTTTAGTATAATGGTAAATATAAACAATTTAGTTTTTAAATTATCACTTAAAAGCAGCCTGTTGCATTGTTGATTTTTTGGACGACATCAATAATATAATTTTATTCCAACAAGCAATTAAAGGAATTATCTAGAATATAATAGCATACATTGACATGAAAATATTTAACGAATTGTAGGTTATAATTCTTAAAATTTCTTACTTTTTTAATGTTACAAATAGTATCCTGGTCAAAGATTTCTTCAAGATTTATATGGATGATTTTTGAAATTTACAATAAGAGCTATTGTGTAACATATGCCGTTTTTATTACACATAGTTTAAGCATCTTTGTGTCTTGATAATTTTGTGTAATTGCTTATCGTATTAAATCATTTCTGTCGGTAATTTCAGCCTCTTTGTAACAGAGGTCAGAATTCAACAAAATCTATTTTTTTCCTCCAAAACGCGTTGAATTTTAAATATAATATTAATAAAATAATTTAAAAAATTATTGAAATATTTTTAGAAAACGCGGTTAACCGTGTGAAATAAACCGGGTTTCGGTTTTTTTCAAAACACGCGGTAAACTGGTTAACCGGTTTCAGTTTAAACCGTGTTGGAAGCCCTAACTACACGTATACAATTATTTTATCTGATGAATAAATATATTTTATTAAGTTTTAAGTGATTACATAATTTGTATTTTTATTTTTACTTTAATATCGGTCGTTTCATTTATTATGTCAGCGTCCGTGGCTCAGTTGGTAGCGTCGTGGGCTACGGATGGGTTCAACTACCGTGCGGATAGTTTTCATTAATTGATCTCTCAATCGATTTATAGATTTCTGTTCGTAGTCTGAGTGTTAGCGATGTCTAAAAACTCCCTCCTCACCCACACATCCAATCCTCACGGGGCGTAGCGAGAGCGATTAGCTAACCACTAATCTCCTGTTCTAGCCCTATCCTTTTATCCCTAATCTCTTCGAAAAAAAAGGTTGGATATCTGAGTAACAAACAGTTCTCATAGAAAAATTCTGTTGAGATACCTACATTAGGAGACCATATGCTTCACATTGGGAACGGACATTATTCTACAAATGTTATACCATCTTAATAAACATTTCATATCTAAAACATATTTTAAATATTTATTTCGTTAGTCAAATACAATAAGATAGGTATTCACGAAGGGATAATGGGTTAGAGAAATCTTGCTATTGAGATATGATTTTCGAAAAAATATGAAAAAAAAATTATTAGTGAAAATACCAATAAATATAAGAATCTAGATACCATGTTCCTAAACAATGCTTGTTTAGGCACATAGAGCTATTGCGAAGTTTTAACTAGATATTAACGCAACGCACCTATTTTCTACAGTGGTATTACAAGTTTTAGAAGAATAAAATTTTATATTACCACCAGCGTTTATCCGGATCCTTGATTGCCTCGGAAAAGGATGATCAGTAAATCGACAAAAATAACAAGTCAAATCAATCAAATTTAAAATTTTAACCGGTTAATTCTGAATAGAACAAATCGTTGCATCTGAGCGAAGTCATTTCAGTAAGTGAACAAGACTTAATCGCTAAGTGGACGCTCAAAGGTGATTTCAATTAAAATCGTTTAGGAAGAAAAAACTGCTCTAGATCTAACAGGCGGCGGGTAGAGCGAGCTGTGGTGAGCACAATTAGCAACGTTCACGAACTTTTTCGCAATGCCTAAACCTACCCAGTGCAGTTAATTAAAACGGCAAATGTCAGATTTTGCTGATAAGTCGTGGACACGTCGGCTTTTCAGATCGGACCACCTTCAATATCCTAAAGTTGTAAATATTGTTAGAAAAACTATGTTTTAAATTAAAAGCGAGACTATTTATTAAATAATCATTAGGAAAATAAAAAAAAATATAATTTGACAGAATGTTATCGTTATAAAAGTTTGACGATATTTTAAGATTAGTAAATGCTAATGCGCAATATAGAAGATTTTATTTATTGCGAAAAGACATTTTTTCGTACTAATTCAACAATTTTATGTAATGATTAATACCGGTTTCGTTCAACAATAAAATTTGTAAAAAAAAAACCGTTTCTTACTATTTAATTCCAATTTGTACAAAAGAGTCATACGTACAAATCGCGGAATCGAAAATATACTCCGTCGGCAAATATGTTAGATAGTTGAAATCAATCGTGTTTGTATTGTTAGCTTCGTACAGAGTTCGTTAAATCGATTTGATACGAAAAATGAACACTCAGCCATGAAGCACATAATACACAGAGTGCCTATTAAAGTACTCACGCGAGATCAGCAGCTATTGTTCCTATATAGACATCCTAAGAACAGAAAGCGGACTGTTTAATAGATAATCCGAACATAAACGATGGTATTTCCACAGCAATAAAGTACGATTTTAGTACGGATTACTTGGTAATAAGAAGGTATTTAAAATATAAAGAAAAATGTTTGAAAAGTGGTCTATCAGTTTTGCATAAACCTTTTCTTTTGCTCAAGAAAGAACATTACATACTTATAGAAAATACATGTATAAATCTGTGTATGTTACAAGAACTCCTCCCAAGCGGTATACAGTAGCGGAGATAAATTTGAATAGGACAAAATAACAAAGTATTTAGTTCTACAAATTTAAAACTAGATAGATTAAAACTAGATAGTTCTGACGATGGCGTAAAGCCGAAATAGCTATCAACTACCTGATAAAAATTTTGTAGAACTAAATACTTTGTTATTTTATCCTATTACAATGGATCTCCCATAGTAAATGCCAATTCAATCAATAAGATAAATTTGTACTCGTTCTTCTGAATGCCATTTCTAGGTCAACTGCCTTTATTCAACATTTAAGATTATTTTTTTTTTTTTTTTTTAATCCATGTCCGCTCCCAACGTGGAGCATATGGTCTCCTAATAGAGGTATCTCAACAGATTTTTTCTATGAGAACTGTTTGTTACTCAGTTGCTCAACCTCTCTGTTTTCGAAGAGAGTAGGAATAGAAGTATAGGGCTAGTACAGGACTAGTGGTTAGCTAATCGCTCTCGCTACGCCCCGTGAGGATCATCAATTGAAAGTTCAATCTATGAAAATCGTCCGCACCGGGAATTGAACCCGAGACATCCGTAACCGTAGCCAACGACGCTACCAACCGCGCCACGGACGCCGATTATTAATTCATGGACTATATTTAGTGGTTGTTATATGACGTGCGGTCCACGGTGATATTTTCAACTTTCAACATTAAATTTGGATTATTGAGATTTTGTACACTTCCATGTATTTTGTCACTAACGACCCGGGTTTCGCCTTTCGACATCTTCCGGCATTCGAGCACACGAATGGACTCGAACTGACATTGAACTGACTAGAACTGATATTGAAATTCCATCAAGCACCCTCAGTCGATGTCTTAAATTATTTCAACATTAACTAGCAATAAAATAACGCCGATGAATAAACGACCTAATGGTAACTACCGTGCGAAGTCGGGTAATAAACACAAATATATATGTTTTATTCACCGAGAAAATTGACATAATTTGATTATTCCATTGAATCATGGATTTGTATGCTCATAAACAATATCCTAATAAGTAACTGAAATGTTTTAATGCAAGCTATTACGATTGAGTTTAACGGTGAAATTAATATCTTCGTATTTATTTTTATGTTATTCATAAAAACATCTTACGGTTGAATCATGAGCTATAGATTTCGAAATAAGTTACTATAGAAATTCCGCCCATGTAAGGGCAATCCAGTAATCATGAAAAGTTACAATGGGCAATGTGCAACAATGGCGTAGACTGGCGCTGCTAGACATATGAAAGAAACTAGATCTGCGGAAGATCTTTTGTTTCAGAATACAAAATGAAATGATACAACGGCTAATTTTTGAAGGGTTGATTAATAGTGAGAGCTAGTAAGACCAAACATAGGATGAGATCAAGTAGTTATGCCACGTGAAAGAATGAACGGGAAACCTGTCATACGAACAATATATATTAGATATTATATAACACAGGTGGACCCGAATAATTAATGTGAGAGTTTTTATTATTACCCAGTTGGTGAGAAAATAACTATTACATACATCATAATTCTTGTCGAATCAAACACTTTATTTTTAATCATATTTTAATGGAGTACTTCCATATAAATTCCAATTCAATCAATAAACCAATACTCTAATTAGCCGGCGGAGTTGAATATGTAAATCAAAACATGATACATCGATACTGTTTGTTCAGTTTTTGTCGGAATTAAGTTAACATACACAAAACGTTCGTCTGTATCATTTCGTTATACTGTAAAAATATTGTATGTCCAAATAGGGTATTTGAGAAGATATTGTATCATCGAAATACATAGTATGTACAATTCGCCTATATTTTTCATGCATATCAATCCTTGAAAATGACAAGCAAAACTAGGCATACAATATCTTTGCTCTAAAACAGAGGTCTTTAAACTAAGGTCCACGGACCAGCACCAGCCCGCGAGTACGACCAATCCGGCACGCCATTGTTTTTTTACAAAGATAAATAGTGTCGAAAGCGGACAAAAAGTCATGAGCTAATTTATGCAACTGATCGAACAATTTTTTTGTCAAAAGGACGTAATATGAGTGTATAAATCTGGCAGAAGCTGGTTTTCTCCTTGTCAACTATCGGCTATCTCCTTCGGGAAATGTCCTTGACAAGTGTCCTTAAGTACCAACCGAAATCTGCGCGTAATTCAAAGCTGCAGTATGGTGGTATGAATTGCTAGCTAGGTATTGGCCCTTGGAACTTAGTGGAGAAATCAGTGAGACCCCTGCACTAAAACATCGACACAATGTAGCCCCGAAGGTGTATTAAAAGATTTTTTCAATTGAATTCAGCATGTTGTTCAGTTTGGCTGAACATATTATTTTATGAATAATGGGTAGCATAGCAAAAAATTGATTTATTTTACTTGTAACATGGATGTATTATAGTTTAAAGCGAAGTTCAAGTTCAATAACTTGTAATAAATAATATGAACCGAATTCATACATCTAAGATTATTTAATACCAACACTATTTCCTCACATAATTCACAATCAAACATATGATGTTGATATCAGAAGATTATTAATTTATGAGTTTATTCAAATATTTTTAACATATCATTAATTCAATATCACCGTTCGTAAATAAATTGCTTACGAGATACCATCTCGATTGGCTAAAAATTGCATTGTAAAATAACAGTATCAGGCCGAAGTATGTATACATTTCTTTTATTCAGAGACAAATCTGATTTATGACAAAACTAGAGTAGTAGGTCAAGTCGTCCTTTTTAAACGCGGTTTAGAAGTTATGCAGTGTTAACATAAATAAATATTTCAAGCAAATTCTGAGACTGCTATAAATTGGTAACAAAAAGCAGAGAACGTTATAAATTCGGGGATTGCCGATTGTATTAAAAAGTTTTTGAAGCATATGGACTCCTAATGGAGATATGTTAACAAGAATATAAAAACATTTTTAACCATGTCAGCTCATAATGCAATGAATATATGGAGTCTTCATGTAAGCATTCCAACAGAAGTTATTTTACGACACTACTTGTTCAGAATCACAATATTTCTTTTATCGGAGAGAGTAAAAACATAATAATTATTTCACATACAGAGGAAAAATTAAGAGGCATAAAAGATATTCAATATACGTATATATTGTCCTGGAACCATTGCGCCTATAGCCTAGAATTCGAGTTTATCTCATCAAAAGTTGTTCTACAAGAAGTGCTTGTTACTTAGTTGTTTAACCTCTCTTTTTCTAAAGGAGTAGGGGTAGAAGGATAGGCCTAGGAGAGTAGTTCGATCACATGCGCATACTACGAAAATTGCACAAATAACAGGAACACAGAGAGAGTTGCGAACAAATAGTAGAAATGCGAACAAATATTAAAAATGAATTTCAATATCAAATAATAGAAATATGTTTTGAGGCAAATGTCGATTTTTTAAAACTTCATAACGTTTATTTTTCGTTCATGATAAATATAGGACACATCGTATCCTATTTGAAATAATAGTTAAATTTTTTGAATTGATTTGAATTAATTGTGCAATCGATATAAGAAACCGCAAAGAAGACAACGATGGTTAAACCTCTAAACGTCTTTCTTTACCAACTAACAAATTCACAATCTTAGAATTGTAGATATGTTCTCGTGAGATATCCCTGCGTCTCTGCGAACCCAAAGCATAGCGTTCTGCAGAAAGGGCGAATGCAGTCGTCAAAGTGGGGCGATTAATCAAAGGCTCGGGTTTTATGGTTTGCTTAGTAACCCACACGCTATGCACTTAAGGCACGGCACTGGGGGATGATCAAGCCCGATTATCTATCTTAGCATTTGAATTAAGCTGTCTGGCTGGAGAATGAATAATGGGCGTACGAGTAGGCTACCGGAAGGAGTCAGGTTTCTACAACTTCAAGAACCTTAAAAACACATATGAATAGAAATAATTATCATAAGACGATACCATGAAAATTTAAACGGTTTGGATTATTTATGATGAATCTATAGAAATAAGTTTAACTTTTATGACCGTTGATGTGGACACTTGCTATTCGAATAGGAAAAAGAGTTTCATGAATATATTAAAGAGTGGTGGTGTGGTCAACGTCGTTGGCTTTCGATACAGTGCTCACGGGTTCGAATCTCAGTACGGACAGTATAATAAATTGATTTTTCAATCGATACATGTACTTCTCTTCGAATTCATGGATGTTTGTAATGTCTAAAATCCCTCCCACCCAAGCGATCCTTATAAAAAACGGGGCTTAGCAAGTGCGATTGGCTAATCAATATTTCTTTCTTAGTATTATCTTTTTATCATGTTGAGCAGCTTAGTAACAAGTTGTAGAAAATACTTTTGTTGAAATACCTCCATTTAGAGTCGATATGCTCTACATGGAAAAAAAAAAATGTGCGAAAACAGCAAATTATAGCAAAGAATCCCAGTGGCAAAATGGTTAGTAGAAAAGTCCTACAAACCATTTTTCGACCATTAGTTGCTAAAAGTCGTTTCGGAGGTCCCTGAAACTTATCTCCCATGCAAAAAGAGAATCGGGCGTAATCATAATTCACAAAATAACCGCCGAATCAATCAAAAATATAGATTTGTTTCAATTTAGATTGTGGCAGTTGAATTGCCAGTAAATGATACAGCAATATAGTCAATATACTATGTCCTGAATATACAATATAGTAAAATTAAACATCTATTGTTTTCATAATTCAATGTTTTAAAACAAATAGCAGTTGCTAGAGGCACGGAAGGTCGTCCGTTGCCTTACGGTTCGTGGATCAGTTAAAATGTAGAGATAAGCATTAGAGTGGGGAGGTTGGGTTTTTGAATGAATATATTTAGACACTTATAGCGTGTTTAGATCCGTAGGAATTTTTCGAGTAACGTTGAGCACGATGCGAGGAGTTAACGGTAAACTCTACGGAAGTATATTGTTGGACTTCGCGAACGCACGCTCCCTCTTACGTATACAGCAGCTATTATTATACTTCATCGCATGATTATGTAAAGCTTTGGGGCCCAGACAGACAAGGGGCCCTAAATATATATGTTGTACTTAATAAATGAATTCGCTGATTCCGTGAAAACGTGTAAAAAAATAACACATACTTCTTTTTGTACTACTGTAAATTTTTTATAATGATCATGTACCGGTTCACTCATCGCGAGTATTATCAACTGATAAAATATTAATCTTAACAAGCTTATTTATATGAAATTGAGTGTCAACATTATAAGGTATATCAAACGACAGGTTCAATAATAATGAGAAGAATTTAAAGATAATCCTGCAAATTATACGAAAATAAAACTCAAATAAGTCTACAATTAAAATGTTAAGGATCTCTTACACTATAACTACTAATCTGAAATAAAAAATTAAGCCATATTAAAAGTCAATTATGTGAGAAATATATAGTGAGTTTAAAAATAATTCATAAATATATAAAATGGCATTGCTTATGTAAATCGTTCTTTGAAAATATCGACTATGAAAAAGTAAAAAAGCCACGGTACTTTTTCGATGCCAAATAGATGCGCACCAGATAATAATACGTGTCATTGATATGACAACGAAACATCAAGAAAAAGATAAGAAACAAAACGGGTGAAAACGGTCCCTGGATAATTGCACGTGCATGTTATTCGGTGTCATAGTAGCCAGGTCATCCATCACACTACAACGGCGACTGTACACTCGTCGCTGACCGCTGGTGGCCGCGTGGGACCGGATATCGCTGTTCACGGTTCGATTCCCGTCGCATTATTATTCAGATTCGATTTGTATTGAAAATTGCAATTCAGAACGCACCTCTCATCGAACATGGCACGTGGGAAGTCGCATGGGTTTTCGCAAACGAAATGTTTTATAAATATCACTAAGACTTGAAAATTCCTATATTTAGCATCATACCTTTTCTACAATATATGGTCGCTGTTCTGAAAGAAAACACTAAATCGAAAAAATTACATATTGAGTTAGTTATACCAAAATGTTCCTTATTTCATTATTAACTCTACCATATGACTGAACACACTTATTTTTAAAAATTACACTTTTACAAACAGTTTTGTACAAACAAACAAAATGAAAAACGTACGGCATTTAGAGCATTTGGCAAAACTTTAAAGTCCAATTACTCAAAACTAGTATTTTCCAGTTTGTGTCTTCTTCCAGAACAACGACAATATTATGTAAAATGCCATATTCTTCCACTAGCAGCATAACTTATCGGTAGATATCTACGTCCATTAGCAAAAATACGAGTGTTGACTGGAACAACCTTATAAGAGAAGTTTGTGTGTGGCGAGTTTCGTTAACTGACATGATAATTGTCGTGCAGGACTTACTTGTGAAAATCAATGAGTGAAATTAGCGTCCACTGTTATGTATAATGAGATCTATATAAGCATGCAGTACGACATTTAAAAAAAATGTAATAGTTTAGGTAGTTTTGGTTGCGGGGGAGCAGGGCGTTTTTATGAACGTTATTCGTCCATTAACTTACCACCAAACAGAAAAGTACCATTTTTATATAATTATATTTATTTTCTTAACTAGCCACAAAGAAACGTTGGCTTGACCCCGATTCTAAAACTCTGATTAAAGTTTGTGATTAACATTATTCTACTTGTATGATGTATCCATTTACCATACATCACAAATAAAAACATGATTAAATTTGTTTACTTTTGGACATGAAGTATAGAAAATATTTCTCGTTTTAGTTCGATTATAAATGGATATGCGGTGACCAACAAGGCCTCGAAAGAAGTTTTAGCATCCCTGGTGGACATCAAAAAACTTTTGAAAGCTAAGCTATAAAGAGCGCCACCCCAACATCTCAAACGTCAAAAGCGCAAGGGCGCGCAAAAATGTCATCATATTGCGGAATACCTACCACTTGCACGAATAAAACATGAAAAAATACACAACAAAATAAAACAAAAGAAGCATGTATCAGCGCCATCCAGCGCTTCGGCGGGCGTTTACGAAGATTGATTTGACAGCGGCCAGCACTGGGCCGAATCGTTTATTTTTATATGACGTGTGCAAGGAGGCATGCTCATATTGTGAAATAATTTCAATCCTATAATAGGCAAACAGAGATAACAGTTCACATATCATCATCAGCGGCATCCGTTTTTCTATCCACTGTTGGGTGAAAATGTTTTTCTGGGGGTAATTCTTTATCGGTCAAGAATGATGCGGAATAGCAGAGAAAGATTTGAAGAAGAATGAAAATAAAAACATGCATCCATCCGACCAACCGTCCTTTATTTTCAGTATTATATTTCATTGACCTTGATGTCAATTAGATAAATAATTTATTTTATGAAATAGCCATTTTGTCCTTTATTTTGTGAACCAAGATAATACATTGATAATAGACACGCAGCACCAACTCTCACTAGCGGTGCGGCGCTAGTATCCTTGACATGCATGCGTATTTGACAGTTCAGTGTTTTTCAGAAGGCGGGAGGGAGGGAGGGCAAAAGACTCCAGGTAGTTATTTTCTATTTCGTCCTTGGGCAAAGTGCAACAAGGGATATATGCGTGTTTCTTTAAGTCAGGGAGGGGAGTAACCCCCCCCCCTAAAAGACATCCCTTCATTTAATTATCATGAGCAATTAGTTTATTTTGCTCAATATTAAGTCGTTACGTAAGCTTGAGTACGTAAATTGTTGCTCGGATTCGTGCTAAATTTTTGGCGTTTTTTCGAGCTCGATGAAAAAACAAAACATATTTTTACAGTCCATTTTTTACAAGATATTTATTGACACTTTTAAAATACACAAAAAAATAATCGAAAAATAAACTAAAATTAAAAAAGTAAGCGAAGCGATGCCAGAAGGTAAGCGACGATAGATGAATGTGGTAGTGTACAGTTAGATCCAAAGACATCGAGTGCCTGAGGGAGTGCTTTGGAAAGAACTTTGTAGAGTGGAAGCAGAGAACAAGGATCCACAGCGTGATACCGAAGCAGCAAGTTTATACAACTAAATAATTGGTGTTCAGACTATTAAGCTAAGTAAATATCAAAAATCTTTTGAGATGAAATTTTAACTATCAAAAACATTTAAGTGAAATTCAATGAAGGTTCCCCTCAGCTCTAGCAGTCAATACATTATGTAAGTTGGCATAGTGAAGAGGCGCAAACGGCGAATCCAATCCAGTATCCAAAGACATCGATCACTATTTCAAGTTGGACGTGCGAATACCCCACGAGTCGCCCGACACACAGACAGCAAGTAGGGTGAGTGAGCCTCGAGACCAAACTTTACCGTCAGACTCGTGCTTCGCTAGCAAGCAGCTCCAAATTAAGGATTTAGGGCGTCATTTGACCTAAGAATTAATTTCTGTGGTGCACGGTGCAAAGTCTGCAAACTTCGTCGTCATTGATGACATATTCATAAATTGGATATCTAAATATTTACAGAAATAAAAACGTTCACACTAAGATGTGTTTCAAGCAACAGGTGTTAAAAAGCTTAAAAGTGTTCTGATATCTCTACTATATAGCAGAATATACATGTATAAATCTGTCACAAAAACTCTTTCTAAACGGTGTAAAGTAGCGACGTGATTTAAACATGTCATTATTTCTGCCATTTCTAAGTAAACAGTGCTATCTTCAACTTTTGTCATTATTATTAATTCATGGATTATATTTGAGAGATCTAGTATCATTAACTCAGTCTCCAGCATATGCAAAAAATATTTATGAATGCAGTGTTGCTCTTCGTGCTCACACCTACCATTGAAATTATAAAATATCTTTGTAAGCTCACAAACTCCCATCTAAAATAAATGTGAAAATGTTGTTAATTTTCGAAAACTCATAAAATGCCCTATAATTTTCTAAGCTAATAATATGCATTCCAGCCAATGAGAGTGCATCATTTTACTGTCATGGCCACCAGTCTTTGTTTACATATCGTGATTAAGCGTATGTTCCACACTTTTATTTTTATCAAACTATGCATTAGTAACTATAACATATGAGAATTCCCCGGATCGAAGAGAGGCGAGCGGCTGGTTATCCGGAGTCCTGGAAGGGCTGATCTCAGACAAACACCATTTCAGATCCGGTTAAAAAACTTATTTATTTTCCATTCAAGATGCAGTGGTTTAATATTTCACAAATATATAAATCTTAACACATAAAATTGATTCTACATTTACATTTACTTAGCAACTGAATTTACTTTAAGTTATAATACAAATAACACAACGAATTTAAATTAAATCCAACGCAAATCAAAACACAAAAACAAACAGTTCACATGTCACCTCCGCTGCCACGAGACCGCAGCTCGTCCCTCTCGGCGGATCGTAATCGACTGTCTACAAAATTCAAAAAAACTCCGTGCAAAGTTGGAGCTACTCTTTTCCGTAAAAATAGACTCGTCCAGCGGCCGAAGCCCGGGGGCTTCTTGGACGCCTGGCAACATGAAAGAGCGTTTTCTGCGAATTATTGCTGTTTGCCGCAGGCCGATTTCAGTTCAGGACACTAATGACACTTATACTTAAGAAAAACCAGGGTGTGTCACATAATAGTAGTTTTTTTTGATTTTCCAAAAACAAGCATTGACAGAGTTTTGATACTATAGCCCTCATTTTGTGGGTGTTACATGAGGTACCGTCCACGGTGATATTTTCAACTTTTAACATTAATATTAATTGATATATTTTGTGGGTGTTACTTACATAAAGTACGGTCCTACGTGATATTTTAATAAAGTCATAGTAAAGGCAACGTCTAAATGTTAGCACGGTCTATATCTGACGAAGTTGGGCAATAAATACTATTATAGTTTTCTATAGTTACACATAAACAGATGCAAGCCTTGTTTGATTAATTCGTCTAGAGGCGGACAGAGCTGCGCCTAGGGTGGTTGCAGCCAAAACCCCAAGCCAAATCGCCCGATGATTAAAAAAAAAAAAAAAAAAAATAAAGAAATGGTCACATTTTTTCAAAACGATATTCATGAGGCTAATTATTGAGTAACAAATATCTTTATAATTAAATAATGTCACTTGTTATTTATTTTCTATTCTAGATGCGTTGCTGTGTAACCCATATAGCCATTGCAAAAAAAAATAAGTGCATTTTTAGCCTGTGGTTGTCAGTGCAGCTTTTTTGTCTATCCCCGAAGTCGACGATGAACAATATAATAGAAAAAGACACAACTTAGATGGGTGACTATACGATATACTGCTGAAAGATGATACATATTATTTTAGAAAAACACTGAGAAAATACATTATGATGTGCTAAGTTTCGACATTTAAAACAGTAATGTAACAAAAGACATAGTTCAGTAATATTCTTTGTTATATCCGATTCATTAATTTGTATTATACCTGTAAGGTTATTTTTAACTCGTAAGAATTGATTCTGTCTCTGTAATTTTTGTTTTTCAGATATTAAAAATTTAATGGATACCCATAGCTGCTCTGCTTTCTCCACTTAAGATGGCTGTTTATTGTTCATATTAATTACATACTTAATATTTGATTATTTTTAAATGGTTCAGTAATTTTTTCTTATAATTTTCCTGATTCATTATTGTATATTACATTAGTAACGTCATTAAAATTTTTGTTCAGCTAAATGGACTTTTAATGTAGCTATATTTGTGATTTCAGATTAGTATTTAATGATTTGCAAGATGTACATAACATTTTAATTTTAGACTCTTTTATTTGATTTATGTATAATTTGTTTGCTAATCAGTATTTTCTTGTCTCAGTCCATGAACCATCAGTTTTATATACCTTCATTTTTACACTCAATTTTATATAAATAAGCCTGTTATGTTTGTATTTTTATCAGTTGATAAACTCGTGATGAGCGAAACCGGTCCTGCTCATTATAAATATGTGAAAGTAGTACAAATGAATTGTGTTTTATTTTTTTAAATATAATGTCTTTCCACCAAGAATTGACAGTTAACACCTTAAAAGTGAACACAAATTACTTCATCGCCCTTACTTTAGTCATTAAAAGAAGCTCACGTAATTACGCGGTCAATAAAATTTCAATGCATTTACTTTAACGAACAATTAAAAATACCATGTATGTTTCTCTTCCTAGAACAACTCAAAAAGATAATTTGTACGATAAATATTTTATTTTAAAATAAAAGTTAAGATCCTGGACTAAATGATATGATATAAAATTGTGCATCTTGTCTAAAACAGTATATCTAGATAAGCAAAATTAAGTTTAACGATAGTTCTGACGAAAGCGTGAAGCCGAAATATCAACAAACTGATGAAATTCTTGTAGAACTGAATTTTGTTAACAAACCTATTCAACAAATAATTAGTTTGCAATGTAAAGCTAACATTCTCAGCCTAAATAATATATTTTGAAGATGTCATGCATAATAAGTATTGAAATAAAAAAAAAACAAATTATTAATCATAACTATGAACAGATCATTCGTTTGTAGAATCAAATAGAGTCCTTCTATATGGCCAAATTATTATAACCCTCAGATTTCCAGCTGTCAGGAATTGAATACAGTTTTTTTAACGCTTTAATTTATTTCAATATTTTTAGGATTTGATTGATCGACTTTAACTTAAATAAATAGCATTGTAAATATAAACTCTAGCTTGATATTTGATTAGGTCATTATTAAACAGACTAGCAGAAGCTCTTTAGCATTTTTGTACTTTCAGAAAATATATCTAGAAAAAATGATAAAAAAACTTTATAGTGATAGTTTTTATAATACCCAAAACTGCTGGTAATTTCAAAGATAAAGTTAATGTTTTTGTTTTAAAAAATAAAACACAATTAATTTGTACTACTTCCACATATTTATAATGATCAGAACCAGTTTCGCTCACCACATAAATATGTGGAAGTAGTACAAATGAATTGTGTTTTATTTTTTTTAAATATAATGTCTTGACAAAAAAAATGATGATGAATTTGTTTCATTTGGAAACAATTTGCTTTTATTATATTTCATTTAAGCTCATTAAACTTTTCACAGATAATTATTGACTTTTAATGTGGCTTAATTTTTGAATTCAGTAAGTGATTTGTAAGAGGTCATTAACATGTTGAATATATACTATTTACTTTCTTTTATGTATGACTATCTGTTTTTTTTTTCAGTTCTTGCACCAATTGTTTGATATACCTTGCAATTATTAAAATTAAAATTTTGATTATTGAGATTTTGTACACTTCCATGTATTTTGTCACTAAAGACCCGGGTTTCGCCTTTCGGCATCTTCAGGAATTCGAGCGCACGAATGGACTCGAACTGACAGACAGTAAACAGTGTCTAACGTTTATATAGAAGATACAAATACGACAAATATTATTTACGAGATAAAATATTATACGTCTAGAATCCACACTGATACCGGAGATAAAATTTCGAGAATCGCCTCAATCCTTATTTTGTAAACAACACATTAACAGAGTGGTGAATTGCCGCTTTCCAACTACCATTAGAATTACCAGTGATTTTACAATTATAATAGCATTGTGGGTTTCGACGGGATGCAATTCGACGAAAGTATAAATATATACAATCATTCCACATTTAGTGACATCTGTTAGGTGTTTCAACGTATTGGATACAGCAACGGGAAGTTTGGAAGGTTCAGCTGTTCGTTCAGAATTGGCAAGGAATTTAACTGGGCTCAATTTGTTTAAATTTAATGTCATATAAATAGCATTTTAAAGATTTATATGTTATCTGTTAATAATGCGAAACCGGTACTAATCATGATAAAGATATGGAAGTAGAACAAAATAAATTGTGTTTTATTATTATTATGATATAGGAAGAGTAACTATTACGGTTTTATACAAGAGAAATGCGGGTTATACGTTACTTGGCACAGAAGACTTTTCAATATGTAATTTTTAAAGTGTGAAAAAGGCAATATAACAGTGGCAATATTATTTTATTACTATCTAAGAATCTTCTTTTGCCGGCCCAATAAAAATTATTAACTATTAGCTGGAGTATTTTTTGTAACGTTAGAAATGGATTAAAAAATAGTTTCGAATTATTTTGCGATACATGGCCATTTCACGTAAGAGCATGCATTTCCATTATAAGCTCACTTCAATGAAAAGTGAGGGTAACGGTGTTTGACCTGTGAAGTGACGATACTATTGTAGACCGACACCAGCTCAGGTTTTGGTGACACTAAGAATGCTTACAGCTTGCAGGGCTGAAGTCCTCTCCAAATAGAGTCATCAATAAACTGGGACGGCATCGCCTTCTAAACTAAAAGCAGTCGGCTATGATTTCCAAAGTTTATAGAGCCAGCTCGTAAAACTGTGATCCATCAAAAACTGTCTACGCCTCAGACAACATCAATGAAAACAATCACAATGCGATGTTAGTATATTGAGAACATGCTATAGTAAATTTAATACGATGAATATCCTTTGGAAATCCTCTACCATTACTGAAGGATAGAATTACAATAGTGTAGATATCTTACATATTAATATTTTTTATTTGTAACTGTCTTTTACTCTTTTACGTATGATGACAGATAAGTACTCGTGCCATAACAAATTGCGATGAAATCTTTTTTTTTTAATTCTCACAATACTAGTAATATTATTTTCCACGTGACACCGCTACCTATCAACACACTCGTATTCTAAATTGATTAGACAAAACAATAATACTTAAACAAACGGGAAGCTCGTTTAAAAGTCTCTAGTACCGGCATCTTCTTTATATTATTTGTTTTTATCGGCTGTCAAATTTACACTCATAAGTATAAAACTGCATATTTAAGCAAATAATTTGGATTATTGAGATTTTGTACACTTCCATGTATTTAATCCAAATTTGATATTGAAATTCCATCAAGCACCCTCAGTCGATGTCTTAAATTAAGCAAATACATTAAAATTATTCAAATCAATTGTTTTCTTCAAAAATGTCGGCTACTAATGTAGTGGATGTGGCATCCCAATGGAAGTATCTCGACAGAAATTTTCAGTTGCTCAACCTCTCTTTTTCGAAGAGAAAATGATATAAGAATATGGGTAGAACATGACTAGCGATTGGCTAATCGCTCTCGCTACGCTTTATTTTAGGATTGCAAAGGTGGGAGGGAATTATAGATATCACAAACATCCATGCCTACGAAAAGAAATCCATAGATCGATTAAAAATTAATTTATGAAACTGTCCGTACTGCGATTCGAAGAAATCCGCAACCTAATCCAACGACGTTCACCACTACCACTGCACTACGGACGCGACATTAATAAAAGATATTTTACAATATATCACTAATAAATTTTTCATGATTTTAAACTAAAAATATAATTGCATTACATATAGTTTAACTTAAAACAAAGACAAATATATATATCGTAATAAATATCTTCTTCAGACACTTCAAATGATGTAAATATTATATTCAGAACTGTATGTTCCTTCAATAATAACATAATAACAACATTAAAACACTTATTTGTGAATAATAATGTACTTTTCTCATTCTGTATCAAAATGAAGAGTATTTTTTGAATACTAAAAACGTTTAGATCCATATTAGAAATACCTCTCCAATAAGGTTAAAAATATATTCGCAAACGTAATGGAAGGATATTCGAGAGGCGTGATAGCGGAAATAAGAATCCGTCGGATAAACGTGGCTTCGGCGATGATCCCAGATTGCAGAAGCCTTTTAAGATTGATGCAGATGATATCTGAGGATCTTTTTAGATTGGAGTGGAAAATATCGAGTGACGATTCTGATTTGCTTCGCTTTCAAATGAAAAACAGCTCACACCAAAATTATTTCAGTTGCGGTTGAAAGACGCTAAATATTATAATCTGAATTCTGAATATCAAATTATCGCTTAAATTTTGTACATTTTTAAATGTTTCGTCATTAACTAACGACCCGACCATTCAGTATCTTCAGACTTGATTGTCTGTACACGGATTATCACTAGCAGTCTCTCTGACGAAACGTATGGAAATGTACAAAATTTGAATGATTTTAATTTGATATTAAAATTCCATCAAGCACCCTCAGTTGATATCTTAAATTGTTTGTTTAAATTTGTTTAACGAGAACTGGCTTTATTTATACTTTAAATGTTATGAATATTGAATGTTAAGAATTTAAAAGGAAAATTTTCCCACGCCCGCAAAGAGCTGGTGGACTGCTCGTGTGCTTAATCAGAAATACCGATAATTACATAATTATGATATTTATTAAATATGAAAATTAACATAATACACACGTTATCAAATTAAAATAATAAGACAATATTTTATTGCTCTTGTTATGTCGACAAATTGTGATATGATTTTTCGTAGACTTTGTAAAACATTTCTTTAAAAATTATCACGAATAGTTCCCCAAATATTCGAATATCGAATTGTTAAAAAAGGGCCAAATATATTCGGATACTGAATATTCGAGTTGGAGTCCCTACTGATGACTTACGACACAAAACTATACGAAAATGATTAGCAAAGCTTGTCTTAAATGCAGGAAAATATACCAGAGGATTAATCAAATGAATATTATTGCAGTGTGATAATTACGGCAGAACTGCACTTACGAAGTGCAATGAACAATCGGCTTTGAATATTGTATAGAATGGCCTCACTTAGTAACATACGAAATGAAAATTTTACTTGAAACTGAATATTAATGCTACGCGAGTTGTGTTTGTCAAGCGATGGTCTGTGGGCAAACATTGGGTTGAGTTAATACTGTTGAGCAAAATTCCAGTACGCATTTCGATCTCGACGTTGTACAAATTTGATGACCGCATTATTAAATATTAATTATTAGGATTTTTATATCTGTAAATGAGGGCAAATTAAAACATCGGTATAACGAACTAACGAAGGTGAGGGGGTGTACGAAAAAGCAGAATATCCGTTATGAAAAAATAAAGTTTTCCTAATGTGTAAATAAAAAGCTTGATTTTATATGCAAGACAAGTGAAATTTCCATTTATCAATTAGAAGTATTATGTTTTCAAAAAATGATAAGGGATGTGCAAGGTTTGGATGGGCTGTGGCTTAGAGCACGTCAAATCATTAGTAGGCAAGCATGAAAACAGGTACACCTTATGGTCATGAGTCATGACGTATTCGACACATTGAAAATATTCAATTTTCACATCTGAAGAAAAATTTCGTCCGTTTTATCTAAGTAGAATTGTATTGAAAACAATAAATGATTAACAATATTTAAGTTTTCACAAAAAACAAATCTCGGATAAAACAATAAATTAAATTTGTATTTTCGATATGAAATTAAAATAGATAAATTTGTTTAATTTAAGACATCGACTGAGGGTGCTTGATGGAATTTCAATATCAAATTTGAATTATTGAGATTTTGTACACTTCCATGTATTTTGTCACTAACGACCCGGGTCTCGCCTTTGGGCAAGTCAGTTCGAGTCCATTTGTGCGCCCGAATGCCTGAAGATGCCGAAAGGCGAAACCCGGGTCGTTAGTGACAAAATACATGGAAGTGTACAAAATCTCAATAATCCAGATAAATTTGTTTCTAATTTTTACTAAATGTATACTGTGAAATAATTTTCACAGTAAATGCCGAATCAATCGAAAATTTACTTTGAAACTAGCAAATCTCTTCTGTGGATTCGGCGGTAACTTTGTGTAAATTCATTTCTAGTATGAAATGAAAATTGATAACATTGTTATTCCACTGGTATGGAATGTTGCGATATGGTTAGTCTGAAGATGCGTCTTAAAGAGGCAAAACGCGTCACGTTAGTGATAAAACCAGTGGAATAACAAAGTTATTAGTTTAAATTTTATATTAGCAAAATCTATAATTTATAATATTTACAATGAATGTATTTCATAGGTATGTTAAAAAGTATATCTAAGATAAGATACGTTGTGTACATTGACTATGTATACATATAAAAGTTAAAAGCGAAAAAAATTTGAAGAAGAAGTTTTAAATATGATATTTTATTTAATTAAAATATTTCCCCCAAGAATCAACAATGTGTGAGTTATTTAAGCTGTTTAAGTGAATATCGATTGTAATTCATTGATAAATTCAATACTTGTAGTAGCTACTATCATAAATGGGATACGGATGAAATAACTTTCATCGTCACGCCGTAAAAATGGTGGATATGCCCTGGCATACATAGACCAGAGGACCAGATGGCATCGTAAGCATAAGCGAAGTGAAAGAGCGCGAGAGGAAAAGGTGTGAGTAGGCTGGCGGAGCGCCAAATTTTCACTGCGATTAAGAAATGATTTGAGAATGCAATGCTCGCTCGAAATGCATGCACTCGTTATCTATTTATAAATGTACGTTTCGTTTGCAAGCATCTGCAGCAAGGAAGCTTTTCTTTACGAGTGATATTTCTACGATAGTCGAAAAAGTCGTACAATGGTACCTAGTTATTTCTAAAAAAATGTTCGTTAGGCAAAACAATTACATTTGAAGTGAAATAAACAACTTTTTCGACCATGATAACAACATTGATTAACATTCATTCATTACAGTTTTTTGTACCACGACCGCTCCCAATGTGAAACATATGAACCGTTAATGGAGATATCTCAACACAGTTTTCTGCTCCTCTCTTTTTCAAAGACTAGTGGTTGGTAAATCGTTTTAGCTACGCCCCGTATCTTTTAGGATCAGAACTTCCGACATCACAAGACCTTGACTGAGGGTGCTTAATGGAATTTCAATATCAAATTTGAATTATTGAGATTTTGTACATTTCCATGTATTTTGTCACTTCGAGACCATTCGTGTACTCGAATGCCTGAAAATGCCAAAAGGCGAAATCCGGGTAGTTAGTGACAAGATACATGGAAATTTACAAAATATCAACAATTCAAATTTGAGTGAAAAATCAATTTATGAAACTGTCCGTACCAGGACATTCGTAACCTTAGCCAACGATATTGACCACTACACCATGGTTTACAGTATTTAATTATAATAAATATGGAAGAGCCAAAAATATTCAAAATAGATTTACTCAAAACTAATATTTCCGACGTTATCATTTCGGGGAGAAGGATGATGACATGTTTTCAAAAATAAATTGCATTGATTACATAATATATCGACTCACTATTACTTCTTGCAGTCTGGGATTTCTCACGATATTTTTTCAAACACAATGGGACATCTCTTACCTGGAAAGAAAGAAAAAACATTTTATTAGAAAAAATAACGATTTATAGTATTACAAACTCTATTATAAACTTACATATTTAGAATATCTGGGAGAAGCGTTTATTTTACATAATTTGTAGTTGTGGAATTGAGATGTACATAGCACATTAAAGGGTTACTAAAATTAATGTACCAATGGTTTGATACGATCTACATATCGCACATTCCGAAGAAAAGTGTAGTATTTAAAAAAAAATGAAACACAATTCATTTGTACTACTTCCAGATGTTTATAATGATCAGGACCGGTTTCGCTCATCACGAGCATTATCAACGCTCGTGATGAGCGAAACCGGTCCTGATCATTATAAATATGTGGAAGTAGTACAAATGAAATGTGTTTTATTTTTTTTTAAATATAATGTCTTTCCACCAAGAATTGACAGTTAACACCTTAAAAGTGAAAAGTGTGAATAAAAAATTCCTGATTTACGTTTGATATCGGAATAGTAAATATGATAATCTACACCCCATGAAAACCTATAATAGTCAGTTCTCTAATTCACCGCGAGGAGCCACTAGTTTCTCTTTTCTACGGGACTGTTTGTTCGAAGATTTTAAGTTTTTTTTGCTTTTCGCTCTCCTGTAAAATTTACTTTTTTTTTATTCACATTTTTTTTCGTGATGTGCGATATAATACTTGAATGGGATTATTGTATATTATGAATGATATCATTTTTCAATGGAATGAAAGAGAACGACAGAATCTCAAAATGATGACTACGTAACGATATTTTGCACCTGGTATCAAATTAGTAACGTGGAAAGAAAAGTGCACCGATGAAGGAAATTTAGTAAGGGTTTTGTAGGCAGGCATAAAAAGGTTAAACGTAAGCTTCGACACCATACTTTTATTGATAATTACTAAATAGAGCATTAACATTCAATTGCTTAAATGTCATGTTGTCAATACAGTCGATTCCGCTTAAGTCGGACAACTCGAGCTTAGTCACTTTGTCCCAAATAAGCGGATCGTTCTAATGAGCGAAGTTTTAGGATTTTTTTAGTTAATTATGTACGAATTTAATTATTGAAAAAATGAAGTAATTTGTTTGAACAAAATGATATTACTAAGACAAAATATGAATTCTTCATACATCATCAAACAAAATCTTTGTCTTGTTTTTGTTTTGGATTACAATTGCACAATATTTGTACAGTTATTAAGTACAGATATTGAGCTCCGCCATTGCCTTCTTGTACAAAATAACGCTTTATGTTTTTTTGCCGCCTGGTTGGTCACATGAATAAATCGATGTTCATCATCACTGTCGTCTTCTTCGCTTAATGAGTTAATTTAATAACATCAAAAATTTCATCTATACAGTCAGTCATCATTTTATTCACAACATACTAAATTCTTATTTATTCTCAAAATATTAATTTTTGCCCAATTAAATGGAGTTGTTTCTCGGATAATCGAAGGTAATTATAGGAGACCCGTATTTTTAGCATCTATTTTTTTCAATTTTCGCATTTTGGAGCATTTAAAAACTTGGAAAAAATCTATTTAGCATCTATTTTTACAAGACATAAATATCAAATAATTATCAATTCCAATGTATTTTAACATTTTTTTAACATAAAATATTGACAAATATACATAATTATTACACACAATTAAGGGGGGTTAAAATGTTCACTGTTGAATCTTATCTTACTAATGATGATCTAATTAAAATTTGATAAAATTAATCATGGGGCATGTTCCAATGGATGATTTTATTAGATTAGTGCGACGATCAGTTACTATTAAATTGTATTTGCTGAAGAATCTTTCAACATCAACACTATTTACTGGACACCAAATTGATTTGATGGCAGCACAACTAAATTCTTCGGACCTAACTTTCGTTATGACTCATATCTCATATGTATGACCTATATACGATATGTATGCGAAAGCTATATTTAAAAAAAAAAAAACAAGCAAATTTAGCAATTATTTGTGATTTTAGCATATATTTACATACTTTATGAAATTCGCATTTATTAGCATCTATTCCGAATCTTAGCATCTATTTCCCATCTATTTCAAAATGCGTGTCTTTAGTAATTACTATCAGTTTTTGTTCCTTGGGATTTGTTCCAATTTACCGGTGTATCAATTACACGGAATCGACTGTCTATCAAGAATTCGAAAAAGTTCATGTTGTTAAATAGGACTTTTTTCTAGGTTTTTTTCTGATAACATTTATTCAGGCTAAGTAATATGTTACAAAAAAACAGATATACATTAAAGTATAGCTGTTTTCCCTTTTTTTCAAAACATCTACAGACTCTTTGTTAAGCAGGTAGGCTTCATAATTTACCTCATATATTCGATACATTGACATGACTAAATTATAAAATAATGCGCAAAAATATGTAGTTATCTACTACAAATCGAGTATACTAACCGCAGAATTGGACTATCAATAGAAAGTGAATAACAAAGTGTGAGCAGTGTTATAAAAATGTGATATCAATTAAAATATGAATAATTGCACATTTCCTGGCACTAGAATTAGTTTTAATGACGAATCGCGCTCTTTGCATTTTGTGATAAATAGAGCGGTGAAAATATTAATGAGTGTTTTACCCAGTCATCATTTATAATGAACGCCCACACTGCGCAAAGGACATACAATATTTGCTTTGAAAAAGGTGTTGAATAAGAGTACATAAAATGCGGTCAACTGTCAATCCATAGTGAAGCGACATTATATCGATCGTGTTTTGGTCAATTGATGTAACTCTGAAAAAATACGAAAATTAGTTAATGATTGGCTCTCATTTTAAAGACGACAGCAGGTCTCGAACAAATGATGTGAATTTGAAAAATAAATAGATCAATTTTTTCAAGATAAACATCATTTGACGTGGGTTTTAGGTTTAAAAATTCTGACACGGCCACTTGATGTAAGCCACTATTATATCGACACTCCCAACGTATAATCCCGTATTTGCAACCATGAGAATTCAAAGAATTGCATTTCAAAGATTCATAACGCAACTCACCATATTAAATAATGTTTTCGATAAAAACAGTTTTTACTCTCTCCTAAACTATTTTGAGGGTTACTCAATTGGTCAAAACACTGTGGCTTATTATATTAACAAGAAAAGAATGATTTTGAAATATGATCAGGACTGGTTTCGTTTAGCTTAGTGGGCGATTGAAAACAGTTTATTAAATAATAGTTTTAGAAAATTTGCCACAGATTGCTCTTTTTATTACGTTTTAAATCGAATAAATTCATCAAATATGCAGTAAATACAGTACTATTATTTTTTGTTTGTCACACAAAAATGTTCAAGCGGTGAAACTTGCCGTACCTAATGAAATTTACAATTACAATTGACATATCGATGTGAATTTAGCTGTCTTCAACTCGCTACAGCATTTACTTCACGAGTTAAGAATCAAGGTAAATGAAATCATAGTTTAATTTCAAGATTAAGCCGGGCAGTAAATATAATTCCATTATATAAATTATTAATTAAGCGTAGTGGAATACTATTGTAATAAATTTTCTAACATTTTAAAATGTTGCAAATATCACATGTATGGGTCGACGTCCTCTACAATACTTTTTTTAAACGTAGATACGTAGTCTGCAAGTTAAGACGACAGCATATTACATCACATACTGCTATATGATACTAGTGTATTGCTATTACTAAGCATATCATACAAAGAACTGAATTAAAGAGCAACGATACAGATTTGCACAAGAATTCACCAAATAAAGCGATATTAATTCTAATTTGAATTGTTGAGATTTTGTACATGATGATGTCAACTCGAGTTCATTCGTGTGCTCGAATGCCTGAAGATGCCGAAAGGCGAAACCCGGGACGTTAGTGACAAAATACATGGAAGTGTATTCACAAAATCTCAACAGTTAAAATTAGGTTTTGAAATTCCATCAAGCACCCTCAGTCGATGACATCAATTATATCGATATTAATTCTGCTCAAGCAAAATATAACGCGTCGTGTAGACGGCGCAATATTTATAAAAGCTACAGGAAATGTGGAGGACGATTTCGAGGTGCGAGTATTAGATAATTCGTAACGTAAAAGCTTCAACAAATATCATAAATATTTTAACAGTTATGTTATGCCAACGGTTCACTACTGGCACATTTTCAATGGTTTGATTAAATAAAAAAAAAAATTTAAATCAATTTATTTTGCACACTTCCATGTATTACATAATAACATGTATTACATAATTACAATATTACATAATAATAAATACATGGAAGTGTACAAAATCTCAATAATCCAAATTTAATATTGAAATTCCATCAAGCACCCTCAGTCGATGTCTTAAATTTATTTTGCATTTTCATAAAAGTTTTAGTGCCTCATTGTATTTCATTTTTCAACTTTACACGCTTTAAATTTAAAACACACCTTATGGTGCGTCCAGACCAGAGCATTCTTGGGCACACAAATGGTCAGGCTTAGAGGCATCTTTTTCATTTTTACAAAAAAACGGAACACACTCCGTTTCAGAACCGATGCATTTTCTCAATAAAGAACGGAGTTATGGGTTATAAATAGTTATTTAGTCCATGACACAGCCAGTTTGGCTAGTATATTATTTCAAACAATTACAATTTTGAAGAAGAACGATGAATCTTCACAAGTAGAGTTTTGCAGTCAACTAAAGTGGCTTTTTAAAAGTCCTGAAAAAGCTACGCAGTGGTGGCGAACAAATGGCTGCAGGAAGTATCATCGCTGAGTGCGAAAATACGGCGCAAACACCGAAAGAATATTGATGGTGGTCATAATTCCAGACGCGCGGTTGCTTCTCCCGCAAACGGAAAGCTTCCGAAACTACGGTTCGCAACAAAATTACACACATATTTACTACAAACAAACGTGTCCGTGTAATGATTTTGTCAATATATTTACATTGTTGTATTCAATGACATGGATTTTCCATTTCTTTTTACTTTATCCGATTCTGAAAGTGGGGCGCACCTCTACCAAAAGAGAGTTGAGCGAGTTTTTTTACAACCAGGTATATTTAAATGTATTTTGCCGAATTAACTTAATATGTGAAATTTAAGTCATCGACTGAGGGTGCTTGATGGAATTTCAATATCAAATTTGAATTATTGAGATTTTGTACACTTCCATGTATTTTGTCACTAACGACCCGGGTCTCGCCTTTGGGCAAGTCAGTTCGAGTCCATTCGTGCGCCCGAATGCCTGAAGATGCCGAAAGGCGAAACCCGTGTCGTTAGTGACAAAATACATGGAAGTGTACAAAATCTCAATAATTCAAATTCTATATTAATCCATTACTTATTTACAGTCGTCCGTTAAACGTCAATCATTACACTCTTATTTATCGAAAGTTTAATAATAATTTGTTGAATTATACCTACATTACTTCCTCTACTCAACGCTGCTTTCCAGACCGCTATTTACCTGACGTTTATCAAGACTTCTAAACGTAATACTTCTATGAATTGAGATTTACTCTGGTCTGGAAGTTGCCATAATGTAATCGGTTCAACAGAAGGTAGCTACTTGTTTGTAATTTGAATTATACTATTAATTAATAATATTCTATTAGAATACATACAAGAAATACCCTTAGCGCTGGGAAAGCATACGGATTGTTGCAACTTGCGACGCTCGAGATAAAATACTTTCTTAAAAAGGTAACAGGGCAAAATATGTTTAGAGCAGATGGTTTGGCGAATCACGGAAACGAAACGCCACGACGAAAGCTAGCGACAGAGTCTCCGATGCCTTCGTTCTCGGGTTCCAGCTTCCTTGCTGCACAAACTTGCCGCATAATATTTACATAACCGTTCTCCGCAGAAAGAGTTATTAGGGATTTTATGACGTTGTAAGCAAATTGATATTTATGTTCCCAGTTTCGCGTCGAAAACCGCTCGGCTACTACATAAAATACACTTCGTTAAAAGCGGGAAGATGAAGTGGAGAAGATGTATCAGCTGTGTTAGCATTAAGTCCTCTTTAAAATTTGTTTGAATGATGTGCGATGATAATGGCATTTGCATCCAAATCTTCCTTAAAGTAGCGCCTCAAAGCGACACTGTTTTATAATTTGATAGGTTTCGTGAATTTATAATTATATAGTAATTAGTGCTCTACCAGTCGCCATACACTTGTTAATTACCTTCGACGCGCGTCGCGCGTGCTCCGCACTGAATGAGTTAAGAACGAAATGAGGATTTCTTCAACATATATGAAATGATGTAATACTATTTTAATAATGTTGCGACGGTTTTGCTAAGAGCAAAGCAAGGATAAATATTTTTGGTGTAAGAAGTTTTTTTTTGCGAATCTTGTCCTTATCTAATTTTAATGTACAATGTATTAATGGACTCTTGCCATCAATAATTTTCTATTTTTTATATAAATAATAAATATAAAAATTATTTTAAAGGCTCGATTTTTGACACATTCCAAGAACAAGCCTGAGGGACTCTACAATATTATTATTAAATATGACATTTGTAAATGTCAAATTGTAAAAATATAGTACATATTTTTCAAGAAATTATGTTCATACATAAAAATTTTGCGTCTGTGGCGTAATTTTCTATACCGTGATGGTTTATAATTTAAAATAAATGGTAAGTTATTTTGAAGATACCCGTAATTCAAATCTTGTTATTATTTTTTTAATTACAGTAAACATTTTTTTTTTAATAAAGTTTTTATTATTTAAAACGTGTCCATATTATTATATCAATTAAAAAAAGGAAAGGTTAGGAGGCGCAGAAATATTCTTAGGAGAGGCGCTGTAGCAATAAGGTTGGAAGCCGCTGCATTACATTGAAGATTATGCATGAAAAATATTTTGAGGTACACTTTGTATATAATTCCTTGAAGTGGCTTTTAATTTTATTCGTCTCAACTTGTATAAGTATATATATAAATTTTGATTGGCGACCATTTACACATATTCGTAAAGCCAAGATGAAAAAAGATTTAAATTGGACTGATCAGAAAATACAATGTTAGTAGAAATGGAAGAGTTGTAAATCGTAAAAAAAGTAGAGCACATTCGATGTTAGCCTAGAATCGAACACAGAACAGGAAGCAGCACTTTGGAAGCTGGACCATGCCGCGCCGCTGCCGGAATTAGCGACGGTGAGATAAATCATTTCCTAGCGAGGAAATCCGTGCAGCATCAAGCGGTGGGATTCGTACCTACTACACACAGCGCCCGATTAATGAATATAGTCTTGCAAAGTGGGACACGTAGTCCGAACACATAAGGTTGTCAAAAATAAAGTTTTTAAAATAAAACACTGATATTTTTTATCTGTACACAAACCACGAATGAAATCAATTTCGCAAGGACTTTCACAGCTGAACAGTTATAAGTTCATTTACAGCATACAATAATATAATCTCTACTATATAGCACAAAATACATGTAGATAACTGTATGTTTGTATGTCTGTCAGTCACAAGAACTTCTGTCAAATGGCGGACACTAGCGACGTGCAATTTTCACACGACATTCTAGCTGCAATTGTTAGTTCAACTTTCAATTCTCAACATTTAACTTTAAACCTGAAAGTGAAATCGCGATATTTTAGACGTTTCAATGCGGGATGAAAAAAGTAATAATAATAGTTGCCTAGCAACGGCTGAATACAAATATATTCTGCGAGTGACAGTTGAGATGGTAACGTGAACGCAGATATTTGTGTTAAATATTCAGTTTCATGTTATTGATTTGGTAGAAAGTGAGTTTGGTAAATTCGTAAAACTTGGAGTGCATCTGAAATCGTCATCGAAGATTAGCGTATGACTCTGATCGTATGTTTAATTTGTGGCGCTGCAGGAGCAATTATAAAATGCAGATCAACAAGCTGTCTATCGAGACGTTCTGTGGCGCCATAACAAGAGTGCAGGTGGCAAATTTGTCATTTTTTATTATAGGTGTAACAAAATAGGTACGGTTGACGGTGATATTTTCAAATTTTAACCAAATTTCAACATTAACTAGCCAACATCTAAATTTAATAACCTAATATAAGCGTTCTCTATCTTGGGCGCGGCCGGGTAAAAATACTAGTTTTTAATAAAGTACTGTACGACAGATAGTTTCCCCTACATGTTTTTCTCTGTTGGGGAAACAAGTATTTATTAATGGCTTACAATCAAATGCACTTTTGTTTAGATCATATTCACTTTCATAAAAATAATTTTCACTTATAACAAATAAATTCCACAAAAAACAAATTCTTTCAATAAAACTGTAGTGATCCCACATAATAAATATATTTTAACATTTAAGAAATAGTTTTCACTCAATATAAATACTCATACTTTGAAATCGATAGTTGCGCGAAGCTGTAATGAAATGTCATTTATTCTTCTACCTTATATTAGGCCGCCTATATTGTCTTAGCTCCACGCATTAGAATATATTACACAAAACAAACAAGACCAACCCTAACATAACCTGCTACAACTTAACTCACTTTGTTAAAGGAAACCGTGACTAATTGGAAACTATTAAAATCAAAGTTTGACTGTCCTAAGTTAAAACTATGTAATCCAAACTGCAAACTATCGAAATAAAAGTTCAAGTGCACCAAGTGAATACTATCTAACACAAAATGCAATTATTTATAGCCTTTTATTAATGAGAATGTATAGCCCCATTAATTTTATTATGCGTTCAATAAATAGGGGATGAAAATAAAAAGACTGACAGATACAATCATTAATTGAAATTTTGCATATTATATAGCTCCCACAGGAATTTTTTTCGAATTTAACATACATCAATATTTTATCAAGATGACAATTCAATCATCAATGTTGAGACAAATTAAATCTGATGCCATTTCTCAAAGATGTAAAACACGTTTCAAACTTAATTGCATAGATAGAACTCATCGAAAAATCGAACCGTAACCAAGCGAGGATTTGGCAACATGGATTTAAAAATAACGGGCATTTTTCACCCGGCTTCGCCCAAGTTAGTTGAAGTCTATATTGGGTCATTTAGATGTTGGCTACGTAATATTTAAATTTGGTTGATAGTTTCAAATATCACCGATGAATATGGAGCGGTTGCTCAGCAATCTTTCTCGGAGTTTGTTGATTTTTTTATTCCACATCAAAACGTTATAAATCTAGCGTTTTCAATTTAATTTTGAAAGAGTAATATAGTCCATGAATTAATAATAATGTTAATAGTTGAAAATAGCACAGTCGATCTATAAATGGCAGCCGGATTTCTGCATGTATTTTGTGCTATATAAATAGTGATATTTTGTGCTATAGAGGTATTAGAAAAATCGATATATTTGGCGTAATAAAATGATACGGACATTTCTTAAGCGAAATTGAGTTACCATTAACTTAGTAAAACTTATCAACTTCGCACAACACCATCGTCAAAACTATGAACATACGAGAGGAAGCATAACAATTTTCATGTGCCTGTGGGCGTCCCGATACGGTTATAAGAAAAAATATACCGCACAATTTAAGATATCGACTGAGAGTGCTTGATAGAATTTTGCTTGATAGAATTTTAATATCAAATTTGAACTGTTCAAATTTGATTTTTTATAGCGACATATTTGAAACTAGTAGGACGCCCGTCATAAATGACGGTATTGAACTTGAAATACTGAATGTCATAAGTAACTAGTTTTATTTTTTTATTATAATCAAAATGTATACCTACATGTGATAATAATAAAACGCCAACATACCGGTCTGGGTTATTATATATATTTATATACTTGAAGCAAAGGTTTTTTAACAAGAACAAGATTTTCCCATGGAGAGCGAGTGAAACTAAACTAATAAACGCACTTCCATTAACCTATTTTATTTTCTGCACACTGAAGACCATGCAAGCTTGGGGAATTTTCTTAGGATATTCCTGGCAAAAATTTGAAATTTGAAATCACCTTGTAAGAAAATCCGAAACTGTAGCGGATGATGGTGGATAAACCGTTGAGTAATATGAAATTAATCTAATAGATAAAAAATACATAAATAAATATAATAACTAATTAGTTTGGATGTACGCAAACTGGTTTTTAATTAATTTTTGAATAATTCTGTATTATTTTATATTATACGAGAATAGACAATTGAGATAACACAAACTAATTTTCCACTCCCTAACGTTCAAAATCACTTCGAAATATCTGATTGAGAATGATTTAGGTAGGTACACGAAATACGTGGTACCAAGATACGATCGCAACGTAGATTGCTTTGTAGTTACATAGAGGTACGTATGTGACGTACCCACGTAGACAATCGATAGGGGTTGCAATTCGGGTAAGCTTGTTTTTGTCTATACCGGGATTGTCCGTATGCAAAAGAGCGATCTTTGAATTCTCAATACAATGATTAATATGTCGACTATATTATATAACAAAAAATACATGTACTAATCTGTCTATGTGTCACAATAACTCATTCCAAAAAGTGTACAGAAGCGACGTAAAATTTGCATATTCATGCCATTGTTCAGTCAACTATGCTATTTTCAACATTAATCATTGTTATTAATTTAGTGACTATATTTTGTGGGTGTTACATGAGGTAGAGTCCACGGTGATATTTTTTAATTTATTACATTTATTGACGATGTGAAAATTGCACATGTCATTCTGGCTGGTTTTTCTAGGTCAACTGTGCTATTTTCAACTTTCATCTTTTAACATTACAATAAATAAATTTACTATATTTCGTGGAAATTACCTAATGGTAATGGTCTGTGGCGATATTTTGAAATTTCCAACTTTCAATTAGCTTTAACCAAAATAACGCCAATGTCTAAATGTAAGCACGGTCTACCCATGGCGCAGTTGGATAAGAAATACTAGTTATATAATGTAATGAACAATATTAAAGCGATAGTCGGTATAGTATAGAGGTCTGTACGGGTCCGGCCCGTGGGGAGGGTTCGGGTGGGTAAAGACAATTCACATTCGGGCTCGGACCGGGCCTGGGTAAAGGATTTGTTCTTCAGAAAAATATTTCGGTCTGTGTTCGGATCATGAATATATATATTGATAACTATAGAAATATTAACAATTGATAACTGAATACTGTTGATAACAAAACGACAATAACTAATTATTACGTTTTGAATATCATTGGAAACAATCAAATCTTTTGTTTGATAAAATAATGCCGCATTACATCATCATTTTACATTTTGGTAACCTGAAAGGCTCATAAAATCTGGAACAATGCTTTGTTTATTTAAGAATCACCGATACTAAGTTAAAATAGTTTGTTCATAAATAGAGTGTAATATTATTCAGTATCTGCTTTCTATTGGTTTTAGGTAGTGGATAGTTTCTTGTGCCAAAAAAGTCATTATAAAAAATACAACAGATTCGTTAAAAATGAGTTTCAACGATAGAAAGTGGTGACTGTGGTGTTGTGCGGAAATCATTTCGTGAAATAATAGATTTTTCTTCACCTGAAAAGTTGGATAGGTACGTTGAGTGTGTTAAATGTCAATCAATTTTATGCTATTGTATTTTTTTTATGAATCGGTTTTTTTTAGGGCCGAGAAATAAAAATTTAGGCTTCGGGTCGGGTTCGGGTAAAGTAAGTATTAAGACTCAGGCTCGGGCCGGGTCGAGCCTGAAGTGGACGGGTTCGGGCCGGGTAATTTAATCAAATTTCGGCCCGTGCAGACCTCTAGCATAGTAGAATATATCACGAATAAGACAGTTGATAAGAGTGATAGAGGCCGTAGACTTCGGTTACTTTATGGACAGTGAAGTATTTTATTTTTATGAATCAATTTGTGGATTTGTTTCCGAATGTATGGAAATGGGCGATGTCTAAATAACCTGTCAACAATGCATGTTGTAAAAATAGGGTGATAATACATAGCTTACCGCTAGTCCTATCAAGTCGACAAAGAGAGGTTGAGCGACTGACTAACAAGCACTTCTGGCAGGAAAAACTCCTGCTGAGATAAGCTCATACATTGAAAGCAGACCTGGTTACACAAAAAGACAAATCGAGAAACGATAACAAGAAAGGAAGGCGCGTTTTCTGATTATCCTGGTAGGTAGATATTCCTTATAATAATACTGGTATACCCGGATTCAAACGTTTAATAAATTAAGGTTGCAATATATGAAATAATTTTAATTCATTAACGGCCTGTTTTTTAATATTCGTATTATGCGAAATCATTTAATTATTTATTTAATTCACCGATCGTACGATGTAAATACCGAATAATTCTGGACAAAGAAATTAGCAGCGACTGCCACCCCTAGCTTTGGAATATATATTTGCACGATAGGGGTGGCCTTGTTGTCACTTACCAATCGAATTTCACGCTCGGTTTGAGTGGAATCGGCGGCATTCAATTGCCATTGATTCTAGGAGTGCAGTAACTAATGCACGAATTGTCTAAATGATGCAACGTTTACATCTGCAAATTTTGGTATTGGAAGTTAAATAGGATATGAGGCCCTTCAGAAGATAAAATGTATACGTATAAGATATATCGCTGTTCGTCATGCAATACTGCGGAAGCGACCGTTTACTAAAACTTATATTGTATTCATGCAATATACACAACATTTTTTGTGTGTGGGTTACGTCCTTTTTCCTTTCCACAGTCGATATATATAATATTTTTTGTGGTGTGCCGCGGCCACCTGAGGAAAATTATGGTGTGCTGTGGAAGAGAAATCGATTGAAAAATCAATGATTTTTTCCATTGGGGAATTCAAACAATGTCTTAAGTATGACCACTGAATTACGGAATATATCGAATGATAAACGTTGTGAATAAAGTATTCTTACTTCTAAATAAATGAATTTTCACAAAGTTACCGCCGAATCCATAGAAAATATTCAATTGTGTTTTTGCCAACTTCGATTTCACAGTTGTATGGTGCGACGGTTTATCTTGGATTTATTTACAAACATAATATATATCTTTTTTTCTATGAAAACAGAAAAATATGTGTACTATTTTAATGACTGCTTCCTTTAATAAAGTCTTTTAGAAATAGTATGTATAGTTTTTCTTCGGCCTACAGAGTGAGGATATATTATATGAATACTATCCATTCGGCTGTCATATTACACCAATGAACTACGGCACTTGTATTGGTGTCCAAATTAATTTATATGCGTGTACGACCGGCTTTCAATTCGTACAATAACGGGCAGGCGATATCAATCAGCGTAGGGTTCTCGTATCGGCCGTGCGGTTAAAACCGGGGTCCGGTTCCATTCCATTGTTTGAAACCGGGGTTCCCCGCAGACGCAGATAACATTCGGTTAAGTCACCCGGATTATAACTGATCGCCAGGTTTCCATAAACCGCATGGATTGTGGATGCCAGTAATCGAATCGACTATCAGAACATGATTAATTGCTATTCGGCTGATTTTGGTGAACGGTGTTGTGAAAATTACACGCGCCGCTTAGCAGAATATTGTCAAGTTGAATTAATGTAATAATACCTATGTTAGTCTTGTAATCGAGCGGTTTCATACACATAAAAGGGTGGAGGTGGGGCAACCAACTTGTGTAGTCTTGGAATCGTTTAATGGACCGAACATCATAATATAAATGTGGTACGGCAAACTGTAGATCCCACAGAATCAAAATTTTACATAACCATAAATAAGTAAATATATGATAAAAATCCATCCATTTAAAAGAATACCAAAATTGTGTTCATTAGGGTAATTTTCAAAAAAATACTTCAGACACACATCATAGGTAATAGAGGAATGCACGGGCGCGGGCATGGCCCGTGGTACGTGTTAAGATAATTTAGATTCGGCCCAGGGGAAGGAATTTATTTTCCAGAAAAATATTTGGGATATGTTCGGGTCATGACTCATGACTGAAAGATGCGGCAATGCTACTTACAACAAAAAGTTGTTTGCTTCGAACATTTATCTTATCATAATGTATGTTCATCGTTGTAAACATTACCATATATATTGATTGAATTGGCATTTACTTGGTAGAACGCCATTACAATATAATAAAATAACAAAGTATTTAGTTCTACAAAATTATTATCGTTAGTTAATAGCTAATATACAATTAAATTAAAAATTGATAACTTAGTTATTATTTTTAATTTAATATTTAAATTTTATATTAAAAATGAACTTCCACAAAGTTACCGCAGAATCCATAGAAAATATGAAAATAGTAGCTATTTCAGCTTTAAGCCATCGCCAGAACTAACTAGTTTTTTTAGAACTAAATGCTTTGTTATTTTATCCTATTATTACCATATATTGTTTGAAAAGTATGGCGTTATCATAAATATTTTTTGGAAACTTGAATATGAGAAAGCCTTCGTGTGAACTAATTGAAGCAATGCTTTCTTTATTTACGAATGACTAATAGTTTATTATTTGTTCGTATATAAATAAATTGTTTATATTATTCAATAGCTCGTTTTTGTTGTTTTTAAATGGTTGGAAGTTCTAGTACTAATAATTGATTACTGTAAGTGGTTTTATTAATTTCTAAAAAATCTATCCTATTCATTTTAATTCATTTTAATTTACTCAATGGAGTATTTCTACATAATTAATGTCTATGATATAAATGAAAATTTTACGATAGAATATATTTGAAGATGATTCTCAAAGAAGCGAAAAAGTGTTGCACCTGGTAACCATTAGTATAACAATGCTATCAGTTTTTCATTGATTTTAACATTTACACCATTTGATAAAATAATAACTGGCCAAAAGGCAAGAGAAGGTATATTGAATTCAATGAAGACACGAATCTCCAGCATATCGAGGTAAAGTAGTGGGATCGGCGGCACGAGTAATATTTTCAGCATAAACCAAACTCTTCCGGTTATTTTGTTTTCCATTGAACGGGCTGTCGGCTGTTTGTTCCGCTGGGAAAATGGCCGTTGACAGATGTTTTCAGCGTTTCGTGTCGGAAGTCTGGAAGCGGATTTTTAAACCGAATTTCCAACAACAGTGAGCAATTTTTATCACGTTACATTCAATATCATTCGACAGATTTATTATGTTTCAAACAGACGAATTCTTGTACATGTCAGTATCACCTCAACACAAGAAACTTATATTGGAAACAAATATATTATTATTATGAATATCGATCGACTGTCTTTCAATAGTTTTATTTCAAGGTACAAATTTATTTAGCTTTAAGATTTTAAATTTATTTTAGGAGCAATCATTTTCATAACGATCTTGCATTTCTGTTTTACTGTATTAATTAAAATAATAAATTAAATCGCTAACAAAATATACATTATTTTGTCATACTTTGCATCATTAGTGTTTTTTATTGTTCTGTCTACTATCAGTAAATTTGTTCGCAATATTTATTCATAGTGATGGCCGAACAATGGGCAACGAAAGGCCGACCATTGTATTTTGGGGACCGACCACTGGGAGAATTGGCATTTTTTTTGTAGACTTCTATTATTTTATGCTGGGTAAAATATTAACTATTTTATTTTTAGTTGGTTCTATTACTTAATCCCTGTTTAACGGACTAATAGCGAAAAAAATACGTATGTATCATTCATTGACTCCTCAATCCCTTTTGAAAGTACACCTGTCACTTAACTGGCCGACCACTGGCGAAATGACACTATATGTCATATATAGATTTGTTTGAATATATCGAGATTATACTGACAGAAGTTCTGAGATAATGGCATTTAAAGCATTATTTTTTTCAATGCACTCTAAGGCACTCTCTTCCAAGTAAAATTGTTTGTAATTTAAAAAGATTTTTTACAAAGAATAATCTTTTTGATGTAAAAATCATAAGATTTAGTATACATTAGTTAAAGTCTTATCATGCTGTCTGTTAGACATAACACCGACCGCTTTCGAGACACTATGAAGCCATTTTGCAAAATGAAGCGACGATATGTTATCACTGCTTATCTTTCATTCTAATTTCCTTGGTGAGATATGATTCGAGAAGGGTTCTGGCCACAACTCACGACTGGGCCGTATACCAAACACGATTAGGCCGTGTCAAATAGTGTATTATGTCAACAACGTATTGATCAATTTATCAATCTTGTACACAATTGAAAAGTATATATGATACATATTATTCCCAAAGCTGAGCATAAGCACAACAGGATAGATGTCGATAAATAAAAAGCAATTTTGAAATTTAAAAAAAACTTTTCAATAACCACTATTCATTTTCTAAAATATTGGTTAAGCAATCATAAAAGAGTACGCAGTCAATATTCGGGTAAATAATATTTAATGTTGATCAAATAAACGGAGCTTTATCGCAAAGTAATATTCCAAAGCTTCCTGTATTTAGGTAAGGTTGAAATATTTTCATTGATCGCAAAAGCAATTAATCGAACGAACAGTTGAATTTGTGTGTCATTTGCAATCAATATTGGTTTAGATGGAGAAAGCAATTCGTCATAATAACGCGAAAAACAGACATCAATAACGATTATATCACAGCCAATTTGTATAGACACGGATATTTGTTGTCTAATGAAAAAAAAGAAAGGTATAACCTTCTCGGTGATGTACGATAAATATTTGAAATATTAGTACAGTGAACTCTGGAAGTGCGAATTATTCGGTTATCAGATTATCCGAGCTTTAGTTCAATATGTATTTAAAAAATATATTTTAAATGCGAGAACGAATTTAAACCTTACACCACGAGTCGTTTTCGCATGAATTGTTTACGACATGTTTACATGTCCAAGACTTCTCGTGTTTCCGGCCAAACTAGAAGGAAACATTTGTGGATATATGCTTTAAAAAATAGTTCAACCAGGTAGAGAAATAAGGTAGCAGATCATGAAAATGCCAAGTAAGAAAATATATTTTTGAATATTCAGTCTTTCGCATTTAAGCTTTGGACTGCCGATACGCAGCATTGATCATTAGCCCAATGTATTACACATACGAATGCGGATACGCACTTGCTTGTAGATTACATATTTTTCAGCTTCTTCATAATCTTCGATTAATTTTAGTGAGAATGCGACGAGTTCAGTTTATTTCTTGATGTATTTGGGATAGGTAATATATAACTCTTCAATTTTTTTACTGTTGAAATTGTACTATTTTTTACCATAGTGAGCGTTTAAGCAGATGAATTGACTGAAAATAAATTCGTGCGAAAACTGCTCGAGCGGTAAGGGTTAGAGTATAGAACAAAAGGATTCTAATTTGTGTGTATAATTAATTTTTTCGTTTTTATCGATATCAAATGATAATGAAAATGAAAATAATAACTCCATGTTTGTAAATCAAAGGAACATCTCAGACACATCCAAAACTAATTCCGATCTAGTCAATTAATTAACGTCTTCGTTTGTATGCGTGAGGCGGAAAGCTTCGTCAAAGTTGAGTTCCGTTGTATAAAGCACAGTCAAATAGGCTTCTGGGCATCGTACTTAGTTAGGTAACCATAATAGTATATGAACTATTCGGGTCTACGTACTTGCCAACCAAAAGCCGAACTCTCGTCAAACTGAATTCTACCATCAAGTATTTCTCCTTTGTCTTGGGCGAGCATTTCGGCAGATCTTGCTGCGTCACTCAGATAGTTAGGTGCTCGTAGATAAAGGGATTTGCAGGATGCGTAAGCAGATTCGCTATCAAAAGGGTATACTACAATTGCATTTAATAAATGGATTTTCATATAACTTTGCGAAGAATTTTCAGAATAAATAAGGGTATTTAAATTACAAAGCAAAAGCGACATGGTAATAAATCCAATTTTAACAAAACCTATTCCATATCAAATTTTAATTGTTGAAATTGTGTATATCTCCATGTGTTTCGTCACTAACGACCCGAGTTTCGCCTATCGGCATCTTCAGGTGTTCGAGTACACGACGAACTGACTGAAGTTAGTGACGAAACACATGAAAATTTAAAAAAAATCGAAAATTCAAATTTGATATTAATTTAAAATATAAATATTCCAAACGTTTTAATTTAGGTTATTGACTGAGGGTGCTTGATGGAATTTCAATATAAAATTTGTCATACGTCAACTGGGTTTCGCCTTTCGGCATCTTCACGTCTACGGATGTGCTTGAAGACAAATTAAGAAAAAATATTATCACTCAGTCTAGGAACCACATTGATATCTGAATTTCTTTGATAATAATTATCTTTAATCTTAGTTAGGAACATGATTGCACAAAAATTAAAAACTGATGGGATTTTGCAATTGAATGTGTATCATTGATCGTGTAAGGTTCAAATAATGATCAAAAAATTACAATTTAAAGCTGCAGAATTGTTGGCATTCTATTCTTCAGGGTGACTATATGTTTCACTTTTAAGGTGTCAACTGTCAATTCTTGGTGGAAAGACATTATATTTTAAAAAATAAAACACAATTCATTTGTACTACTTCCACATATTTATAATGATCAGGACCGGTTTCGCTCATCACGAGCATTATCAACTGAAGATATTAATTTAGTTGATAATAACTCAGTTGATAATGCTCGTGATGAGCGAAACCGGTTCTGATCATTATAAATATGTGGAAGTAGTACAAATGAATTGTGGTTTATTTTTTAAAATGACTATATGTTTATTATTCGATTTACAAAATATCCCCTTCTAAGCAATTCTTCGAAAACAATTATTTTTTACGTTGGAATAATTTGAAGACTGTTGCTCATTTTGAGTAAAGAGACAGGAATTATTTTAGGATAGGCCCGATCGCTCTTTCTTATAATTTGATTTTAAATAAATACATGTAATGAAAAACGTTTTCTCCATCTTCAGAAATAATTTTAGTTTTTTTAATCGAATTTTTAATAAGAATATTATAATATATAATCATATATCATATATCAATTAATAAGAATATTATAATATATAATATAAGTTGTAAGCGTATAGTCAATACAGAATAAAGATTATGTTTGAATACGATCGCGATGGGTAAGCAAACTTTACCCACTATTGTCCGGGATAGAGGGCGCTAACATTTAGACTTAGACGTTGGCTATGTATATTATGGGGTTGTTTTGGTGAAAGCTAAGTTTGAAAGTAGACAATATCACCGGGACCGTACGTCATGTAACACCCAAAAAATATAGTCCATCAATTATTAATAATGTTAAAAGTTGAAAGTTGGAAATATCACCATGGACCGTGCCTTATGAACACCACAAAATATAGTCTATCAATTAAAAATAATGTTGAAGATAGCACAGTTGGCAGCCAGATTGACAAGTGCAAATTTGATGTAATTGATTTCACACCTATTAAATAATAAATAAATAATTCTTTTAAGAGTTAAAAGTGGAAAATATCATCGTGAACTGTACCTTATGTAACACCCACAAAATATAGTCCATCAATTATTACTAAATGTTAAGATTAGAACAGATGACATAGAAATGGCATCCAGAATGACATGTGCAAATTTCACGTCGCTACTATATAACGTTTGGGAGAAGTTCTTGCGACAGACAGACCGCTTTATAAATGTATTTTTTGCTATATAGTATAAGTAACTGAAGTTTCTTAAAATGTGAGTAAAAATCTAAAGTGAAAAAGCATGATGACGTAATTTAAGAAAAAAGTTACTTAGAAACGTCGGCTAAGCGCGTACGAGCGTAAACTAAAAGTTCTACACCTGCTCCACAATTTTAATCATAATAAGATAATATCATCTTTCAAAATCTTTCCAAACAACGCGGTGCATAGGTACGCGAGCGCAAATGAAGTTTTTTTTCCATTATAAATACGATAAAGTTTGCAAGTAAAAGCGTAAATAAACATTTTCCCCAGCGAAGGAATCTCGAGCAGGTCCCAAACTTTCGCTGCCACTGGACAAAAACAGTAAAAATCTTTTTCTTTAATTTGTATAATGTACGATTGAAAAGTTTGTACCGTTTGTCGAGTGGTGACGCTTTTGCATCAAGTCATTTCATTTACATCACGGATTCGTGTCCCTGATAAATCATTTTATGAAAAGGTGACATCCTTACAACCTTGAAAGCGGGGCATAAGGAAAGATATTATATATTATCTAACAAAAGCCTTCTTTTCTCATATTTATTTCATGTGAGGAAAGAAAGATTTAACGACTGTTTTATAACGATAGTCCAGTATAATTACATTTTTTCTTCACTTGTAAGGGACTAATTCTTGTTATAAAGGCATTATATTTTAAAATTATAACACAATGTGTTTTGTACTAATGCAACATTTTTAATACTTACTGATACATTAAAAATGGTACAGTATACATGTGTTTTATTTAAAAATATATGATGCATTCCTATTGCTGCAGCAACAAATTTGAAAATGGCTAAAAATAAAGGTTTTTTGGTATGGTCCAATTTGAATGTTGATTAATTTGCCCTAATGAGTGTTGTGTTATTTTCTATGAAAATGAGATTATTGAATATTAGTATTTTTAAGACGGCTTCGTCCGAATTACAACGTATATATTTGCTCATTTAGACGTTAGAGTTGTTTTGGTGGTAGCTAATGATGAAAATATTACCGTGGACCTTCATGTGATAACCACACTGATAATTAAACGTTGGGTATAGTGTGGCGTTGTTTTGGTGAAAGCTAATATTGAAAAAAGTAAACGGGACCGTACCTCATGTAACACCAACAAAATAAAATCCATTAATTAACGATAATGCTAAATTTGAATTATTGAAATTTTGTACACTTCCATGTATTTATACCCGGATTTCGCCTTTTGGCATCTTCGGGTCGTTAGTGACAAAATACATGGAAGTGTACAAAATCTCAATAATTCAAATTTGATATTGAAATTCCATCAAGCACCCTCAGTCGATGTCTTAAATGATAATGCTAAAATTTTAGCTTTGAAAATAGCGCAGTTCACATAGAAATGAATATAGAAAATTAATTACCCTAAAGAAACCAATAATTATAACAGTATATCATGATTAAATCAATCGCAAAGGCAGTATAATTTCATAAGTTATAAATACGAACGTAATTGCAAATGGATAAGATTAATTACAATCTTTTTTTATTTTATTTTTTTAAATAAAACACAATTCATTTGTACTACTTCCACATATTTATAATGATCAGAACCGGTTTCGCTCATCACGAGCATTATCAACTGAGTTATTATCAACTAAATTAATATCTTCAGTTGATAATGCTCGTGATGAGCGAAACCGGTCCTGATCATTATAAATATGCGGAAGTAGTACAAATGGACTGTGTTTTATTTTTTTAAATATAATGTCTTTCCACCAAGAATTGACAGTTAACACCTTAAAAGTAATTACTTACAATCATTTACAATGCACGATATTGTATCAGTATCACGTGACTGAAAGCAGACTGATCTGGGCAAACTTTGCGAGTCAACAATAAGGACTGCAAGAGCTTATATTAAAGCAATTAAAACAAAAGTTAGCGCGGCCGTAACTCGCGGGGGATGTTAATAAAAAGCACACCGAATAGCGGAGGTCATGAGGAACGTCCACTTTTCCGGGGGAAAAGGTACCAAACAGGGCGGCACAGGCGAGCATGGGTGGTATAAAGTACACAAACAACACGGGGGGCAAAAAGTAGCTTCAGGAAGGAGGGAGGACCCATTAAAAGTTGTTCCGACGCCTCCGGGGAAAACCGTCGAGAGCTCACCTTCTCGGACAGCGAGGAAAAACTCTTGAGAAAATACCGTTTTCAGCCCTGAAATACTGATAAACAAGTAGTTTCGGTAAACAAGGATTTGGATAATACTTTTTGTATGTGTGAGTTGGATTCAGAAAAACTTTAATAATTAATAAGTCCCGAATGATATATTATGAAACATTGTTATAATAATAAAAATCCCATTTATTTATTGATCAATCAGTAAAGAATATAACAAGTATTGAATAATTTGAAGCCGATGACGTAGAAAATAAACTGATTCTACACAAGCGTAGGTGGGCAACACCTCTAATTCGCAGTATTTGAAACAATTTATCGACAAAAAATTTGTTGTATCAAAAATGAATGTAAATGTACAATGTAAAAAACGCGTTTTCTTGCCGTATACTGACTGGCTGATTTGTTGAACACAGTTTCGTATTTGGTAGTAGGTATTACATTAAAACATCCCGAATATTTTTCAGCAAATTCGTTTTATCCCATTATGCGGATATGTTTAATTAACGACAACGTTAATATTATAGTTTGTTTCATTACTAATATTCGCGGTAGTGTAATTTTTGACAGAATATTAATAATTGTTAAAACCTCGCTAATGCGAAAAGCTCGCCATTAATAATGTTATTTATACGTATGAAAAATAAGTTCTTTATGTATATCTCTAGCCTCGCGATTCTCATTAATATAGTAATTAGCAACAGTGCTAATCAAGCTTCATTATCTATCTCTCTCTCTCTCTCTATATATATATATATATATATATATATATATATAAATGAATGTTTGTTTGTTTGTCCCCCATGCGTTCCTTAAACATTCATCCGATTTTGATGAAACTTTGGTGAGTTGTTGTGCGTACACTCGTGAACTCGCGTACATTTGTGTTCACTTTTAAGGTGTTAACTGTCGATTCTTGTGGAACGACATTATATTTCAAAAATAAAAAAAACAACAGATAATCTTTTGATTGTAAATTTCAACTCACACAGCACGGTATACAAATAACTATCTTACAACTTTAAAAGGTGCCAGTTTATCTCTTATAACATCTCCAGATAAAATTAAGAATAAAAAAGATGAATAGTGTATTGTAATTAATTATGGATGTGCCTATCTCGCTCGTTGATCATGTCATCTCCTTATTGGTCGCCACTATACAGTGCTCCGATATAATCGACCCCCTGACGATCTGTAATTTCGACCAAGTAGATCAACGGCTTTCCAGGACGACGGAATCCACTCTTTGAGGCATCCTAAGCATATCCCTAACCCAGGTCAACAGCCGCTTTTAATTTTGGTACGATATAAACGTCGATTAAGTGTGCTTTTTATTTCAGAAAATATTGCCGATAACCAACCCACAGTATTTGACTTGATCATCTTAGTGATCAGTTACACCGGGCCACGGTTTCAGGCAAATGTCAGAAACATCACAATGTTTTCAGTCAATTTGCTTCTGATTAAGTACAATCGAGAGTGTTTGTAGCATTTAGGTCCAACGACGCTCATTTGAATAACGAAACTATTCATACGGATTGCCATCTTCCAGGTATCTGCATTCGTAAATTTTTTCTGTTTCGCGCTCTTCACAGAGAAGCTTTCTGCGCGCATGGTTTTACTCGAAACGTTTTTTCAAAGAAATGCGTAATAAGTTGATTTGAATTTTCCATCCAATTAATGTGCGTGCAGTAGGTATTGACGATGGGCCTTTATATATAATTTTATGATTTGTAGATTTATTGAGAAAATGAATTGTTAGTAACCTCGCTGAAATTGTGATAGAAAATCAGATTGTTCTGAATTCCCGTTAGTCTAATTGTTTTGATGTTCCGAACATCGTTATTGACAGCTGGTTGTTATGCTATCTATTGAGAATTAAAAGTCGACAGACCTTTACTTTTTAATTATAGTCAGCAATCATGTCAGGCTAATTACTGGTTAGGAATTTGTTTAAAAGGTTTCGGGTGATTTAGGTAGATTAATAATACGTGTGTTATTAAATTTAAATAAAAGTACAGATATAAAATTCGGGTGCCACTCTTTACAATAAGACAAATAAAATGATATCGAATAATGCATTGGTGAAGTTTTTATAATACTTATTTTTTAGTGTTTTGTTGATAATGTGGGTAAGTGAACCTTATGACTACAAAAAATCAGGTCTCATGTGCTGAGCATATTTATATATGTGGCGAGTCATCAAGGTAGACGATGTAAATTTTCAAATATTTATCAGACGTAATATTTGTAAAGGTTAAGGCCACAGAAAATGAAAATTGAAGCGCTGACCAATATAGACGACGACAATTCTGAATACGTAATGATAAAGGTGAACGCCATGAAAAAGCAAGTCACCAATGAACGAAGGCAGAAAACATACGGCCTACGGTGGCATAAATGGACAATCATAGGAAAGGTCCGATATTCTGTCGTCGCGCCTAGAACTGAAGACGTCTCTAGGATCCACATAATTGTCACTTTAAATTACCATCCCATACCTAAAGTTAGATTTCGTTATCATACAACATTTGGAAATGATTTTCTAAATATACAATGGTTTGGTTTCGAAGTTTAACGAACTTCTTGACACGCTTGTCTTTATAGACAAAGATATTTCTATAAACAGACATTTTCGAGTAGGTAATTAGAAGGTTTATTGACTTGTGTGACAATATTATAATTGAGGGGTGAAACTATAAGCAATAACAGAATCTTCAAAGTTTCTATCAAATGAAAAGCTGTCCTCAAAGCAGGTATGATATCATTCTCATTTTGCAATATATATATAGGTATACAACTCAATGAAACGAAGCCGTGAATGCAGCGCCAATACTTTTTAATGGGATTCGTAAGTCAGCGAAGGAACTAATGAACGGCAAGTTATGGTCTCGTTAAGCTTTCGCGGGCCACGGGCTCCGGGAGGGAGAGCTTTGTACGAATCGCCCGGCCGTGGCGATCGACACTCAAAGGAAAAGTCCCATCAAGCAGCGGGACGCACGGAATGATTTTTATAGTTCCGTTGCCGCTCCGTTTGAGATTGTCGTTTTTTGTGCGATGGGGAAAAAACACGGCCGCAGCACGACGAAGGCAATCAGTTGTTATGGATAATAATGTCGGCGAGGTTGTTATTTTATGAATTGCTGTATTCAATAGGATGCAAGAGTCAGTACTTTGACGTCTTGAATAATGATTGGTTTAATATTACTTTTTCTGAAACATTTTTAATCAACTGTTTTGAAACGAAATATTAGTTTACAACAATGAAGAGCGGGCAGAAACAGCATGGTATTGGGAATCAGAAAATAAACGAAAAATTTAACTATCGAATAAAAAAAAAAAAAAAAACAAACAAACGAATCTTTTCGATTGAAAATGTTTCGATACGTAGTTTAAATTCATATTGATGCATATAAAAAAGAATAAATAATGATACTTACAAAAATGTTTTTGATGTAGGCGGCTGTGAAGGAGAATTTTATTTAAATAAATTTGCATGCTTTGCTAAGAAACAAATATAAAACTAAAAAACGATATAAAGATTTAAAGTTAATATATATTAACTGTATTGTCGGGTTCGTGGTGTAGTGGTCAACGTTGCTGGCTTCGGTCATGGATTTCACGAGTTCATATTCCAGTACGGATAGTACCTATGCATAAATGATTTTGATGTCTAAAATTTCTTCCCACCCACCTACCTGATCATTAAGTCGGGGTGGTAGCAAGAGCGATTAGCTAACCACCAGTCCTGTCTTAGCCCTATATGTTTAAGAATATGATTCCAATGTTGTTGCTTGACATAATTAAGACAGTAGGATGGATGCTGACGATTAATGCAGTACAGAATTACATTCGGCGGTCGATGCAGAATGAATCCAGTTTCTCCTTATTTGTTTATTAATGCTGTCATGTTGACTGTATGTGACCTACTTTCGTCATCGTGACATTGATGAGTGTCTACCTGTTACGCAGCGTGTGCAGAATGTCGAATATCGGTGAAATATTATTTCCAAATTAATTGTTCAGTCAGTAAGAGAAGCATAATTTTTCGGTACAGACGAGTATTACATTTCATAATCTGCAGCGTCATGTCTTGCCACATATGTATTCCATATTCGAAGGGGACATGGTAAAAAAAAATGTTATGCTACATCTACCGAGGTCTTCTAAAACCTTCAAAAAACACTAAAACTGACAAGTTATCATTCTCTACAAATGAACAGAATTGTGACATATGGGATCCAAATTCGAATACATATTATGCAAACAACCGCAGTACACTCAATTTATGAATATTATAAAGCAAGGAGAACTTTCGAAAGAGTAAGGATTCTATCTAACTCACTTGAGAGCGGACTAGTTGCATAGTTTGATGCGCTGTGGGACAAGAGAGAGGTTTAGTTGAATGACGAGTCGAAGTTATGTGATGCATCAGTTGCATGTTATTTGTTGTTTGTGTAGGAAACAATCTATGACTAACTTTCACGTCAAAGGAAAATTAATATAGCTGTTAAACAAACACACGACAAAGTACATGTTTTGGATTTACAAAAATTAAGCACATTGTTTTTTTTTTATAATTTAAGACAGACTGAGGGTGCTTGATGGAATTTCAATATCAAATTTGAATTGTTGAGATTTTTTTGTAGATCAGGACCAGTTTCGCTTATCGCAAACATTAAAAAGTAACAATTAATAAAGGTGCTATTATTACAGGGTGTATAAATTAATACGAGAAAAATGACAATAATTTGAGTTAATCATAAAATTAAAAATAAATGAAACTAAAATGTCTAGAATTCAAATGGACTGTAGAAATCCCGAAAGCACTTGCATTTTTCAATCGACTTGGACAATTATGTTCGAAGACATGGGTGTGCGTGTGGTGACAAGAAATTCCCTCCTATCCAACGGAACAAAAAATAACTGGGCGTAGCGAGAGCGATTAGCTAATTACTAGTCGTGTGTTAGCTCCATCGTTGTATCATTAATATTTCCGAATACAAGAGAAGCTGGTTGACTGAGACGATATGCTCCACATTGGAAGCGGGCATGATTAATATATATAAAATTGTCAGCACGATTTTGTTACTATGTTTTTTAAACCTTAAGTAAATATATATTAGACAATGATACTTTACAATTGCAAAGACACTTCCGTTTGAGTAAAATAAGTAATATTGTTTAAAATAATTACTTAAAATAATAAGCAAAGCGGGTGCGTTTTTCATCAAGACGGAATTCCGGAAAAAAGATTTAGCAAGAGAGAAAAAGAACGGACCGCCTGCCATTGAGAAAAGTCTATTGTCATACCGTCATCATGCTGGCCCAGCACTCCTCAAACACAAAGCAAGAATAGCTTTGTAATTATAAATATAATTAAATAAATGTATTAACAGTTCATCTATGTATTGATTGGATTGGCAATAACTTGCTAGAATTCTATTATAATAGGATACAAAGAACAAAGGATGCAATTCTAAAAGAATTTCATGTCAGAACTATGTTTAAGCTTAATTTAGCTTACCTATATTTATATTGTTTTAGAAAAGATATACAATATTATATCATCCCACTTATTCCAACATTACAGCTTTTATTTAAAATTAAAATATTTAACGTACTAGTGAGTTGTTCTATGAAAGGAACATACCTACATGGCAATATTGATTAATCGTAAAGTATATGCATTAGGAAATTTAAAAAATTGTTCTGACGATGGCGTGAAGACGAAATAGCTATCAAAAAACCGATAAAATTCTTGTAGAACTGAATAATCTGTTTTATTTATTATTTTGTTTTACGATCCGGGGTTCAGTTCGAATAACCAATCTATCGATAAAATATCTGCTGATGTTGATTTTTCATATAGGATTGAAAGGATTCAAATATAAGATTAAAGTTTTTATTCAAGCTTCTCTTCTCTAGATCTTCCCTTGTCTGTCACTTTGAAGTTATATGGTATCGTTTTCGATTATCTTGATCTTAGTGTAACTAATTTTTTATTTGCCATGTGATGAAAACGACCATTAAGTAATCTTGGTCCGTAACTTTAGCCTAGACTTCGAAATGTAAGGAGAGAAGCACAGTACATACAAGTATACGCTACGTACCTTTTTCTTTAATAAAACCCGAATATAAGGCGAATTATTATTCTTAAAACATATTTAAGGTGGAAAAGATCGCGTTATATTCGGGCTAATAATACGTGAGATGATGTAATAGTGTACATGTGTTCCTGTGGTATTTTTAGAATAGTATCAATAAAAATCATTGGAAAATAAATATTTTTACGATACATATTTATACAGGTGTTCTTTGTAATATAACGTGTATCATGAACAAAGTTTAAATTTTATGCTAAAAATAAATTTCCACAAAGTAGCCGCCGCACTGATTGAAAAAAATTAACTACATATTCGCTCATATTAAATAATCATTAAAAACTAGTTTGGTTAGCTACTGAAACAACCCACGGTTTTTCCCAGTTCTCTTTGGCAAAATTTTACAAAATAAATAATAAAATTATTTTGATTTCAATAACACGTTACAGTAAAAAAAACTCTGTGAAACTCAATCGAGCGGGCTTGGGTAAATAATATTAAATAAATGATTAAAGATTTCAAATGTTTGGAAACCTTTGAAGAAACAGAAGCGGAAGGACAGAAGAAAAGTTAAGACTCATTTTAGGCTAAGTAAAGACCAGTTTTTGTTCCCTTTTCAAAAATACAACTCATTCTAAGGGGCGCGCTCAGAAGTAATAATGGAAAATCTCAATAGCCGAGCCAAGAATAATATGTCAGTTACTGCCACAATGCATTGTTCTATTATCTTAAGGAATAATACACTCTCAATTAAAACGACGACTTAAGGTATTATTAATGCGGTATTTTAAATTAGAATTTAAAAAAAATCAATGGTAACTTTCAAATCGGTGTTCCTTTTGCGATAAAGAAGAATCTTGTAGCTTCATTTAGTACGTAAATGAATGAATGATTTTTATAGATGACCCCATTTTTATAGATCGGAACACACCATACAAAATATGTCATATTTAAGACATCGACTGAGGGTGCTTGATGGAATTTCAATATCAAATTTGGATTATTGAGATATTGTACACTTCCATGTATTTTGTCACTAACGACCCGGGTTTCACCTTTCGGCATCTTCAGGCATTCGAGCACACGAATGAACTCGAACTGAGAGACAGTAAACAGTGTCTAACGTTTATATAGAAGATACAAATGCGACAAATATTATTTACGAGGTAAGATATTATTCGTCTGAGAGCCACACTGATACCTGAGTTAAAATTTCGGGAATCTCCCTAATCCTTCTTTTGTAAACACCATATTAACAGAGTGGCGAATTGCCGCTTTTCAACTTCTTTTAGAAATACCAGTGATTTTACAATTATAATAGTATTGTGGGTTTTGACGGGATGTAATTCGACGAATGGGTAAATATACACAATCATTCCACATTTAGTGACATCTGTTAGGTGTTTCAACGTATCGGATATAATAGCGGAGAATTAGGAAGGTTCAGCTGCTCATTCAATATCGGCAAGGAATTTAACTGGGCTCTATTAATTTCCAAAATTTCTTGATAAAATAATTTATGATCCCCCATGTTTTTATGCAACAGTTTAACCCCATCATCCGCATTAAACGTATGGTTCTCCATTAGCAAGTGATTTGCGAATGTCGAAGTTTCTTTTTTTAAATCTAAAGGCAGCTAAATGTTCTGATACCCTTATATCTAATGTACGTGTGGTTTTACCCACATAGAAATGTTGGCAATCATTGCATTGTAATTTATAAATACCAGATTTGTTCTTAAAGTTTACTCTATCTTTATTGTTAATAAGTATGAGGCGTCTCTTATAGATAGTCTTGTATCAAAAAAACAACGTAAATTAGCAGAAAAGATGCTATATTTCGGGAACTTGTCTAAAGACATAGACCACCCTAGAATCTGACATAGAATTAGTTATACTTAACAATAAAGATAGAGTAAACTTTAAGAACAAATCTGGTATTTATAAATTACAATGCAATGATTGCCAACATTTCTATGTGGGTAAAACCACACGTACATTAGATATAAGGGTATCAGAACATTTAGCTGCCTTTAGATTTAAAAAAAGAAACTTCGACATTCGCAAATCACTTGCTAATGGAGAACCATACGTTTAATGCGGATGATGGGGTTAAACTGTTGCATAAAAACATGGGGGATCATAAATTATTTTATCAAGAAATTTTGGAAATTAATAGAGCCCAGTTAAATTCCTTGCCGATATTGAATGAGCAGCTGAACCTTCCTAATTCTCCGCTATTATATCCGATACGTTGAAACACCTAACAGATGTCACTAAATGTGGAATGATTGTGTATATTTACCCATTCGTCGAATTACATCCCGTCAAAACCCACAATACTATTATAATTGTAAAATCACTGGTATTTCTAAAAGAAGTTGAAAAGCGGCAATTCGCCACTCTGTTAATATGGTGTTTACAAAAGAAGGATTAGGGAGATTCCCGAAATTTTAACTCAGGTATCAGTGTGGCTCTCAGACGTATAATATCTTACCTCGTAAATAATATTTGTCGCATTTGTATCTTCTATATAAACGTTAGACACTGTTTACTGTTTCTCAGTTCGAGTCCATTCGTGTGCTCGAATGCCTGAAGATGTCGAAAGGCGAAACCCGGGTCGTTAGTGACAAAATACATGGAAGTGTACAAAATCTCAATAATCCAAATTTGATATGTCATATTGTTGTTTTCAAAAAGGTTAAAATTATCCCGCACATGTGTTGGTTTGGTCTTCTCATTCTATGGATTTTACGCGCAGAGAGACGGGCCGTTTTACATTTTAAGCTATGTTTTAAAGCGTCTTCCATGTGCGCTGAATTCAACGCAGGGTATAATATTGAATTCAGACAAAGAATCTAACAGAGTTGTGTTGAAGTATTAAGATTTAATACGAGTAAAAGTTCATTCAAGTAATAAGCGATATTATACAAACATAGCAATTCACTCATTTTAAAATTTCCCGCGTGTTCCCCGTAAAAAAAATATTGCATCAAGCGATGATTCACACAATGCTACCTCGTATTCCGCGCCAGAAAAAATACTAATAATAATACGTCGAGGCAGTGCAATTTTGGTTCAGCGCTCCCTAAGTGGAAGGGATTTCGTAGGAAACTTTGGTTTTTTGTGACGTCATCTGTGTCACACATTCGACTTTCATACGAAGTTTTTAGTTATTCAGGATCATTGCACCAGTTGCCGAATTATGACGACCGTTCCCGAAAGTATTCAAACTCGCAGAGACCTGTCGCATATGTTTAGTTCGTGCGTCGAAAGGACCTCTAGTGTATTGAGCCTGCCACAAAGAAACGCATACCATCAAATTTATTTACTTTCTTTAACATACGTCTAATATTTACGTGCTTCAATAATGAATAGTGCATATTCTGTCTCATACATTAAAGAAAATCGTCGGGATTTTTCGAAAAGGCTGGAAATTAAAGCAGCAGGTCGTCCTATGCCAAGCTTAAATTTATTTCAGAAGTGTACGCTTAATAATAAAGTGTTTACTCGGAAATTTAATGTAGAAACGTATAAAAAAACACCATGGCTATGTGGCTGTACTAGTTTTAATACAGTATTCTGTTTTCCGTGTCTGTTGTTTGGAGGTGAATCTAACTGGACTGAGAGTGGAATTAAGGACCTGGTTCACCTATCATTCAAAATAAAGAAACACGGTAGCTCTCAAAATCACATTTTAAATGAAATGCAACTTGCGGTATTGGGATCGTTAGATATTCGTTCCCAATTGGATGCTGGGTATCGTGCGTCAGTGAAACAAATTAATGAGCGTGTAGATAAAAATCGATATATTTTATCAAGGTTAATTGACTGTGTGAAGTTCTGTGGTGCATTTGAATTAGCTTTAAGGGGACACGATGAAACTGCAGATTCCCATAATCCAGGTGTCTATCGAGGGCTTATTGATTTCGTCTCAGAGATTGACATCGCAATGAAACAGCACTTAGAGAGCAGCAGTGTTTTCAAGGGAACTTCAAAAACAATTCAAAATGACATTTTAGATTCAATTTTGGAGGTGTGTCGCAACGAAATTAAAAATGAAATATCGCAGAGCAAATATATCGCTATCCAGGCGGACGAAACAACTGACATAGCCACTACGCAACAACTCGTTTTGGTAATACGGTACGAATTGCGCGGGAAGATACATGAACGTTTCTGGAAATTTATTATCCCAAAAGATCATACTGCGGTAGGTATTGCATCTGAGATTTTGAAGGAACTGGAATTTCTCGACATTAAACCAGCACAATTAATCGGGCAGAGTTATGATGGTGCAGCAGTGATGAGTGGGCGATTAGGTGGTGTGCAGGCTTTGATAAAAGCTTCGTATCCATACGCACATTTCATACATTGTTATGCACATCAATTGAATTTGATAATGGAGAGAAGTGCTTCAGCCAACACTATGGTTCGGAACTTTTTGCAAATTTACGATCTTTTCCATCATTTTTTTCGAGATCTGCGAAGAGAGCTGACATTTTAAAAGAAATAGTTCATAGAAGAATACCTTCAGCACCAATAACTAGGTGGAATTTTAATATAAGAACAGTGACTGTCGTGCACACTTATCGCGAGCAGTTGAAAGAGTGTATGGAGCACATCTTAGAAACCGTAAATTTAGACGCTGATACCATCAATCAAGCTGGAATGCTGTTTCGATATTTAAACGAAGATCATTTCAATTACTGGCTAGATGCAACTTCAATCTAGGTCGAAAGATGTTTTGGAGATAAATAAGAATATCGAAAGTTTTACGCGTTCTATTCAGAATATCAGAGAAAATACCCAAATGTCACTAGTCCAACCTACAAAAGACGTAGACCAAATGACTTACCCCATTATGTCATTTGTAATGAAGTATGCGATACTTTAGTGAATCAAACGAAAGATCGTTTCGCATACCATGATCATTTAGTAGCAGCTAATCACACAGGATTATCACAAAAGTTTTCCTTTAGCGGACTTTAATATTGCAACATCAACTTACGATTTCATTGACAAATTAAAGCTTAAAAATGAATTAACTGTCATATACAGTAGGGAAGATTTTTACGTCACCGATGGAGCATTGTCCATACTTCAACTTTTTACAAACAATAATTTAATCGAAGTATTTAGTGAAAGTGTTAAGTTATTACAGATTATTTGTACAATACCGATGACTTCAGTGGAAAGTGAGCGTTGTTTCTCAACATTAAAAAGGATCAAGTCATTTTTGAGAAATACCATGACTCAAGACAGACTAAATGCTCTTGCGATGTTAAGTGTAGAGAAACAATTGGTATCGTCAATATCGGATGTCTTGTATAAATAGGTGAGTCTTTTTTGCACTCCCTAATATTCTTGTCACCGGCCGCCACTGCTCACAGTTATAAACATAAATAAAGATGAAGTACCTTCGTGAAGTAGTCTACACAAATATATTTTCTAAGTATAAATGTATAAGTTCGGCGGCGGAATGAAATTTAGTACGGTAAAGGGTTAAAGTTTTAATCTGGCTCAGGAGATACAAGATTGAGGTCTCAAACGGTATTGCAGATCGTAAACAAAGACTCAGAAAAGGCAATTCTGTATCTCTCACACTCTTGTTTAGTTCACCTGTACGTATAACTTGGAAAAAATCTCAGATGAAAATTACTAAAGCCGAAAACCTGATGCTTAATATGGGTATAATTAATCATTTCACTACAGTACTACTATCTTCTACTCCAGTGCTGCTCTAACTTTATCGTTTCGGGGCCCCGAAAATTTTCAAGAAATAAATCGCAGCTCCCTCCCACTAAAATTAATTAAGTTAATTAATTACTTTTAAGGAGTTAACTGTCAATTCTTGGTGAAAAGACATTATATTTTAAAAATTAAAACACAATTTGTTTGTACTACTTCCACATATTTATAATGATCAGGACCGGTTTCGCTCATCACGAGCATTATCAACTGATGATAATGCTTTCAGATTCAGTTGATAATGCTCGTGATGAGCGAAACCGGTCCTGGTCATTATAAATATGTGGAAGTAGTACAAACAAATTGTGTTTTATTTTTTAAAATAAGTTAATTAAGTTATCAAAAGCTTTATTGGACATAATAAATACTTTTTTGTACCCCCCGCTCTCCAGAGGGGCGTGACCCACAGTTTGGGAAGAACTGGTCAACTATATAGTAGAACCGCTGATGGATGAATGACTTCACATATTTTGTCAATTTACTTTCACAAAAAATTCATGTGAATATATTTGAAACAACGGAAAAAAGTGCAAAAAAACTATTCATAACAACACTATCAACTAAACTAAACTTGGTTAAGGTACTCTATTAATATTCTACTCATAAAATTTTTAATATTTCCAAGACTTAACATTCTTACGTCAATATTTAACATTTATTAGCATTATAGGAATAGAGATATCCACAATTCTTCATTAGATGAAGACTTTACCTGAAGATCCGAAATGATGTCAAATCATGATTCAATGCAGAATAAATATACTAAAAATGTGCTATAAATTCAAAACTAAAGAGAAGACGTTAGTAAAATATATTGCATATTATTAGCAGATGGCTTACGCGGGGCCAATCGGGAAACGATTAGGGATCCCAACTATTCGCCATTATCAACTTTTCAAATATCGAATAGTAAAAATGAAGCTATTCGAATATATTCGTACATTCGATAGTTGAAAATACTATTTAAAATTCGATTTGAAGAATTAGTCACATAACATTATATAAATAAAAATTCCAGCACTGTTCCATTGTACTACAATATTTAAAATTTGCAGCTGAGTCGGATTCCTACAACGGTATTTCTTCAATTACTGAAATTACGGCATATTTAGAGGATTTTTTAGTCCCGAGTCATTCGTCAAACTCAAGTTTATGATAAGATATCGAAAGTTGTCCGAGTTGGGTGAAGGCAAAATTAACCACTACCTGGGTTATTACCACTACCTGGGTTATTCGTTATTTGTTCATGAAATCTGGAGAAATTGTGATATTTAGTCGATTTTGTAAAATATTTCATTAAAAATTATTAGAAGAATGCTAACCAGATGTTCGAATATCGAATAGTTAAAAAATATATTCGGATATCGAATATTCGAGATGGAATCCCTAGAACCGATCAATTGCCTTTAAATAAGTAATCGACAATTGCTTATTTAAAAGAAAATCTATCGTAATAGGATAAAACAACAAAGTATTTAGTTCTACACATTTTTTATCAGGTAGTTGATAGCTATTTCGGCTTTACGCCATCGTCAGAACTATCTCGTCAGAACTATCAACTACCTGATAAAAAAATTGTAGAACTAAATACTTTGTTATTTTATCCTATTATAATGGAGTTCTACCAAGTAAATGCCAATTCAATCAAGAAAATCTATCGATTTGGATTTCTGTAAATAACAAAGGGATTGAAAAAATACAAAATTTTATAATTTCTCCGTTTGATAGGTTAGGTTAGTAAAAAAACAAGAAGTTCAACTGGCTAGCTTACTAGTCCATATTTCTAAACTACATTTTACTTTCATAACAACATCGGAAGTGTGGTCAAGCGTCTGATTTAAAACTATTTCATATAAAACCATATGCTTCACATTGGGAGCGGACATGGTAAAAAGAAATAGTTACAATAAACCGCAATGAGGTAATAACCATTGTAATGCATTTCGTTTGGACGTTTATTATAAGTAGCATCTGTATACAAAAACAGTTAGTTTGCAAATTAAGGTTATTGCTAAGGAACGTATATTTTTTGTTGTTAAATAATGATGCAAAAAAATGTTTCTTTTGATTTAAAACTGTCAAATTTGAGTTAGCGTTTTCCTGTAAAAGGTATGCAGCTGTGTACGATTTCGAAAAGTTGGCAGAAATTTCCCCGCGAAGCCCACTCGAGTGGGGAAAGTGGGGAAAAGCCGAAAACGGGAGCGAACCGAGTGGGCCATTAAAAAAAGATAAAGGGCGATGCTGGCGGCGTGGAAAATAAAATGAAATAACTTCAATCAAAGTGGGATTCCAACTTTTGCGACGGGCGTTTTGTTGCGGTACGGGGAGAGTGCGAGGCGAAAGTTTGACACACTCTGCAGTTTCATAATGCGCAGATAAAATCTCGTATAACTATGATTCGAATTAAAACACTGGCCATAGATTTTATATTATTTGGTGTTTAGGTAAATAAATAAAGAAATAAACTTCAAAACTGATTATTAGTCCGTCACAAGATGAATTGTCAGTGACATGGCCCGCATGAATTTAGTAAATTACTAAATTGCACGGTCAGTATTTGAATTAAATTGTCAGTTACACCAAACCGCACGGAAACTGACAGAATGATTTATTCACCATATAATCAACATATTTTCTAAAGCTAATTTCTGGAAGCATATTAATAGATTTATTAATAATTATCCTACTAGAAATATTATACATTGGAAATTTGCTTGGTGGAAATTCTTTTTTTTATAAAACTAAAATAAAATTGATAACATTGTTATTCCACTGTTTTATCACTAAGGTGATGCGTTTCGCTTCTTTAAAAAGCATCTTCAGAGTAACCATATCTTAAGGTTATTTATTTCAAAGGTAAGCAATGATTCAAATTCTTAAATTAAAAATAAATGATAGGGTGGGTTTTATTCCACTCTACTGGACGTGGGGAGCGGGGTAAGACATAAAGGTTTATGTAAGAATTAGAGTTATTCTTTACCTTTGAAATAAATAGCATTGGAATATGGCTGATCAGAAGATGGTTCTTAAAGAGGCGAAACGTGCCAAGTTAGTGATAAAACCAGTGGAATAACAAAGCTATTCAATTTATTTTATATTATTATTAAACACAATCGATTCTTCCAACAAGTGATCATAATATAACAGTTCAATTTTAAAGTCATGTTTACATTTACAGTAAATCAAATGAACATATAGACTGTGTTTTGGCCAATTGATGTAACCCTCAAAAAATACGAAAATGAGTTAATGATTGGATCTCATTTCAAAGGCGGGAGAGCAGGTCTCAGCCAAATAATGTAAATTAGAAAAATAAATTGACAACTTTTTGGAAGGGTAACATTATTTTACATTGGTTTAAGGTTTAAAAATTCTGACCCGAACACCTGATGTAAGCCACTATTATATCGACACTCCCTACGTATCATCTCGTATCTGCAAACATGATAATTGCCCAAAACAACGCCGTTTATTATAAACGTTTCTTTAGCTATTATTATTGCAAACAAAGCACAGCGGATTAACTTTTATATTGATGAAATTAAAGGTTTAATTAAATGTAAATGACACATATGGGTAAATTTCTGTTATAACAATTCATTCACAAATATTTTTAATAAGGCGCTTTCGACTGAGGGGTGTTGGCAACATTAATTGAAATGTTCAGTGTAATTTGCAAATTTAGTAAAGAACATATAATCCTAATGTGAATGGAGACAATAAGCTTTGCCTTAACAAGGATTAAATTATGTCGTCAACATTTTGCACAGGTGCCTACTGTATTACAGAGAATAATTAAAATAACTGAACAACACTCATAATGAAAATAATTACAATCATCGGTTGATCCTATACCACCCATAATATGAACGCAGGCGAATTTTACGTACGTATTATGGTTCTTAATCTTTTCTAATTCAAGGAGATCTTTAGTGATACAATCAATGGCCAAGGTCAGAAAAGCAGCAATAAAAATATCCTAACAAATTAAATCCCAATTATAGAAATTATTATTATTGTCGGCTCCGTGTTGAGGTGGTTAACGTCGTTGGCTACGGTTACGGGTGCCTCGGATTTAAGTCCCGGCACGGAAAGTTTTATAAATTGATTTTTCAATCGATTTGTGAATTTCTGATCGTAGGCATGAATGTCTAAAATACCCTCCCACCCATTCGATCCTAAAAACGAAGCCTTTAGCGAAAGTGATTACCTAACCAATATTCCTGTTCTAATCCTATTCTCTAACTCTCTTTGAAAAAATAGGGGTTGAGAAATCGAGTAACGAGCAATTTTTGTTGTAATACCTCTATTAGGAGGCCATACGCTAGGAGTTGCTACGATTTTTTGATTGAATTGTCCTTATTCTTTTGACAGTTTTTCGAATAAGAATAAATCAGTGGAAAATGGACGTCCAGTCATAAATTCAACAATTAAAAAGAAATGTCTAATAAAGTAATAACAGCATCGCATTCAAAATAAATATCGCTTATTACACATAGTCGGTTGTTTCAAAATATTACAACATATAATTTTAAACTAAATAATTTAAATCGCAGTGAGCGACGCGTTTCAATTGCGGACCAATTAAGAGTTGAAGTAATCGCTCTCGACTCGGCATAGCGGAGAGGCCCTTCAGTAGGAAACATTTGAAAGCCACTGGTCAAACACAAACGCTCTTCGACCTCGACGTATGAATGGTGCTTCATCGTGGATGCTGCGATGAGGATGTTGAACTAACGCCATTTTGCGAATATGCAACCGTCACAATCAGCAAACATAATGCTCTAAATATGTCATGACTGTGTCAGTTTAATGTCACATCAATTAAATATCACATATTTCGCTAAAATAAGAAAACTGTTTTGAATATACGGGTGGAGGCAGTGGAACATACAAGGCACTTCTTTCTTATCGCGCTGTTTTTTTTTCCAATATAATGTTACAATAAAAACAAACATGCAGGGTTATACTGCTACTAAGTAAAACCACAGTAATTACCAATTAAACGATTTGTCGAAATCAGGCATCATACTTTAACTTAGCTTTTAAGATAGTATTAGTCAAATTTGGATTGTTGAGATTTTATAAACTTCCATGTATTTTGTCACTAACGACCCGGGTCCATTCGTGTGCTCGAATGCCTGAAGATGCCGAAAGGCGAAACCCGGGTCATTAGTGACAAAATACATGGAAGTGTACAAAATCTCAATAATCCAAATTTGATATTGAAATTCCATCAAGCACCCTCAGTCGATGTTTTAAATTATATAGTATTATTCATATTTAGACAAATGATTATTTGGGGTAATGTACCTATGTGTTATGTCTTATTTTAAAAGGAAGAACCGAATTGAAAAACTTTACATTTCTGTTAAAATAATCTGTTGTTGTGTTACTTTTGACTAGTATTTAGATGTAGCTACTGTAAGCAAAAATAATAATTTAATAACAGTCACGATGCCGTGACATTGACTCCATATTACTTACTTCCAAAATCAAAGAAATCGTAAACTATAATATATTATTTTAAACGATTAGGACATATAATATATTTTATTTTCTATAGTCGTAAGCTGTACCACATATTTTCCATAGCTCATATGATTAGCGAGTAAATCATATTTAAAATTAAAAAAAACTTTGAGTTTAAGCACGTGCCAAACTTTCAGAATGAAAAAGTGACACAGACAAAAGGTAGTGTAACAGAAGATATTCATAAACTATACATAAAAACACAGTAACTTCATAAATGTAAATAAAAATAAAGTGCTTTCACAAAAATACTGTATTTTTACTTGCAAAATCTAGCTGATATAAGACTGAATAAATATATGTTTTACTTTTTTTTTCTTACTCAAAATTTTCCGAATTTTCCATTTTATTATAACTCCCATACTCATTTTAATTTTGTCATTTTCTTTAATAAATGTGTTTTCTTAACAGGACAGTATAAGGCGATACAGAAATGGTTGATAATGCTCTCGATGGGCGAAAGCGGTCCTGATCATTATAAATATAAGGAAGTAGTACAAAACAAGTCATGTTTCAATACGCAAATCTTCCATGAAATTCACAGGTCGGGTGGGTGGAAATTATACCTGCGTTGGATACAACTGTGGGGAGGGGTGATCATGAAGTGGAGAGATGGAAGAATCGCAGCGAGGAGGAGGATTGCAATTACGGAATTGATTGTTTAATTGCGCTTTCAAACATTGGCTGAATTAGAAGAGGTCACGGCATCGGAATAATAGCACGAGAACCTTTAGATAGCGGCAACCGTTTATCATTGAGTAATAGCATTGGACTGGCCGCTGTGATGACACAGCAAGTGTGTCTTGATGTCTTTGTTGTGTTATGTTGATGTCTTTTTACATTGAGCGAAGAAGAATAATATAAATATTTAAGTCTTTTACGGATTTGAAGATGAGATATAATTCGAGAAATCGCATTTTATACATACTACTGTTTTTTGTTGCTGTTAATTTGATCAGAAATATTGAAATTGGCTTAAATAAAACCAAAGTCACAAAACCAAACACTTGACGGTTAATTGTAGCATCCAATCCCGGACACCTTTTCTGATTCCGGGATTGAAAAAAAACCAGGTTTTCACATTTGAAATTGTCAAAAAAAAATTGTAGGTAATATATACCACGATAAACCGTGTAAATGAAGCCACGGAAAAAAAATCTCATACAAAATAAAAATAAAACCCCGTGAAAAGATTTGCAGTTGATACAAAATAGAAGAATAGGTAGGTATGTTCCTAAAAACACATAAACAACATAATACCTAGGTACCTATATTAACTAGTTATCAGAATATAAATACAAAATATGATACAAAATAATAATAATTATGAACACGTGCAAACAAACAAAAAATGTTTGTAAAATATGTAGGTACTTAGGTATCTTCCAAATTATGCTAATAGTATTTGCAAGCAGAATCTTGCGCGATTATTTTATTCGATTGTTTTGTATTTTATTAATAACTAGTGAGTACCTGGCATGCGTTGCAATGCCACTCAAAGAAAGAAAGGGTTTGTTTTAATTCTGTTTATTGAACTGCTTTTGGATTAGAGGTCTGCACAGGTAGAAATTTCATAGACTTACCCGGTCCGAGCCCATCATCTTCAGGTCTGGCCCGACCCGAACCCGAGTTTCAATATCACAATTTAACACCGCCCGGTACTTATGGGGCGGACAGGGTCTTCAAAACCAATCTGCAGACTCTTTCTATGAATGCAAATTTAAAATGTAATACCCTCCTGAGGCGTTTAAGAGTTTGTCATATTTGTTTGGTTGTTTGTTTACAGTTGGAAGTGAACAAAAAGCTTGTAATAATTGTAAAATAATAAAATAGCAGGCATAGAGTTGTTTTTGACTACGATTACCAAATTTTATATAACTTGGCTATGACTGGACAAAAAAATGAATTTGATACCGGGATTCGCTATAAAATAGATATAAAATATCCTTTACTATTCATACTATTTTGATGAAACTTCGGTGAGTTGTTGTGCACACACCCGTGAAGGGTTCTGAAGAAAAAAAAATTGAAAATCTAAAATTGAAAAAAAGAATCAAATACGTACATACAGCGACATCTAGGAAAAACCTTCTGATTTATTCGTGTACGCAACAGACGAAAAACAAAAATATTGTGTTATAACTATTTTAGAGAGTAGGAAAGAAACGAACGCCGCTCGAGGGAGGAAGGTGTAGGAGAAGCGGGGCGCGGTGGGTCAACACATTTCACAGCACGCGTCCGGGACAAGACAAAGGACAATACAACGGTTCCTTCGTCTACCATTAAAACCCGGTAGTATTCGGTATACTCTTTCTCGTTTATTGCAGTTAGTTTATATAATTTCCTTGAAGACAGTTACACAAACAGATTTACACATTTTTAATTTAAAACTCTGTAAGTGGTTTTACTAGCAAGCGGTGGACTAAGTCACCGCTTCGCAACGACTCTCCCTCTGGGAAAAGTCGAGAAAACTCCTCCTTTATTTAAGCAGCGCAAGCTTTTTGTTCACTTCCAACTGTAAACAAACAGCGGCAACCAAACAAATATGACACACTCTTAAACGCCTCAGGAGGGGTATTACATTTTAAATTTGCATTCATAGAAAGAGTCTGCAGATTGGTTTTGAAGACCCTTTCCGCCCCGTACTTATTATAACAATCAATTATGTTTAAAATATACAAATCGAACATACCTACACACTCAGCCGCCAGAAACGTTGTTCGTATAGTAAGTCGGTAATAATTTGCATTGCATATTTTATAGTTCATCGGAGATAAGAATAAGAATTTGCATTTTATTGTAAATTATTTTTTACTATTTTATAGCGAATCCCGGTATCAAATTCATTTTTTTGTCCAGTCATAGCCAAGTTATGTAAAATTTGGTAATCGTAATCAAAAACAACTCTATGCCTGCTATTTTATTATGAAAAATATCTTAAATTTATTGAGAAAGCATACTAAAACCAAAAATAGTTAAGGGCTAAAACATTTAAGTTAAGACTTTTACTAAGAAGAATTTGAGTGAAAGTAGTTTTACATTAAAAATTTACCCTTCAAATTGATAACTTAAAAGCAGACTGAAGTCTGAAGATGCTTCTTAAAGCGTTACATTTAGTAACACCGCCAGTGGAATAACTAAGTTATCAATTTTAATCTCATATTAAAAATGAATTTCTACAAAGTTACTGCTGAATTCATCAAAAATATCAAAGAATTTATTTATATCTTTTAAGAAAGGTTTTGTCAAAAATGTAATTTTATCAACGGTTAGCACTGCTAGCAGTGAAAAATATAAAATTTACATAGAAAATAAAAAATGGCCACACTTGAAATTCACAGGTATGTTTTAATGCGCAAAGCGATGCAATTGCCGACATAAAGCCATTGAAAGGCAAAAACGACCAAGCGTTGAGAGCTCGACAATAAAACGCACGAGAGGCTCTTTCGTGCTGGTCCTGTTTTATAGCTCACGCTTTTTTAATTTGTTTTGCAACTCGTTTAACACGCTGCTTTGCTCCGATAACACTTTACCCGGTCATACACGAAATTTAACATACATACATACATGTGAAACATTACAATGATGATATATTATGTGTTATGGTTTGAAACTATTTACCGCGGATATTCTTATTGGGAAAACGCATGATAATAACGATGGTGTTTTCGCCAATTAATGTTACCTTCAAAAAATACGAAAATGAGTTAATGATTGGATCATCAGTTGATAATGCTCGTGATGAGCGAAACCGGTCCTGATCATTATAAACGTGTGGAAGTAGCACAAATGAATTGTGTTTTATTTTTTAAAATATAATGCTTTTCCACCATGAATTGATTAATGATTGGATCTCATTTAAATTACAACAGAGCACTTCTTGGCCAAATGATGTAAATTAGAAAAATAAATTGACCACTTTTGGAGGAGAAACATCATTTTAAATTGGTATAATTTAAAAATACATGGAAGTGTACAAAATCTCAATAATCCAAATTTGATTTTATATTGGATTTAGGTTTAGAAATTCTGACCCGATCACTTGATGTAAGCCATTATTTTATCGATACTGCATTTCAAAGATTTATAACGCAGATTACTATATAATGTTTTCGAAAAAAACTGTTTTTATTCTCCCCTGAATAATTTCAATTTTGAGAGTTACATCAATTGACCAAAACACAGTCGACATAAACAAAAAAAAGTTATAAATCAAGGCTAACTGGAAAATGGAAATGCACGGAATAGTTGATTGTTGGCATTTAAAAAATTATCATTCGTCAACCATATTTTGAAATGTCTATGTAAAACTACGGCATATTAATTATAAATTGTGGATATGTGCTGAAACATAAAATGCCACCAAAATAACCAACGTTACACGCGAGCCGAAGCGCAGAATGCCGATGTGATATAACAAGGAGTTTCCTAAACTTTTTACAACTGAGGACCGGTACAAATATAACAGTCGGATTGCATTTTGATGGACCGTTGATTAGGAAACATTTATATAATGCACTCGAAAGTATATTATACTCTTAATCAGGAACAGTCCAATTCAGAGGAAAATCATTTTCAAATGAGAAAAAACTACCTGTTAAAAAAACTCGGTCCTAATCATTTAATGTAATGTGGAATGTGTATTATAATTGTGTTAGGGTTATATTATATCAAAATCTGATTACATTAAAATATTCCGTATAATAATAAACTTCTAAAACGGTTATTGTAACAAATTAATTATGTAGAAACCGATATATCCATATCGATACCTAAGTTCCAAAGTGTAACAACAAAACAAGTATAATTCTGAGACAATTAGGAATCAAGATTTTAGGCAGGTTTAATCTTCTGTGTATAATCGAAAATTCTAGGACTATGTAAAATCATATTTATATTTGTGTTCAATATTACTAATAGGAGTTTTCAGAGGTTTTCAAAGGATTTTCGTAGCTGTTACAGTTTAGATCCAACCACTGTCACTCTAAAATAAGGACTTGTTTCATTTTGGAATTGGTCGCTATAGGTATCTTAAACATTTCTTCATACTTGACTCAAAATTGCAAATTTTCTACATTTTACACTTTGGAACTGAGGTATTGATATGAGCTATCACCGATAACACGATACTTGCCAGAAGTGTTCGTTATGAAACAAAACAAAAACTTAAAACTGTTAATGAGTCAAACTTATTTATTATTGTATTGTCGGCGTCCGTGGCGCAGTTCGTAGCGTCGTCGGCTACGATTACGGATGTCTATGGTTCAATTCCCGGCAAGGACAGTTTCAAAAATTAATCTTTCGATCGATTTATGGATTTCTCTTCGTAGTCTGAGGGTTTGTGATGTCTAACACTTCCTCCCACCTATCTGATCTTCACGGGGCGTAGCGAGAGTGATTAGCTAACCACTAGTCTTGTCCTAGCCCTATTCTTCTATTCCTACTCTCTTAAAAAAGAAGAGAGGTTGAGCAACTGAGTAACGAGCAGTTCTCAACAAAAAATTCTGTTGAGATACCTCCATTAAGAGACCATATGCTCCACGTTGGGAACGGATATGGGAAAAATATTGTATTCGTTACTGAACGACTCAAAGATTCGTTACTTGCAAACTTTCTTTCTGCGACGTGCAGCTGTACAACAAACACGTTTAAATATTAAATGAAGTAATACTATGCATTTCTTTAAACACTCAAAGCTGTAAAATTTTACAATATAAAATAAACGATAGTATGTGATGTAGATGTCAATACAAATTAGCATTTACACTGTGAGCGGGAAGTAGCTATTTGCATGCATTTACAATAATAGCTTAGTGGAAATATGCAACAAATTTTATATTTAGTGTGACGTAATTAGGTTAACTTGGTAGCCGATATGAAGCTGCAAATACTTAGATATTTCAATATTTTCCAATAATATGCAATTTCCAGGATTATGTTCAGTTCGGTTTTTGGTAGAGATTTTCGCTTCTGAGATAATTCATTTAAGGTTTCTACTATCAAGTAGTTTTAAAATAAATAATACAACTAACAATAATTTAACTTAAGATATCGACTCAGGGTGCTTGACGGAATTTCTATATCAAATTTGATTTGTTAAAATATTGCACATTTCCATGGATTTCGAGTTCATTCGTGTACTCGAATTCTTTAAGATGCCGAAAGGTGAAACCAAGGTCGTGACGAAATCCATCGAAATGTACACAATTTGAAACATAAAATTGTCACTAACGACCCGAGATTCGCCTTTCGGCATCTTCAGGCATTCGAGCGCACGAATGAACTCGAACTGACAATTACATAAAATTGTGTTCTAAAAATAAAACACAATTTTTTTTGCACTGCTTCCACATCTATATGTAAAAAAAAATATGGAAATAGTACTAAACAAATTTGCGTATTTTAAATATAAAACTTATCCACCAAGAGTTGATGGTTAACACTAAGCCATAAAAAACCGTAGATTTTTGTTTAACATTACCGATAACCAGTAACCTGAAAATATTTCTTATACTCTTCGTATTCTTTATTGATACGCATTTTTTTCTGATAGTTTTATACGCGATGTAGTCATTCAAAATCATAATAAAATTGAACGGATCATAACCTGTGCTTTTAGCAATTTCGAAAGCTTTTATACTTCCCGATATTTCTAAAAATACTCACGCCACGGTGCAAATATTTAGTACATGCTTTTACTGTTATTCGCTACAATAGTATCATTGTTGAGCTTTACCATGAAGCTCAAGCGTGTAATATGTTTACATATTGTGAGCTTTTCACCTGTAAATAAGGAGGCCGTGGTTGACATTGGTAATGTGTAATAACTCATTTATTGTATGTTCAAACCGACATATGTACACAGAGGAAAATCCATCGCTGTGACGGTGCCGAAACAAACACTTTTTCAAAATATGATTTGTTTGTTTTTATTATATAATTATTATACTAAATCGCGTTCCATCACTATACGAATTGAAAAATATTCTATTATTTGCAGAGGTTGGTTAAATTATTGGCGATGGGTTTACGCATAGGAAAAACATGTGAATTTTTTAAATGTTAAAGTCGGACTCGGCGAGTAATTCACTGACCTGGAAAATACAAGCAATTTTTTGGTCGTGCGATATTTAAAAAGTTACTGTAAACTAAACCTATTTTAAGCTTTCTACCAATATTCATGACGCATTAAGACTTATTTGAAATTCTATAGCCGAGAAATGGGTGCGAAAAACATAATTTGAGACCAAAAGATGTAAACAATTTTACAATTTCATATCAATTAAAAATCATTGTTATGTCTACGCATACTCTAATAATCTTAAGTAGCGTCCACGTTTAATTAAAGAAAGAAAATGGAATTTATTCACTTTAATTTACGATATACAATATACAGCGTAAAATAAAGCGTTATTGAATGTATCACATGTTTAGGGGACCACCCCCCCCCCCCCCACCCCGTTCACCTTATACAAAAGATTAGTGGTTTTTTTTCAAATATCTAGTTGGGCTAGTTTCATCATTTTTTTAACCCAGCAGAAGTTTATCTAAGATAAGTGCTTGAGGCTCAGTTGTTCATCGTCGCTTTTAGGTGTCAAAAAGGATAGAAGGATAGGAATAGGGTAAGATTAGTGGTTAGCTAATCGCTCTTGGTTAGGACGCCAGTTCGAGTTCATCCGTGTACCAACCGGAATCAGTTAGAACCCCAATATTTACAAAACTGCATATTTAATTCGAATTAATTTTTGTGGAGTCGTCTTGACAATTGAACTGGACGGTCGATATGTTTTGTCTCTGTCACATTATCTATCGTACCTTATGATGCATTTAGTTTTTTTTACCATGTCCGCTCCCAGTATGGAGCATATGGACTCCTAAAGGAGGTATCTCAACAAATGTTTCTACGAAAACTGCTTGTTACTCAGTTGTTCAACTTCTCTTTTTTCGAAGAGAGTAGGGATAGAAGGATAGAGTTAGGACAGGACTAGTGGTTAGCTAATAATCGCTCTCGCTACATCAAAAATCAATTTATGAAAATGTCGGTACCAGGACTTGAACCCGAGACATTTGTGACTGCATCCAACGACGTTGACCACTGCACCACGAACCCGTGTTCGAAAAACAATTTCCCAAAATAAACTAACAAATTTTCAATAAAGGCGCAACAACTGCCACAGTTCAAAACACTCATTCATTTTTTAATTGTTATGCAGAGAAGTTATTCGTTTCCATTGAATAGTATTTAGTCGGCGAAGAAAGTCAGTATGCAATTTGCTGTGTCGAATTTTTGCGTTCGTTGAATACATTTTTCTCTCAGTTAACGCCCAATAAAACCTTTCGTCGCGGTGTACAGCGTGCGTACTTTCATTTGCCTTCGCGCGGAAAAAAATCTTTTACGCCTCTTTTATGGCCCGCTTTAAAATGTGCATTAACGGCGACGAGGCGGCGAGAATCTGCACGCAATTACTTCCAATGCCGCAAAACAATGTTACTCACAAGAAAAGCTAATTTTAAACTTTGTATTATGTTTATACGCATAATAAAGCACAGAAAAGTGCGTAGGCGTGTGTGGAATGTGGAACACTTACGGAAAACGCGAGATCCAACATTAGAATTAGTCCAAAAGGTGAAATAGAAAATTGCTTTAAAATAAGCTCTTGCAGTCCTTATTGTTGACTCGCAAAGTTTGCCCAGATCCGTCTGCTTTCAGTCAAGTGATACTGGATACAATATCGTGCATTGTAAATGATTGTAAGTAATCACTTTAAGGTGTTAACTGTCAATTCTTGGTGGAAAGACATTACATTTTAAAAAATAAAACACAATTCATTTGTACTACTTCCACATATTTATAATGATCAGGACTGGTTTCGCTCATCACGAGCATTATCAACTGATGTTGTTTTAAAATATAATGTCTTTCCACCAAGAATTGACAGTAAACACCTTAAAAGTAAATAGTATCTTATTAAAAATACTTCGATGTTTTCCAACCATTTACTATCGGAGAATCACTCGTTTAACGGGAATGAAACGGTTAAAATATTGCATTAAAACATGGACCATAAATTATTTTATCTAAAAATTTAGAAAATAAATAACACACAGCTTAATAGTTTACCAATTTTGAATGAACAACTTAATCTCCCTAACTATAATAATATATTAGTTCTTATGAACACCTGCAATTGCAAAAATAAAACCTTGTAAATACATCGTTTTTGAAAACGTATTAAAGTTTGAATAATTGAGATTTTGTAAATTTCCATGTATTTTGTCAGTAACGACCAGGGTTTCACCTTTTGGCATCTCCATGTATTCGAGTACACGAGTGGACTCAAACTAATTCAGTGGATGATGGGATTAAAATGTTGCATCAAAACATGGCGGATCATAAATTATTCTAACAAGAAATTTTGGAAATCAATAGAGCCCAGTTAAATTCCTTACCAATTTTGAACGAACAGCTGAATCTTCCCCTCTATTGAGATGAGTCCGTAAAAAATAAAACATGAATCAACAATCGAAACTAAACAGAAATTAACAATCAAAGTAATGAATTTCCCATATTAATACATCGGTCGATGGTCACCCTAACTTGAAATTGGGATTTCTTGGAATTGCCTTTAAAAAAACCCCTCACCCTCTGTACGGCGGTCAATAGTTCAGATGTTAATTTCTTAGACACAGCGATAAAATTTGTCCTATTTTATTTTGTATATAATCGTTATAAACTGTCTGATTGAATTAGTTTGAGTCCACTCATGTGCTCGAATACCTGACGATGCCGAAAGGCGAAACCCGGGTCGTTAGTGACAAAACAGATGGAAAGGTACAAAATCTCAACAATTCAAATTTGATATTGAAATTTCATCAAGCACCCTCAGTCGATGTCTTAAATCGTATTAAAGTTTATTTATAAAAATAAGTGAAGAGAAAAATAAATGAAATAACAAAAATAAAATGTTCATGACACATCAGGGTTGTCAGCGTTTTTATTCCGGTGACAAAGCTCTTTTTAATTTACGTTTCAAGTGGTAAAAATGAATTCGGTTTCAATTCCGAGTATGTGACGAAAATCCCAATAGATGTCGTTGTATGTTCAACATATTTGTATGTTTAAAATAATATCCCGTTAAAGGTGGAACGTCTAAAAACGTTATTTTTGTATGAGTGGCGAATGAAATGTCCTTGACACTTGCCCGTAAGTATCAACCGCGAGTAATTCAAAACTACAGTATGTTGGTATGATGAGTTACCTAGTTCTTGGCCCTTAGGCTAAAATGTTTGGAGACCCCTGGTTCAGTGGTAAGAACTGTGCCCTAGCGATCGAGTTGGTCCTGGCTCATGTTCCAGCAAGGTTAATATCAAATTCAGATTTTTTTAATTTTAAGAATATTTGGCGCATTGGCTTTCAGCTGTAATGCCGGATATTTTTATTTAATTCAAATTTTTAAGAAATCAGTTACTGATCATTACAAAGATATGGAAGAAGTACCTACAAAACAAATTATATTCATTTTAAGTAGGTATATAATATATTTAAAACAAATAATCAAGATTTATTTGACAATCACTTTTAACGTGTTAACTGTCAATTATTGGTGGAAAGGCATCATATTTTAAAAAATAAAACACAATTTGTCATTACTACGTCTTTTCTTCTGAAAATTCTAAGATGAAATTAGTGAACCATTTAAAAACAATGAAGTATTAAATATGTAATTAATATTAAGAAAAAAAATATATTTAATACTTCATTGTATTTAAATGATTCACTAATTTCTCCTTCAAATTTACCCAATCTGCTGTCTGCTTAATGAATATTTAAGCATAAGTATGGTCATTAATTTTTTTGCTCAGTTAATGAACTAATGTAGCGATATTTGTGGTTTCAGATTAGTATTTATTGATTTGTAAGACGTCCTTAACATTTTAATTGTAGACTATTTTATTTGGCTTATGTATAATTTGTTTGATGATCAGTAAATTCTTGTATTAGGTCATGAACCAATTTTTTTAAATACCTTAATTTTTAACATTCAATTTTATATAAATAGCCCTGTTATGTTTGTATTTTTATCAGTCGATAATGCTCGTGATGAGTGAAACCGGTCCTGATCATTATAAACATGAGGAAGTAGTACAAACAAATTGTGTTTTGTTTTTTTTAATATTATTTGACAATGCTTGTGAAATTCAACATTTTTTTACTATTCCATAATGGAGTACTAGAAAATAAATTCCTATATCATAAAAAAATACATTAATTAAAGTTAAAATGTACAAACACTAATGGCGGCGCTATTTAACGAAATATACATTTAAGAAGAACAGAGAAGGAAGGTTACGTTTTCATTAAAACATAGTTCACAGCTAGTAAGAGCGTTCAGTAAGTTGGTAAATGGTTTTGTTTTGTCTGTCTCCTTTCATTAATTTGTTTGCATAGGCGAGACTACACTGAAAATTGTTGATTCATTTATTGCGCAGACACGCATATTTAAGCTTTTAACAATTTTCAAATGACATTACAATTGAATTAGCACTCAAAAGCTTAGCCAACCACGTTTTATAAATGAACAGTTGATTCAGAATTTATAATGAAGAAGTAATTAACTTTTCCGTTTTCATGCTAAAAAAATCACATTGTGTTACCTTGTGGGTTTTGTCATATAAACGCATTTATAAAGCGAAATGGCAAATTCAAAAAGTGAAATATGGTTTATGTAGTATTAAGTAATTATTTTACGTCATGTTTTATGTGCAAAACCTGAACTACATATCAAACTATGCGAAATTATCGAAAGACGCAAGATTCAAAATTGTTCATAGCAAAACAAGCTCGAGACATGTCTTGGTTGCATATATAATTTTGTATTTTTTGATGATAAATTTGACGAGGTTTTCAAATTATGATTAATTATACAAAGAAGATGTAAACTATTATGTATTTTTAATTTTCAATTATATGTGTAACTTTTTTATTTGCAAATAGCAAAATTTTCATTTTTTTGTATGACCTATTTTACAGATAATTTTAAGGCTGAAGAAACTCATTGTTACACCATGGATATAGAAGGGTAAGTGAATACTGGTCACATTGTCGAGTGATAATGATAAACAGCCGAGGAGTTTTCGCGTGTTGATTTTTTAATTAATTCACGATTCGCATCAAAATGTCTATGATGTTTTCATGCCGACTTTATACACAATGAGGCATAGCGAGAGGGAATATTTGTATTCCTAACATCATTCTTTCATCCACAGGGTCGCGAAACAGAGGCGCGATGGTATGTCATTCATGACTGGGATTGCTTTTTGGTGTTGTCTCGAGGTCCACACCCTACAAGAAGAGAGGTAGACGAGCTGACTTACATACAATCCTAGTTTAATACGTTTAGTTGAAATGATCCATCAGGAGATTGTATAGTCGCGATGGCAATTATAAAACATTTAAAGGGATTCCGGGTGTTTTGCGTGTTTCTACGATTTATTTCTCCGCGACAGTTTTCAAGCTTGCATTAAAAATGCTGGACACAAGCAGTTTAATGAATCCGAATGCATTCAAGTTTTTTTCAGTTTGGAAGGTTTCATAAATTTAGTACTGAGCAAATTGTGGCTTCTCAATGCCGTTGTTGAAAGGTTGTCAAAGACAAATTGCATGATAGCCTTTTATGGTCTAGGTCGTAAGTCGTACTTTTATCGCGCCAACTGAAATATAATGTTATGTGATAGACTGGAACGTTAGACGTGCTAGAAGATTTAGGCGATTTTTTCTAGGTTAGTTTGCTGTGGATTAGAAAATTCAAATAATGTCAGATTTCTCTCTGCGGACCATCGAAATTTGATCGGGAACCACCACTTTGGCTACCGCTAGCCAAGGTGTCCGTGCAGAGTCGAGAATCCGGGCAAACGACAACACTTTTCGACAATGACATACAAAAACTAAATGGGCACAATAAGTGATGAACACTTATTCCAAATAAATACCACAATTAAACACATTCTGAGTGAGTAACAATCAACAGCGAGAAAACAAAGGTTTAAAAAAAGTATAAACAATAAGAGAAAAAACTACACCAGTAACAATCACAATCATTTTTCAATTAGCAACCGTAAAGAGCTAATTGAGTTAAAATTACCTGGGGATGCAGGTCAAGGCCGGAGAGTTAATAAAACGGTATTTGGAAAATCACTTTTAGTGAAGGTTTGAATAAATTACAATAACGGAAGTCAGTCAGTCACTGGGTTTGTATAGGAAGACATACAGCAGTGGATCGATGAGACACATTGCAGCAATAAAACTTAATAACTCTGTTTGGTGCAAATTCTATAGTTTCTTATCAAACGACATTTTTACTTGTTTAGTACCACTCAAATTACTACCAATATTTCAGTTAGTGTGAATTTAGTATTTGACTAAAATTCACGAGAAATAGACAATATAGGTGTGTTTTTAGGTTTTCATGGTTTGAATCTATATATATTTTGTTTTAGAAAGACACAATACCACGTGGTGAATGGGTGAACTGATCAAATGTTTCGATAGTGTTACAGGTTTCATGATCAAATTATTTCATCTTCGAATTTGAAATGTTGAAATTTTGTACATTTTCATGTATTTTGTCACTAACAACCTGGGTTTCTTCAGGCACGCGAATGAACTTGAACTGAAATACATGGAAATGTGCAAAATTTTAAAAATTCAAAATTTGATATTTAAATTCCACCAAGTACCCTGAAGTTCATTGATATAAAATTAAAATAGATAACTTCATTTAAGAAATAGGGTCATTGGTTGCCTTGGAAATAAATAACCTTACGATATAGTTAGTCAGTTGTCAGCATCCGTGGTGCAGTTGGTAGCGACGTTGGTTACGACCACGGATGTCTCAGGTTCAATTCCCGGTGCGGATAGTATCATAAATTGATCTTTCAATCGATTTATGGATTTCTTTTCGTAGTCTGAGTCCTCATCCTCATCCATCCCATCCTCTCGGGGCGTAGCGAGAGCGATTAGCTAACCACTAGTCCTGTCCTAGCCCTATTCTTCTATCCCTACACTCTTCGGAAAAAAGAGAGGTTGAGTAACTGAGTTACAAGCAGAACTATAGAAATATTCTGTTGAGATACCTCCATTAGGAGACCATATACGCCATATTGGGAGCGGACAAAAATATAGTTAGTCTGAAGATGCTTCTTAATGTAGCAAAACGCGTCGTATTTAGTAACACAGCCAGTGGAATAACTAAGTTATCAATATTAATTTTATATTGAAAATGAATTTTCACAAATTACCGCCGAATCCATCGAAAATATTTTATCTTCGTTTGATTAAAACACTTGATAACGAAATGTCAAGTGATTTTACTTGGAATAAAAACGGCGTCTTCACAAAAGGAAAGTTTTTTCTAATTCAATTTAATATAAATAGAAAATCCAATATACTTAGTCTGAAAATGCTTCTCGATGAGGCGACACAAGTGTTACGCCTAGTTACACATCAAGAGGAATAAAAGAGCAATACATTTTCTATTAAATAGAAATGAATTTCTAGAAAGCTACCGTCGAATAGATATGCATTATAAATTTACATTAACAAACTAAGTTTCCTCGACAGTTTCGTAACACGAGTTTCTGCTTTAATAACTTATAAGCTGAATATGTATCTTGAATAATATATGTGCAAGAGGGCATGTACACGTTAACATATGTAAAACGTCATGCACTGAATTATAAGTCGGTCGATAAATAAAATTATCGATATAATTTCGAGGCGTTCGCGAAAAGCTCAAAGTGGAAGAATATTTTGATTTAAAGCTCTCACAGTTCACCAAATTACAGAACGCGTCTGCGGAGATCGCCGTCTTTGAGCGAGAGCTTCAGGAATAAATCACCGGCGATATGTTATTCCCGAATCGGGACTTGCGTGGAACACTTACAGCCATTATTGCGTCGATTTCAGATAGAGTTTAAAATCTGGTTAATTGGATTGTTTAAAGAAATCAGATATATAAATGATAAACATGAGATTTTTTTTAATAAAACACAATTTGATTTTTTCTTACTAATCGACATTTTTATTAACGTTCATGATTGGTTTCACTTATCGCAAGCATTATCAACTGATGAGATATACAACTAAACAAGGTTATCTATATAAAATTGAGTATTAATAATTGCCAGGTATATAAAACAATTATTTCAACGAGCCAGTCCTCATCGTTGAAGTTTTTGACGTCATTTTAATTTGATAGAAGTACTCTTACGAACAGGGTTTGTTAGAAGTAAAAACACTAATAAATGCAACTAGCATTCAAAAACAAAATTTTAAGTAATTATTTTATATTGTGATTTTAACCGGTTTCACTCCCAACTGATCTGTACAGGTCATCCTTAAATATCATTGTGCAATAATTTTTTTTGATAGTTTTAAAAACTATAAATTGTCTTTTATGTGTTTGCATCAAGAATTCACAATTCAGTCAAGAGTTTTCAAAGGACGTCTTATATTGTATGTAAATCGCGCATTAATACAATACATTTAATGTGAGAATTTGTTTAAGATATTTCACGTATCCTTTATTCTCCTCGACACACGACGTATGATCCAAATTAAATTAAACATAAAATTCATATGTATTGATTTAATTAGCATTTATTTGGTTGAACTCCATTAGAATAGGATAAAAATAGCAAAGTATTAAGTTCTAAAAAAATAATTATTTTGCGATAACTATACATAAGTTGAAGTATGGTTTTAACGGTGGTGTTAGCCAAAATAGCTATCAATTAATTACATTTTGTAGAATTGAATACTTTGATATTTTTATCCTATTAAGGTACAAATATGTATTCGAAAAATAATTCCACATTAAAATTGACGCCAAATACGCCATGCCATGAAAGCAATCTCCAAATTATTCTTTAATAATATCAACGGTGTTTTGGCCAATTGATGTAACTGTCAAAATTGAAATTATTCTGGAGAGAGTAAAAACTGTTTTGATCGAAAACGAGTTGCGTTATAATAGTGGCTTACATCAAGTGGTCGGGTCAGAATTTTTTAACCTAAAACCAATGTTAAATAATGATTTTATTTTAATTTTTTTTAATTTATATTATTTGGCCGAGACCTACTCTGTCGTCTTTCAAATGAGATCCAACCATTAACTAATTTTCGTATTTTTTGAGGGTTACACTGAAACACCATCGATATAGTCAAAAGAAATATTTTACATTTGAATCCACTTCGTATAAAAATACATCCAATACACTGAACAGATGGTGCGAAAGAAAAATTGTCTTGTGTAAACAAATCTTTTAAAAATGTTATTTTAGTTCAGGCTATTACACGATAGTAAATAATTAAGTTGAATATAAGCATGAATTTATGACAAGATGTATTATTAAGGTGGCACGTGGATTACGTGATGTTTATTTTAGGAAATTAACGACGCTTTGAAGTTCCTCTAATGATGATTTAGCGATAATCCTAACATACATGAACCAAAGCATTTGCGTACCTTTGAAAACGTTATAACTATTAAAAATCTCTAAAATAAGCACACATATTATAATTTACGATTAAATTATCATACGTAGAAAATAAATTCAAATTATTTATTGGTATTTAATTCTGAGCATAAAATAAAATTTACTGATCTGAAATCAAAAATCTGCACGGAATTTTCGTTTCACGAAATAAAACTCGGCGAATTTATACTTTATAGTTTATATGCCAGTAACACATAAAAAAATGAATAAATTAAATCCTTAAAATGTTAGCAGGGATACAACGGTTAAAACACAACAGTCGTAGGGTGACCAATGAGTATATTATACAAGGTCCATTAAAAAAAATACACATTTTCTTTTGAATATATTAAAGCATTTAAATGATCAAAAATCTGAATTTAATTTACATATTAAAAAGGGTAGTGTCATGTCTTTGTGTGTCCACACAGCACTTAGCCGGCTTTGTAAATGATAGGGGAATTGTGTCGAGTTGGATCTGAAGATCTAGGGTTTCAGAAGCACGAGGGAAAGGTCTTCAGTCCAACTGGGGTTTAGCGCCAAGAAGAAAATATGTCATTTATCTAAATTTGTCTAATAAGAACCATGACTTATTAGCTTATTCTTAAAAACTTGCACCATAAAATAAATATGTTTTCCATTAAATATTACAATACAATATGAATTGAAGGTAAACTTTCATCAGGTGACAAGCCTCAGTCGATAAATTCGTATATAATAGCCCAGACCGGTACGTAGACGTTTTATTATTACCGCGTATCACATATAGTTAAACATTTTGATTATAATCAAAAAATAAAACAAGCTCCTTTAGCAATTTAGTATCCCAATACCGCCATCTATGTCAGGAGACCCACTAATATTATAAGATGTGTTACCTAGAAGAGGAGCAGACTGAATCATGTTGTAATCGTGCTTTTTTACGGACCATTTACTTACGCTACTATTATTAATTTGCTAATGCTTACTTATTCAGCGATAAAGACAGTGCTGTCCACAAAATAATCGTTTGGTAAAATTTCTAATCTCTTATGAAGTCTGAAACATGTGTGCCAGACAACACCCGAACTGATGGTCACCATATTTTTCGTAACATTAATAACACGTAGATGTGGTAAATGGAGGAGGCAGGAGGGCCCAAAGAAGGGAACGATAAGCAAGAGGAGGAAGGTGGAGGGCTCAATCCGCGAATTTATTATTTTGAAAATACTCCTTCGCAGAGCGGTTAAACGGCAAATTAGAGCGCCGAAGTGATTTATGAATTATTAGCTCATCTGGGGCCGCGGGCCGCGGGTTTGCGGGATGATGGCAGGGGAGGGTCGGGATGAGAAGAGGTAAGAGGGATCGGAAAAGGTTTATTACCAAACAAAACGGGGAAGGATAAAGATGAAACTAGAGTTCAGTTTTTTTTAAATAAAACACAATTCGTTTGTAATACTTCCACATGTTTATAATGATCACGACCAGTTTCGCTCATCACGAGCATTATCAACACGTGGAAGTAGTACAAACGAATTGTGTTTTATTTTTAAAATATTTATCTTTTAACCAATAATTAAAGCAAGACAGTTAACACCTTAAAAGGAACTACAACTTTTTTTACTCAATTTTTGAAGAAAATTCCAATCATTCGTGAATGTTGTTATCCACACATTGGTGAAAAAGAACTATTTAATAATTAAAAATGGTTACAGTCTACGTCTTATTGATTTAATTGGAATTTACTTGGTAAAACTCCATTATTATAGGATAAAGTATCATACTTCTCCATATATTAGAGGCAATATTTATCATTTAGTTCGAGTCCATTCGTGTGCTCGAATGCCTGAAGATGCCGAAAGGCGAAACCCGGGTCGTTAGTGACAAAATACATGGAAGTGTACAAAATCTCAATAATCCAAATTCAATATTTATCAATTATTTCGTCAGTCAACTTTCTTAATAAAATGTCAATTTAATCAAAATAAAACTCAGTTGTACATCAGAGCGATCAAAGAGTGAATGAAACGATTAGTTCTTTTCATAAAAGGTCAGTATTTAAATATAACAATTAGTAATTCAAAGAAATTAATAACTGTCGGCCATCTATGAATTTTCAAAGACCGCTTTTATGAATACTGAACATTTATGCATTCCGTTTTTTATAATATATTGCTTCTTAATAACGAAAGCTTGATCAGACCACAGAGCAAATATTATTCGACTGTTTAATACGAATCGTTTTATTAGGTTAATTATAAAGCAGTGTTGAGAGTGGTTATCGTCACTAACGACGCGGGTTTGGCCTTTCGGCATCTCCAGGCATTCGAGTTTGTGAATGCTTAAAGCTGCCAAACTGTGAAACTCGGTGAAAATGTACAAGATTTGAACAATACAATGACATAAACGCTTTGTCTTTCAGATCGTCAAATGTACATTGTTTCTTGCGTACACGTTCAATACCAGTCCTCTGCAACCTTTTCTCACCCAAGGCACACCTAACCACTCATTGATATTTCGCGACACACCACACATCAAAATATGTAAATTTCATAAACAAAACTAACGCTTCCGTAGTTTGTTTTTATTTGAAGAATCTGAAATCGTACATAGCTAATATATTTTATATCAAAAACTTAGTGTCTAAAAATATTACCCAATTTTTTGTTCGGCCAAAACAAAATAATGTTTCTGTTTTTAATAATTTCTGTTAACGTACAATTAATCTTACTAAAACTTTGTCTCGGGACAACCAACACATTTCTATGAGAAACAATCGAGATTGATACATTTTTATTAATTATTTTGAGGTTCATTTAATACCTTGATTTGAAAACGTGTTTTTTCTAATACAAAATTCTAGATTTTTCTTCATTTTGGACGCATTGCGCGGCGGCACACCTGGGACCTTCTTGCGGCGCACCGGTGTGCCCCGACACACCAGTTTCGGAGCACTGCTTTTTAAAATACATACATATGTATATTTTTTTAATCTATTATGAATTTATTAAATGGAAAATAAATCGGGAGTAGTATTTTTACGACTCTAACTCTACTACCAAAAACACTACGAATCCGCGACTCCCACTCCACTACTCTGTGATTAAAACTGTACGTACAGCCAAGAATGTCGATATACAACAGAATGTTCCGTAGGTATGAAGAATAACAGAGTTTCGCGCAAAACACGGCTGATTAGTAAATAAAATAAAAGAATTTCGAAAATTTTCATTACTTATTGCCGACACGCGAACTTCTAAATTTAGATTAAGCAGAACATGCCGAAGCATATAATCGATGATTTATTTCAAACGCACGTAAACCTAGGGCAAGTTTAAATCGATGAAGGTTAAAAAAAATGGCCGAGAATTCCGTGGGCACAAAATCAATCATCTTGTTAAATGAGCTGGAATTTTAGAAACCGAATTTCCAGACAGCAAAGCATAGGCAGAATTCAAATATTCATGATTATTTTCAAGCATTATTTGTATCAGAATATGAGAAATTAACAAATAATGTGTAAAATTTGGTTGATTGAATTGGTATTTACTTTTTTATTTACCGTTATTATATGGTAAAAATATCGATGTGTTAAGTTCTACAAGAGTTATAATATATAGCCTATAGCCTATAGCCTATAGCTATATATTATAACTCTTATATATAGCCTATAACTAGTATTATTTTCACCTTATTTTTTGTTTCTTAGATAACATATAAAAAGCTATGTATAAATAATCTTATAGTTCTTGTAGAACTAAATAATTTACTATAATATTTTAACTTTACTGTTATATTTGAAGTTTACATTATATTCAACTGTGGGAAAATGTTGCGTTATGAGGCTTACTATACAAATATAAGCATTTACCACAAGTTTCCCATATCAAAAAAAAAAAAATGGAAAACAACAATGGAAGATTTTTTCCGAGATGTATGTATTGCTTATAACTGTTAAATAAACTATCGGTGCGAAACTGACATACTTTGAATGAACTACGGTATTGCTGCCCCCACATGAACAAATAGATTGATGTGAATTTAGATAGATACTTACAATGTATTTAGGTGATGGCCTCTTTCATCAAGGTAAAGGTTAAGAAATGTAATAAAACTGTATATCAACGGTATAATGACAGAAGGCATTAAGTCATAAAAACGAGAAAATCGCAATAAAAGCCATATTTTTTTTTCAAAGTATTCTCTCTCCCAAATATTGTTCGTTTTTTAAAAAGATTTTTTACACTATAGATAAAAATCTTTTTGCCATAAAAATCATCAGATTTGGTATCGATGAGTTATAGTTACGTACATACGCATTGCGGAACTGCAGCACCCCCAAGCAAGTCGAGAAAAATATAGTATTATAATATACATAAATTTATATATATTACATGAAAATATTAATATTATTTAAGCGTATATTAAGCTCGCCCGTATACATCCAATAATTATCATACACAATTAACGCATCTTATGAATTTTAGCAGTACGGTTTTCGATAGAATATGTTCGATTGGGCGAAAGAGGGGTGCGGAGAGGCTCGCAGCTAAACGCTCGATCTGGTATTGCAATTTTGAGTGTTCTGTGTGCGGGTGCAGCGGTCTGATAAGCGATATTTGCCCTTATTTTAGGAACAGAATCATGGCTCTAACTGTTTTAAAATTATTTTTGAAAAGTTCTTGAGGAAATAACAAAAGTTATTCAAATTCTGCTTACAACTCCTACATGACCACCGCTGCGCCAGAACGGTCTTTTTCGCCAATAAAAATTATTAAGAAACACAATGGTTCAAGAAAGATTAGCTTTGTCTATGCTATCAATTGAGAAAAAAAATGATTATGAATAATGAAAAATTTAACGAAAACGTGATAGACCTTTTTTCAAGGAAAAAAGACTGAAGAATCAATTTTATAATGAAATAAAAATACATGTACTGTTTAATTTTAATAATTTTAATGTTAATAGTAAAATATAAGCTAAATAAATATTTTTTTTTAATCAACCGCAGCACCCAATAATATGTAAGCTAAGTTCTCATATTTCTAGACTGGTATGTGAAGGTTATGTTTTAATATTTGAAAATTGTGTCCATTCTAGCTTCCTAATACTATGAGTGTTAGCTGTAAAGAATTGCAATATATACAACAATACACATAATGGAAAACGGAGCAATATTAAATTTCAACAAATCTTATCACGGTAAATTTTATGTTAGAATTTTTCCTGGCCATTTAAATGCACTGTTTAAATGCGTAGAACTAAAATAGTCTTGACGACATGATTCCTATGTAACATATTGTTAAGCATGGTATAGACAATAATTTAAATATAAAAAAAATCAAACTAATGCCTTTTTAAGATGATGAATGCAATTCTCAGAAACAAACGATTGTTTACGTATTTCGAGAATTTCTATAATTATATCGTAGAGCTACTTTTTTCTGATTACTAAAATTCTAACTATATATAAATAATATTCACAAAAAAGATCGACAAATGATTGACAGTTTTTTTTATCATGTCCGCTCCCAACGTTGAGCGTATGGCCTCCTTATGCAGGTATCTTAAGAGAATTTTTTCTATGAGAAATGCTTGTTACTCCGTTGTTCAACCTCTTTTTTTTCGTAAGAGTAGGGATGTAAGGATAGAGCTTGGACAGGACTAGTGGTTAACTATTCGCTCTCGCTACACACCATCTGAGGATCAGATGGGACATTCATGACTAAGAACAAAAATCGATAAATTGATTGAAATATCAATTTATGAAACTGTCAGCACCGGGAATTGAACCCGAGACATCCGTAACCTTAGCCAACGACGCTACCAGCTGTGCCACGGACGCCGACTATTAATATATCTTAAAAACCAAATCGATAATGACTAAAAGATTGACAATATAATAATTATTTTACTTAGAATATCTGAAAAGAAAATAAAAACCAGACATTGGCTCAGAACGAGATTAAGTGCAAAGGAAAGATTTGATAACGAAATATCTGCAAGCGAGTCTGACTGGACGAGTCACGATGTTTCCATGTTTTGAAATGTTCACAGCGGGAAGATGGAAAAGGGCAATAAAGAAACAAAACGAGATTAAAGGAAATAGCCAGTGTTTGATAAGAGAAATTACTGACGCAGAGTTTATTATCTGATGACAACATCACAAAGATCTTTTCCGGATTGTATTGAAAGTTTTTAATCCAAAGAGTACATAGCAGTCCGTAGAAACGAACTTTTGCAGAATCCGTAGAATGATCGTACAATGAAAACTATTTTGAAATACTAACGCATAATCTTTGAATGCAGAAATAATTGTAAATATGAATATACAAGGCTTACATTTTAAAAATAAAACACAGTTCGTTCGTACTACTTCCACATATTTATAATGATCAGCAAAGGTTTCGCTCATCACGAGCATTATCGATTGATAAAAATACAATCATTACAGGGCTATGTATATTTTCTATGGATTCGGTGGTAACTTTGTGGAACTTTATGGATGCTCGTGTTGAGCGAAACCGGTCCTGATAATTATAAACATGTGGAAGCAAAACAAATGAATTCTGTTTTATTTTTTTAAATATAATGTCTATCCACCAAGAGTTGCCAGTTATCACCTTAAAAGTGATAAGTAAATAACATTTTAAATATAACAGGCGGCTCACCATTAGTAAATTTATTTCCCCTGGGTTTTTCACCACAAAACACTAGTAATTGATGTGTAATTAGTATTTCACACGTGCAGTAAAATGAAATAAAATCCACCCTACCCTTTATTTTTAATGTAAGAATTAGAATCATCGTTTACCTTAGAAATAAATAATCTTGCGATATGGTTAGTCTCAAGATGCTTCTTAAAGAGGCGAAGCGCGTCACATTTTATATCAAGGGCTATTTATATTAAACTAGCGAGTACCCGACATGCGTTGTAATGCCACTCAAAGAAAGAGAGTGTTTGTGTTTTAATTCTGTTTATTGAAGTGCTTTTGGATACACAATATTCTTTGTTTTTCCGGCTGGTGCATACACGAATAAATCAGAAAGTTTTCCGACGCATGTGGGAAGCACGGATTTTCCAAATTTAGTCCACACACTTGCAGCGATTTTCCCTGTACTTTGTTGATGATCATTGCAAATGTGAGTCGCACCGGAAACCGCGGACGCTTGAATTCGACTGGCATATCTGTCGGAATCATTCGGATGCGTGGCAATAGTACATCTTCTCGTTTAAATTTTCCATTTAAAACCGGCAATTGGAAGTTTACAATTAAAACCACTTGTTATGTCACACACGAACTGAAATATCACTGTTTTTTATTTATAGATCTTTTCAGACATCTGCACTGGTGTGCGCTCAACAACTCACCAAAGTTTCATCGAAATCGGGTGAATGGTAAAGGACGCATACGGGACAAACAAACAAACATTCATTTTTACATATAGATATAAAATAAGACTATCATCAAATAAAATTAGAGTAGATCAACTATCAGTTGATAGTGCATGTAATGAACGAAACCGGTCCTGGTCATTATAAACATGTGGTAGTAGTACAAATAAATTGTATTGTATTTTTAAAATATAATGCCTTTCCATCAAGAAATGAGAGTTTACACCTTGAAGGTGATGCATAGATCATTTGACTGATGTGAACTGTAAATTATTGTTGGAGGCATTCAAAAAAAAAAAAAAAACACATTGTTGTAGTACCTACATATTCTATAATTTAAGATGGTAAAGACCGATCTATCACAGCGAGTGGGAATTGTCAAATATTTAATGATACAATGAAATTAAAAAGGACTACATACACAAGATTACAGTGAAAATAAATAATAACTAATCGATCTCGATTAGGATCGAATGTGTGGGATGGATTTTGAAATATCACAAACATACATACCTTCGAATAGCAATCCATAAATCTGTCAAAAAATCAATTTATGAAACTGTTCGTACTGGGATTCGAATCCGTGAGATCTGTAACCGAAGTCAACGATGTTGAAGATATGAAAAAAAATATAACATTGTTGTTCGATCGTTTTGTTGCTTATATGTAGGTATTACTTGTTACCACTCTCTACATTTCGGTTAAATCACGAGGGCATTGAATTCCCAACAATATTAATACAGCGAAAAATCATCACTGCAAATAATTTGACGTGCACTCGCAAACAATGAAGAGTGGCCGCGCGGAATCTGAGGGGACGACGAAGGTCAGGCGCGGGCTCAAGTGCCAAACGCTAGATGCGAGATACCGCCTTTTATGTAAACGGACGTGACCGCGGAAGATGGAGGTGGCCGCCGTGTGAACTGATGATGCAGGGGATACGGCCCGGAGCAGGAATGCGGCTGTGCAGTCGAATGTCACGACTCGGCTGATGACTCCTTGTGGACCGCGCATATGTTAATGTAGTTGTTGTGTACTAATATGAAATTATAAATTTATGCTTGCACTAGATTACTCAATATTCTACCCACCACCAATGTTCTATCTAAGACGAAAAGGTCTCTCCGCGGAAAATCAAAAGGCTGAGCAGGCCAAGCCAACAAATGCGCGGCATAAATTCCAGTATTTTGCAAACATCTATATGTTAAATTTGAGTTATTGAGATTTTGTACACTTCCATGTATTTTGTCACTAACGACCCGGGTTTTGCATTTCGGCATCGTCGTTAGTGACAAAATACGTGGAAGTGTACAAAATCTCAATAACTCAAATTTGATATTGAAATTCCATCAAACACCCTCAGTCGATGTCTTAAACTATATCAACATGTAACATGTGATTATAATATTTTGTTCTAATATTTAAAACTAACAATAAAAGTTTCCACAAGGCGAGAAAATTCAAATACCTGCCTGAAATAGATCAATTATTTTTTTTATTTCAATAATGATTTATTTAAACTACATTTTAGTTAATAGGATAAGATATCGAAGTATTTAATTCTCGGCGGCTAGTCCTTTAGGCGACGTCCGTGGCGCAGTTGGTAGTGTCGTGAACTACGGCTACGGATGTCTCGGGGTCAATTCTCGGTGGGGATAGTTTTTATAAATTGATATTTCAATCGATTTATGGATATCTGTTCGTAGTCTGAGTGTTTGTGTTGTCTAAGAACTCCCACCTCACCCACTCATCCTATCCTCACGGGGCGTAGCGAGAGCGATTAGCTAACCACTAGTCCTTCTATCCCTACTCACTTCGATAAAAAGAGGTTGAGCAACAGTTCTCATAGAAAATTCTGTTGAGATACCTCCATTAGGAGACCATATGCACGTTGGGAGCGGACGTGGGAAAAAAATTAGTTCTCCAAATTGTATTAGGCAGTTGATAGCTATTTCGGCTTAACGTAATCGTCAGAACTATGTTTAAAATATGTCCAGTGGTATTCGACCAAGGATTAACATCAGTTAACATCTACTAAACAATAACATAATTCATTTATAGAAAAACACGATTTTCATTTCAAAAGAAATGACAATTAATCTGTGCTTTAATTATTTTGTACCAAAGTTGTTCTGAAATATTCCGCGCCTATGCTAACAGCCGTGCACCGGTCTCTCCGTCGAATGTTTTTGTCATACACAAGTGTAGTAAAAATATTTAAAAAACCCCACCGGTCGCAAAGTGTCGAACTGAAAAAAGCAATTGACAAACAATCGAATCGGTCGGAGTACAATCTCAAACAGTTCGCACGTTCGCGTTACAGCTATGAACGCCATGCCAAGGTCTTATTCGTAAAAGTTTCCCTATCACTTATACTTCATGATCTGCAGCATCCCAATTTCTATCCATAATTGCGGTTCGCAGCACCCGAGTATAATTTTGTCCGAGTTGATTCTGCTGTCAAGTATTCGAATTGACGAATGGAAACTTTCATACATTATAAATGTAAAAATATTAATATCTGCGATTATTTTATTTAACTCCACCAATCGAAATGAGGACGTCGTTACATGTTTTATTTAAATGTCTGCACATGTTTCCCCTCAACGAATTGATTGTGGTTATCACTTTTAAGGTGTTAACTGTCAATTCTTGGTGGAAAGACATTATATTTTAAAAAATAAAACAGAATTCATTTGTACTACTTCCACATATTTATAATGATCAGGACCGGTTTCGCTCCTTACGAGCATTATCAACTGAAGTTGATATAAGTTGATAATGCTCGTGATGAGCGAAACCGGTCCTGATCATTATAAATATGTGGAAGTAGTACAAATGAATTGTGTTTTATTTTTTAAAATAGATTGTGGTTATGTTTAGTGCGATTGGGTAACAGCCGAAACTTTATACTTAATCATTTCTTTTTATATTCGTTGAGAAATATGGGTTAAAGCTTAAACTCACAACAATGTCGCATAAAAACCGCTTAGTTCAAAGTACCTACGTTTTTTTTGTATCGATAATTAAATAGACAAAAAAACTACAATTAATATTCTTTTCGATGGATTAGGAGGAAATGGCACTTTTAATATAAAATTAAAATCTGCAGCTTATTTATAACACTTGTGACTCGTGTTTTGTTTCCTTGAGAAGCATAATCAGTCCAAATGAATCGTAAAAATTCTAATAATTGAATTTTAAAGAAAATTAAGAATTAAACGGATACCTGTCTGTGAGATGAAAAAAGCTCTCTGATTGAATTAATAATGGATTGTGGGGGCTGGATGGGGAAAGTTATCACGACGAAAATGAATTTCGACGAAGGATCTTTTTAGAATAACAAATCATCGTCGTAACTCACTTGTTCTCAAATGGTGTATACCAAGTTCAACTGAAGCGCACGACACTTCTGGACGAGAACAAAAACAAAAGGTCTACAAAAACAATAATTATCATTTGGCCCCCGGGAGCACTGCAAATGGTAATAATATTACACGGAACGCTAACAAGGAAAACTAATCAGCCAAAGTGCAAGTACACACTTTCTAGATGAAATAATATTAATACTGAACTTAATCAAAAGCGAAATATGGAATATTAATGATTTTTTTAATCGTGTATGCCACCGTTTCGCAAATGGTCGTACGCAACTCGGTACCAGACAGTAAAAGTAAAATGCCTGGTGTCCTAAAAAAGATTTTGGTTTATAATTGAACGGTTTTTGATTTTATTACAATATTTAAAGGGTAAATGTCATTATATACGAAAACTGTATGGATATTCGAAGTAATTTACAGATTTTAGAAAATTTTAGTGTGTAAAGTATATAAAAATAATCAGGCACCGGGGGGAAACGTTAGAAAACGCTGGTTTATAAAATCACTTGGGTATTCTGACAAATATAAATGATGATTTGTGTCGATGTGTACAGATGAAAACGAATGTCATTTTTATTATTCAAATTAAATAAATGGAGGGTAATTCACGTATGTCGCGATTGTGCTTTTAAGCTCTAATTACTACCGTCTTCATACGTTCAATTTGTGTGGTGATTTTGTGAAGTAATATTCGACGTGGACAATTTGATCAGTTATAATTTTTAATATATATCTAAATCGTGAGTTTAAAAATTAATTCTATAAAATTTAAGATGAAAGTAAAAATATTTTTAGTTCACCGAAAAAGATTTATGTACACGAGAAGCAAATATGCTAGGTGATTTTTTTATTTTACTTAGCCATAATTAAAATTGCATTTCGGGGTTTTATTGTAAGCATGTGTCTTTTGAAAAGATTTCTTATTATACTACAAAAATGATGAGGGAAAATACACAAGAAAAGATAAAGGCGTTCTCACAAGAGACAACTTCTAATTCAAAAAGTAACCATTTCCGAAATACTTTTCTTCGTAATAAATGAGAACAATCTTGAAACAAAAGGGGCGGAAAAAAGAAACGAAGATTGATCCGGTTAATCGTTCATCCAAGAAAACTTCCAAAGAAGATTTTTATTAAAATAATAATAGGAAACTTGCTCAATGAACATAATTGATTCGTGGCCGGATAAAAACGGTTATCTTTTTCCATTTTCTAGTGCGAAAAAATATTCACCAAATTTAATATAATCACTAACAATTAATTTATCTGATAATATTACTGCAATTAAAATCAAACTCTCAATGATCACCAATTACCATAACAGATTGCGTTTAAATATCATATGTAAGAATATTGCTGGTCATCGATAATCATTACAACCCTTTTTAATTTGATCGATTTGACTAATTTGATCGATTGATTTTTCTACTCACCGTTAATTCGACAGCGTAGTCTGAAAGCACCTAAATACCGCAACGGTGATTTAAATACTATGAGTCCACATTCAGTTTTCTGTTCAAATCTAACTATAGTATATCATCAAGAAAACGGGACGTATGTCGAGCTTCCAGCTAACACCGTGTTAGCAGACCTGCGTTTTAAAATATTATCTTACTTTATATTACTTACTAAATTTCATCATTCCACCATCTATTGATACCAACATGAAAATTATTGCAAAGCCTAATAAATCGGCCGTAATATTTAAGAATCCGACAATAAAATCGGCTTCTTTCGTAAGTTGTTTCAAATATGGCATACTTTGAAAAGATATCAGTCTTAATGGTGTGTACTGTGTGCGAAAAGTTTTCAGGACAAACATTGCACGCTTAGGCTTAGCAGTTATAGATATGGCAACCCGGCGGTAAAAAAAAGAAATGTAGGAAAATCCTTTATCTGATCCATTCCCGTATATAGTGGAACGGCTTATTGGAATCGCACCCGACGCGGGCGGGTGGGTGTGCGATGGATATCCACGTCGTATGCGTTTCGGAATGTGTCAGAAAACTCTGAACGCTATGGTGAAAACAGTGGCGTACAAAAACGCAACGTTATCTTACGTCAAAGATGATCATTTTTACCGAATCGATATCATAAAAGATTTTTACTTAGGGTGTTTACTGTTAATTCTTGGTAGAGAGATTTATAAGCGAAACTGGTTCTGAACATTATGAACACGTCGAAGTAGTACAAACAAATTGTGTTTTACTTAAAAATATTAAATTTAATTAAAAATTGATAACTTAGTTATTCCACTTGGTTTATCACTAACGTGACGCGTTTCGCCTCTTTAAGAGGAATAACTAAGTTATCAATTTTGAATTTAATTTAAGATTAAAAATGAACTTCCACAAAGTTACCGCCGAATCCATAGAAAATATAAAAAAATTAACTTTACCTAAATCTAGGAGTAAGAAAACATGCTTAAAACAAAGTAATTCGTTTTTCATATTATACAACTTAATCGATTAACCGTGTTTTTTGTTACATCACCTATTCCGTTAAAATTGGAGTATACTCTGCATACTCTCTGTGGTATAGTGGTAATACTGGTAAGAGCTTAACCTAAGTGATCAGTGATTCAATTCAAGGTAAATATTAAAAAAAAAATCAGATTTTGAATATGGGTGTTTTTGACGTCATTTCTACGCGAGTTGATCTTGATTGACTTAAAAATATTTTGCACATTGGCAACTGTTAGCTAAAATAGCAAATGTTTATTTATTACACTATATATTAAATAAAAAAAAAACTTACATTAGTAACTAGAATTCAAAGTGATTAACTTGGTAATGGAAGACCATTTTTTATAACTTCATACTCACAAATACGCCTTCAGAACATTGCAAACAGCATAGATAGAAACTTTGTTTGAACAGTAATGTAATGTGATTTACCTGCAAAGAAAAAAAACATGATATTAAAAGTTATATAATAAATTTGAATCGTTATTTTTTTACATTTTCATAAGTTTTATCACTAACGATCTTGGTTTCGCCTTTCGGCATATTCAGGAATTAGATTACACGGGTGAACTCGAACTGAACTGAACTGAAATTTCAACGATTTAAATTCTATCAAGCACCCTGTGTCGATATATTAAATAAAATATGCTGTAGAATAAATAATATCAGAATCTGCTTTTTCTTGATACCTAAAGGATCTAGCGGATTATAGAAATTAAAAGATATACAAAACAGTCAAGGCAGCTTATAGCCATACAAGTCGATTTATCTGATGCATAAATACATGTGATTAAAACGACCGTTTATACCGTTTAGAACGCTGGTTGCAATCGTTATATTTCTTCAAGCCATTAGAAATTATATTCAGTAAACACAACTCCTCAAATGGGAGAGACTGGGCACGCCACTGTGCGAGAGGAGTTTGTGGGTGAAATATAAAACCTTCAGATGATGGGTATATCAGCCGAGTGCAGGGATTACGGGAGGAGGGAAAGCTTACCAGATATTGTTGTTTCCGATTATGCCACTCGTGGCTGGAATGAAAAATTCGCCAAAAACAATCTATATAATCAGATTGATTTAGGAACTGCGAAATGAAAGCGAAAACAAGCCAATAAAAGTGCATGGTACAGCATATTTTTAGGCTTAAACTATGGAAGATTTTTTTAATACCCTAAGGTACTCTACATTTTACCCACCACTCACTACAGCTTCACACTCTTCGTACAGGGTGTATTCCGCAGCGTCAAATGTTTATGCGTGTTTAAATTTTTGCCATGAATATCCAAGGAGAAATTTCTCAAGACTTAGTTGCGTGCACTGTAGTGTGCAAGAAGTACAATCATAATAAAAAAGATTCTAGGAATTGAGTTGCATTCCCTTTCTACAGGACGCAATAATTTTAAATGTTAATCTTTGAATGTCAGGTAATTAGTCAGAGATGCAACCAAGTCGGCATGATCGACGGAGTTCATCGACGGGGTCAGATCCAACTGATAGTCATATCGTCTTGAGCAATTTTGGTGCCATGCTCTTTCAGCTTGCGATGATACTAATCAGAATGCTGAAAAACGGTATACTTCATTTGAAAATGATTTTCAAAGACGCGAAACAAGTGTCACACCTAGTAATGCAATCAGCGAAATAACAAAGTTAACAATTTTAATATTAGTATTAATATCAGTGGCGTGCTGTCCATGCAGTTAATGCTCCGCATGCCCTAAAATTCGGAAATGAAAAGGCTTTTTTTCTCACCTTTATGAAACTATTTAATTATAATTTTACGTAATTATCAAACAAAACTGCTTCAAAGTTCCACGTTTATACAGTAAATTCATAAAGTGTAAGCGTCCTGATTGGCATTTATCTGCGTTTTATTCAACGGTGACCGCTCTATCAACGTAAGGTCTCTGACGAAATTTGTTCGGAATTTCGCATGCATGCGCTAAGAAGTTTGCTTTGCACGCGCATGCGCAGTAATGAAAAATCCGATTTGCTCTATGGATCGCGCATGAAAGTTAGTATGCGGATGCATGCGGTTGGATTTTAGCATCTCATTGTTAGTATTGTGATTCGGATTGTCAGACAAATCGTGTTTAATTTGTCGCTACCGTCAAAATGGATTAACAGCAAAGAAAAGAAAGGAGATTGAATAATACATTAGCGGAATATTACATTAATTGAATATACATTTTCGGATCAGTGGTGCAGTGATCAATGTCGTTGGCCACAATAAGTGGCGTAGCGAAAGTTTTTAGCCAATCATTATACCTGTCTTAGTCCTATGGTTCTGCCTCTACTTTGTTTGTGAAAAAGAGAGCTTGGGTAACTGAGTAATAAGCAGTTCTCTTATAAAAGCTTGTGTTGAAATAGCTCTATTAGGAAGCCATATGCATCAGCGGATATGTTTTAAAAATATATACAAAAAGTGTTGTTCATCAACTGATTTTCAACTAATAGTACGTTAGTGTAACAAACAGTTCATCTATGCCTTTGATACGAAATCCATGAATCAAAAATCAATGCAAGAACAATATATTCACACTAGTATAACCGTACCCGTCATAGATGACGGTATTGAAATTGAAATACTGAATGTCTAAAGTAGCTAGTACATCAGAACTGTGTGTGCATTGTATAAAATTTTATATATACACCCCGACCGCTTAGGTCATGAGAAAATTTCATACCTATATGTGATATTTGATAATAATAAAACGTCTACAGAGCGGTTTGGGCTATTATATTATATAAGACTAGTAGCCGTACCCGTCATAGACGACGGTATTGAAATTGAGACGTCTAAAGTAGCTATAATGTCGAAACTCTCGTGTGCATTGTTTACACCGCGAACGCTTACGTCATGAGAAAATTTCATACGTGTGTCATTGCTACATGCGATAATAATAAAGCGTCTACAGAGCGGTCTGAGTTATTATATATAAGATAGCTGTTTGAGAAGACCTGAATTGAAGAGAGGCGAATGGTCGGTTATCGACGCCCTGGAAGGTCTGGGATCTCAAACAAACACCATTTCAAATCCGGTTAAACTCTTATTTATTTTAACGAAGATGCAGTGGTTTAAAATACACAAATATAATTCTAACACACAAAATTGAGTCTACATTTACATTTACTTAACACATGAATTTACTTTAAGTTATAATGCAAGTGACACGACAAACGATTTTAAATTAAGTCCAATATCAAAACAAACATAAATAATCCACAACGGCAACGGTGCCGGCCACGCTGGCCGGCGACTCTCCCGGCTCGAAGGCTGGCAAACGACTTTCGTAAAAAGAAAATCGGACTCGTCCTGCGAACGTGTCCGCAGGCGATGGCAATCGCCCTTCACGACAGAGTTGGGTCGATTTCTTCGAATCATTGTCATTGACGCTGTGCGTTTTCAGTTATGTACCCTAATAAAACTTAAACTTAACAAAAAAAACCAGAGTGTGTCACGTTATTATTTATTAAGCCACCTGTGGAACTTTTTTCTCTTCAAGTGAGTAATGTGTTAATTATTTTAAACTTCGAACGAAAGAATGATGCAGTTACAATCTTTTCCAATCAATTTTACGCCATGTTAAAAGTTATCATACATTTTATGCTTGTAGCGCTATCTAGATCTTAACTATTTTATATTATTAACCAGTGGAATAATCAATTCTTGGTTAGGTTGTTCCCTGCGGTGCGTATTTCAAGTCAATGCGTCACGCTGGACCACGTTGGCGTCATTTTCATTTGTGGAAATAAATGATCTGCAACCAAAAATGGTATGAGTACATTTGAACACATCAGAGCGCGCTTTACGTCAGCATTAAAAATTTGTTGCTTTACGTATTTTTCTTTTCTAATCAACTTATCAAATGTTTCGATAAAGTCTTCGGAGTCTTTTAATTACCTCTCCAATTATTTTAACATTTTGATATTTCCCCAGTTTTAAAATGAAATTTTATCGTTGAATGTGATTTGATTTTCTTTGAAGAAGATTTTGATTGATATAATTTAAGACAAATCCAAATTTGATTGATATGTTTAATATGATCGGAAGAACAATTTTCAACAAGTGGCCCTAAGAGAAACATTGAAGGTATGCTAGAAAGTCGTACAAAATTCTCCATTATGATAAATTATAAGGACAGCGAAGTCGTAATAAACAGGTGTGAGTTGTCAAGCCAACTTCATATATCCAAAGTGCCACTTGCTATCCATGCCACTATCTTGCATCTACAACTCTATGTGTCTTGCGTACGGTGAAAACCGATATTTATCTCGATACAAAGGACGGACGTGTGAAATATCTTATACATCTTTGATAACTTCACGGTGTATTCCTCTTCATATTTATTCTATGAATGTGTGGAAGAAATAATAATAATGCCGAAAGAAGATTAAACACAAAGAAGAGAAACTATTATATATGAAGTATTTGGATAGACACCTACTGCTGATCGTGCCGGAGATTAAAGACATACAGATTAGTATTGATAGCCAAAAGTATTACGCGCATAAGGGAAAGTTCTATTCATAATAAATAGCGGAGAATAAATGTTTATCCTTGAAAAAGATAACGTATTAATGGATTTCTATTTCTTTCAGATGAATCTAGGATGATTTTTCGAATACTTCCAGTAAATGCTAGTTTTGGTAATACCGGTAAGATATACCCTACATATTATCATACATTCATCATTATTTGCCGTGTGATTACGATGTCTTCCAACAACAATATTCATACAGGCAATAAGAACCATTTTATATTGTAATATGTAAGTATCGTTTAAATTTAATTAACAAAAAAATATAAGTATGCAACCATAAATTAATATAAAATTAGAATTGATAACTTAGTTATTCCATTTGGTTTATCACTAACGTGACGCGTTTCATCTCTATAAGAAGCATCTTCAGACTAACCATATCGCAAGGTTATTTATTTTAAGGTAGACAATGATTCTCATTCTTACATTAAAAATAAAGGATAGGTTTTATTCAATTCTACTGAACGTGGAGAGGGGGGTAAGATATATATACTGATTACCATAACACCACTAATTACAAATCAATTACTAGTATTTGGAGGTGGCAATAAATTTAATAGCGTTAGTTATTTACTAATACTCGATTACTGTTAATGGTTTTACTAATTTCTAAAAACTATAAGAATGAACTTCCACAAAGTTACCTCCGAATCCATAGAAAATATTAACCATACATTAAATTATTTATATCGTCACAATGCAAGCTATCGGTACGAATTTAAAATACTCAGTTCAGGCATGCGGGAATTGAGCTTAGATTAGCTTTACAAATTATATAACAATTTCATGTAAGAGCTTTCACAAATTTAATATCTAACTAGTAATACTGATGACAGGGAAAGCTTCCACGAGAGCTTTCCAGAAAGGTAACATGCAGAACATAGCGCGAGATGCATCAAAATGTTTCATCAACATAAAATTGAGTAAGTTCTCGTTGTTAGCTCAACATCCCGTAATTGCAAAATGCTATGAGAGATCTTTCTTGTTAGAACGTGTCCTAAATCTGTCACATAACAAACTGTAAATGAAAATTGAACGCGATTTCACACGACATCCATTAAAATGTTAATGAAATTAAATTTTCGTTGTTATTAAAAACATCCTATTAAATAATATCCAAGGTACTAAACGCTGTATCCCTGTCACCGGTTATAGCTTCATACAATAATTATAGACTAGAGCCGCACTTAGGATTAAAGCTATGGGGAAGCCGAGTTAATTGCATTCTTACCTTATGTTACATCTGATTCATAAAAAGTTAAGTATTAAACGGCACAGCACATCATAAATAAAAAATAAAAAAATTAGGATAACATATTTTTTAGTGTGCAGAGCGAAAAGTAGTTTTTGAAATAAATAACGAATTTTTCACAGTTGAGATTTATTACCTCGCCATATGACGCCGTGAAATAATTCTTGGACCATACCCGCTCTTGATGAGGAGCCATGCCATGACAGCATCCTTCAGTTACACCGAGTACACTCAATTAATAGTACCCGACAGTCATCCAGGTCTCCGGAGACATCCGCAGCACTTGCCTCAGCTAGTGCCGCTGACGTAACAGGGCGCCGCCTGGAAGGTTCTCTAATCTTCGAGCTCATCGTCAGGTGTCACGATTCGAAGTTGAGCGTTGATGAAAATATATATAGTTCTGATCGTGTACAGCCCGCATTGATTTAAATGTGACTCCAAGACGAATATCGAGCTATTTCGTTTTGCTATCATCTTCCAGGATGCGTACTTCGAACTCCGAGGTATCTGAAGCTGTCGGTGTCGACTATACCGATAATTTTAATCACGCAGAGCAAGGTCCGTCTTGAGTCATGATAGGTAAATTTACACAGCACATTGCTCTTCCTCGCATTTATTTTTAACTGCGAATGATTTGGTGAGTTCAATCACATCTATAGATACTTTGACATTCTTTCTTTCTTTAAACGTATTTCCTGACAGGTATCATTTCACCTTCCCGCAGGGTTCAAATCATGTGATTCGCCTGTCATTAGCGATTATACGTCTGCGTCACTTTATATCTTTGTAAGCGAGCAATCAGTCGCGATCCCGGCGCCGTTCAACCCGACAACACAATACCAAATGAGAGAAACGTGTAGACGGAATTTCAAGTATCGTGCGGAAACAAACATGGTATAGACAGTGTACAAGTTTTCATTCGTAAATTAATGTGCAGTCGTAAAGTCGTTTGAAGACATCAATATGAGTGAGTATATTAAATTATATAAAAAACCAATAATACTTAAAGATTTGAACGGTAGTTTAAGGTGACGGTTATGTGGATCCGGAGAGATGTCTTCAGTTCGGGGCGCGACGACAGAATATCGGTCCTTTCCTGTGGTTGTCCGTTTATACAGCCATCGACCATACCGTTTTCTGCCTTAGACATCATTACGTATGCAGAATTGGCGTCGTCTATATCGGTCATCGCTTGAATTTTCTGATTGCGTTTGCATCGGCATTAACCTTATAAATATAATACGGAATTCACATCGTCTATGATAATGATTTGCCACAGAAATATATGTACAGTACGAATATCAGACCACTAAGTCATAATATTTAACTCCATCAGCTCCCGCCAAAATCAGGTAAATCAACCCCTGTGCCAGGCCCATTTTTGAAGAAATGTAATTTTTCTTACGCGTTTACTAAAAGTGTTATAACTATGAAAATAGTGGATGAAATCAAATGAAACTTTTTGGAATTATTTATAACATATTATTATTTAATTTTTGTATGGTAAAATTGCCAACATTTTCCTTTGTGAAGAGCCACACGACAATGTTTACACATTTACAGAATCTCACTCATTTTATTGTGCTTTGCACACACCTTGCATGTTCTACAGGTCATATTTTTTTTCTGCTGACGGTATCGGTATGAATATGTGCTTGGACGTATCCCCCGATAACCTGTCTTGTAGATCTTGCAAAACTCTAGCTCAGAGTGGACTCGGTGTCACCTTAATGTCGTCTCCAGAAAGAAGAATATTAAACAACTAAAATTCGATTGAGATATTAAGTCGATAAAATCAACACCTATTTTGGTAATAACACAAATTAGACGACTGTTTTGGAAAGTTTTATGTATTGACTATAATTAAAATCAGGATTCCGTTGTAATACGTGATACTTGACGACTCAAATATGACTGTTTTTGATAGGCTGGTCTAACACGTGAAAACACGGTTCCGGGACTCAAGCGATGGTTGTTGTATCACGTGAAAACACGGCTCCGGGACTCAATTTGTTAATAGTAGTTTTTTGAGATGGCTCCTTGCCAACTAAGTTACGTTGAATGTTAAATAAACTTAAGCATTAGCTCTAATCGCCGTGTTTATATTTTATACTCACTACCACCCGCTAAGGTTTCATAATCTTCTTACATGGTGTATACCGCAGCGTAATAACGATGTCAACGATGAAATGTTACAGTGAGTTGGTCTTATCATCGCACCGTTTTGATTTTACCTAATATAACATATATTTGAACAAGTTCTCGGTCGAGACCTTTCAAAATTTTCCACTTGGTGACGATCTATTATTCTATTAGGATTACTATAGCATACCTGGTTGTCACCTCCTATTTTCGGTTCAGACTTCTATCATTCAAATCTCTCCATGCTCATTTCGTATACTCGAATACATATGTGGAAGACATGAAGGGTCCGTATCAGTGCATTGTTGTTTTTTATTATTGCTGCTGATCCAAGGAATTTTTAAAAGCGTCTGATTTTAACATCTCCTGATTTTAAGGTACATATTTCGGTGCTTTACACTGTAATGCTGTCATCACCTTGCAGTAAAAAGCTCGAAACTAAAATGCCAGAACCTAAAACCATACCGAGAAACTAAAGAAAACAATTTTTCATTACCAACCCAAGTCATTACCTTTATATTCGTCCAGGTGCGTAAAATGTGACTTGATGACTCAAAACGTGGTTTGCATGAGATATGTCGCCGCGTTTGATTTAAATTATGAATAAAACTGCATGTTTTACATGTCAGTCGTTTACACGAGAAATAAACACACCAAGTATACCGTGTGACCGAGCTGTGGGACTTGAAAATTGTTACGATCCGTTGCATTATAGCTTTTTCATCCCGGCACGACAAATTTACAATTATAATGAACGCGTTTTCCTTCACACTGTTTGCCTATACGACGCAGCGTCACGATTTTTTAGAATAGTGTCCAACGCTTCACAGACAAGCACACCGCCGCAAAATAATCATTATTAAAATCCACAGTAATCAATTAATACAAAGCATCGGAACAGCAAAATAATGTAAACCACACAATAAGATCAAATATCTAGAACACATTGGCACAGAGTGAACTTTTATTAATTATTTGATTAGTTTCGCTTTTTTCGATGATGCCTGGTAATGTGAAGCATATGAAGGATTCCTAAAGAAGCTTCGCAAAATAATTTGTTTTACGAGAACAGGTAGATTACAACGTTAAACCTTTATTTTTCGAAGGGAGTAAGCTTAGAAACAAGGGGCTTGGAAAGAACAGTTGGTACATAGCTATTCGCGCTAGCTGCGTACCGTTTTTTTTAGCGTAGGCTTTACACTAAGGTGCTTGGGTCGTACTTTAAAACGAGAAATCGATTGAAAACGATAACATTGTGCACACTCATTAACGTTGTAAAGCACACAAATCTTTATCAAGAGTGTAAGCCCGCTTATCTAGATATTATGGACTATCTATACTTGAATAAAAATTGATTTAAAAGTCAATTTAAGAATTTGTTCGTTTGTTGAAATTTTTCTTCTATAGTTTATATAAAGTGATTTAGAAAAAGTCAATGTTAATGGTACATCGTCGGTTTATCTTTTAAATATATTTTCAAAAAATCTCTTAAAAAATTGAACGTTTTATATCTTTACGTTATATATCAAGCTAATAGTATCAATTACGCCAGAACAGATAAAGTTAGGTAGCACTACTATTATTTTAAGAACATAATATTATTTAATTAATTTTTTTTGCATGTCACTAAGGCATTGTTTATTTTTTTCTTATTTAAAATGTGAATTTTCTTCGTTGAATTAAAAAAATTCCCCGTCATTTTCTTCGGGTCTAAATTATTCTATATACAAAGGTGTTCGAATGTTTTAAAAACATATCGGTAACTAACTATGTCTTAAACCTAAATACAAAATTGATAAATTTGTTATTCCACCGGTTGTGCTACTAATTGAGAGACGTGTTTCGCCTATTTGAAAAGCATTTTTAGACTAAGCCCATCGTAAAATTTTTATTTTTAAGGTTAGGTTTAATAAGGTTTTAACAATGATTCCAGTTTACCATGTGCTGTTTAGTGACAATGAATTACATATTTATTTAATATTCTATTAATTGTTATTTAATTTTTCAAGTGGTTCATAACTTTATTGTAAAAGGTTTTTCTATTAATGAATATTTATTAAACTTATTGTATTTTCACACATACACAATTCGATTTCAGATTAGCAGTTATTGATTTGTATGAGTTCGAACATTTTAACAATTATTTGATATTCCTTATAATTATTAACACTCAATTTCATATAAATAGCCTTGTCAAGATTTATATTTAATCAGTTGATAATGCACATTAAATTGATAAACTAAATCATTATAAAAAGGATAGGTATACGTTAATCATGAATACATATTATTTGCAGCATTTTACGTGGTAGTAATGCGATTCACTGCAAATGGCTGACAAAGCCGTCTTAGTTTGGTGTGAACCGTAAATAGTCTGCAAACTTGGACAGCATAGACAATGGCGAAACTAGCGGTCGTGGAAACAAAAAATAGGCAGCACTGGAGACGTGAGCCACAATAATATGGTTTTATTTCATTCCAGAGTGACCTTTTGTTAACCGAACCGAAGCAAAGACGTTCACGGTTTTCTTAGCGAGAAAAGTGGTTGAGCTTTGACAATATATTTAATAGCTAGAAGAAACCGCTGAAAACATACCTAAAAGGTCAACGAATCAACCTTTGGAAGGCGTTGTCGGATAGAAGTCGGGACATTTTGTTTTTATATGTACATCATTAAGTCAAAGATACTTATATGTTGAATGGATTATTACGCCAAGGACTCACAGTGCGTTGTCCAGTACAGTTAAAGTAACTAACAACGATTTTTATCTACTAATCATTTAAAGTTCTATACGATATTGACTTGCGATATATACAAAAAATAACAGCTTAAGTTCTTAAATTCCCGTAGAAAATTGGATTTTAATGGATAAAGCTTTTTTAAGGTGTTAACTGTCAATTCTTGGTGGAAAGACATTATATTTTAAATGAATTACTATATTAAATTTGGATTATTGAGATTTTGTACACTTCCATGTATTTTGTCACTAACGACCCGGGTTTCGCCTTTCGGCATCTTCAGGCATTCGAGCACACGAATGGACTCGAACTAAATTACTATATTATAAAAAATCGGCGTTTTTCGGGCTTAGAAAAATAAATCTGGGCTTCGGGTCGGATTCGTGTAACAAGTGTGATATTGAGACTCGGGCTCGGTCGGGCCAGGCCGGGGCTGAAGACGTCAGGCTCGGACCGGGTAATTTTATGAAATTTCAGCCCGTTCAGACCTCTAACTTCTAATGGAGCTTATTCCAACAGAGGTTTATCTAATAGTACTACTTGTTACTCAGGCACCAAAACTTTCTTTTTTCGAAGAGAATAAGGATAGAAGGATAGGGACAGGACAAGAATGACGTTTCAGAAGAAGAATACACATCAGACATTCAGACATTCGAACACAAATCCACAAATTAATTTGTGAATCTGTTCCTACTGGGATTCGAACAGGAAATAAAAACACGAAGAAAATAACAAAGTAAACATAGTGGAGTATTTAGTTCTACGAGAATTTTATCAATTTTTTGATAGGTACTTCGGTTTCAAGCCATCGCCAGAACTAGTTATTTATTTTAATTATAATGGAGTTCTAAAACATAAATGCCTCTTCAATCGTCAAAGAAAGAATGTTTATTGTTTCACATGTTGCGCACGGGGGGAGAAACAGTCAGGCTTTGTGGATAAGATGAATTAACATGCATAATGCACGTGCGCTTTTGAAATTACGCTCACACAATTCGACGTAAGATTTATTATTTTCCTTCAAAAACGCCAAAAGAGACTAATGCGACAAGACACACACACACACACACACGTGACACGATGGGACAAAGCCAAGGCGTGTCGGTGTACATTTCACGTATTATGATTCAGGAATAAACGTGCAGGAAGAACACGTTGAGACATAGCACGACCACAATAACGTTCCTGGCAAAATACGTGCGTAAAGAAACTTTAAGCTGTCTGGTTAGATAATGAATTTAACAATCAATCTATGGTGGAACACAATAGAATTTTTCAGCCCATCTGTAACGCACATAATATTTTCGATGGACTAACATAAAATTAAAATTGATTACTTTGTTTTTCATCTGGTTGTTGTGCTACATGTGACACGTGTTTTGCCTCTTTGAGAAACATCTTCAGACTAACGGCTATTTATTTCTAATTTATGATTCAATGATTTTATATAATTGTATCTCAAGGTTATTTTTTTCTAATGTAAAAGATGTACTCGGCGGAGCTGATGAACTCTCTGGCATGTCATGGGAGGAAGCAAAGCGACTGGCGGGTGACAAGGAATCACGGAGGCGCCGCGTGGTAGCCATATGCTCCACATAGGGAGTGATGTGGTCAAAGAAGAATTTAAAAAACAAACGCAGTTTGCCACGTGCTGTTTAGTGTAAATGTTAATTGAATATTCCATAAATTGATATTCAGTTATTTAAGTGGTCCACAACATAGTCAAATACTCCCATTTGCTATTTCTGTTAATGAATGTTTTTGAATAATTTTGAAACTCATAGTTTTCTCACATAATTACTTTTAATGTAGTTTAATTTTGGAATTCAAATTAGTTATTATTGATTTGTATGAGGTCCTTAGCATTTTAATTGTAGACAATTTAATTTCGTTTACATATAACTTGTTCGTGTCATGGTTCAATTATTAACACTCAATTTCATATAACTAGCCTTGTTAAGATTTATATTTTATGAGTTGATAATGCTCTGACGAGAGAAACCGGTCCTGATCATTATGAAAATGTGAATGTAGTACAACACAACTTGTTATTTATTTTTAAAATAAATACTAGTATTGCTAATAAAAATGAATTAATACCTACTCGACGGAGCTACGGGGCGCCGGAATGAAGGAGCAAAGAGACAGAATCTTAGAAGCACCGTGTAGTTACATAAAAATAATAATAAATATAAAGTATTTTTTACGATACAATTCTTTCTATTCTTGACTTAAATAAAGGCCTCCAAAGTTTCTTCACCCTTTTACTCACACAGGGCCGAAACATCGGCCCACCGTACTAATGCTAAAAATCCTATCCATAAAATTTAGGTCGGATACTTTTCAAATTTACGACATTTTCCTCTATTTTCTTGATGAAACATCAAAATATTATTATTTTATATGTAATTAACACATCAATGAAAATACACTCAACACAATTATGCCTTATGCATGCCAAAATTGTCTAGGAGTAAAGGGGTTAAGAACCTTACATATTTTTATCTGCCTTTTAAACTCTTCCACTAGACGCGCATTATGATCCAAGCATAATATTGGCATAGAAATTAAACCGAAAACGAGCAGTCGACTGACCAATAGCGATCAGGTAAACAAACCCAGGGCAAACTTACGCGAAAACTTTCGAACAAGCCGGCCTCACCTCACCTTAAGGAATAATACATTTCCTTGTCTTTATTATTTCACCTTCTTCCTGTTCTTTGCTCTGTTTTGGCCTCTCATCTTTCGCCCTGGGGACGAAGCGAAATGTTTACATAGTACGTATATATACACTCTAAGCATAGTTTACGAGTTTAGGTTCTGGACAAATGAAGATACAGCGAGCCTAAGTAAATTTTCTTGTTATCTATTAATGAAATTGCGTATCTGAGATGATTCCATTCCATTAGGGACAAATTATTTGATCTGTTTCTTTTCTTTTATTAATGTTTCTATTTACAGTTCGTTCACTGTATACAATAAACTATATATTAAACAATACATTTTATTGAAATAATAATATATTATATCCCTTTAATAAAACTTCCAGGTATTAACTATCGTATTATATAAAAATTTCAATGGGTATTTCAAGGTATATGTAACAGCACGCATGTTTTTTGACTGAATCTCTGTTAGGTTTTGACCGCTTTAATTTTTTTAAATTTAATTGGTGTATACTTTTCGAATTTATTTCTCGAGTCGAGAAACTTTATTATAAATGTGAAAATGCTTAAGATATTAACGATTTTAATAGGATATTTTATTATATGTGACTTTTATGTTGTTTTTTTCGGGTCGCTATGCCAACGCCCGACAACAATACGACTTCCAAATAGTTTGCGCTGTTATGATGAAATCACCGAAGTCACATAAAGTAACTTGATGAAACGCGCGCTGAGGTACAGCTACTCGTAATACAAATTTTATATTGATGTCCAGTGATCCAGTAGGAAGCAGTGCCAGGCAGCTAGTAAATTATTTCATTAAATATATTGTATGGTTAATATAAATGGTTAAATCATAGGAGGAAAAATACATATAATATTGCAGAAATGTACATACGTGTCCCGTTCATAAGCAAAACTGTTTAGCATAATTATCCTTCACACAAGAACGGTAGATCCTGAATAAATTAATCATACATTACCTTTGCTGCCAGAAAAAATCAATTATTTCTGGTCGATGTTTGACATTCAATAAAATAATTCAAAAGTTGACTTTTCAATGGGTTAACAAATACAAATAAAGTTGCCAGAAAAATCTCAAGACTGAAAAAACTTGTTTAACGAGTGTAAAAAATGAGATTTTTCTGCAATTTCACTTTTTTGTTTTATTTTTTAACTAAAATAGCAACTTCGGATGAATCGCACGTCAAGAAAAGAGTATCTTGTTGACCTTTGATTAATGAGCAGTGAATCACAACGGCCAGGATTTTAATAGTTATATCAGAGGTTTGCATGGGCCTAAATTTTGTAAAATTACCCGGTCCGAGCCCGACATCTTCAGGCCTGGCCTGGCCCGAACCCGAGTCTTAATATCACACTTGTAACCCGAACCCGGCCCGAAGCCCAGATTTATTTTACTTAGCCCGAAAAATATCAATAAGTTTTTTCAATATAAAAATTCATTTATAATTTTCACGGTATATATTTTATCCTTTCCATATTTCCAACGATATTTACACATGTGAAATAAATTATTTAAGTATTGCCGTATGGTTGACTCATGACTCGAACATAGCCCGAAATATTTTTCTGAAAATAAAATTCCTTACCCTGGTCCGGCCCGAGCCCAAAACTGATTTGTCTTTACCTGCCCGAACCCGGCCCACGGGCCGGGCCAAGTCCGAGTCCGTGCAGACCTCTAAGTTATATACTATGATATAATCGGCCTACATAACCCACAGACAAGAGCTACGTTTAACGATCAAATATTTCATGGAAAAGTAAATATCATAATTATTATTTTTATTTTTTTAACATTTGAGAACTTGAGTAAGGTTATTTGTCAAATTGTGTTGATCTCGAGCGACGGCAAAAAATATCCTTGGGCTATCGAGTGGTGTAAAATTACCTGAAGCACATTAAATTAGCGGAAACAACACATATTTCTAAATTTCTAATTTTTTTGTATATTAACATGTGATGAGAAGCCGCGCGCCCACGTGGTTACATCGAAAGACGAATAGACAGTGGTAAAATTATTTGAAAGTAACAGGTCGTAAAGGTTACAAATGATAACACTGTGAATACAAAAATGAAAGCTTTGATTTCTTGCAAGAAAAAAAAATGCACAGCACGTGAAATTGATAATTTTGTGAGGTTCGCAAACGTCACGGAATGAAACCGAGTTATGTAAACTATTATTGAGAGCCTTTCAGCGTACATTTTTGACTGGACGTAACGGATGTGTTTCGTACTACTTCCACAATTTTAAAATGATTAGGACAGGTTTCGCTCATCAAAATTGAGGAAGTAGTTCAAAACAATTTGTGTCTTATTTTTAAAATATGTCTCTCCGCCTAGTATTGACAGTTAACACCTTATAAATAAACATACACTGTTCTTTACAGGTAGATCAGTTATTAACGGATGATGCCAAAAGGGAAGGACTTAGATAATACAAAAGTTATTAAAAAAACTTTATCCGCAGTTTTTCTTCACTGCGACTAGTCCTCTAAATACAATATACACATGCTATAAATATTTTCGCCTGCAGACTTGTATCAGATTTGAAAAATCGGCAGCCTAATATATAATGTTATGGTTTCTTTACGAGCTCGGCAACCCTGTAATTTGCATACATAAAAATTAAGCTATGCTCACTAACCGCGACCGGCTATTATGGGGAAAAAACTTTTCTTTGCGATTAAGGCTTTTCCTGAAATATTACATCACGTACTTACACGAATAACTTTCGCGGGTATCCGAAAAGGCTGCGAGGGTACAAAGGGATGCTAATAATCTAATGTAAGAATAAAGACCCCATTATGTACCTCATGCATTTTATTATTCATTAATTTTGTCGACTTGAGGTGTACAATTCAGCATTTAAATTTGTGCAATTTCGCAAGAGTTTTAAATAGCGTCGCCATTTTAACGTCTTCAGACGTTAAAACCTAAGTTGAAACAAGATTACATTTATTTTTTCATTATAGTCATTATATAATGGCAGGTATGAGATAACGTTTTATTCCAGAGAGCCGCATTCATTTATCTGTAATATAATACCAGCCGCATTTACGAAATTTTAATATAATTTAGTTTAAAACGTACCTACATAAATCATTACGAAAATTAATCAAACCGGTGGAATAAAAAAAATGCATTCAATCAAAGGGGTGCAGGGTCCCCACGTATCAGCATATAAAAGTATAGATATTATATCATATAAGCGACTTATTTCATACAATAATGACAAAGTTGTAATGGTTATTGTCAGTGAATTGTGTCTAGGATAGATAAGATAGAAACAATAATGTATATATTAAATTGGCATATACTCATTTATTGATTGAATTGGCATTTACTTGGTAGAACTACATTATAATAGGATAAAATAGCAAAGTATTTAGTTCTACAAATTTTTTATCAGGTAGTTGATAGCTATTTCGGCTTTCGCCATAGTCAGAACTAGTTAGTTCTGACGATGGCGTATCCTATTATGGCATATACTCAGTAGATTCTATAGTCATATTTTTTGTTGGCGGACTATGTTAACAAAATTCATGTTAACAAGGCATTTAAGAAAACACCATACAGATAGATGTAGGTATCAATAAAATCAGAACTGAACGACGAGCGAAACCGGTCCTGACCATTATGTGAAAATGGTACCTATCTACCATGAATTGACAGAAAACACCATAAAAATGACGACTGCTTTCGAAAGAGTCTTTTCGGAACAAAAGCAGGAAAATCATTCAATTATGTTTTGTAATATAATCTGACGAATAATACGCGTAGCTATGGGAATGCGATAGACAAAAGTAAAATGTTTGTCAATACGATAACAACATAAGATAGTCAAACTATATGATGATTTTGGCTGAATATATTTATACGTGTTATTACGTCCGAAATAAAAATAAAAGCGACGATGGACCTGGCCATCTCTTCCCTTCTACCAACCGGATGGATTCCGTCGCCCTGGAAGGCCGCTGATGACCAACCACAGGATGTAATTGGCGTGACTTATGAGGAGGCAAGAAGACTGGAGGCACCGTGTGGTGGTAATATGCTTCGAGTAGGGAAAAAAATCTTTAATTTTTTCAACTAAGCAATTCCGTGACCAGGGAAAGTTTAATAACATACAGCGTTACTTTTTCGTACAAGTAATTTGTTTTTGTTTATTAATTGAATGCGAATTTGCTTAGTAGAACTCCAGTATAGTAAGAAAGCAAATATCAAAGTAGTTAGTGTTACAAGAATTATAGAAATTGGTTCATAGCCGTTTCGGCTTCACGTATGGTTTTGACTATATCAAACAATTCTTATTGATATAATTTAAGACATTGACTGAGGGTGCTTGATGGAATTTCAATATCAAATTTGGATTATTGAAATAACATTTTGATTTGTTAAACTTATCGATTTTGTACATGCGGCGTACACTCAATTCAACTGGTTGCGCTACTGCACGCCCAGCTTTCGTAGCAACTCGTCAAGGTGTAGGGCTACGCTATACCCAAAACTGCGGCAACGATTATTTACATTTTTAGTAGGCCGACGCTATATTTAACGTAATAATTCTCGTATTAGATAAATTACGATAACTACATTTAAAGCTTTATTTTCTTTACAAAATATATTATAAAGATTCCAGAATTTAAATTGCTCATTTACCCGGAGAAGAATATTCAGGAGTGAATATTCTAAACGAGTGGTCCGCAACCGGTGCGCAGTGAGACGATACTAAGTACATTTATATATTAGAAAAAATTGAAGGTATTCGGTGGCTAGGATCGCCGCTTAAATTTTTATAGTTGAAACAAATATTGCATTATTTTGATATAATGGAAGAATTATTAGTGTTTGCATTGATAGTGCAACTGCAATTATGAGAAAAAAAAATGGGTTTTGTCTCGGGTGTAAAACAAAAAAAATCCTAGCGCAGAAATTACACATGGCTGTATATATTGGGAAGCATGATGAGATGAGACGGCGAAGTTTCCCAGTGAAATTATTACAAACAATGGACACGCCTTAAATATGCATTTTTTTTATAAAATGTTTGTAAAAAAAATCTTTGTGCGTTAAATGTTCCATCACTTTGAAAAGGTAAAAGGTTTTAATTGACTTTTATTAAAAAATATATTAGTTACTATCTCAAATTCATCAAATAAAAAAAGCAAGTTTTGTTTATGAAATTTACATATGTCGGGTTATGGTGTGCCGCGAAATATAAAAGAATGCTTAGATGCGCCGTGGGTGAGAAAAGGTTGCGGAGCACTGTTCAAAACTATATGCAGCATACGGTTTTTTCTAAAATTTATATTTTAGTTTAGGAATATACCATTCCAATCGTTTTCGGATTGTCGAGATATAACTGTAGGTATGGCATGTGACGAATATGCTATGCCAGAGAGATGTTTGCAGTTCCGGGCGCGACGACTGAATATTCGTCCTTTCCTTGGACGTCCATATATACCGTCGTCGGCTGTCTGTGTTCTGCCTAAGTCATCATGAGTTGCCTTTTCAGAGCGTTCACTTTTATCACTACGTATGCAGAATTGGCGACGTATATCGGTCATCGCTCGATTTCTCTGACAGCATTTTCGAGTATGTTAACTTATTATTATGTTTGATAAATGAAATATTATTTGCCAATTTGCCTCGTCTACATTGATGACTCGACATAAATACAAATATTGACGAGTACGATGTTTCGTAAATCTGCCGCGTCATGTTGATGATCCGCCGCAGTAGTAATTGAAAATGCGTTAGAGATTTTTCATTGTATTGATTGAATTGGCATTTACTTGGAATAACTCTATTTTAATAGGAAAAAATATCTAAGTATTTAGATCTACAAAACTTTATTAATTAGTTAGGATGGGTTAAGCTAAATAATAACATTTTGTAGAAGTAAATATTTTTATATTTAATCTCATTGTAATGGAGATCTACCAAGTAGATGCCTATTCAATCAAGGTACTAATTGTGCTTTTGGAAAGGGAGCTTACATGGTAACAGTCTGAACACATATACAAAACGGCGAAATATAGTTGACAGAAAAAACATAGTATTTTAAAATATTGTAAAGAGATCAAGGTTTCTCATAAAAATAATAACATAGTATGCGTCCGGGCTTCTTTTGTATTTACAGCAAAGTTTTAAGTTACCCCTGCAATATGACAAATTCAGACTTACGACTTTATATTACTGGGGTTGCGATAAATAAACCAGTGGTGGAGAGACAACAAACTACAATAATACTTAGACAAAAAGAAAACAACAACAAAATACATAAGGTGATGTACAGCGACAGTCTTGCAAGTCAAAACATTTTCAGCGACCGAAAAGCGCGCATTCTAAAAAAGCTTTCATCGACTTCAAACGCGAGAGCCAGGGCTACAATTCAATTTGCCCATTATTTCGGCTCGTCAAAAAAGCGCAAAGGAACAAGAGCGGCTCTTCACTCCGCACAAACAACAATGAGACGTTAAGCGGAGATAGTGACAGGGGGGAGTGCAAAAATGACGGGCTCGCTGTAAAATGAGGGCCCACCTCGACGCGACCCAAGAAAAAGTCTAGAGATTTTACGTAACTGCTGTCTGTCCGCAACGTGCCACGACGACTGCAAGAAATATTTTGTATCAATGTCAGCTGCAACATCGGGAAATGTATGATATCGAAGCAGCAAAAAATGTAAACACGCATTCCGTACCTTCCGCGCATTACCTACCTGTTTTGAGAAATATATCAAACGTGCAAATTTAAAATTCCATTGCGATAAAAAGCTTTAATGATAAATATTTTTTTCGCTTTCTTTTCTAACAACAAATATTTTAAAAATGTCAACTAAAGGAAACATACATTTTTTTTTGACTTTGAATTTGAATTTTATCCCAATTAAGCGTTTCCCTAAATGTATTGTGACAATAATAGAAGATAGCGCATCGCCTCAAGAAAAGTGTCACAATTCAAAAATCGCCGTTTTTTTAGATGAAAATGTAGGCAGATTTCAAATATCAAATCTATCACCCGAAAAAACGTAATTTCTATAGTATGTCAACTCAACGTTTGAAAGTTGAAATACTATGCTATGTGGCGATTTGGCGTCGCTGTAATCCTATATATAATAGCCCAGACTACATGTAGGTATGAAATTTTTTCATGACCTAAGTGTCCGTGGTATATATAAAATAAAATGTTGCACACACACACACACTCACCCAACAATACACACTGTTCCGAAGTGACGCAAATCCGAGGCAAACAAACAAAAATAAAAATAAGTACGTCAGTATGGAAACTAAAGAACAGTGGCGTTTGCGATTACGTTGTGACTCACAACGTAATCGCAAACGCCACTATTCTTTGTTTCCATACTGACGTACTTATTTTTATTTTTGTTTGTTTGCCTGCCTCGGAATTTGCGTCTGTGAGCGACAGCAGAGATGGAGAGTGAGGCAAACTGCAAAATCAAGGCGTGATACTGATGCCAGAGGCACACAGACAACAACGATCACAAAGAGCTCCGGAAGCTGCACAATCCAGACGTGCAGCTAACGTGGAAGCTCATCGAAGAGCTGAAGAAGCTCGAACATTCAGTATTTAAATTTCAATAACGTCATCTATGACGTGCGTCCCATTAGTCTTATATATAATAGCCCTGACCGCTATGTTGACGCTTTATTATTATCACTTACCACATTTAAGTATGAAATTTTCTCATGACGTAAGCGTTCGCGGTGTAAACAACGCACGCACAGTTCCGACGTACTATATACTTTAGACATTCAGTATTTCAATACCGTCATCTATGACGGGTACTGTAGTACTAGTCTTTAATAGTATCACATTTTGCACTGTGACAGTTTTACTGGATCATTGTATGTGAAACTAAAACTAAAAGTAAGTAAAAAATCATTCCATAATATATTATGTGACATTTTTCGTATTTACTGTACCGATTTCACTAAATCATTTTTCTCTTTTCTTACGGGGGTCCGATGTATTAAATTTCTTCATCTTTACAACAGTAACATAAGAAATGAATAGTTTTAACGAAGTAATACGTGGAACACCAAAACTTATAATTTATATTTGTCTTGAATTGTCTGGCTATTCCTAACGAATCACGCACACACTCTCCCTCTCTTTCTGTCAGCGCAGGCGCAGATTGTGTGTGCGTGTTAAGTCTAGGGTGAATTTCACAGATGAGTCAATTTTTAACAGTGTCACACTATCTCTCTCGCTGATTAACTAGCTGAACTGCTTATTATTAAACAAAACCAAGTACATACAAATTTAAAAATTCATGGATAAAAAAAAATAGCAAAACACGTTTTCTATATGTTTACAATATAAATTACCGAAACTTTCCGTTTCATCAATACAAACATGAATCTGGAACGAAAAAAACAGTGTTCAAAGAAAATGACTTACACGTGTACACATGAAATTTTCTCGCTAAGCGAATTCCTTAAAAGTGACAGTGTCTTCGACGGTTTAGTATTCAGTATTGAATGTGAGAAAATATAAAGATCCATGCATAATGTAAACCTCACGCACTAGACGAGAACTGTTGTGTGGATGGGTGATACTCGCTTCAAAGCGAACAAACTAAGTTAGGCATTTGAAAGATGTTCCAGACACTATACATACATGCCAGCTATTCCGATACAAATCGCTCAAGGTGAAAAATGATACATAAGTTTATCATATTGATCGGCAGGATAGCATTGTAAATAAATATATACAACAACTCGAATATTCAAGTTAATAAGTATTCAATGTAAAGATATTGTATTGCGAAGACAGCGTTCCACAAGTATTGCAATCGATGAATAATATTGAACATTGCTCATAGAAATAACATACGACTTCATATATTATATTATAAGATCAGTTTCACGTTCATATCAATTCTATGGCTGAATACTGCATTTTGCAAAAAATATGGAATCCCTGTCATATTCACTCCTATACACTGCACAGAAGATTCAAAAACTGATATATGAAGATGAAAACTGGTATAAAAAGTTTATTGAATAAAAATAAATATGCATATTTCTCCAAAAATTGAAATTGAATAGTTTGTATTGAAGTGCGTGCAAAACCGAGATGAATGCGCGGGGACTTTAAAATTGCTGCGAGGAATTTGAATTCTTGAGATTCTGTACATTTCCATGTATTTTGTCACTAACGACTCGGGTTTCGCCTTTCGGCATCTTTAGGCATTCGATTACTCGATTAATATATTAGAATATATTCGAACTTGACACATTCTAAGTGAGATAGATATTCAATGGCAACTGAGATTATTTCTGTTTTTAAATATAACAATGTTATTATATAATATCATGGTTACGTTTATTTTTTCATTCATTTGTGTCTTACGTGTCGCCAGCGAAGCTATCTTAGGTCGACCGCGTGCCTAAATTGTTTAATTTATGATTCAAACTCAAATGACAAAACATAAGAATCTTGCAGTAATTGTATGTATGTATTTTGAGTTAAAATAGTTCGATATTATTATTTAAAACTTGTTTTAAAAAATGCATACAAGTTGTCATTTTGAACACCAATATTTTTGGATATACATACCTTGGTGGAAAGACAATAATATACTCAAGAAAAAAAAATTGTACTAATGCAGAATTATATAAAATGACCAGGTAAAATGAAAGGTTTCGCTTATCGCGTTTAATTTTTCATTTTTTTGATTCACTTTTTAAGCGTATAAGGCAACTGTTTTCTAAATACATATATTTACATCGTAAATTTTGAATTTTTGACTGTACTGCCACGATATTTAAATACAAGCGGTATCAGTCGACCACCGTCAATAATTTCATCAACTGGTACCTAGCCCCTAAAACATTGGGCCACCCATGATGTATACCATATTTTCTACCTCCTATAAAGAAGAATATAAAAACACAATTAACACACTCATTTGAAAATAATGCTGACAATAACCTGATAGCTATCATGTACATGTAAATATTTCATATTTCTAGGGTCTGCATTTATTGGGCCAGTAACTAACAATTTCAATGTTTGGTCAATGAGAAATAGTAAATGGTTAGTAATTAATCTAATTAGTCAGTATACACGTGCTCAGGTAATAAAATAAGCGGTCAGTAATTTGTATAAAATGGTCAATCTTTTTAATCAAACCTAACCTTTATTTATTTGGCAATTATTTACTGACCAAACTTAACTATTAATTGATCATTTATTATTTTTTATTGACTAATTGTCGAATAAGTTACTAAAATTTATGGAATTAGTCTCCGACTAAATAATTAATTGGCTAATTCTAGTAGCACTAAATAAATTACAATTAGGTAATCTTACGACAATATTCTTATGAGATAGATGATTTCTTCCAGGCTAGTTATGACTGAAGCACATTCTGTAGTATCGCGAACTTCTAGTAACTGCGCATTAACTACAGACATTGCAAAAGCATGATATGCACTTCAGTTTTAAGCACCGCGTCCGCTGCGCCGTCGCGCGTTGACTCTGGTCGAACACTTATTATTATCACATATCACATGTAGGTATGGAATTTTCTAATGATCTAAGCGTCGCGGTTTGCAGTGTACAATATAAAATAAAATGTTATGCAATGGACACACAGTTCCGTTGTACTAGCTACTTTAGACATTCAGTATTTAAATCTCAATACCGTCATCTATGACGGTTACAGTTACACTAGCTCTTAACTCAAAAGGGTCAGGGTTTCATTTTAAAATTCCGTTCATTTATTCTGAAAATTCATAAATTATTTTCTTTTGCTTAGAGAATTTGAAGCAAGTCTTCTAGTCTAGACAAGGCACTGGCTTTATAAAACAGTTAAAGTCGGAGGGTAAGTTTTACATAAGCTTTATGAAACAATAGTGTGAGCAAGACAGAACTACAAAAAACTTTTTGGCATTATAAATAAGCACTGTCTTAAAATGGAATCACATCACCAGGTCGAGTAAGACAATGTTTGCAGTTGGCTGAATATATTCTTACTAAAATATAAATGTCGATTTGAAATAATACACGATCATAATGATCTAGTGATAAACTATCGACGTTCAATTTTCAACGATAAATTGTTCGCACAAGGGCAGTACCAAGAGCGGCAGAAGTAAATTAATCTTTTTTTACTCGATTAATATCGCGTTATTAAAAATGGCTGTGATATTAGCGACTGCAAAATCACTGTGGGTGTTCGTAAAATTAACAATTTGGAAACATACGTATTTGCAGTATCATACGGAGGGCGAGTAGACCTAAGCGTATAGAAGCTACCCGAAGGACAATTATCATTAGTTATGTGATAAAAAATTTCACATATCAAAAAATAATATTTTATAAAATTATTAACCTATTATAATAGCGCCTATTCACTATTTACATATAATTAAAATAAATATCGACCGTAGTGTTGAGGCCGACTTAATCACAATGGAAGGTAATAAAAACATATCCCCGAAAAATGATTAGTATTTATTACTCTTATTAATTTTTTGTTAAAAGACTTTTTGTTAAGAGACAGAAAAACCTACTCCTTCATCTTAACGATGTTGGGTTATGACAGGATAAGAGCTGTATATTCAAAGCGAATGTTGGACGGTACAGCGTTGATTACTCTAAGAAAATAGAGATTCAGTGGTGCATTATGAGTTAATGTATGTTATATGCACCGAATATGCTTAAAAAAAGTAACAAAAATATTGATATGCCATTTTGATAACGTTATTAATACGATACTATTACCTGCACGTATAAAAACGAAAGATTCAGCATTTCACAAGTAGTTATAGAACTTTCGGAATTTAATCGAATAGTAAGTAAGAGGTTAATAACCTGAAGTATATATCGCCGTCACACTCTCTCGTCGTGTTCGAAGTTGGATTTTGAGCGTGACAGAGAGCTTTTAGCCAGCGTTAAAATTCCATTTTTGGATTCGTCTTCTTTTGCATACCAGCCGGTATATACTTAGTGTAGTAGCAGCACACTCGCCAAAGATATAATGCCTTATCCGTTACACATATATTTAAAGTACGACAGCTTTACGCGGAATACCAACCCCAGAAAATTGAGATAGTGTGTTTAGTTTACGTTAGTTGATTATATGTAGTTAAATACGTTTACGTGTTAATGGACAAGGCGTCAATTGCAACAGTTAAAATAAAATTTCTAACGTTTTATGCACTACTAGCGCATACCCGGTATGCGTTGCAATACCACACAAAGAAAGAAAAATACGTATTTGATTCTTTTTTGACATTATTTTTTTTTCAGAAACTTTCACCGATGTGCTCACAGCAACTCACTAAAGTTTCATCGAAATCGGAAGAATGGTATAGGAATGCATAAGGGACAAACAAACAAACATTCATTCATCCATTTATATATATATATATATATATATATATATATATATATATATATATATATATATATATATATATAGAAAAAGCAAATCCAAGTGATGTTTTTTTTTTTATTTCCGCTCTTAATGTGGAGCATATGTCTTAATAATGGAAGAGTCTCAACACAAGCTTTTCTATGAAACTGCTTGTTACTCACTTGGTCAAGCTCTTTTTTCTGAATACAGTAGACAACAATATAAAGATAGCTAATCAGAGCAAAATCATAATTTGAAAACGTCAACATGAAAAATATAAATCAAGCTGGTTAAATTATAATGATTTTTATTTCAGAATACGCGATTTATTATACAATGAAAAACATCGCAATTTATAACTGAATGTAAATTAATGTGACACACCCTGGTTTTTCTTTGTTAAGTTTAAGTTTCATTAGGGTTCAGAACTGAAATCGACCAGCGGTAACGACAATAATTCGGAGAATCTGCCGACTGTTGCCAAGGCCGCTCGTTCAATAGCCGTCGGGCACGTCCGCTGGACGAGTCCATTTTTGACGGAAAGGGGTAGCTCCGACGATGCAGGGAGTTTTTTTAATTGTATGTGTGGACAGTCGATTACGATTTGTCGAGCCAGGCGAGTTGCCGGCCTCGTGGCGGCGCAGGTGACGATGTGAATTGGTTGTATTTATTTTGCATTGGACTTAATTTAAAATCGTTTGTCGTATCATTTGTATTATAACTTAAAGTAAATTCAGTTGCTAAGTAAATGTAAATGTAGAATCAATTTTATGTGTTAGGAATAATATTTTTGTGTTTTGTAAACCACTGCATCTTCGATTAAAAATAAATAAGCGTTGAACCGGATTTGAAATGCCGTGTGTTTGAGATCCTAGCCCTTCCAGGACGTTCGATAACCAGCCATTCGCCTCTCTTCGATCCGGGTCTTCTCAAATGATTAACTTGAAGCGGTATAAGCCAAGCATCATGGTCGACATGGCTATACCATTATCGTCCGGTGCGGAGCATACCGTCGCGTAGGGAGATTTACAGGCGAGCTTTCGTGAACGGCGTTTATTCGGCCGCGTTGGCGATTGAAGGTTTTTTAGCGAAGCTTTCGGAAACGCAGCAAACTGCTGTAACGAAATGCTTCGAAGCTCTTAACGGAATTGATTATTTTTTTGTTTTGTGGATTTTAAATAGCGCTGAAAAATCGCAACGAAAAATGTTCAATTTCTTTTCCATGTCCGCTCCCAATGTGGAGTATATAGTCTCCTAATGGAGGTATCTAACAGAGTTTTTCTACGAGAACTGCTTGTTACTCAGTTGCTCAATCTCTCTTTTTTCGAAGAGAGTAGGGATAGAAGGATAGAGCTATGACAGGACTAGTGGTTAGCTAATCGCTCTTGCTACGCCGCCGTGAAGATGGGATGGATGAGGATGAGGATGAGGACTCAGACTACGAACAGAAATCCATAAATCAATTGAAAGATCAATCTATAAAAACCGTCCGCACCGGGAATTGAACCCGAGACAACCGGAATCATAGCCAGCGACGCTATCAACTACGCCACGGACGGCGACAAATTCTTGAATAGACCAATATTTTTTTATACTATCTATTATCTTTTCACGGCGGGCAGTCGAATAGAGTTATCTATGTCAGTGCTTCCCAAACTGTGAGTCGCGCCGCCCTGGGGAGCCGCAAAATCTTCCAGTAGAGCTACAAGTATTTATGTATACATATATATATTTTTATTAAATAAGAACACATTATTTGTAATTTTATTAAAATTTTGTCTCTCAGGCGTTTTTAGAATGCAGGTATATAAATACATAGTGTCAAATAAAGCTTTCGATAGGCTCATGAGCATCCATAGGATTTTTCGGAGCTACGGGACGCTTGGATAACATGGGAGGAAGCAAGTAGACTGGCGGGGGACAAACAATCTTGGAGGAACCGTGTGACGGTCATATGCTACAAGTAGGGAGCGGATATGGGTGTAGGGGGCCGCGGAATATTTTTTGGTAAATTTTGACGGCCGTGGAACGAAAACGTTTGGTAAGGACTGATAAATATGACCTAACAAGTGTGTATTCAAATAAATCCTAACTGCTGTACTATCTTTCATCTATTGATTATTAAATAAGATAAAGGTGTATCCAAATGATGTGTGTCGGAGATGTTTATATTAATTTTGAAGCTTACTAATACTAATTACTTATCATTATTTAAAATGTGACATATTTACGCATCTACGATTTCATTTTCAGATTGCGAAAAAGGCGACTTACCGGAATTGAAATGCGACTGTAGAAAGCAAACTATTGTATTCGGATATACTGGAAAAATTATGGAAGATCTTACCTGTAAATAAAAGATAATTTAATTAGGTTACAAAATATATAGTTTATACAACACCGTTTTCACACATATTAATAATTAAGTGAAAAAAGAGAATGAATTAAATTTAATGAGGATGTTCAATACATAGATATCAGCTTTTTCAACATCAAAACATTACAATAACTACACTAGTAAATAGTTCTATGAAATAAATAACAAGTTGGTATCAATATCCACCGTCCAGTTCATTAGTCAGGAATCTCTGATAAGCCCATATTGAGATAATGGACAAGCAATATTCAAATGGGCACCATAAATAAAATGTTATTGATTTGTATCCCAGTGTTTATACATTTTATAAACAGGTGTTTAACAATGAGGTACTTTCCGAGTACTGACCAAGAAATATCAACATTTTATTTGATTCTTTAGGTTATCTGCCTTAGCATTTCTGGTGGCATGAGCTATCTGATTACTGAACCGAATTATTAAAAAACAAATGTAATTACTGTAATGTTGATAAATAAAATTATCTATCCATATATGTATATATATAAAAACGAATTTGGATTATTGAGATTTTGTACACTTCCATGTATTTTGGATGGACAAAATACATGTATAATGGATGGTACAATGGATGGACAAAATACATGGAAGTGTACAAAATCTCAATAATCCAAAATTGATATTGAAATTCCATCAAGCACCCTCAGTCGATGTCTTAAATTATAAAAACGAATGTTTATTTGTCCTATATGCGTTCTTATACCATTCATCCGATTGCGATGAAACTTTGGTGAGTTGTTGTGTGCACATTCGCGAAAATTTCTGAAAAAAATCTAAATTCTAAAACAGACGGAAAACAAAAACTGTGTATTCAAAAGCACTTCAATAAACAGAATTAAAACACAAACACTTTCTTCGAAGCTAGTAATATATAATGTTCACAAGCACAATCAGTTTCAGCAGAAACACTCGGCATAAAATATTCATTAGGCATCCGACAATAATATTCATAAAATACACGTCTTTGCTATTTTTTTCCAAATTCTAAGAAAGAACATACGAAAAATATAGAGGTAGGCTAACATATTATGTTGTTTTGTTTTCGGTAATATATTTTCATGATATAAAACACGTCGTGAAAGCCAAATAGCATTATGAGATGCGAAATAAATATTTATCAATACATTAAGGGACGAAATCACGTCACATAACTGTCAAAAGATGTTAGGTGCATAGCAGCCTATACGTAATATTCTTTGATTTAGGGGAATATAATCAAAAATAAGGAAAAAAAATGTCACAATTCGCTGTATTTGAAGAAAACGAGGCACGGCCAAATCATTATATAAAAATGAAGATTTGTGTGTTTGCCCTCTATGCATTTCTTTACCATTCCTCCGATTTCGATCAAACTTTGGTGTGTTGTTATGCGCACACCCGTGAAAGTTTCTGAAGAAAAAAAGTCTAAAATCTAAACAAAAAAATCGAATGTGTACAACTAGTTACATCTCTGAACCAGACGGAAAAACAAAAAATATATTGCATATCCGAAATAGAGGTCTGCACGGGCCTGGGCTTGACCAGCGGTTTTTTACACGGTTCGACCCGTGAACCGGGTTTGGGCGGGTAAGGACAATTCAGATTCGGGCTCGGGCCGGGCCCGTGTAAGGAATTCAATTTTACGAAAAATTTATGTTCGGGTCATAGGTTAGCCAAAAGGCAATAATATTCATAACTTAAATAACGTATTTCACATGTGCTATGAAGATCGTTGGAAATATGGAAATAACCATATATTTTTTAAAAAGTAGCACTTCTATAAACAGAATTAAAACACAAACCCTTTTTTCTTTGAGTGGCATTGCAACGCATGCCGGATACTGACTAGTAAGATATATTTGTCATTATTACATTTAGATTAGTAACTTGATTTAGTTGATATGACGTTTTTATCCGTAAAACGTCATATCGATTTTCGAAAATATCTGAGCTAAATGTCGTTAAATATATATTTTTAATCAAATTAGGACAGAGAAAGAAATTTTATAGATGAAATATTTTTCAAATAAAATATTTGTTGTTGTATCGCTAATATGGTTCTCTTCTAAAGGAGAAGTTGAGCGACTGAGTAACAAGCAGTTCTAGTAGAAAAAGTTACGACGAGATGCTTTTATTAGGAATCCATATGCTCCACAGTGGGAGCGGACATGGTAAAAAAAACGTTAACAAAGATAAAATGTACATAACATTTTTATTATTTATTGAAATGTCAGGGCTGGTCCTTTTATCCCTAGTCTCTTCGAAAAAGAGAGGTTGAGTAACTAATTTCTCGTGGTAACTGAGTAATATACAGTTCTCGTAGTAAAGCTTCTGTTGAAATATCTCCATTAGGATGACATATGCTCCGCCGCATTGGATTAAAAAAAATTACTAATTCTACATTTTTATAATGATCAGGACCGGATTCGTTCATCGCAAGCTTTATTAGCTGATTAGTATAATGCCTCATCTGCCTTCTGAATATAATGCCTATTCAACAAGAATTGATAGTTAACACCTTACAAACGTTTGAAGATATAATTTAAATCTATTTAATTAGTATTGGTATGTAAATTACGTAAATATGTTTTGATTCTATAGTTATTCTGATATGATGAAGCAGATGTGAATCAGAATTGTATAATACTTGTATTTTTCATCAGCATATGTAAACTCGGTCCACAATAATCTATATTCACGCGTGTATTTGTATTTTGTATTTAATAATGTATGTGTTTTAATATGTGTATCGGGAATATTCAGTGCTGCGGGATCGTGCCGAGAATGAGCAAGCTTCTCGGCATACAATCGAGAGATTCGGGGCGACCGAACGTACGTTATATGGAATACAACATAATGACGGGCGACCGCTTACGCTTCCACATTTCAAAGAAGGTATATTGCTAACAAAACGGTGGCGTACAGTTCAAAGAAAACGAAGGAAAAGCTTAGAAATAATTGTCATTCTTATATATAAACAGTTGTCGTTTTCGATTGATTCGACGACGAACTTTTAGTTCAGCATCACGCTAAGATAACTGTCGACGAGACTAATCTGGGCTTCCGTCGAATATCGAAACATGCCGGCAAAAACTGGAGGCTAAAACCATGGGCTCTAAGTATATGATCGCTGGGTACGAGTGTAGCGTATGGCATCATTAAACTAACACCAGTTTCGTTTAGAGAACGTTACTTAGTGGATAACGGCTTGCACTTACATCATCTAACAAAAGCCTACAGGACGTCGTCGACGGAAGCGCTTAAAGTCCTAGCTGGGGTGCTACGACTGGATCTGCACATTCAATTGCGCGGAGCGATTACCCTTTTAATGAAGGGAATTGACACATCTATAAAGGGCGTCCAGATAGCGGTCTTTCTTCACCAGGGTACGCCTGAAGCTGACGCGTACCGCTCGTTTGTTGACAATAGGGGTCCACACGGGCTCGTTTTTTTTTTATTTTAAATTTAAGAAAAATATTTCGTACTATGCTCGAGTCAAGAGTTCACAATAAGGCAATAGTATTCATAACTAAAATAATTTATTTCACATGTGCTATGAATATCGTTTTAAATATGGAAACAATAACTTATAATATATTGTTTGAAAAATTTAAATGAATTACTATATTTTAAAAGATGACGCGCTTGGATCGGATAATTTTATGAAATTTCAACCCGTGCTGACCTCTAGTTGGAAAGCTAGTGCTCATAGTACGGCAGGCCAGAAGGCGTCAAACGTATCAGTTTTTCTCAGATGTGTCCTGGAGGCTGGCATTCAAATCATCAACACCGTCTCATTGGACTTTTCTGACCCGGCGACAGCAAATTCAATGCAAAGGTTGCTACTTGTAATAATAAGTAATATTCTTTCAAGATTGATTATAAAAAAAGTTTATTTTTGTGTGTATTAATTGTAAAAATAGTCAAAATAAACAAAAACCTTATTTAATAAAAAAAATATCTTATGAATTAAAGGGCTGAAATTAACAAATATTTTTTTAGTTCATCAATAGTTGAACAATTACTTATTGGAATATTAAAAGTAAAAAAATAAATATGCCGAGGGGCCCGAGGCATATAAAAACCACGATATAAGTTTACAACCATTACCTCACTTAATCCAGTTTGTCACTCCACTGAATTTAAGTCGAAGATATGACCGCAAAACCAATAACCAAACGGTAACTAAATTCTACAATATGTTTCGTTATGTCATGAGATATAACAAACTGAAAGAAACATATAAGATGACTGGGATTCCTTTATTGCAATTCGATAGTACGACTATAAGGGTCATATTTGAGTGCAGTGATCCAATCGACATTAAAGAATATGTCAAAATTGTGATGAAAATTTAAATCATATGCGAATATAAATATGCATCTCATGGATAGGAAAATAATACGCAGTGAAAAATCGTTCAAAGGACACGTTATGAAAACCGTAAATTTCGAAAGTGTCTGAGTGAATTTTTGATGGCTTGAAAATATCTTGAGGAACTTCATATTTTTAAAGAGAGAACGTAAAATAACAGCAATGGTTACGGTATCATATCAAACATAACATCGTAATATTTTATTTATTTAAACAAGGAAAAAATAAGAAAGTATTTAGTTTTTCATATTTCATGAAAAAAAAATCCACGTTCAACATTTTTAATTACAATGTGTGTTTTCTATTTTTGCTAGATCGACTTAGCATATTTTATTTCCTCAAGGTCATTATTTTAAATATTATTTATCCTTGACACTATTAATTTACAATTCTTTCAAATTGTTAACATTATTTTTTTATATGCATCCGAGTATCATCCACTATCTTTAAAAGCTTGGCAGCGAATCCTGACCAATAATAAATACGACTGACTATAAAAGCAATTAAGAATACTAAAATATATTCTATAATTACTATTTTAAAATAAAGATGTGCATCACTCAAAAAATGTTAAGTGGCTGAGGGAATACGGTAATTTAAAAATAATTCGACGGTGTTTTGGCCAATTGTAACCCTAAAAATTGAAATTGTTTAGGAGAGAATAAAAACTGTTTTTATCGAAAACATTATATGGTGAGTTCCGTTATGAATTTTTGAAATGCACTCCTGTACATTCAAAAGTTTTGAGATAAAGGATTATAAGTAGGGATTTTTTTTTATAATAGTGGCTTACATCAAGTGACCGTGTCAAAATATTCAACTCATTTTCGTTTTTTTGAGGGCTACAATTGCCAAAACACCATAGATATAATGCCTTTCCACCAAGAATTGACAGTTAGCACCTTACTTGTGAATTTTGTTTGAATAAAAAGTGTGAAAACGTGTAATGTATTTAGCCGTATTTATTCGTAACATTATTAACCAACCGTAATCATTATAGCGGACACTGGGTAGTTTGCCAGGGAGCCGGAAGTATGAAAAATAGCCGTACGTAAACCAGGATATATTTTAGACTTTAGAAGAACGGAGTGTACTTCGAAATTCAATTTTTGTCTTCGACTTACGAGCTTTGTGGCAAATGCATCCACTGAAATAGACGAAGAAATAAAACAGTATTATTTTACTGCAGCAATATATCAATGCAACATAACAATCAATGTTGAGTTTCACTTTCAAGAGTTCTCAATGTTGTCATTTCACCTTAATGTCAATTTAAGTGCTGTGGTACACAAAAGATTATGGGCGCTTGTTAGTTAGCTTGATGAAGGGCTACAGAATAATTTAGTAATGCAACCAAAATTGAATGTTGCTTCTTATCCGTTTATTACCCCATGTATAGATAAATACAGTTATAGTAATGAATATTTTCCATGGATTCGGTGGGTAATTTGTGGAATTAAATTTTTAGTGTAACATTGTTATTCCACTCGGCTTGTCACATGTGTTGGCGCTCTTTGTGAGGCATCTTCAGACTATCGTTATTTTTTTATTTATGACGTAGACATTGATTCTTACTATTTACATTTTAATGATAAATTGAGAGAAGTATTTTTCTCTTGCGCCCCCATAGAAGATTAATTTTGTTAGCAAACATATTGTTCAGATTATGATATGCCATTAAAAAAAAATAGGCAATAAACTGGCTAACAATTATTCAGTATTTAAATGAAATAAAAGCATTCAATTGTAATGAAAACAATTGGGTCATAGCAAAGAATGAAAAATAACTAATTGCCCCACAGTTAAAAGCTCATTTGCATTCGATTTATAGCTATGAAAATTACTATGCACAGAAACCTATTAAAGGTGAATTGAAAATGGTGAGGTAAATTTAATCAAAGGAGGCAAATATGATATTTTTTTGCTTTATTAGAGAACTTAAAATACTGATTAATTGCTTTCGCAGTGTGATTAAAACATTTTTCAAATACAACATAATTTAAAGCTGTCGATAAAAAGGCATATTAATTTGTACGATTTTCTGTAAACTCCTGTGATATATCGTTAACCAATTGTTTTATATACCTGGTAATTAGTTACTGTCAATTTTATGTAAATAACGCTATTTGCATTTATTGATATATTTGTGTTTTATTTTAAAATCCAATTAACCATATTTCATAATTCTTGTTCAATTAAAAACTTTGCTATTTTTTAAAATTTGAATTGTTGAAATTGTGTACATTTAAATGTATTTCGTCACTAACGACCCTTTCGCCTTTCGAAAGACATTCGAGCACAGGAATGAATTCCTTACCAATTTTGAACGAACGACTTAGGTCTTCCAAACTCGCCTTTATTGTATCCTTTACGTGAGATGAATTCGTAAAATAAACATAAATTAACAATCAAAATAAAGAAATTCCCATATTAATACATCATCCCAGAGTCAGCCTGCCAAAACCCCCTAATTAAGAATAAGTAGGTATATGCTTTCTTCGAATTGCATTTTAAAATCCTCCATTAGACCCATAACGCGTTTTTTTTCCAACTAGGGTCAAGGGCCATTGTTGAAGGGTCGGCGTTGGGATTAATCCAGGTATCAATGTAGTTCCTAGAATTAGTGATAATAATTTGTCGTATTTTATCCTATACACAAACGATATTAACTATTTACTGTCTGTCATTCCGAGTTCATTCGTGCGCTCGAATGCCTGAAGATACCGAAAGGCAAAACCCCAGTCGTTAGTGACAAAATACATGGAAATGTACAAAATTTCAATAATTCAAATTTGATATTGAAATTCCATCAACCCCCAGAGTCGATATCTAAAATTTGCTATTTTTAACTTATTAATAATTATATATTGGTTTATATTCACTACCTGAGCGAAATAGATCGTAATATGTGAAATAATTATCCGTTGATTTCATTAAATCTGATAACGTCTTTTCACCATCAATTAACGGTAAACAATATTAAATTTAATATTCTTCGCCAATTAACCAGTGCTGCTATAAATAATTTCCGAGCCCCAATCTGCAGGCTGATTGTAATTATCGTAAACACCCTGTAGGAGCCTCATTATTGCGATGCACTTCGTTAATTGCACAATAGCACGCCATACCACATCGGCAATAATTGTTATTTCTGAAGCTCGTTACGTTTTTAGCAATTAAAGTCCTTTAAGATGACTGGTGGTGGTGGCAGTTGGATTAATCGCTCAATCAGCACGAATTTTACTATAGCTCCTTCTAATGATGTGGGTCTATAGCGTGATTGACATTCAATGATACTATTAAAACATTCGTATAATAATAAAAATGCGTTAATTGCTGCTATGGATTCTATATATGTAAAAATGAATGTTTGTTTGTTTCTCCTGTATACGATCCTTTACCCCAGAACGTTTCTGAAAAAAAATCTAGAATCTAAAAAAAAAGAATCGAATACGTTATAAACTGCGACATCTCGGAAAACCTTCTGATTTATTAGTGTACGCACCAGACGGAAACAAAAAATATTGTGCATTCAAAAGCACTTCAATACACAGAATTAAAACACAGACACTTTCTTTCTTTGAGTGGCACTGCAACGCATGCCGGGTACTCATGAGATTAGTATAAAACTAAAATTGACGACTTAGTTATGTGACTTGTGACATGTGTTTAGGTTCTTTAAGAAGCATCTTTAGACTAATTATATCGCAAGGTTATTTATTTTTAAGGTAAACAATGATTCTAATTCTCAATTTAGACATGAATCGTTAGTTGGATTTATTTACTACTAGACGTGGAGAGAGGACAAGATACAAACGAAAATAGTACTAATTACCATAACTCTACTAATCAAATAATTAATTACTTGTGTTTAGAGGTTAAAATCCCAAAGGAAATAAATGTAATAGTGGGGAGCCACCTGTCCTATTTAAAATGTTATTTACTAATACTGTTAATGGTTTTATTAGTTTCTAAAAACTCTAAACTATTCATTTTAATACGTTTTCTTATTTACTCGATTTATCGGAAAAAATTCTACACATTTTATTTATTTAATGCTGGAAATGTAGTGCTGTTTTCAGCATTAAGCGAAGCCAACGGGGTTTACCACTGCGCATCGGGCCCGACCAAATAATATATTATATGTATGTAATTCATTTAATTGGCATTTACTTGTTAGAATTAACGAAGGAAAATGGGAAGTTTAAAATTATAATACAACTCATATATACTTAATAATGGATTAGTTAATATGAATAAACACGTATATATATATTGGTCATAGAGTTACCGGTCAGTGTATCTTCAGAAAATTTCAGATATTAACAAATAAGTGTCGGAAATGTCGTACAAAAGTTTGTTGGTGATTTCTATGTTAAATTCATCCCATGGCATAACGCTTGGATTCATATGATTCATAACATCGAAGTACTCTCTCGGGATTTCTAATAAAAGCACAATTGTTATTTAACCCACCTGTCCCTTACAGCGTACAAGACAATTGATAATGGCCCATTTCGCGATCGGAATAGACTGATTTATGATGAAAGTATTCAAAATATAAATAGTATCTTACATAAATAATGACTATTCTTCTACCCCTACTCTCTTCGAAAAAAGGGAGGTTGAGCAACTGATTAACAAGCAGCTATCGTAGAAAAACTCTGTTAAGATACCTCCGTTAGTTAAAAAAAATTAATGACTTTGAGATACCGAATCATAATTTTATTTTCGCATTTAATTAATATTTTTGTCATAATAAGTAATGCAAGCATCTGCGTTTCGGGGTCGTCAGTATTCACATGCCAGGAGTTTAAAGATAATATAATTTAAGACATCGACTGAGGGTGCTTGATGGAATTTCAATATTAAATTTAGATTATTGAGATTTTGTACACTTCCATGTATTTTGTCACTAACGACCCGGGTTTCGCCTTTCGGCATCTTCAGGCATTCGAGCACACGAATGGACTCGAACTCAGTTTCAAATTTTAACTCAGGTATCAGTGTGGCTCTCAGACGTATAATATCTTACCTCGTAAATAATATTTGTCGCATTTGTATCTTCTATATAAACGTTAGACACCGTTTACTGTCTCTCAGTTCGAGTCCATTCGTGTGCTCGAATGCCTGAAGATGCCGAAAGGCGAAACCCGGGTCGTTAGTGACAAAATACATGGAAGTGTACAAAATCTCAATAATCTAAATTTAAAGATAATAATTAAAAATAAGGTTTAAATTGTAATTTTATAGTTTGATTCGCTAACTGTTTTATTAATTTTACAGTTTTTAATTTAATTTTTATAGTTTCAATTCTTTAACCTTAATTTAAATTACATAAATTGAATATAGTGAATAAAGCTTCCATACAATTTAAACAATCTTTTTTTTATAATACTTTTTACTTTACTAATTAAGACTAGTATTAGAGATATACTTATTTTAATGACAGCTTAGGTTCAAGCAATAATTGCACAAAAAAAGTTTAAATGTGTTAATATTGAAGTTAAGAGATTTAATATAGATTGCTTTGAAATTATTTTTATATAAAGTTAACCGATGGATAATCACTAAAAAGCGAGTATCTCCGTGATCCGTTTTACCTACACAAGTATGGTTTGACATAGCTACCTTAACCGGTGTAACATGGACAAAAGCACACAGTTGGCGAGTCGCACAAACAAGCTGCATTTAGTAAATCATTACTGCAATAATGCGAGCAAATAAAATAAAGAGTCCTGACAAAGGCGAGCTAACGCATCGTCGAAATAATCGTAAATTTGGTGGTCACTGGTCGTCCTTTGTGTGTCATAAAGCATGTGGCGTCTGCTATACAGCCAGTTTGCATCAAATAATCGGGATAGTGTATTTTTTATACGAAAGCTCGTGGACTAGGTAGGTGTAGGGAGCGAGCTTTTAATCGAAATAACCAAAAAATCTGTTTATATGATATAATTTAAGACATCGACTGAGGGTGCTTGACGGAATTTCAATATTAAAATTGAATTGTTGAAATTTTGCTCATTTCTATGTATTTTGTCACCAACGACCCGGGTTTCACCTTTCGGCATCTTCAGACATTCGAGCACACGAATGAACTCGAATTGACAGACGGTAAACAGTGTCTAACGTTTATATACAAGATACAATATTTAAAAAAAATGATATTCCCATATTCCCATCTCATAGTCACCCAACAGAACTCACTAACGATAGCAACAGAGCAGAAAAACCGTGAACAACGACAAATGAAAGGCAGATATCGTTTTGCCGGTTGGGAAGGTGTTGGTGAATGTTTTTAGGATTCCTATTTAATCATAATAATTGACTACGCGGAAAGGAGTAAGATAAGAAGCCACATTATTCAATGGATTGAAAGAACAATGACCAACAGTGATGCAACACCGTACTCAGTGTGTACTCCTAACACCTCCTATCCAGCCACAATTGTAAAATTGGTCAAATAGTACAACAGTGCAAAAGTTTTCCACAGATTTCCGCGGCACATTACGCGTAAAAGAAAAAATATAAAAAACATACAAAGAGCAAGGTTTTGCTGTTCATTTGATAATTATTTTATCATGAATATTTGTTTTTCATGTCCGCTCCCAATGTGGAGTATATGGTCTCCTAATGGAGGTATCTCAACAGATTTTTTTTATGAGAACTATTTGTTACTCAGTTGCTCAACCTCTCTTTATCAAAGAAAGTAGGGATAGAAGGATAGGGCTAGGACAGGACTAGTGATTAGCTAATTGCTCTCGCTACGCCCCGTGAGGATGGGATGGGTGGGTGGTGAGGAGGGAGTTTTAGACAACACAAACACTCAGACTACGAACAGAAATTCATAAATCGATTGAAATAGCAATATATGAAAACTGTCCGCACCGGGAATTGAACCCGAGACATCCGTAGCCGTATACCACGACGCTACCAACTGCGCCACGGACGTCGACATGAATACACATGATAAAAATTATTATTAGCAATTTACAATCATGTATTTTTTTTACAACGAAGCAATATCCTCCAAAGTTAGTATCTTACGCGATGTCCTCATTTCCATAGAATACAATTGTCAATTTCGTATTAAAAACATTTTTATAATAATCTAATACTACCAGAGTTTCAATAATAAACAAAATTCAAAATTAAAAAACAACGTAATTATTTAATTATGTTTTACGTCTTTCGGTCGCATCCCCTCGAATCGTTTCATACTGGCAACTGGCAAGGCCCATTTGGCGTTTTAGCCCCGCCGACACCTACTATACCTTTCTTTATTATTTATTTCTTCTTCATGTGGTTATTATAATATCCACGAAAATGATTTAGGTTCCGCAAACATGTCCCGGCCGAAAAATATGACCTCATATTCGCATTAAAAATCACTTAAAAATGCGCTCATACAATATTTGCCCTTAGCCTGTTTGATGCATACGTTAATTTGCATACGTACTGCCTAGGGCAGCGACGGCTAACCTTTTTAGCTAAGCGTGTCAAAATTATGAAAAAACCTGGTCACATCTAAGAATATTATTAATTTTGAACTTGATTTTTAAATATTTATTTATTATTATTAAAAAAGCAAAAACCAACAATGATTTATTTTAGTGACTTTTTTGATGAATTGCATTTCTTAAATCTTCAATTGAATTGTTGGTATTTTGTATATTTCATGCCCACGCAAGCATTACATTACTAACATCATTAGTCAGTTGGTTTCTTTTATCAGTTTAACAACTAGAATAAGGTCTCACAAAAGCACGGGGAAGCAAATATTGTTGGTTAAGCTATCGCTACATTTTTCAGAGTGCCAAAAGTGTTCGACAATCTGTTCCAAGCATTGCAAATTTCATGTTCGTAGTGGCATTCTTCTTTATACACCAAACAATTTCTTTTTAGATTTATTAGTTTGGACCTCAAGTCAACGAACTCTTGAGCCCAGATGCTGTCTTGAAATTCTGCAAGAAATGTAAACTATGCGTGTCGCCCAAAATGTCATGGTGTGTCACTTCTGACACGCGTGTCATAGGTTAGCCATCGCTGGCCTAGGGCTTCCGATTGCGGGATTTCGGTCAATTTTTCAATCCGGAAATTCCCGAATTCAGTATAAATATTAAAAAATAATTCATATTTTAAATCAGCAACGAGGTGTAAGTGATTTTGTTTAAGTATATACTTTTTTATAATACCTACATAATTAAATTGGGATTCGGAATTGAAAAATTGTGATTCCTTAAGTCCTGGGATCATAAAAAGGGTTCAGGATTGGATACCCTAGTAGTGCCGACAGACAGGATCAAGCCGTAAATAATAAAGTATTATGTTAATTGATGTGATGGAATCAATGACAACGACGTAAGATTTACCTACACATATTATTGTCGAAAGAGAATAACAAAAAACCGATTTCGATACAAGTAGAATATGCAACAAATTTATCAAATGTTATGAACTGCCAGTTCTCGATAGAGAAGAAAATTGTATTTATAAAAAGATAACACATTCTTTTGTACAGACTATTTCAAAAGACCAGTACGGCTCATGGCGAGATGTGGAATGAAAACAATTGATCAGGACCGGTTTCGATCAGTGTGGGAGCGTTTTCAAATAATAGTTCAGCATGTTTGCTCGGTAAAAAATCATTAATATTAGGGACATATTAATTGAATAATACTTTATTTATCTTTAATATCAAAATTGATCTAGAAAATAGTTATTCAGGTACAAATTAAACAGGGAAAGGCATAGCGTACTTCACACGACACGAACAGACATCCTTTCTACGGATTCGTAGAAATTCATGTTTATTGATTGAGTTGGTATTTACGTGGTAGAACTCCAATATAATAGGGTAAAAATAACAAAGTATTCAGTTTTACAAGCTTGTGCTAATTTTTTAATAACTATTTCGTTTGAACTATGTTTAAACTTAATTATGCTTATAATATATTGTTTTCGAAGAGATGGACAATATTATGTCATCTCACTAACTCCGATATCATAATTTTTATCTATATGTATAAAAATTAATGTTTCTTTGCTTGTTACGTCCTATACCATTCATCCGATTACGATGAAACTTTTGTGAGTTGTTGTGCGCACACCCGCAAACGTTTATGAAAAAAAAAATCTAAAATTCTGGAATGGGTAAAGTACTCTAATCATGTCAATTATATGGGACGAATATACTGCGGCGCACAAAAAAGCATTGAAAGGCTTCTGAATTAGTAAAACCATCTTCTTCTTCTTCTATTCGTATGCATTCCTTTACCATCCGATTGCAATGAAACTTTTGTGAGTTGTGCGCACGCCTAAGGTTTCTGAATTACTACAACCATTTTACAATAAGTGGCGCGCGAGTCATTCCAGTGTATTTATATTTATATTAAGCACTTCAATAAACATAATTAAAGCTCTATCTTTCTTTGAGTGGCATTGCAACGCATGCTGGGTACTCGCTATTTTTAAATAAAAATATTTAATGCACTAATTGTGTTCTTTGATTGTTCTAGGAAAAGGAAGATACATAGTATTATTGATTAATCGTTCATGTAAATGCGTTGAAATTTTATTGATTATGCTGGTTGAGTAACAAAGTTATCAATTTTATACTGAAACAGTATTTTAAGATAGCCGAATCATTGAACACTAGCAAAGGCGAATATGATGTTGCCAAGGATCATTCCATATGCATAAAGGGAATACAGATATGCTTTTTTCCGGCCGCGACAATCGTAATAAATTCAATCTTATATACAACATTACAAAGTTATTTGACAGGGTCGGTGCATAAGGGGGTTTTACGACTGGCCGCCAACTTATTCGGGGCGAGCGCCCTTCAAGATCGCCGGCCCTATATGCCAGAATGCACGCATAAATCAGACTTTTCACTGGATAAGACGTATGACTTATGGCGATGCTAGCGACACGGGTCCAATTCCTGGAAGAAATAGCCCCATACGCCACCAGTCAGGATCCAATTTTCAATGCTACGGTGTTTATGTGATATAAAGCACGCGAATGATAAATAAATATACATTTTAAATGAGAGAAAAGATATATTTAATAAGGCTGTCAAAGCGTAAAAACTTTTTAAAGTTATGAACGTTCCCCGCAGGGGGTATATGCATTCCTAATGGATTATTATGATGTATAGGTACTTAGCGAGGACTGTTTCAAAGCCAGTTGATCAACTTCCTCCTTTTAACAGGTTACTGGGCGCGGACTCGTATATGTGTCGTACGTCATACATTACATTATATTGAAAAAAAACTGGGTTATAATCGAGTTTGATTTCAAATGTCAACGAGAGATGGTGGTATACACATCAACGCATTATTTAACAAAACATAAACAATATTTTTAACACACAGTTTTGTAATACTACCCTAGATCGTACACGTCTACTTTTTTCTCTCTCGTAGTATTGGTTATTATTAATTACACATTGCGTAGTGATTTATTGAATGGGCCATTTGGCATTTTTTATGGTGCTTGAGTCATTATGATAACCGTGTCCTGTCCCAGGGTGACTTCTAACATCTGCAACAGGGATGATATGATATGAAGGGATTTTTTAGTAGATTTAAGTTTTCTTCACTAGACCACATAAGTATGCAACCCATAGATATAGAACCATTGGTCAAATTGCATTGATTTATGTGGCGAAGTGTCTGGAAATCATCAAATCAAATTTGGTAGATAAAGATATCTCAATTGGTTTACAAATTATAGTGAATTTAGTGAAATGGCAGTTTTTTGCAATTTTTTTGCAAAATCGCCCGACCGCCAGGCGAAATTCAATAAAAAAACATGCAGCCAGTAGGCTGTATACAATATACATCGATGCATTTGATTGAAAATCATTAATGTAATATAATCAAAGAGTGTTCACAAATCATTTGGTATGTATTATCTTCTAAGTAAATTTTTATTAATTTACACATAATTTAGGATAGTCTTTATTTTACTTTTATAAAACAAATAAGTATATATTTTTTGTAATAATTTCACATTCACCAGTTAAAATCTGTTTTACTGGTATTCAAACCAGTTTTACTTCCACCAAAAATTGACAGTTACATCTTAAAAATGAATAATTTTATTTTCAAAGATCCAACTTTTGTTTCGGAAATAGTTAGTTAGATCCTAAAACAACTTACATTTTCGATTACATATAGGTACACAAAGATCCAAGTGTGATAAAAATACATCTTCCTGTTTTTGTACTATTATATTTGTATTCGTTTCTTTTGTGAGCGGAAACTCCATAGTCGATTGAAAATCAATTTATGAAAGAAGGGATTCGAAGTCATGGATACCGCAATCGGAGAGAACGACTACTCTACAGGTCCGGCAGAGATCGTAACAGATAGTATATTTAAATTTTTATCTTGTTTCTGAAACAAGGGCAGAAAAAAGACAGTAAGTAGACATAAGTATAACTGCGTAGAGGAGTGGAGTGTTCGAGAATAATATACAACTTGAAGGGCGCAACAAAGTCCACGAGGACTGAACTTGAGGTGAAACTTTCCAGGGGAGAAAAGGGTCACCATTAAGTTGACTTAACTCGACGCCGAAGGTTCAGTTAACTTTGAACCCCTCGACGCGTCACTTTAGAGTCTTCCGACAACTTCGGGGGTCAGCTCCGAGCCCTGTTATTGTAGCGAGGACATATTTACGGCAAAAGTTTTCCATCCGCAAAAATTTGCATAGGATTGTTGACGGGCTCGTCGAAATATCTCGGCAGAGATTTTAAGATGATTTTGAATATATGTAAATTTAAACCAAACTTTGGTGAGTCTATTCCCAAACGTAAAGATACGCGGTGTAAAACTTTGATAGGGAAATTCGGTAACGTAGAACAGTATTCAACAGTTAAACCAGGGGATTATATTAAAAGTAAGATGGTAGACTACATTTATTATTATCGCACCTCCTATGAAATAAAGACATACGTCAAATAGGTATTATTTTAAAATCTTGAAAAAAATTTTCATCTGTTAAAAATTTAGCATAATATTTTGCTTTACTTATTTAATCTCTAGATAGCGTTTTGACGCTATTACATTGAAAAATTTGAATGTTTTGAGGAATGTTTATCAAGACATACTTCATGATTACAGAAAGAAAATAATGTATTTTTTTCTTTTATATAAACTAGAATTTTACACGAAGAATCTAAATAAATAAGAATTGCTCCAAACTTTAAACTCTAAAGTGTAACAGGGAAAGCATTAAAAAGAGCGTGATTAGACTTTTGCCATTGATAGATAAATTTTTTGGCTCTATGGAAATATATATATATTCAGTATCTCTAGTGACTCTATTTCATCGGAGGTGCGATTAGCAGCTGTACTTATGTCACATTTAAATAACGCTATTGGGGTTGCAATGTCTCTTTATAACTTTGTTTCTTCCTTTTGTTCCTAATGCAAGCTCGCTTTGCTTCTTCTTCACAAATAGTTGCCCAAACATTCGAATATAGAATAGTTAAAAAAAGCCGAATATATTCGGATATCGAATATTCGAGTTGAATCCCTAATCCAGAGACCTTATTATCGCCAGTATGTATTTTAGCATTTGAATTTACTAAAAAAGCATTATAGTACGATCACCTTAAAGATGATTATAATAGGTTTGAAAAAAATAGAATATAAAAAAGGAAAAGATTTTTTTTCTAATATTATCCTCTTGTGATTTGTTTTGAACGATGGCGCCATTACGAAGGAAGAAGGGCGCGTGACAAATAATAATGCCCGTCATTAAAAATAACGATTTCAAGAAATGAATCGTTGAGGGCTCATTTTTTACTCAAACCAAGTGTACTAAAAATAAATATTTCGTCTACTACTTAGAAAAAAAAGCTTGTGAAATCAAGTTATCAAGTATTAGGCTGTGCTACGGTGGTCGTAGCGAAACACATGCTTAGTAGGGTTTTGATTGATACATAGATTATTTTACTACCCAAATTCACTCGGAATTGATTTTTTTTAAAGCTATGGAAGGGGAGGACGTAGCGCGCTGGAAATAGCCACATTTATCAGAATTCCTTATGCAAAATAATAAAAAAAACTAGAGAGATCTTGTAAAACGAAAATATACGTGGCATACGGTTAAGATATTTTTTTTCCACGTTCGCTTCCAATGTGGAGCATATATGGTCTCCTAATGGAGGTATCTTAACAGAACTTTTCTATGAGAACTGCTTGTTACTCAGTTGCTCAGCATCCCTTTTTTGGAAGAGAGTGGGGATAGAAGGATAGAACTAGGACAGAACTAGCGGTTAGCTAATCGCTCTTGCTACGCCCCGTGAGGATCGGATGGGTGGGAGGGGGTTTTAAACACCACAAATACTCAGACTACGAACAGAAATTGATGGTAAGATCAATTTATGAAAACCGTCCGCACCGGGAATTGAACCCGAGACATCCGTAACCGTAGCCAACGACGCTACCAACTGCGCCACGAACGCCGACTATAAATACATACTTAGGGTAAGACGGAAGATAAATACTTTATTTAATGTAAACCGCTAAAATATTTATATTTAAATGGCTTTATTGCTTAGTTTAAGTTAAGCTTCTCAGCAGTATGTCGGGTCCGTGGTGCTGTGGTCAACATCTCATCAACATTTATTTTACAATCGATTTATATCCGTAGTCATGGATGTTTGTGATGTTCAGAATCCCTCTCCCCCCAAAACGCCGCTAGTCTTGTTTTAGTCCTATTCTTCTATTTATCTATCTAAAAAACGAGGCGTCGAGTAACTGAGTAACAAGCATTTTTTGTAGAAACACCTTGTGTCCATTAGGAGGCCATATGCTACATATTGGGAACGTACATTGGGAACGTAAAACTGCATTTTTAACGAAATTTGGATACAACTGGTCGTTTCGTACAATTTTTTACTTGAATTCTCATAGAAATTTATAGATAACTAAATATGTTTCGTGCCACTAGAATAACAACAAAAGTTGCACCATAAATGTGTCATCTGCCTTTCTGTTTGTCAGAAAGAGTGTTTGTGTGAGAGTTTTACGCGTTGCCGCCTGATGTTTATTTAATATTATCGGTATTTAAATAAATGATGGGTTAAAAATACACGTAAACTGCAATGAAAAAACGAAAACGGCATTTTTTTAAAACACAAGTTTATTTTGGAAGACGTAACATAACATTTTCGTAATATTGCTGATATAAAATAACATTTTTTGTAATGAATATAATTTCCTAATTTTACACAAACTGTGTGGATATTTTGTTTTATAAAATTTCATTATAAGATAATCACGTTTCCACTATAAAGTTTTGAGAGTTAAGCAGACGATATATAATAATATACAAAGCGTTAACTCCCCTTTCGTGAATCGAATATTTCCCCCAATAAACAACTAATAGTGATCAATATTCCCCCCAAAAAAGACTATTTGTGTTCGTCGGTAATAATATTGACAAAGTTATTTAAGTATTTAGATAGACGCGTTTTATTTCAGGTCACCGGAACGAATCAATAACGAACGGAATAACACGTTTAATGTGTCGGTAATTGATTAATTCAACCCTTGATATGGAGTCAATTTGAAACTATTAAACATAGATTTAAATATTTAAAGGATACAGTAAATTTTTACCATTTGGTGAAGATCGTTAGACATTTCCAGTTTCCTAAATCTCCATGAAATATCGGTTTTTATTTATTTAATAATTGCATCATCAGATTGTTTGATTACACTACTGCTTTTCTTCCATGGAAAGTTAGGTAAAGTTTTTAATCCTGTCTACCAAGGAGTCTAGCATAAAATATAAATAAAATATAAATGTCAATCAGTTGATGATGATAATGATTGCGATGAGCGATTCAGGTCCTGATCATTATCAAATGTGGAAATGGTACAAAACAAATAGTGGTTTTTTATAATATAATACCTTTTCACCAAGAATTGACAGCTAACATCTTAAAAGAAATAAGCTTTTTACAAAAATGTGTTTTTCATTTTAAACAAATAATAGAAAGAATGTGACTGCCAAAAATCACTAATAGATATGTGTAGTATCCCTATCTAAAGAAATAATAATACTTAAAATATTAGAATGGCAATAGATCATAGATGACACAATACGTCACTGTATATGTACGGCCCTACACTCAAAGGTTTAATATTTTAACTAACAATCTGCACCGCCTTCTGTAGGAGAAAATATCAAAGTATTTAATTCTACAAAATTTTATTAGTTACTTGATAGCTATTTCGGCTTCACGCCATCGTTATAAATATGCTTAAATTTATTTTAGCTCAGCTATATAATTATACTGTATTAGAAGAGATAGACAATATTCATGATGTGGCATCACTTATTCCAATATCATGTCTTTTATATAATTTAAGACACCAACTGAGGGTGCTTTATGGAATCTCAATAGTTCGAATTTCATATCTTTTATTTAAAATTGAAATAATTAATGTACTAACTGTGTTGTTGGAAAACGAATATACATGGTATTATTGATTAATCGTTTAGGTAAATGCGTTGAAAATTCCATTGATTAAGCGTAATTATGTGAGCTAAATAGTGGTAAAAGTAAGGGTGATGAATTAGTATTTGGCGAAATAGCTATCAACTAATTTTGTGAAAACTGAATACTTTGATATTTTATCCTATTATAATGGAGTTCTATCAAATAAATGCCAATTCAATCAATGACTTCAATATTGATTTATGCTTACATTTTTTAAATACTTATTGAGAAGAAAGTTACCAATTTTTCCTGTCACATGTCACTAGTATATGTATTACTTGTACACCAAAAATGTCGTGCAACTTTCTCAGTGCTCCATAACGTTATCTACCGGTATCGACATCAGCTTACAAAGTCTCACTCAAGCGATGATAAGGAGGGTTTAGACTTCCGCAGAGCCGAGGAACGATCCGGGTTGGCGTAGCTATCTTTATAATGCCGCCACTTTCCGGCGCCTTCGACAAAACCGGATCATTATTACAGAACTTATCTAAGTCTTCAGTGATACTATAATTTTTTAAAGAAAGACTCTACTTCAACGAATAGTTTTCCATCAATCACAATACGATTTTCCGATGAAATCCAAACTAAAATACTCACAAATTGGATGACCACCTAAAAATTTAAGGTGTATTTATTACCCTGGACCAAAAAATTAAATTAACTTAAAATAATATTAGAATTTCATAATTATGCCCGCAACGGGACGTGAACACGAGACATCCGTAATCGTAAACAGCAACGTTGACCACTACATCACGGACCCGACAAATTTATCGATTTCTCTTCGCAACCATGAATGTTCGTGATTAAAAGAACAGAAGTTTTTGTTTGTCTTAAAACCCCTCTCATCAATCCGATACTAAAAACGGGGCGTAGCGAGAGCGATTAGCTAACTACTAGTTTTATCCAGCCCTATCCTTATATCCCCACTCTCTTCTAAAGAGAGGTTGAGAAACTGTACAACAAAAACTTCTGTTGAGATACCTTCATTAGGAAGCAATATGCTCCACTGTGAGCGAACATGGTAAAAAAAATGCTCCACATTCGGAGCGGACACGGCAAAAAAAAATACTGGCAAGTGAAATATTGTTTACACAATTACTCACTTGCAATAATGACAGCTGTACAGCCCCGATTCATTCAATACGTAAACAATAAATTGTAAAAGTAAAAGTGTTTCTAGATATCTTTTCAGGTGAACGGATGATACCTATCGCTCGATCATTTAAATGGCTTCCTCGTGGATTGGTTTACAGTCAGTATCGCGTTATAATACAATTTGCGTAATAGATATCCGAATGGTATGTAGGATGGCGATAAAAATACACGTGTCATGTCAGGTGTTATCTATGTATATAAAACAGTATCGCGCGAATTAGCATAAAACAGTGTATGAATTTTTTATTTTATAAATTACGACTCACACATATAATTAAAATTGAAAACTTGGTTATTCCACTCTTGATATATCGCAAGATTGTTTATTTCTAATGTAAACAAAGATAATAATATTAAATTAAAAATGAAGGGAAGGGTAAATTTGTTTCCTTCTACTAAACGTCGGGATAGGGTAAGAAACAAACAAAAATAGTACTAAATTTGGATTATTGAGATTTTGTACACTTCCATGTATTTTGTCACTAACGACCCGGGTTTCGCCTTTCGGCATCTTCAGGCATTCGTAAGATCGAATGCCTGAAGATGCGCAAAGGCGAAACCCGGGTCGTTAGTGACAAAATACATGGAAGTGTACAAAATCTCAATAATCCAAATTTGATATTGAAATTCCATCAAGCACCTTCAGTCGATGTCTTAAATAATAAAAATAGTACTAATTAAAAAAACAATTACTAGTGTTTGGAGGTGAAAATAGAGGAGAAGAAATAGTGATTCAGTTAGTGGAATAACTAAGTAGTCAATTATACATCATTAAAAATAAATATCCACAAAGTTACCGCTAAATCCGTAGAAAATACGACTCACATTTTTATAATTACCGATGTTTATTTGGCTCGGTGGCAAATCAGAACAGTGACAAAACGGCATAGTATAAAATCAAATATTACATTTTTTTGTCGTATCTATTTATGAATTTAATACGTTACCTACAGAACTCCATATATTTATAGAATTTCCACTAGTACATATAATGAAAAAAAGGAAAAACCTTCGAGCCAAAAATGTATGTGTATATTTTACTACTTAAATCTATTTGTCATGTTAACATGTCTATCAATGATGTATAAAATAATATATGTTTGATATTGCACCGATAAGTTAAAAAAAAGAAAAATTATGTATTTGTTAAATAAAACACTCAAAATATTTTGTATATAGAGAGAAACAACGCACAAAGATGCCACAATAAAATCTAAGCCCGCCTCTGATGTGGAGTATATTGACTACGAATAGAACATCTGAATAGAATTTTTTGAGAAAACTGGTTATAAGTAAGTCGCTCAACCTCCAGTTTTTGACAGGCAAATTAAGAAGGATGGTATTCAAAAATCGATTAATGTATGCAAATTTCGAGATTTAGCATTCGAACATGTGAACTTGTAACCGAGTGGACGAAAACCCAACAACATTGACCTGTGAACTATTACCACTTTAAGAATAGAGCCCCCGACGGCCAGTGAGAAAGTATTGTCATCCGTTTTTACTGACAGTACGGCGCGTTCTGCCCGTCTCTATCTCTATGCTTCTGTTTTAGTATTGCCATCTTGTGTGGGCTGTCATCCGTATTGATTTGTCTCCCACAACACTGAATTATCACAAATTAACAGCCAAATCCCATGATCACAATGGGCAAAAAAAGTTTATTTCATTAGATTAAATTGTTATAATTTAAGACATCGACTGAGGGTGCTTGATGGAATTTCAAAATTAAATTTTGATTATTGAGATTTTGTACACTTCCATGTATTTTGTCACTAACGACCCGGGTTTCGCCTTTCGGCATCTTCAGGCATTCGTGTGCTCGAATGCCTGAAGATGCCGAAAGGCGAAACCCGGGTCGTTAGTGACAAAATACATGGAAGTGTACAAAATCTCAATAATCCAAATTTAATCTCAATAATCCAAATTTAAGATTAAATTGTTATGTAAAAACTTACTGACATCGATATACTACATTATACAGCAATATGAAATCGTTGGCTATATACTGGAAAAGCCATGGAAGTTCTTACCTGTAAAAAAGAAAGCAAATATTAGACACATTTAAGTTACATTTTTTAAAGATACATAATTACTTAGAGCAGCAACGAAATATGAAAAGGAAGGAGACGACAATACATACATGTATTAAGTATGCAAGTATTATAAAAAATGGTGTAAATAAAAAAAATGTTAACGTTGTAATCAATCAGGAAGTATTTAATTTGAAATATGAATTAATTTAAGTATAAAATTAAAATTGATAACTTAGTTATTCCACTTGGTTTATCACTAATGTGACGCGTTTCGCCTCTTTAAGAAGCATCTTCAGACTAACCATATCGCAAGGTTATTTATTTCTCTCTTGAGAAACTGGCAAGCTTGCGATGTAGGACAGACAGATAGAAGCTTTAATATTAGAGTTAAAAAACATATCAGATATCTTAAAAGTAATAATTTTTGTGTTACCCTCTCCCCACGTCCAGTAGAATAAAATGGAATAAAACCTACCCCACCCTTTATTTTTAATATAAGAATTAGAATCAGTGTTTACCTTAGAAAAGGTTGACATTTAGATGATTCCGGGATTACGGGATTGGAAGCCTTACTTCACACAAGTCTATGATATCAAACCTGTATAATGCTCTCAACTTATTTATGACTTCTCTATCAGACGGTTAATAATGTAACAATGAAATATGGCTGGCCAAAATAATGACAATTGACTGAGACATATAATTATTTCATCAGGCAATATTGTACACACAAAAAACATCGCGTCTGGAATTTCGAGAACACACAACTATATTGATTCATCGAAAGGCGTAGACGAGATAAAAAAAACCGTAGACAAATAAATTTACCGATGTTTTATGGCATTGTATATATTTTGCGTGACTGGAAAACTGCGCAGCTATACAAATTGAGAAAAAATGTCGAAAGTGAATTCACTATTTTTGAATTCATAAATTTGCGCGAATTTAGTCACATTTTAAATTGATTTGGTACATAAAAAAATCCAAGAAAACCTCAATCGAATGCTTCGTGTAGATTCGATTACAACCCGATTTATTTCTTTCTTAAGCATGCATATCTTAATATATACGAAGTTTGCAGATAAGGACGATACAATAGTAGTTCTTTTCTGACAGCGTCCTTATTTCTTGGCTCTATTTACAATCAGTTCTTAATACTCCCACTGGCTGTCTTACTAAATGTGTGACATAGTCACTGTTATAACGAAGTTATAACTTTAAGAATCCGTAGAAAATGCTACACATTTAAAGGGGACGTCGGCATCCGTGGCGCAGTTGGTAGCGTCGCTGGCTACGGTTACGGATGTCTCGGGTTCAATTCCCGATGCGGACTGTTTTCATAGATTGACCTTTCAATCGATTTATGGATTTCTGTTCGTAGTCTGAGTCCTCCCTTCCACCCATTCCATCCTCACAGGGAATAGCGAGAACGATTAGCTAACCACTAGTCCTGTCCTAGCTATATCCTTCTATCCCTACTCTCTTCAAAAAAAGAGAGGTTGAGCAACTGAGTAACAAGCAGTTCTCGTAGAAAAATTCTGTTAAGATACCTCTATTAGGAGGCTATATGCTCCACATTGGGAGCGGACATCGAAAAAAATATTTAAATAAATCAGTTAGCAATATTATTTAGACCGAACGCACTGCGCGCACGCAGAATAAATCATGTGTACACGAACATGCAAGGCGAACTTTCAGGATCACCCAAGTTAAAACAATCGGAAAGACATTCTGAAGAATATTCTCTGACCGTGTCCCTATGGCACGAATCAGAAATAGGGAAAACGTATGATTGCAAGCTGTAAATAAGCACTCGCTGTGTCAACTTGAAAGGCTTTGTTTGTCCCAGTGACCACGAAACAATCGTTGGGAGCAAACTGATTAATATAACACAACTTACGAGAAGTAACAACAAGCGCAAACTCACTGGCCGACTTCAGAAAGACAAACGGACGAACTTAGACAAAGTGTCGTAATGAGGGTTCATGAGTGTTTGTACAATTTGATTATATCTAGGAAGTTTCTCTTATATCAATAACATTAAGATACACAACAATTTAACTGTTGTGTTGGATTGTCGACTATTAGTTATGATATAATTCCATAGTGTAGAAGCGGACAATTTCTTGAATTGCTTCACTGCAGCTTCGCTCCGGCATTGAAGTGCTTGCTCCAGCTCTACTCCACGCTCTGCTCGATTTTCCGACATCAAAATAATAGTAATTACATCGATACATCAGTTCTAAAGAGAAACATAACAAAAATGTGCAGTTTTCAGATGAATAAGAGGAAATGCTTAGAGTACCGATAAATACTGGTTCCAAAAGTGGTAATCTGTGATTTCATCATATTTCCCATTTGACATTCAAAAAGCCTTTGAAAATGCAGTATTTTTAGCAATATCATCAAAAAACATATCGATTTGATAAAATTTGAATGATATTCAAGCAATTTGGATTTGTTTAATATTGATTCTAAATTGAAAAACTTATATACAGGGTTTCATTCAAGGTTTACAATGTAGTATTTAAATATTTTTTTAAATTACAGGTGGCAAACTGCTATGTTACATCCTTTCGGCTCTGCTGTTTGAGAACAATATATTGAGTAATATAATAATATAGAATGGAATGGATTATTATTTAACTTTGCACTTTATAGGTTGGTTTAAAAAAAACAGACAAATTCGACTGCAGCTATTTTCTATTAAGTAAAAATAAATTTAAAGAAATCCAATAACTTGAAAGTAAAAGTGAAAACAATGAAATAAATAGTTTTTCTTGTGATGTTATAATCTAAATATCTGCTTGCTTGTAAAACAAATCACACACATAGGTACAATTTACGCATTTTCTTTCATATTCGCGCCCAATATGGATCATATGGAGACGTAATGGAGAAATCTCAGCACAAGTTTTTCTAAAAGAGCTGTTGGTTACTCAGTTACTAGACCTTTCTTTTTCGAAGAGAGTAGAGATAGAAGGATAGTGTTAGTAAAAGACTAGTAGTTAGCTAATCGCTCTTGTTACGCCTAGTTTGTAAAATCGGATGGGTAGGAGGGAATTATAGACATGCCAAACATCCATGTCTAAGAACTGAAATCCATAAATCGATTTAAAAATAAATTTATGGATCTGTCCGTACCTGGATTTGAATTCGAGACATCCGTAATCCAAGCCAACGACGTTGATCACTTTACTACGGACTCGACTTATTTACGCATGGTTCTCATTCATCACTTTTAAGGTGCTACCTGTCCCATTTATGTTTCAGCGAAGCATATCTAGTTCCTATGGAATAATATTTATAAAAAAATATTAAATTTTACATTTCAGATAAAAATGAATAACTAATACATCAAAGTACGAAGTTAAATACGATAGGCAAGTTCTCGTTGTATCTTTTCTTCAATTCACGTTATGCAAACATTTCATGTTTTCTTACAGGCGTTCCGGCCCAGCCAGCTGATCTAAACATGTTTAAAGATGCAGTCCCAAAGAATTGTGTTTTGTGACTATTAAAAATCTTCAATTACACTCTTTCATATTTCCTCCTGGAAAGTGGTGTTGATGTGACTCTACTTGATGGTTCAAATATGTCGTTTACAGTTATGACAAAATTACTTATTAATGCGATACGAACATGAAGAGTAAATTTGAAAAAATAAGGTATATGATCGAGTTCACTCCACTGTTTTATCATTTCCCTTTAACGAGTGTACATTGAAAGTTTGGCGATCAAATCAATCCGAACAGCAATACTGGAAAAGAAGCATAGACACGGGCAGAAGCTTTACTACCTTACACACGGACGGACGACAATACTCCTTCACTGACCGGTATCGACTGCACGGGTCCACCCGTGCTTCTGGACAAGTCGACAGCCGATCTATTCTTAAATATAATCTCTGTAATAATATTATACTAGTTAGGAACGTCTTCAATAAGTAAGTCAATTTCATACTAAGCTATACAATTAATCGTCGCTAAAATAATGTCATTTTAAGTAGGTACTAATTTTTTTTATAATTCTGGAACGATGGTCAAAATTTGGTAACTTTTGTGTATTTGGTAAAAAAAAACGAAAATTTCGGCATCGTCAATTAAACTTTTTGTTAGGTATGAATGAACTGATTGGTATTCGTCGCTCTCTTCAAACCCCAGTACAGTTTCATAATTTTTATTTTTTAATTGATTTATGGATGTGTTGGAAGGCAATGATATCAGAGATCTTCTCCCATCCGTCCGATCCTATTAACAGGACGATTAGATAACGATAAGACCTGTCCTTGTTTCATCAAAGAGGTTGGGCGACTAAATAACAACGGTAATAAAAAAACAGGTATCTTAAGCAAATATAAGTAGGCAGAGGCAAAGATGACTGAGAAATGGTTGACGACGACTGTGTAAATGGATACTAAAATCCACAAGGATGTTCCTTGAGATGGGAAAACATATTATCATTCGATAGAACGATTGAAAAGGATTCTGTTTGAATGAACCATTTCCGAAGGAGGTGAGCACAGATGTCTATTATCATTCAATAAAAATTTGATAAATGCAATATTTTATTTTAATTAAAAAAATATATTACTTAGTAGTTACTTGGTAGTAATTATAAGACTCTCAAAAATCGCTGCAGGATCAATTTTCGATGAAGAATAATAAATGCCACCTCCTACGTATAATTCTGTAACTTTAACAATGAGATTTTATAGGATAGCATTTCAAAGATTCATTACGCGATTGCAAACAAACGACTGCATGAATCTTCTTAAAAATTTGGACTGTACTACTAATTTTAATCTAACTTTCCATGTTATTTGGTGCCTACCCATATAACTGAGTGCGTAGACAAGGAACATGCAAAAGACATATAATCACATATTTGGCAGGTATGTGATTATACGTAGGGAGTGTCGATAGTATGTACATTGAGTTTCTGTTTTTTTATCAACCCTCGAAATCGAAGTCTGAATTCCAGTTAAAAATACTTTTAAGGATGAGTGAATGTCCAATTTCGATACAATGACATCTGGGAAAACTGTTAAATGATTTATTTTACAAATATTTGTGTAATACTTTTCACATAGATGTCACTGTATGAAAATGACAACACTTGAATTCAACCTCCTTCAACAAGATTTCTCGACAGTTCATATTTCAAACCTTTCGAGTGTTTGTATATTATAATCATATAATTAATAATTGTTGTATCCATATCAATGGTTTGAAAATTTGGAAAGCGCATGTTTATATATTTTTGATAGTTGATATCAATTTGACCTATGTACACGGTAGAACGATCTGCGCAAAAACGTTCGTTAAGACTGTCTATTGAACCGAATTATTTAATGTATAAATTGCTCATTGTTTGGTACTTCAAAGGTATTGGTCGAATCAACGAAATTATTGCTGCGTTTTTTTCTCAAGCCACTAATAATAATATTGAGTCTTTAGCGAAATATAAATCACAAATAAATGCGATCATGCTGGCTGAATGCAACTACTTATTCGATTGAGTTGCAGAAAAGGAGGCCGAGACGGATAAAGCGCGGCACTATTAAATCGAAGGGTTCGACTTATTTACATCTGATGATAAGGACCTGGTAAACCCTTCAATGGAACCGGGGCGCAGAAGTGGGTGGGGGAGACAGGAATATATCAATAGACGGTCAAGGGAGGTTGTCAGTGGGTACCTACGTCAATAATGATGAATACATATCTTCTGGCGCTTTTAGGTTAGGGTCTTTTGAGTGCTTCTCGAAGAAAATTGATCAGGAACACAGAACGTCGAGTGGAGAATTAAATTCAGAATTTTCTAGTGGGTGGGTACAAGCTTTTAATTCATGAAAGAGCGGTAAATATTCTGACAAAGAAGTATATTTTAATACATTGTGAGGTAGAAATTATTCGCTCATTATGTGTAGTGACTTAGTGATTCAGAACTTTCCACGGAATTAATTAAAAGAATATTATGAGTGAATGAACTTGAACTGTCTAAGAACTCGTATTCATTTAATTCATTAAAACATCTGTTTAATTATTTATACAATATAGTTATCTATTCAGCATTAAATGCAATTTACCTCTCTGGTATCTTATTACTTTCGTTTTTCGAAAAGAAACATAACTCCGAATAATAAAGGAGAGTGTTTCTGCTGCACAGTATTCTGAAAAATTAACGTAAATTGCTGGCAGTAATTGAAAAATGTCCCCAAACAGGGGTTTTTGTCTTGATGTTATTTATGAAACATATTTGTGGGGAAACATTACTATTACTAAATACACAATTACGTAAATGAGGAAGACAATGAAAGCCGCATCTGCTGGTTTGATGGGTACAATAAAATCAAAACAGATACGCGAATCGTACGAAATTTCACTTATTAAAAAACATTATTATGCAATTCTTGTCGAAAATTTATCGAATTGAAACAAGCGTTTACATAATTCGTTTTATAAAGCTTCGATAAATTACATTTATTATTATTAATGAACACAGCTGCAATAAAGTCACTTAGTTACGAAAAACGCTGTCTCATTCTTTCTGGTATTCTTAGACAAATAAAGATCTATCACATATTAAATTTCCAAACATCAATTTCCTCTATTAGTAATCGTGAGTAAGTAGTTCTGGCTTCTCGTGACCACATACATATTGCGGTAGCGATCTGACATTTGAACTAAAATACCATAAATCCAATACATGTATCAACATTGCGCATTAAAATATAAATTGTTATTAATAGCAGTTACATGTTGCATTTAAGCGAGACCGAGTTTATTTATTGCTTTAAAATTACCAGAAGGTAGCTATTGGCTGCCATTTTTTGGTATAATTATCGTATGCGGATCTGCCAGCCCCGTTGGACATGTCGACGTGTGGAAATTAAAAGGCATTTTAAAAAACCAAAGAGTGCCATCGAGAACGTATAAAAGATAAAAGTCCTTACGTTATCCACATCTATTTTTACTTTCTGCACACTACAGTTCATACAATCAATATTTGAAGAAATGCCAGGAAAAAAACACGATTTAGGTTGCTACGTCGCGAAATTCACCGTGAATGAAAGGTGTGAAGCGGCACCTCGTGGAGGTGAATACAAACAAAACAATAACACGAAAATATTACAGCAGCTAGCACTACGTCCAGAGTGAAACTTGATCGCCTCAATTATCCTTCTCCACTCCGCTCGGTCATCTACATTCCTACGCCAATCGCTGACCTCCAGCACTCGTAGGTCCTGTTACACCCCGTCTATCCAGCAAAGTTGTGGTCTACCAACGCTCCGTTTTATTTTCAGGGTTTTCACTCATCCATGCGTGATATACGTCCAGCCCGACGCAGGCGTGAGTTTTAACAAATTTGAGAATGTCGGGATCACAGTAGAGGTTATTTAGAAAGCTTGTGCGGACGTCGCTTAGTGCCATCCTCGCAGATAGGGCTTAAAATCTTTCCCTCAAACACCTGTAGCTTCTGAGAGTCCTTAGAACTGAGCGTCCAGGCCTTTGATCAGAAGGCCCTTATCTACAGAAGTTTTTGTAGCAGAACTACTTTTAACTCAGTTGATCGACTTCTCCTTCTTTTAAACAGAGTAGGTATAGAAAGATGTGAGTAGACAAGATTGGTGGCCGAACAGCCGTTTAAACGCTATTAAAATGGCAATTCTCGGAAGCCAATTACCTGGCCTTGCCGATTATAAGACGAAAATAGAAAGCTACCACTGTTCGGCCAACTAATTACACTCTGGGTAGCAAGCCTGGGTAGGGGAACTCACATGATATTTTTTTTTTAATGTTGATATTTCAGTGAGTCTGTCCCGAGTAGCCAGCGGTCGACGCCAAGTGCGTCGGCCGCCGTGCCGCTTCGCTCGTTTCTTTAAATTCGCTTTTGTTTTGTATCTTTGAATTGCAGTTAATGTTAAATGTAAAATCATTTGTTTATGTCAATCGTGTTAATATTTAAAGGTAAATTCATGTGTTAAATATAGTCTCAATGTTATGTCGCAATGGAATTTTCGTTTTTTTAACCACTGCGTTGTAAATAAAAGATATTAACTGGACCGAAGTGGCGTTTGCATTGAGAACTTCCATTTGATGCTGGATGCCGATAACTAATCATTCGCCCTTTTCGGTATGGCTTCCTCGCATTAACGTAACTAATTGACGTAATAATACACACCAGAATATATTTATATGTTTAATATGTACCATTGCGGCAAACACTAAAACCCGTCAAGATTTGTCAAAAGTTTCCCGTAAGCGATGCCAGAGGAAGCGTTACTAGTGCTGTAATGTGACATATTTGCGAATCCACCCACAGTTTAAGACATATTATGTTTCCATTAAAATACTTCAGGAGCATGTCACAAAGGCGGGCACGCTGGGAAAACTTCCATACGGCGAGCCGTCACGTTTCCATAATAATATTATTCCGAAAATAAACGTTTGTTTTAAGTGTATGTAGAATGTAGATGCGGATGAAAACAGTCAAAATTCCAGAAGAAATAATAATATTCCTGATGAATATAATGTATGTTCATATTTCTTCATACTACGTCAGCAATAGCATTAAATATTATAGAATAAATGAGGGCTCTAGCATCATAACTCAGAATCTCCAACAATGCTTGTTTTTGGCAAACCCAAAAAAAACCGTGTTCATGCTACAGTTGTAAATGCATAAAACAGACGATTACGTCATGATATTTAACCAAGCACTTGAGGTCATGACAGTATAATGCTGCACTTTCATTGGCTGGAATGGAGATTATTATATTAGAAATTTATAGTGCATTAGAGAATATGAGTTTTTAAAATGAACAAAATTTTCACTTTCATTTTAGAAATACATAATTTAAATGGTAGACGTGAACACTAAGAACAATGCTGCATCCATAACTAATTTTGCATATTCTGGAGATTATGAGTTATGATACTAGACTAGACCACTCAAATGCGAAAATCATGTGTCCTTTTACAAACATCATTTTTTTTACCATATCCGCTCTCAATGTGGAGCAAATAGACTCTTAATAGAGATTATATATAAATCAAATATAATTTATAAGAGGTAAATCATCCTGCTGCTTATGGTTATGGATAAAGTATACATAAAGATAAAGTATAAACGAAAATTTTGTTTCATTTAAAGTGTAGATTTTCTTTATAAACCATGTGCAGCTAATGGAATTCTAATGGAGGTATCTCAACAGAAGTTTTTTTCAACAATAACTGCTTGTTACTCAGTTGCTCAACCTCTCTTTTTCACGCGAGTACGTATAGAAAAAATACGGCTAGGACATGACGAGTGGTTAGCAAACCCCTTTGTTTCCCCCCCGAGTATGTATAGAAAAAATACGGCTAGGTCATGACGAGTGGTTAGCAAACCCCTTTGGTTCCCCCCCCCCCCCTTTTTAAGGTCGGATGGGTGGGAGGAAATTGAATAAACGCATTGGTTTGATTGGTATGTACTTACAAAGTATACTACATTAAAGGAAAGGATAATATATTGTATTAATAGTTCGATAGTAGCTTTAAGGAGATTTTGTATTATATGCATGACCAATATAAACGGATCGGCGCAGTATGTGATTATTAAAAAATGGTTTTAAATATTTGCAGTGAAAATTAAAGTAATTAAATTCTTATATATACAGATTTGATGCCTCTTCCTTTTAACGTTCAATTTATTTTCATAGATGAAACTTATTTTCAATCGATTACCACCCACATGTTGACCCCTATGTTATCTCCCCAGTGATGTTTCTTCGTTCAGATATATTATTTTTTTGTTTTCTTCCTTCCGTTACCCGTTATTCTACGAAAGCTGTTACCGAATAGTGTCAAAGATCTTCCCCGGTCAATGTTATGGGTTTAATTTACTTTTATTTAGTTCTAATATAAATGCGCATAATCTTTGTATGGTTCTTTCTGATCTCTCAACATACAAGCTATTTTGGTAAGAATATCTAGAATAAGTACGATAATAAATGTGCCAGCTTTGTTTGCTTGCAAAACATATATAAATTATTTTGGATTATATTTTAACGACACTTTCGTGAATAAAAAAATATGAGAAATTGTTTTTATCCGAATTTGCAAAGTAGAAAAGCATTAAATTGCTTGATAAAACGGTTGAATACGAAAATAGTAACAAGTGAATATCATAATCGACGATGGTTTCGCCAATTTATTTAACCCTCAAAAAATACGAAAGTGAGTTAATGATTCGATCTCATTTTAACGACGACAGATCAGTTCTCCGCCAAATGATGGTAATTAGAAAAATAAATTGACCACTTTTTGGAAGGGAAACATCATTTTACATTGATTTTAGGTTTAAAAATTCTGACCCCCACACTTAATGTAAGCCACTATTACATCGATATTCCAAACGTACAATCCCGTATCTGCAAACGTAAAAATGTACGGGAGTGCATTTCAAATATTTGTAACGCAACTCACTATAATATAATGTTTTCGATACAGTTTTTACTCTCTTCCTGAACAATTTCTATTTTGAGGGTTACATCAATTGGCCAAACATCGTCGATATATTGGTTGAATTAGCATTTACTTGGTATAACTCCATTATAATAGGTAAAAATAACTAAGTATTTACTTCTACAAAATCTTATTGGTTAGTTGATAGCTATCTCTGCTAAACGGAATCGTTAGAACTACGCTTGAGCTCATTTTAGCTTACCTATTTATATATACTGTTTAGAAGAGATTTATTTACTATAGTTAAAATATTCAACGTACTAATTGTGTTTCTGTAAAATAAGCTTACGTGGTATTTATTAACGAATCGTTAAAATAAATGCATTGAATCGATTTTTTTCAATACCTTTCCTTGTCAATTAAGAAATAAAATTTTATAGAACTAAATAAATTTTTTAAAAGATTTTTCATTCGCAAAACCTTTACTAATACTATAATATTACAAAAATTACTTGGCGGCTAGTGAGGGCGCTACCATCGCGTAAGAATTTTGCCATATTTCACTAAAATTATTTGTTTATTGACAAATTTTAATGTTGTAATGAAAATAAGAGTACTTAATGTATATAACATATTTTTCCTGAGACATTAAAACTTATAATTAAATGGAGATTTTAAATACCTTCTCAAAAATATTTTTTGTACCTTAACGTAAAAACAATACTCTGATATTTTAGCAATGATTATCAAAAGTAGACATGGATTTTATAAAGATATTTATTAGGCATAAAATGGCAATTGGGGAAATTAACTTTAGAGTGAGAATTTTAGTTGAAAATTCGGCGGCGGTGTAGTAATGTTGGTAATACTATAATTAAGTATAAGTACTCTGGAACACCTGCTTAATAAAGAATTAGCCGGAATAGAAAGAAAAATATCAAATAAATCACATCCAGTTAATTATCGATGGTCTTATCGTAAAAGTAAATTATTAGTAAATTGATAAGGTGCTGACAAGTAGCCATGTTTAAAACACACATAATAATTATGCGTGTAAAAACACCCATAATCGCTCAATCATGGTACAATTTTGAAAACTGCGATTAACTCTAATCTATTAAATAATGCAGCGGTGTATTTACGTATTTGTACTATTTATCGACAGCGGAAATAACTTATCATGCGCGGTGCATCGCACGAGAAGGGTGACTATATTTTAATGGAAGCCGGAAAAATCAGAGCATCGTATTTCGTACGGCACAGCAGCGAAATGTGCCCAGAACCCTCCTCGAGTCACCTCTCACCAAATCAATTAGCAGGAAAGATAGGCAGTGGCATGGCAGCGTAGATTCATTTTTTAGATTCGTGCATTCAAATTCAAAAATAATAAAAAAAATATTTAGGATAGTGGTTTGAAATTGTGAGCCCCTCGGTCGACCAGCAGGTACTCGGTAGAGTTTGGCATTGAACGGCGCCTGAGGGCTAGGCGTCAAACTGCAAGAAATAGTGTTTTCGACTTCTCGCCATAGTCAGAACTAAAGGCGTGAATCTGAAATAGATAACAAGTACTATCATAATTCACGTTAACTGAATATTTTCACCTTATAATAATGGGTTGTAACAAGTAAAAGTCGATTCATTCAATAATGTGAAGTGTGTAGTACGCACTTTATAATTTCAACAAAAAATAATCATAACGTAAAAAAAAACAAAGTATTGAAGTTCTACAATTATGGGAAATGGCTTTGAATTTTCGAGAAATGAAGCATTTCGCTATTCGCTATTCATATTTTATATTTTTACTTTTACAAAATAAAAGCAAGTAAATTTCTTCTCGGATTCTTCTCCGCTCGGGTCTGTCCTCTTTCGAATGTTTCAGACAACATTTCAATACCTTCGTCACTTTAAACAGAGCCGGTCGTTTAATTTAAGCTTTCTAAAAAATATATTCGTTAATACGTATAGTTATGTATCTATTAATTTTTCTATCCTTAACTACCAATCTCTTATGGTTTTTTTGCACAAGATCGTCTCATGGTTACCCTTTTCCATAATATTTAATACTTACAAGACGTATTATGGTAATGCAAGGATATAACAACGAATGCCATTTGCATTTACGACCTTGTTGAGTACGAAAAAAGAGCTACAAGAATGGCCGTAACACTCTAACCTGCGTGAAACATCTTGTTCCGAAAATTTTGCAGCGAAAAAAGTTATTATCAATCTACTTTAAAAGATGAGGGAATGACGGGAGGCGATCGATTTCCAACATAATTGAAATATTTTTATATGACATCGAGCATAAATATTAATGTAAGTAGTATAATTTTGTGAGGCAGGCAAACTTAAAAATTCTTTCCGAAAATAAAGTAACGAATGGAAACCAAGCTTGGTCGGTTTGTAGTTATTCCAAAATGTGAAACCGGCAATATGATTCGAAATGCTGATCTCATTTGGGAATGTCCAGACATGGTCGATGAACGACAAAAATTACTCGATTCGACGATACGACTCGATCTGTCGGCCTCGTCAGTCGTGCCGACTTGGTTGCATTTTTAACAAATTACAAGGCATTCAAAGAATTGACGGCGTGCTATTACTCATTTTTTTTTAATTAATATGTAACTTCCGGAAAACTAGAGTGCATACAACAGTCTTGAGGAATTTCTCCTAGGAAATTCCTGGAAAATATTTGAAATACGAGTAACAAGCTTAAGTAGCGGAATACGCAAATGAAGGATAATGTGACGCAATAGCGAGTGAGTGGTGTCGGGTACAAAGTTGACTACTCTTATAAATGCAGTAATATAATGCGTCACAAATATTCGTATTTATCTTCGCTCCACCAGTCTTTAAAGAATGGGACGCCTTTTATCACGCTTTCCGATTTAGTTGAAACAGGACGGGAAAATAATGACGAAATGCAAACATTAACGAAAAATCCCAAACAAATTCATTTTTCAGAGGTGTATTTTACGATTAGCTGCAACAATAATAATTAAAAACGTGTGCGATCAGTGATTCTTTTGAAGCCGTTATAAATTACTTGAATAAACAATATTGATTTTATTAACAATTCATAATAATAATATTTCAAGGGTTCAATTTAAAACAGACTCGTCACTTTTAGTGTGATTATAAACGGTAAATTAAAACTAATCTCTAGTTTTAATTGTTGAGAATTTATACATTTCCATGTATTTCGACACTAACGATCCGGTTTTCGCCTTTCGGCATCTTCAGTCATTCGAGCACATATACAGAATACATGGAAATGTACAAAATCTCAACAATTCAAATTTGATACTGAAATTCCATCAAGCAACGTCAGTCGATATCTTAAATTAGAAAAAAAAACATTTTTAATGATAACTGTAAATTATTTTTAGCATTTTATTCACAATTTGAGGTAAAAGTGAGTTATTATTACGAAAATATAGATTATAGATAAAGGAAGTAAGTAACTTATACAATATTAGGTCACCAGTGACATCTACGTACACTTGAAGCAAGCACAATATATTTACGGAAGCGTTCCTGTTTTTATGAATGAAGTAAAACTCGGCGAGGTGCGCATATTTAAATGTGCATATGCATACGCATCGATTAAAAAGGCAATGAAAAATATCATAAATTAACAGGAAATTCCTAATTTAACATGGTTTGTCCCACAATTTTTCGGGTTTTTCCCCGCAATTTCAAAATTGCCTAGTTTTTAACAAGACTAATCCTAAGTGAAGTAGTAACTACGTGTTGTTTCTTTTTTAAATAAGGCAAAATAAATGGATGTGTGTAAATATATATCTCGCATATACACATAATAACATACCAGGTTTTACGAGCATTCGTCGCTTACCTTCAGTGAGTTATTTTTCAGTTAGTGAGTTGATTAAAACGCCAATTGGCACACACGTCGTAAAAATGATCATAAAGTCATTTTTAAAATTACTTTTCTTGTTAGATGAAAAATGAAATAGCCAGTTTACAACAATTTTTTATTTCATTACAATATTTCACTGCATAAAGTATACTTACTGAATGATTTGAAATACAGTTCTTAAACAATAAAGTTGGATCGGTATTGCAGGCTCGTCAAAATTAAATTGTAACTGTTTTTAATTTTTTATTTTTATTAAACGCTTATCGGGTAATTTTTTTTATATCAACTGTCTGTTACCGAAAATGAATTTTATAAATCCGGTATATTTTAATTAATTACCACAGGCCATGAACAAATAAAAAAAGAATTTATTTCAAAACCATGTAAACCATGTAAGTAAAACCAGCTGTAGGGGATCTGTCAAGGGAAAAATGGCATTCTGTCTTCGCAGTGTGATTCGGTTAGCATGTACAGAGTCATGTGAGGGCTCCAGAACCTCCGAAAATGCTTGTTTTTGGCAAATCAAGAAAAACTGTTTTCATGCTATAGTTACAAATGCATAGTTTGTTACAAATAATACTAATCAAACGCTTACACTTTACACTCTCCCTGGCTGGAATGGAGATTATTAGTTTAGAAAATTACAGGGCATTAGAGAGTATGTGTTTTGAAAATGAACATTTCCACATTCATTTTAGATGGGAGTTTATAACTTTAGAAAAATATTTTATACTTGAAATGGTAGGTGTTAACACACAAGAAGAACAATGCTGCTTTCATAAATCATTTTTTGCAAATGCTGAAGATTATGAGTTATGATATTAGATCCATCGTGTTTATGTTAAAGTTAGTAATACTGCAATAATCAATTAGTAATAATCAATTAAACTGATTACCTTTGACGATGGCAAACGTGCTGATTTCAAGTTGCGTTGCTGTATGCAGGAACCCATGAAGATAATTAATGACTTGATGGAATTGCTATATTAAATTTCATTCTGTTTATTTCTAAAATATCCTGATAAAATAATTTATCATCCCCCTGTGTTCTGATGCAATGTTTTAGATCCTCCATCCGCGTTAAGCGAGTGAATCTCTGGAAGTAAATGGTTGGAAAATGTTGATGTACCTTTTTATCTAAAAGCAACTAAATGTTCTGATACTCTCATATCTCATTAATGTAAGCGTGATTTTTCCTATATATTGTTTACGCGATTATTTTTCCTCTTAGGGTGAAAATTCATTATTATCAAATCGGTATTAAGATTAATTCAGATATCAATGTAATTCCTAGTTTTAGTAATTATATTTTTTCTTAATTTGTCTTATATATAAAAGATATAAACTTTTTGTTAACTGTCAAGTTTTAGTTCATTCGTGTACTAGAATGCCTGAAGATGCTGAAAGGCGAAACGCGGGTTCAGTAAATGTACAAAATTTGAACGATTCAGAAGACTCGTAAGAATCCGCAATATAGCATCGTTAGTTCAATCGATATGCCAAATTAAAATTCTTACCGAACGTAAGGAGGTCAAGTTAATAATTTTCCGTGACGTTTTACACGGACACTTTTCTTAGGTCAACAGTCGAGCGATAACATCTTGCGCTGTAAACGTTCAGCCCTGTATAGGGTTGTAGAACCGGTATAACGTATGCCAGGTTCCCGGTATACCAGTTAAAACACTCACTATGGCTAAAAATAAATCAATTTCAACACTAAAAATGGAGAATTATTTGAAATATATATTAGTTAGCCTAAATACTTCAAGAAATAAACTAAGCTGAAAATTATTTAATCAACGACTTAGCAAGCAAAATGGATGCGGCCAGTCTTCATAAACACCACCAACACGCACACAAGCAAGCGCGTAATCGCATAAGTGTGTGTGATACATGAGTAGTTCAAATTTGAAATTCAAAAAAAAGACTGAATATCGAAAGATCTTTTCAAAAAGATTTTTCCTTGTGTTCTACTGAACTAAACATGCCCAGCGTGTTCATCGGGTTAAATGTATATCGATCGTCTAGTTAATTAGTGAGACAAATCCAAAAAAAATGAATTCAGTACTCAGATAACTCAAAAATGTCACCAAAAAATGCTAAGGCAGATAAAATTCTTAAGAATTAAACAAAATGTTGATATTGCTAGGTCAGTAAAAGGACATTTCTAAATATTCTTCTACTGACTATTCTCGGAAGATATCTAATTGTAACACCTGTTTACACAACGTATAAAATTCGGTACGAATCAATAATAGTTCATATCTCAATTGACTGTAAGTATTTTTTTTCGTAGATATTGACCAATTTTCGTAATATCGTTTAATGATATTAAATAACGAAATAGCGGATTTGATACATTTTTCTGTATTAATTGCTATCCCTAGCTCAAGGGGAAAGGCTTGTCGCAGAATTATTCATTTCGCCGCGCCGCGTGGCCCTCGTCTCCCAAGGAGTGACATACCATTATGACAGGTCTCATTAAATAAATTAATTCAAAAGTTGCCTTCCGGGACGCAGCCGTGACACGAACCTGAAAAGTTCATCTGAATAATTTCACTTTCATATTTATAATAAAAGAAAAAACGAAGCTACTTTCATAACAAAAGAAATATTTTTAAAAAGTCATCAATACTTTTTCTAATACTGACAGACGAATAATGGATCGCCATTCTTGGCCACGGAAAATTTACCGTGGCTGACTATCCGAACACTACGTGGAGATCGCTGTATATTTCAGGTTATTAGAGGCATACGTAGGTCGAAATTTGATAAAATTACCCGAGTCCGAATACTCATATCTCACTTGTTACTCAAAACCCCAATTTCTCAGCCCGAAAAAGGACAGATTTTTTCCATTTTTCAATATTGTTGAAACTAATTATTATGAATTTTACTAATTTATAATTTTGCTGGCACAAAACCTGTAAACTATCTAAAACCAATGAAAAGCAGATCTCTTTATATACCAACGAATAATATAAGTACTTATTGGTTATTCGTAAATAAAGAGAGAATTTCTTTAGATTTCGCTTTAAGCATCTCATACAATTTGATGGATTTCTCAGCTTCAAGTAACCGAAAAATATTGTTTCCATATTTCTAACGATACTCATAACAAATTAATGTGAAGTAAATTATTCAATTAATTTATGAATAGTATTACCGCATGACTGACTCATGAACCGAACACACAGTCCGAAATATTTTTTTGGAAAATAAAACCCTTACCCCGTCTTTTCAGATATGACTTTATTCCTTCACAATTTTCCAGGTGTTTTCCCAGGGACAAACTGGGTTTTTTCCGGGCCTCGCATCACTATTTGAGACACTCGACAATGGAAAATGGTTATTCGTTCATAAAATATAGTAGTAAACGATAAAAATAAAGGAACTTTAAAACATAGGTTTTATGAACTGTTATGGCGGTCAAGACGTTTCTTCTGTAAATCAGTTCTCGGTCGAGTGTATTGGTCAGTGGAACAAACGAAGCCCCTCAGTTTGAATGAATGGGGTGGGGTTACTGAACGATTATTGCATCGGTGCCTTTGTGGACTAAGTAGCTCTTACTTGTAGCCTTTTACCCTCTTTTTGATAGAAAGTATAATATAAAAATGAACAATTTAAATAAATTGTTGTGTTTATTACTAGAATTATCAAGTCAGAACATGTTTGTAAAGAAAACATGACGAGGAGACTTACATTAAATACCAAGTGAAACCGGATGTGATTTGTATTAATTAATTTAATAAAATAAAGCTGTTTAACGTTGGCGTAGTTTATAAACTTTATGTTTACAAATAAGAAAACACTATGTTAATAATAAGGTTTAATAAACAAAATGTATATTTTTTCAAACCGTGTCCGCTCCGTATGTGGATCATTTCAACAGACACTGTTTTATGGTCACTCAGGTGGTCGTTATTCAGGAACTCAATTTCTTTTTCGGAGAGAGTAGTAAAAACGTATTATTATTGAGAATCATTGCATTATGACTCATTTTAATAAGCCCTTTAATGGTGCGAACACTGTTAATTTTAAATTATTGGTAGCAAGTCCTATAAAGAAAACATAATAAGTATTACTTATTACACAATTATATGATCAAGACCAGTTTGCTGTGCGATTGAAAAATGTCAAGTGTCTAATAATATTTTAAAAAATAAAACACAATTTATTTGTACTACTTCCACATATTTATAATGATCAGGACCGGTTTCGCTCATCACGAGCATTATCAACTGATTATCATTATCAGTTGATAATGCTCGTGATGAGCGAAACCGGTCCTGATCATTATAAATATGTGGAAGTAGTACAAATGAATTGTGTTTTATTTTTTAAAATATAATGTCTTTCCACCAAGAATTGACAGTTAACACCTTAAAAGTGATGTCTAATAATAACTTTGCACTTTAATGCATATATGAACTAGGTATTAATAATCAGAAGGCATACAAAATAGCGAGAAAATAGAATTGTATTTCTAAGTAAACTAACAAATGGCTACAATAATAATTTGGCAATCCAAAAATATTCGAATAAAATAGAAAATTCTGTTATTCGACGGAATGTCTTACTAGGTGTGACCCGTGTCTCCAGTTGAGAATATTTCAATAATGAAGATAATATACTGAGTGAATGCAAATCAACAACTAGTATAAAGTATATAACACTTTACGAAGCACTATAAAGAAATTAAAATTATTTGAATAATAAGATACAAACGTGTGTAATACATTATAAATATATAAAATTAAATATTTTTATTTTTACGATTTCCTCAATTATTGTAGTATGTATTGAGCAGGTCGACATTGCATGGATAGTATGTGTACATTATTTAACCGAATACGAATGCCAAAAGTAGCCCAGTTGGGTTGTAGAACCGGCCGATGAAATTAAAAGCGCCCCACCGCGATGGGGTAGAAATATGACGGGAGAAGTGGGATGCGATTACCATAAATCCCTTAGCGAATCCGCGTAATTCATTTAACGCATCCCTTATTCGCCGTTAAAAACCGAATGCGCCACGCTTGCATGGAGATGACCAGTGGCGGCTCAAACCTTATGTTACCCATTCGAGATGAATAAAATATAAAGGTATTTTCACGAAATCACGAAATCGTTATTAAGTTCAGGCTAAGATATGATTGGCAGAATAAGACTTAATCGGCCAGACAAAATAAGACAAATTATAATTATGTCTTCTCATTTTTAATATTTTCTATGGATTCGGAGGTAACTTTGTGGAAGTTCATTTTTAATATAAAATTAAATATTGACAACTTAGTTATTCCACTTGGTTAATCACTAACGTGACGCGTTTCGCCTCTTTAAGAAGAATCTTCAGACTAACCGTATCGTAAGTTTTTAAGGAATTTTTAGAAATCAATAAAACCATTAACAGTTATGGAGGATTAGTAAATGACATTTTAAACAATTTTAAATTTATTCCCTTTGGGTTTTTCACATCCAGGTGCCAGTAATTGATTTGTTTATAGTGTAACAATGTTTATAGCTTACCCCCCCTCCACACGTCCACTAGAATGTAATAAAACCCACCCCCATTCTTTTAAGAATAAAATCATCGTTTACCTTAGAAATAAATAACCTTGCGATAACCTTAGTCTGAAGATGCTTCTTAAAGAGACGAAACGCGTCACGTTAGTGATAAACCAAGTAGAATAACTAAGTTATCAATTTTTAATTTAATTTTGTATTATAATTATGTTTCTGTCTTGCATTCTGCATTCTGCATTCTTTTTTCCCGTGAGGCTACTCACGCCGGTCATTGTATTGTAATGCATTTTAAATAAAAGAGTAAAAATAAGCTATGTGATTGGTTCAGCAATGATTGTCTAATAGAATAGATAAATAAAATCTCCTACGTTAACACTAAAGTTCTACTAAATTAATTCCAATTCATAATATGATCAAATGATTTTTCAAAAACCAAATTAAAATAAATTATTCACATTAAAAGTATTGAAATAACTCACATTTTCGTAACAAAAACAAACACGTGTTTCAACAAAAAATCGTTAGAATAGAACTCTTCGCACTGTGTGGAAGCATTCTATAAAAAAAAAATATTCACAGAATACTTTCCAAAAAAAAAAAATGACGCATGTATATTTAACCTCACAACTCACAACAAACGAAAAATAAACTTAGCCTATTCATAGTCTAGCGAGTTTGCATGTTTAATTTGCCGGTGAGTTTATGCTTGCACTCCACTGATTTGAGTCCTAGGGCGTTGACCCGATAATGGGGTTGATTTGCATACTTTGTGAAGAAGATGACGATGGAGACGCTCTTGAGGAAGGAGAAAGCTCGTTAAGGAGACCAAACGTGCGGGATATTAAGCTATTAATATTCTGGAAAAAATGGAATAGATAGATGGACATTGGTTTTTCCCAGCAAAATAAAGCGTATTGAAACAGTTTCGCTGGATTCGGCGGTAACTTTGTGGAAATTCATTTTTAAAGTAAAATTAGTGAATTTGTGATGCCGAAATAGCTAACAACTATATTACATAAATCTTATGGAACTAAATACTTTTCTATTTTTTCTTTCAAGAAATATGTATATGTATACAAATATTTATATTTTTATGATAAGATTATCGAATTTTTCCGAATTCTTAAATATTCTAATAGAATACAATGTAGGTATTACATATTTAGTATGTCTTTAAATTAGTGTGATTTGATTTTGGTCTCTGATCCTCAAACTGTATTCTAAATCGTATATTGAAAAATATTTTAGTTCTGATTCTGAATACCAATGCATTACTTACGTATAATAATTTCTTTCATTCCTGTTTAAAAAAATCCCCCCTTACACGACGAGATAAATCATAATAAAATCCAGTGGAAATACGTTGTCAAATCTCAGCCTGAGAGTGTGAGATAATTCAAACCCCTCATTTTAATACGCCTCGATTCATTTATTCATTACAATGGGATTGTTAAAAAAGTTTTCGCCGAAACTTTTGGCAGTCACTTGCGCCGTACTGTCAGCACACCGTTTTATAATATTATAACATGGTGATTTATATTTTATTTAACTGTTGAATTTTCCAAAAGAATTTGAATATGATGTCTAGATTAATCGCGCGTTTTATAAAAGTATTCTGGAAGATTTCTTATTTAACTTAGGGTTGCCACTTGTCCCGATACGTCGGGACATGTCACCGGTAATTCGAAGAAGAATTTTAAAAATGGAAAACAGAAAATGTCAGTGGGGGATGTGTTAAAGATTTTGAGACTGAAACGTCAATTCAAGTTAATGTCTTCACTGAATTCAAGAAAATTTGACAATATTGTTTCAGTATTCCCCCTGCCATAAAGCAACTGTAGATTGAATATTTTCATTAATATCCGCGCAGTGGACTTACTAACGGACCTTTTGTAAGTATAAATGTATAAATTCGTAAAAAGAAATCCAAAATAATTGTCACAGATAAATATAAGAGAGAATACGTATATCATATTAACGATTAAATTTTTAATGTGAATTTACTAGATTGTTTTCCACTGCAAAGCGTGCACCACCCATCTACTGGTGAGCTTATCGAGAATATACTGACGGAACCCATTGGGTAAGTTTTTGGTGGTTTTGTGTTTTAAATGTCAAAATGTATGCGATTTAGCGCTCTGCGTACTGGCAGAACGCATGAAGTCATGGATAAAATAGATTTGAAGAACAGCATCGAGTCCTAGTGTTATTTTTTTATTCTGGCGGATGTTTTCTGATTTGAATATAACTCATCGATACCAAATGTGTATGCCAAAAGATTATCCTTTACGAGGTACAAAAACCACAAACATTCTAATTGGGAGAGAGTACTTTGAAAAAAATAATGCTTAAACTGCGATTATCTGAGAACTTGTTTTTATAAATCAATGTCTTTTATCAGTGTACTTCGATATAGTATGCTATTTAATGATAGAAACATAAAATGGGACGACCAATAAATAATTAAAATAATTTTTTTAATTCACAAGTTCACAATCAAAATGTCCCGATGGGGTCTCGGGAAAATATGGCAACCCTAATTTAACTGCAATGACAATTTGGGGGTAAATTAGCCAGGGACAAACATAACGCTCTGCGTAATAAAAATAAATGGAACAAGTGAAATGAATAGGACAGCTCAATATAATGTTTTATTACTTATGTCAATAAATTATAGGACTTATCGATAAATATATTAACATCAGTAATGGTAAAAATGTATACAGATGGTATAATTGCAATATAACATTGAACTCAATGATTCTTGACTGAAAAATACTTACAATGGCTGTGCTGCGGTTACTTTTTGGGATCGAAATTTACGAGACGGATTAAAAAAATCCATATAATTAATTTGAAGATGTTGAACAAAAAAGCGAAAGTGTGTCATACTTGTTAATCTATTTTAATATAAAATTTTATTACACTGAAAATGTTTACAGAGCGCTTTTAGAGACAATATATATTTTATCATGTCTGTAATCCTCAAATGTCTAATTTCCCTCCCACCCATCCGATATTAAAGGCGGGACGTAGCGAGAGCGATTTTCCAAGCGCTAGTACTGTCCTAACTCTATCCTCATAACCTCATTTTTTTTGTATGTCTGCTCCCAAGCTGGAGCATATGGTATCTTAATGGAGGTATCTTAACAGAATTTTTCTACGAGAACTACTTGTTACTCAGTTGCTCAACCTCTCTTTTTGTTTTTTCGAAGAGAGTAGGGATAGAAGGATAGGGCTATGACAGGACTAGTGGTTAGCTAATCGCTCTCACTACGCACCGTGAGGATGGGATGTGTGGGAGGGAGGACTCAGACTACGAACAGAAATCCATAAATCGATTGAAAGATCAATCTATGAAAACCGTCCGCGATAAGCTCCATTGGGAGTGAATATGCTCCACATTGGGAGCAGTATAAAAAAATATGTCATAAAAATTATGGTAAGTAAGGCGGATTTCAAATTAAAACAATGATCACGTATGCTCGTGGTTATCATTTGATACACGTATTTTGTGCATCTATTTTTATCGATTTTAGCGTCTATTTAGGATATTTTATTATCAATATGAATTCATTTTAACACATTTAATAAATATATAATGACATTACGCATGGAAAATGTTTCGACAGATGATCAGATTAATGCGACGGCCGGTTACAATTAAATTATATTTGCTGAAGAATCTTTCAGCATCAACTCAATCTACGCACATTAAATATATTTATATGATAGCAGCACAAGTAAACCCTGCATATGTCAAATTTTTATATTAGTCAAAATATATTTAAAAATACTCGTAACCTTCTGAGTCTCTGTTAAATAACGTATATAATGATATAGTCTTCATTAACAAAACACTTTCTTTCTCGTTAACGTTTTACATTATCGCGTGATAATATGGCACATATCACAATATGATAAATAATAAGTGAGCCTAAATGTCTTTGAAAGTGCGTAGAGTCGACGTTTTAAGGAATGCACTTTATTAGTTTTATGTCCACCGAATCTCCATACAAATATCCCACCCAAGGATTGCGAAGTCAGTTATCTGCCACTTCCTTTGGCAAAAGATTATCGCCCAGTTATTGGCAACCATTGTAATAGCACGAAACTAACGTTTTGATTGTGCTTGAAATGTGTCGCAATAAATTGTATACTTATAACACTGCTTTTTGAAATCAATAAAAACTTCAAATTCACTTTTTATTCTGATGTCTTAACCTCCCCCACATCCCGAGTCAGACACGAGTTTTTTTCGTAAAAGTCTCATTATTGCATAGAATTAAAAAAGACTCAGTCATAGGTCATAAAGTATTGAATAAAATTTATTAAATATTCCAATAAAATGCCAGCCATATGAATACAGTAAAGGTCTGCAAGGGTCGAGATTTTATAAAATACCCCGGTCCGGCCCGAGCCCGAGTCGAAATATCACACTTGTTGTTACCCGAATCCGACTCGAAGCCTACATTTATTTTCCTCAAAACGAAAAATGCCCGATTTTTTTGCAATACAGAAATTCATTTATACTTTTCAAGCAATATATGTATGTTATTATTTCCATATTATATATATATATAGTCATAACAGATAGGGAAAAAATATTTAAGTAATATATAGTATTGCTATTGTATGCCGGCGGTTAGTAGCGTCGTTGACTACGATTGCGGATGTCTCGGGTTCAATTCCCGGTGCGGACGGTTTTCATAAATTGATCTTTCAATAGATTTATGGATTTCTGTTCGTAGTCTGAGTATTTGTGATGTCTAAAACTCCTCCTCCCATCCATCCGATCCTCACGGAGCGTAGCGAGAGCGATTGGCTAACCACTAGTCCTGTCCTAACCCTATCCTTCTATTTTAAAAATAAAACACAATTCATTTGTACTACTTCCACATATTTATAATGATCAGGACCGGTTTCGCTCATCACGAGCATTATCAACTATCCTTCTATCCCTACTCTCTTCGAAAAAAGATAGGTTGAGCAAGTGAGTAATAAGCAGTTCTCCTAGAAAATTTCTGTTAAGATACCATGCGCTCCACATTGGGAACGGACATGGAAAAAAAATAGTATTGCCTTATGGCTGACTGAAATTCTTCTGGGAATTAGATTTCTTACCTGGGCCCGGCCCGAGCCCTATCTAAATTTTCTTTACCCCTCCGAATCCGGCCCACGTGTAGGCCGGGACGTGTAAAAGCCCGCGGGCCTGTTGTGCAGTCCTCTACAATACAGTGAGCACCGATTTTATTTATTGTTTTATCGTACCACATAGCATAGCAACTAAAAAATTGAAAGTCAAAAAAGTATGTCACCGAGCTTATTTGAGGTATTATAATAATTATTGTGTGTTGAATTAACATTCTACATATTTATGAGTTTCAATCCTCCGTAACTTAGAAATAAAAAGAGACATAGACCAAACTCAAGATGTAGTCATTAAAAAAACGATAATCAAAATACCAAGAACTTTTTACGATGAAATCAACTATAATTTAAGACATCGACTGAGGGTGCTTGATGGAATTTCAATATCAAATCTCAATAATCCAAATTTGAAATCAACTATGGTGGATTGTTTTTTTAAATAAAATGTTTTTTGGATTTTTAAATTGATGTATGTATCTGTATCCAATGGGGTTTATATTATTTCATACCCATTTCTTGTTACCCAACACTATTCTGAAAAATCGACGGGTACAACTAATCTTATTCCTACTTTCGTGTTTATCTAACAATAGTATCAAAAATTCAGTGTCGGGAGTGGATGAGAAGCGTTTAAACCATAGAATATGAGAAATGTTATGGAAATCAAAAAGGTTTGACTTCGGGTTTTGGCAAGACGTTTTTGGAATTGCAACGAAGTGGATGCGAAGTCGGTAAGTTGCCATCAATTGTCACCAGACACTCGTTACGTCACAATCCAAGAAAACGCTACATCATCAGGGGGGCACTACTCATTCTACTGACTCTTCAAACCGCTGGAGTCTGTATAATATAGACTTTTTTCAGATAATAAGACGCTAGCCCGCGTTTTAAATTTCTTAACAATATTACGTTACTTCATAAAACACTTCAAATCATTGTTGCTAAATTATTTAAATAAAGTGCTCAGAGTGTGAAAAATGTACAAATTGTTTTCGAGAAATCACTTACCGAAAAACAGCTCCGATAAATTCTCGCGAAGCTTTTAAATTTTTTCACGTAGTTAATATCTTTATTATACGAAACTCAGAGCTTCATTTCGAGAAGAATAATCTATGAAATATAATATCTCTTTATTTTATTTGTGAAAAACGTAATGCGTTATTGGTAACATAAGACTTACTTTTTCAATGTATTCGGCGGTTAGTTTGAAAAAATCATCCTTTGGAAAAAAAAAACTTTATGGACAAAACGACATGAAGATGTTTTTTTAAGTATCTTTTAAAAAGTATAATAACCTCGTAAAATCCGTTTTAGTACTATAAACTGACAATTAGCTTGAACCATTGTTGCGCCGAATAAGTATACCTATTATAAATAATTTCAAAAGAAAACAAAATCTGAAATACTGATAACTTTGTTTTTCTACTGACTTGTGACAAAGCGTCTTCAGACTAACTGTATCGTAAGATTTTTATTTATAACGTCGACATTGATTCTAAGTAGTTTTTTACTTATAAATAAGAAGTCCTCAACATTTTAATTTTAGACGGTATAATTTCGTTTATATATAATGTGTATGATTATCCGTAAAATATTGTGATTGTCTGATTGTCTGATATGGCTTGTAATTATTAACTTTCATACATAAATATCATTAGAATGTATTTAGTAATGGAATCCCATCGAAGATCACGTCGGGGTGACCACTTAGGAAATCGATTCCAAATGTTGGTTAATTAAAGAGATTTCTATTTAGGTATAGGACGGTATTAAAGTGAAAATTATATGGATCCGGAGATATGTTTTGAGTTCGAGGCGCGACGACAGGATATCGGTCCTTTCCTATGATTGCCCATTTACACTGTCGTATTGTTTTCTGCTTTAGTCATCACTTGCATTGATGACCGCTTTTCCCGGGCTTTCACCTTTATCATTACGTATACATAATTGGCGTCGTCTATATCGGTCACCGCTTGAATTCGCCGATAGCTTTGCAAGGGAGTTAACCTTTATAAATATTATATTGATTACTCGCCACATTTATATTTTATCTGTTGATAATGCTGGCGATGAGCGAAGCGGTGCTGGTCTTTATAAAATTGTGAAAGTAGAACAAAAGAAATTGTTATAATTTAAGACATCGACTGAGGGTGCCTGATGGAATTTCAATATCAAATTTGGATTATTGAGATTTTGTACACTTCCATGTATTTTGCCACTAACGGACCCGGGTTGTCAGTTCGAGTTCATTAGTGAGCTCGAATGCCTGAAGATGCCGAAAGGCGAAACCCGGGTCGTTAGTGACAAAATACATGGAAGTGTACAAAATCTTAATAATCCAAATTTGAAAAGAAATTGTGTTTTATTTTCAAAATACAAATGCGAATCGGGTGGGATTTTGAGGGAAGATAATGAAACAGAAAATAGCTGTACTAAATCAAACATTCATTGCTGGTGTTTGGAGGGGAAAATCCCATTAAATTTTTCGTACTTAAATAAAACCAAGGATGCTTAGTGTAAGTAAGATTCCTTTTAAGCATAGTTATTACTATGGCGTGGTGACGAGATATTATAGTTATCAAACATATTGTATAATTCATGTGAATCCGTTTTTACCGAACTAAGCTAATATTAAAATTAATAATGGACACTGCTAACAAATGTTTGATTTCAGTCATAAATGGGTTTTGAAAACATGCGCCAATACAAATTTTATCGTACGATCATAAAACAATTCTCACGAGCTACAAAACGGATTTGTCATCTTGACCGAAGTAGATAGCCTTGACAGAAAATCACGACCAAATATTTAATTTGACTGGAATTAAAAAAGCAAACCGGTTGGAATTAGATGAAGCAGTTAGAAAGGATTGACATTTGCGATTAGGTTTTCAAAACGTCCAACATAAAATTTGCAATTAAAAATTAATATCAAAACGCTTTGTGTACACGTCGAAATAAAATCATGCATTCAAATTAAGCATTATTATTTACGGTGAGATTAGCAATTAGGAAATTCCTAATGATCTTTTGAGATGAGATGGTTATCTGTCAGCTTTTTTTTCGGAATACAAAATAACTAATAATAGGATGAAATAACAAAGTATTCAGTTCTACAAAATTTTATTATGTATCAACTTTACAATTTTACTTAATAAAATGCTGTAGAACTAAATACTTTGTTGTTTGATCCTATTATAATTGAATTCTACCAAGTAAATGCCAATTCAATCAATAAATCTACAAAATAACTATTAATGCGTTCTAAGAAAGGATTGATTACTATATACATTAAATAAATAGTAAAAAGTACTGTAGTTAGTTCAAAAAGGATCGATAGCTTGTTTAGGATCACTGTCGAGGAATATGTATCTCATATATAATAGCCCAAAAAGCTCTGTAGACGTTTTAGTGCTCGGCAAGAGTCAACTCGCGACGGCGGGGCGGGCGCGCCGTTTGAAAATGAAATGTAAAACCGTTCAAAACAAGACGTAGAAACTTTCAGCCCCTGCGCATTAACTACGGATATTGCAAAAGCATGCTATGCATTTCAGTTTAAGGCGCCGCGACCACCCCGTCATCGCGCGTTGACTCTGGCCGAACACTATTATCACATGTTAAGAAATTTTTTCATGATGTAAGCGTCGCTGTAAAATGTTATGCAATGAATACACTGTTCCGTTGTACTAGCTACTTAAGACATTCAGTATTTCAATTTCAATACAGTCATCTATGAAGGGTACGGTTATAGTAGTAACAATATATTGCTGAAGCAGTGTTTTGCTCGCTTTAGTTCGATTCTGTTAGCATATTAATTAGTATAATTTAAGACATCGACTGAGGGTGCTTGATGGAATTTCAATATCAAATTTGGATTATTGAGATTTTGTACAATTCCATGTATTTTGTCACTAACGACCCGGGTTTCGCCTTTCAAATTATAACATTCCGTTAAACGTCAAATTAATTTCTTTTGACGTTGTTAGCTTATTCACTAATGTACCTGTAAACAAATGTAAACAAATCATCAAAGATACCCTTAATACGCGTAGAGTTAATCCCGTCATTACTACGGAATTACTTAATATATTAGACGTTTGCGTTGACCAGAACTATTTTCAATTTGATAATAGATTCTATGAACAAACCGAAGGCCTTGCAATGGGAAGTTGTTTGTCACCACTATTAGCAGAATTTTACATGAACCATTTAGAAAACCTTATTCTTAGCAATAAAACAGAAGTTAGAAACGTAGTTTATTGGTTCCGTTACGTAGATGACATCCTTTGTCTATTCAATGGAACTGAGAGACAAGTTTCTAACCTTCATAATTTTCTTAACTCACTAGATGATAAAATTCAATTCACTTTAGAAGTAGGGGGCAAGAAAATAAATTTCCTTGACCTTAATATTGATATTAAAAACTCCATTCATGAATTTAAAATTTATCGAAAACAGACGTTTTCAGATGCGGCCATCGATTTTAACTCAGACGATCCTTTCTCATATAAATTGGCTGCTTTCCATTCTCAGGTTCACAGATTAGTCACTATACCTCTAAATAAATTTAATTTTGAAAACGAAATAAACATTATTAAACAAATTGCCATTAATAATGGTTATGAGGCGTCTCTTATAGATAGTCTTGTATCAAAAAAACAACGTAAATTAGCAGAAAAGATGCTATATTTCGGGAACATGTCTAAAGACATAGACCACCCTAGAATCTGGCATAGAATTAGTTATTTATGTTGCACAAGCTTTAAAATTAAAAAACAACTCGCTGATAGTGTTAGACCGGCGTTCTATTGCAAAAACTCTCTGGGCAAATTACTTATTAACAATAAAGATAGAGTAAACTTTAAGAACAAATCTGGTATTTATAAATTACAATGCGATGATTGCCAACATTTCTATGTGGGTAAAACCACACGTACATTAGATATAAGGGTATCAGAACATTTAGCTGCCTTTAGATTAAAAAAAGAAACTTCGACATTCGCAAATCACTTGCTAATGGAGAACCATACGTTTAATGCGGATGATGGGGTTAAACTGTTGCATAAAAATATGGGGGATCATAAATTATTTTATCAAGAAATTTTGGAAATTAATAGAGCCCAGTTAAATTCCTCGCCGATTTTGAATGAGCAGCTGAACCTTCCTAATTCTCCGCTATTATATCCGATACGTTGAAACACCTAACAGATGTCACTAAATGTGGAATGATTGTATATATTTACCCATTCGTCGAATTACATCCCGTCAAAACCCACAATACTATTATAATTGTAAAATCACTGGTATTTCTAAAAGAAGTTGAAAAGCGGATACGCCTTCGGCAATTCGTCACTCTGTTAATATGGTGTTTACAAAATAAGGATTAGGGCGATTACCGAAATTTTAACTCGGGTATCAGTGTGGCTCTCAGACGTATAATATCTTACCTCGTGAATAATATTTGTCGCATTTGTATCTTCTATATAAACGTTAGACACTGTTTACTGTCTCTCAGTTCGAGTCCATTCGTGTGCTCGAATGCCTGAAGATGCCGAAACGCGAAACCCGGGTCGTTAGTGACAAAATACATGGAAGTGTACAAAATCTCAATAATCCAAATTTGATATTAATTAGTATACGACTTTCGACGGATTCGGCGGTAACGTTATGAAAATATGTTATTACCGTATTTGAAGCTTTTCTATGAAAACTGCTTGTTACTTAGTTGCTCAACCTGCCAGAACAGGAATAGTGATAAGTTAAATCCCGGAGCGGACAATTTGATAAATTGTTTTTTAATCGATTTGTGGATTTTTGTTCGTTGATGTCTAGAATTTCCTCCCAAACATCCGATCCTAAAACCGGGCGTAGGGACAGCGAATAACTAAATACTATCTCTGCGCCAGCCCTATCTTTCTATCTCTATTCTCTTTAGAAAAGAGTAACAAGCATTGATAGAAGACATGGTTAATAGAAGAGAATTTTTAAAACTAAACATGGAAAAAGAAACTTTGTTATGATGTCGATTCATAGACATACCATCCTGTTATCAGTTGGATTACTCGTAATGAAGTCATTTAAATTTTATTGTCAAAGTAAACGTGTAAATAAAATCACTTTTAAGGTGTTGACTGTCAATTCTTAGTAGAAAGGCATTATATTTTTAAAATAAAACACAATTCGTTTAACACATGTTTATAATGATCAGGACGGGTTTTTCTCATCACGAGCATTATCAACTGATAAATATATAAACATAACAGGGCTATTTATATAAAATTGAATGTTAAAAATTAAGGTATATAAAACAGTTGGTTCATGAACTAAGACAAGAAATTACTGATCATCAAACAAATTATACATAAACTAAATAAAACAGTCTACAATTAAAATGTTAAGGAGCTCTTACAAATCAATAAATACTAATCTGAAATCACATATATAGCTATTACTCATGTTTAAATATTCATTGGGAAAATTTTGTGAAGAAATTATTCAACGTTCATGTTTATAAACATGTGGAAATAGTACAAACGAATTGTGATTTACTAAAAAAAAAAGTACAAATAAAACACAAAATTACCGTTAGATTTTACTTGATTATGCAAACAAAGATCAGGCATTCATTATGGGAACATGGACCAAATAATTTTGATAATTTAGTAACGATCCAGCGACTGAATGTAAACAAAATGTCACGGCTTGTTTCACTGTCAACGGCCAAGTTTACAAATTTTGAATGGTTTTAAAACAGACAGCGAAAAATGAATGGCCGTCTGCCAACAGCGGGGACAAAGCTTTTCCGATGAAAACTCGTGAATGGATTATTCGCACTAAAATGCCACTAAAGTCGAAGTGATAAACTGCTCTTCAAATTTAAATATGGTACAAACAATTGAAATATGCAAAATTGAAGGCTTTCACGGCGTATTGTATCAACAAATGAGCCCGGGTTACCAACCGGTGGACCACGGAGTGTACCGAGGGAGCGCCAATAACAATAATAAACAATTTGTAGAACTAAATACTTTGTTATTTTATCCTATAATAATAAACAAAGCTGTTTACGGCGATTTTATTGAATTACTTCAATTCTATTAACATATTTTTTAAACATAAGAACAATATATTGATGTTAAATAAATCGGAAGGTTTTTCGATGCGTGAGCATTCCACATACAGCTGTCCATGTGAGTAGCATGGATTTCCCAAATTTAGTCCACACACTTGTAGCTATTGTCCCTGTGCTGTGTTCATGGTTATTGCAAATGCGAGCAGCACCGGAAACACTAAAACGCTTCAATTCGACTGGCATATCTGTCGGAAACGTTGGTATGCGTGGCAACAGTAGATCTTCTTCTTTAAATTTTCCATTTTAGACCGGCAATTGGAATTTAACGATTAACACTTCGTCACACACAAACTGAAATAATGCTGTTTGTACCTATTTGATTATTTAATATTTTTTTTTCAGAAACCTTTGCGGGTGTGCGCACAACAATTCACCAAAGTTTCATCGCAAGCGGGTGAATAGTATAGGAGCGCATACGGGACAAACAAACAAACATTCATTTTTATATAGAATAGATAATTTTTTATCCATTTTGCTTAGTTTTAAACTGTATTTTATCTTAATTGTTGTGTTGTAACGCTTTGTTTCAACTGGCATGTGACATATTTACAAATGTCCGAAAGGAATAAAAATAAATGGATATTGACTATTTATAACCGATGGGCTCGAGAGCGGACGCGAGCGCGCGACGTGATGAAGTTCACCAAGAGGCTTGAATGGCAATGAGCTGGGCACATCGCCAGGAGCACATACGATAGCTGGACAAATGCATCGATATAGTAACATAAACCGACAGCAAGACGGACATAAGAGTCATTGGATCGATGAAATAATTAGGTTCAACGGAGAAATAGCAGCGATTAAACATGGATCGAGGATAGTGGCAGGAGCGAGGGGAACTAAGAAAATCACCCAGCTTCCTCTTCTAGATTGTGTCTGATATGTAAGGATATATGAATACACTTAAAAGAGTATTGGTGGTATATTTTGTAAGCCATGTCCGTTCCAAGTGTAGAGCATATGGTCTGCTGAAGATGGAAGAGATTATGGAGGTATATCAACAGAAATCTTTCTAAGAGAACTACGTGTTACTAAGCTGCTCAACTTCTCTTTTTCAAAGAGAGTATCAATAGAAGAATAGGCTAGTACATGGCTAGTGGTTTGCTAACCGCTATCGCTACGGCTCTTTTATAGAATCGGATGGGTGGGAGGGAATTATCGACACCACATACATCCATACCTACGAACAGAAATCAAATCGACTGAAATGAGATGAGATCTGTAATCGAAGCCAACGACGTTGATCACTGCACCACGGACCCGGCGGTAAATTACATGTATCATTATAATAAGATTTTTAAAAATGTAAGTTTCAATTAAATCAAATTGTTATTCACTCAGGAATTATGCGTATGAAAGGCTAAAAGCATCACAGATATTCATACATATAAGTATAATAAATTTATGATGTATCAATATAAAAATAATCACTAGACGCCAAGAACCATAATGCATTTTCACCATAACTAAATTAGAAACGTAAAACTCAATGAAAATGTTGAAAACAGATTTATTTTGCAACTAAATATAATCAGTCAACTTCTCGTTAACGTGCCATTGCCAAAGCGATTAGCGCTAATTAGCTATGGGCAGAGAATAGCATAATTACCAGAAAGGTCAGTGCCATTATCGAATTGGCTACACCGGTAGTACAGTAGCGAAATTAACAAATCGTTAGTAATGTGTTTTAAAACCTCTCTCAAGTAACAAAGCTAGACAGAAATGGTGCATACACAATTCAGTTTGGACATATTCGGTCCAAATATTTTTGGCGATAAATAACATTGGTATTTTTCAATTCTGAAAATGATATCTACTTACGGCAATAAGTCTTCAAGTTTATGATGACACAACAAAGTTACCGATTTTTATAGATCTAAACCAAAAGATATCCGGTGGTCAACGCCCATTTGACCCCCCGGTTAAGGTGTCCACGGTTTCGAATCCCTGAACGGACAATTTCATTATATGGAACAATGGGGTTTTACCGGAGCACGCAAAAATTGCAAGGCTTCGCTGATTTAGAAATTATTTATTTATCTAAATCAACATGACATCAAAAATTACAATAAAAGTATCTTTCTTTTAAATGTTCATTATCATTAAAAAATATTATATTTGGCATGTCGTGACACCCAGCCTCCTATTTTGCATTCTGTATTCTCACGATATTTCAATCAAAAGATAACCATCTGGTTCATAATAAAACAATACGCGGACGATACAGCCATCCTCTTTAGAAGCTTAACCTAAACAGAGCAACTGACAAAATATTCTCTTCATTGAGAGCAGATATGGCAGAAAAAATAGTTTATGGTACTACAACTATACTGATGACCCTTGCAAACCCCACTCATACATGTATCATATAGGAATCTATTATAGTGTAGCCGAAACATCTATTTTAAATTCACATGATAATTTTGCGTCAACGACTATTTTGCTTAGCACTCACGTATAACAAAAGACTCGCCATCAGTATTCCGCTACTGTGAGCAAATTGTCCTTACCTGAAAAAGAAAAGATACAATAAGTGTCGTTTACATAATAAAAAATCTACATAAATTATCTTGAAACGTTATTAGTCCATTGTCTAATTACATAATTGCTAGACGCTAACAATATATTTCATTATTAATTAACATAACCATTGCTTCACAAAAAAACAGTGCTATATATTTTTTAAACTATTTCCGCTCCCAGTGTGGAGCATATGGCACCCTAAAGGAGGTTTCTCAACATAAGTTTTTCTAGGAGAACTGCTTATTACTCCGTTGCTCAACCTCTCTTTTTCGAAGAGAATAGGGACAAAAGGATAGTTTTAAGGTGTTAACTGTCAATTCTTGGTGGAAAGACATTATATTTTAAAAAATAAAACACAATTCATTTGTACTACTTTCACATATTTATAATGATCAGGACCGGTTTCGCTCATAACGAGCATTATCAACTGATGATGAGTTTATTATCACAAGTTAGGAACTACATTGATATCTGAATCAATTTCAATACTGAGTTGATAATAATGACTTGCAGGTGGCCATGTATGTACCAATTACCCTTAAAATGTGAATTATAAATTGGTGAAAAATATAGCATACAGATAATCTACTGATTTTAAATTGATGGGTTTTGTGAGGGTAAATATCAGAAGTATCATTGTAAGAATCCGATTATTTTGATTGCTAGTGCAATTTATTTTAATTTTAAAAACTCATCTGAGTATAGCAGGCGATTCTGACTTTTTTAGTCCGTTTCGCTTCTATATAGAAGTAGCTAAATATACACAACTTTGAGTTGTATAATATAAAAATACAAATATGTTCCTACATATTTAATTTATATTTTGGAGGGCAAAGTGAGTTTGAACACGATGGAACGCTATGTATACTCTCTGTCAGAAATAATTCATTTGAGATTACATATAAATTGAATGAGCAGAAATTTTTTTGAAACAGTCATCTTTGCAGTCTTCTTAAATAAAATAATCAAATTCCATATTCTTTGAATTTAGATCAAAGTCTTTTGACGAGTGGGTGTAATGTTTAAGGTCAAACGTTAAACAGTCAAAGTTCAAAAGAAAAATGAGAAAAATGAGACCTACGCACGCTAAAATCTAATACAATAAAGATTCAAGGAAAAGGCCGTCAGCCTAAAGCGTCGACAAAAATCTAAATTTATAGACATCCCTTATTATTTTTGATATATATATTTTAATTACTAAGTTATTATCATTGAGAATATTAATTATATTATCATTAAGAACTCGTGATAAAATGTAACGATAAAGAATAGTTTACTTGAGTATGGTAACAACATGTCGGTTACACAGCGAAAACATATTTTTCATTCAAAATAAAAATAATTGCAATAATTTATGGTCATCACATTTCTATCATCATCAAATATCATCTCCACGATAAATAATTACTAAGTGAAACCGGTTCTGGTGTTTGGAAACAGGTTTTATTATTATGCAAAGTCTATCAAAAATGTAAATTATCTATGTTACATAGTCGGCCTGTGTGTCTAAGCGATGATAAGCCCCACCTAAGCCATCAGAATTTTCCGTACTAAAATACATACTGTCAACCATTAAGCTGTTAACTGTCAACATTTGGTATTTATAATGATCAGGACCGGTTTCGCTCATCACGAGCGTTATCAACTGATTCATTAATTATCAGTTGATATTGCTCGTGATGAGCGAAACCGGTCCTGATCATTATAAACATGTGGAAGTAGTACAAAAAAATGTGTTTTATTTTTCAAAACATACTGTCAATCAAGTACAGTATCAATTATTTATTGAATTTGAGTTATTGAGATTTTGTACACTTCCATATATTTTGTCACTAACGACCCGGGTTTCGCCTTTCGGCATCTTCATGCATTCGTGCGCTCGAATGTCATGAAGATGCCGAAAGGCGAAACCCGGGTCGTTAGTGACAAAATATATGGAAGTGTACAAAATCTCAATAACTCAAATTTAATATTGAAATTCCATCAAGCACCCTCAATCGATGTCTTAAATTATAATTATTTATTGTTTCAATATTTGAGATATTGGTCCTGGAGGTCTTTAATTTGAAGTATTTCCCTCTCGATTTGTTCTCTAACTAAGGATATGTTTTCTTGATTTATCTCAAATGTAATTTTTAAATCCGGAGCATTGGTGATTAGCTGATGTACTAAATAATTATTATAATATGAGAAATTTAACAATTCTATGCAGTTACTTAAAACATACAACATTAAATCGAATAGTGTGGTTTATAACTTTTGAGGTGTTAACTGTCAGTTCTTGTGGAAAGGCATTATATTTAAAAAAATAAAACGCAATCTGTTTTGTACTGTTTTCTCATTTTTACAATTAATATGGCTAGTTTCGCTGATCGCGAGCATTATCAAGTGTGGTTCATATTTAAAAAAAACATTGAATTGATCTTGATAATGAGAGTAACACATTGTGGCGAAAATGGGTTGGACAAAAAAGGCACGAAAGTTTAACTGATATATCAGCCGATAGACGTGGCAAAATTCGAAAACTAAGACACAGGGATAGATTGCCAGTTCATTGGTATCTGAGAGGCACTCTTGCGACCGTGGAGACGTTTTATTAATAAAATAATATCGTAGAACAGACATTTCGGCGAATGATAATTGAAAATTAAACAACACAATATTCGCGGCGAATTCTTTGTTAATAAATAATTGCAATGTGAACTTCTGTAAACATAAAGGCCGTAAGAGTTTTAAGAACAGCTGATAAATCCTTTATGCCAACCGTCAAAGAAGAGCTGATGGAGAAATAATAATAAGGTATGTGATGATTTGATAAGAGAATGCAAGTCTGAAGAGTGTAATTTGTATACAATTCCTGCCTTTGGTTAAGAATGGATAATCGTTTACACAGAATCACAGGATAAACTTTTTCAACGTTAGTTCGTGCAGTGGCGGCGTAAAGTAATTGACAGAAAAAAAAAATTAACGCAAAGTTATAATAATTTTTTTGCAACCATATTCACTCCCAAAGCGAAGCAAACGGACTCTCAACATAAGTTGTTTGTCACACAATCTTTTTTTTTATTTGAATTTTAAACTTAACAGATAACTTTATGTTAAAAAAATTAATCAATAAACGAAATTATCTCTACTAGGATTCGTACCTGTCAGAAACGCAACTTAAGCCGACAATGTTGACCACTCGGTGGCATGACATTCAACAAAACATTCAAAAAAATTACCTTCCATTAAATACTTTTAATAATCAATAAATCTATTTCATATAATAATACATAAGTATTTCATATATAAGTTATTGTTTTACATATTTTCTGGCAGGTATCAATATTATGGCCATGTGAGAATGTACGTTAAAAAATGATAGTTCGGTGCGCGAATCCAGACATGACCAATATCCAATCAAATGCGAGTGCTCAAATATTGGTATGAAGAAAAATTTTTAACAATATAAATTAATAAAAAAATAATAATCAAATGTATCTAGAATAAAATAACGGAATACTTAATGGTTTAACAGATATTCAAATGACATATTGAAGATAATACAAAAGATTCAATTTTGACGCGCATTTGTTGGATTGGTCTGTTCGGAATTTTCGGTTTCCGTGTTGAGAAACGCGTGTCTTTTCTCAGCATGGATTGAAGTTGTCACCATTGAAGTTCAAAACGAAAATGGTGTACAGAATGTTTCAGATACGGTTGATAAGGTGCGAGCTTTTTTTTAAACTGACGAAGCGTCACTGAGCGGATACAAACTCGCCCGGTGGAAGCTACATTTTCTGATTCGACGTAAAAACACTTAACGAATGCACGTCGGTGACTCTTGCACACATGAAAAAAACGCACATAAGTGCTACACAGCTGGAATGCCTGATGCTCATAAGAGGACGAACACCTCGTAGAGATTTATTTCAAGTACATATTCTATATCAGATGTAAACTAATTTTATATACAGCAGAAGATTAACCTGCCATTTTCCGTCGATATCAATTTATCCATATCAGTTGTCTTGGAAGAGTTTTATAAGATAAAAATATCCCGCGTTTTACAAACATGCTCTGTTGACGAACTCGCTGTTTGGAAACTAGTGTACATGCGAACAGATTTTTAGTATAATGAAAAAAATCAAATCACAAGTGCAAACACGAATTATTGATGAACTTTTGAAAATTTCTTTGCGTGTAGCAACGACTTGTAAATCAGGACATCCAATCACGGACCCTTTTGACGATTCCGGGATTTCGGGTTTAAGAATTTCTCTATCTCGGAATTGTAAATTTAAAATTCCATTTGTGTCCATGACTGATTCCATTTTTTTGGGTTTAGAAATGGTTTTTTTGTTGATTTAAAATCAGAGAGCCATTTATAAAAAAAAACATAATGATCACAACAATTTTATATTATATTTTATTTATTGCATAATTATGGTAGGTTTTACCAAATGGTGTTCAAAAAGAAGACATGACCTTCAATTTGAATTTGAAATATTGTCCTCCATTTTAAATCGGTTAAGAACGGCTGTTACGAAATATGAGAAGGATGGAGACTACAATACATTTATGTTCGTATTATAAAAAAGCTATATACATTTAAAAACCGAGTTACATGTTGTAGTTTATCAGGAAGTTTTAATTGGATGTCAATTATTTTTTGGGATTTACAGCGAATCCCGGGATTACGGGATTGAATGATTTACCGGGATCACGGGATTGGAAGCCCTAGTGGAATTCAACATTGACGTTCTTAGCTCTGCCAAACAAAGTCAGACGTCTCACTAATCTCTTTTTTTTCTTAAACTGTAACTCAAATCTAGTAAATATGTTTGATTCTGATTTTTGTTTTATTTTTGATCAAAAACAAAAAACAATATTTCTTGTTTACGTTGTACAGTCCGGCGGGAACTCTATTTTCAAAAATTTGGCCTGACTACTGAAAAGGTTGGCTACGTCTGCTTTAAAGTATTTCGAATATAAATGAAAAGTAATAAAATTTCAATTTGAACAGATCAAATAAGCAATGCAAAAATGTAAAGTATCAGGCGCAGATAAATATCCACGGGTAGCGAAATGACACTGATAAAATCATAAGCAAAATATTGGGCGGATCGAAACGGCGCATCTGTACATTGGTATGTACCGGAGATGAGACCTTTTGTTATCAGGGGGGGCTTCCAAATTGTGACAGTCGGATAAACGGCGTGTGATTGATGGGGGATAGTCGCATTTGGACGAGCTGAGAGAGGATCGGCGACTCTCCTCGTTATTTATTGCGCCTGTCGTGACACATCGCTCATTCTGCGAGGAACCAGAGTACGGAGAATTCATCAAGCTCATGTAAGACTCAAAGTTATCAAATTTTATTATTATATTAATGTAAAACAGTAATGCAAAAATTTTGCTGTAGGTGGGCGACGCGTCCAACAATTTTTTATTGCGAGAGACAGCTAATGATCAAAACTAATAAATCATTAAAATTTCTTGTACCAATGTTTGTAGTGATACATGACACTGCAGATTTACGAAACAATATGCTTGCCATTATATAATATAAATACTAATCCAAATTTGAAAATGCTGTTACGGATCTTTATTCCAGCATGCATCAACCTTTGGCAATGGTACTTCGTGATGCAATAAAAAAAAGTTATTTTTAAATTTTGATGGAAAATGCGAATCTTTCTAAGTAAAACCGTCGTAAATCGAGGACTACCTGTATTTGTTTATTTTCAAGATTAACATTAGCAGTTCGATTGTGAAAGAGAATGTTAAATGAGATCCATGTGTCAGAAAAGATCAGCAATCCCTAATTTAACATCAGACTAATATTAAATTATTTTCCTAGGTTTCTCTCTGAACGCAAATCGCATTGAATGTCTTAAAAGCATATTTAAGTATTGTTAAATACGTGGTTAATGTTTTTATTTATAATTAAACAATATAAAAAACTCACGAGGCGATGGAAACGGCACGAAGTAAATACTCACTTACCGAAGATTTAAATTGTCCGTAACGTGTTGCACGAAGTGTTTTGTTATAAAATTAAATTTGTTGTGGTTTATGATGACTTTGCATATTTAGTTAAAAGCGAGGAAGCCACATCGAATGTGAGTAAAATATGAATAAACAAAGAAAAATTATTGTAACTATGTATAATTTAAGACATCAACTGATGTTCTGTCGACATCGACTGTCAGTTCGAGTTCATTCGTGCGCTCGAATGCCTGAAGTTGCCGAAAGGCGAAACCCTGGTCGTTAGTGACAAAATACTTGGAAGTGTAAAAAATCTCAATAACTCAAATTTGTAACTATGTATTCTGAAAACGGTTAAATGAAACGTTTTGGCTGGGAATACCAGTTTGAAGAATATAAAACGAAACAATACTTCACCGTTCGATTACATTATATAGAACCTAGCAAGCAGTTCAGATAATTTCACATTACTACAAAAATAATTAATAAATGATTTACAAGCAGTAGATATTAAACACTTACACATAAAAAATTAGTTCGTTAAGGATTGCGTTTTAGCTTCGATAATGGCATTCTTTACAAGCAACAAATAGAGTTCAAATTTAATTCACCTAGAGCAGTGGTTTCCAACCGGGGAGGCACCAAAAATTGTTATTAAAAAATAATTTTCATACCAATATATCTTCACATCGTAATAAATTCAGTGAATTAATGTTTATTTTACTCGTTAGTAAAATATACTCTTGATGTAGCATTTTTGAAAATTAACAGAAAATTCTGAGGATACGCATGAAGCCTGAATGTCGAGTCAAAAAGAAAAAAATGTTGTGCACATGAAAAAAATCTTGCAATACTTTAAATAGAAGACCAACCGGCCGGTAAACTAGATTTTGATAATGTTGCTGGCGATTTTGATAAGAGCAAAGCAAGAAGAAATATTTTTTTTACAACTTTTTCATGATTTTTTTTGCGAAAGATAATGTGGTTCTAGTAAAATCTGCTAAATATCTTGTTCTAGATTAATTTGCAATTTGAATGTACAATATATTAATGGACTGTACATCAATAATTTTGAATTTATAAATGATAAATGATAAAATTTGGATTATTGAGATTTTGTACACTTCCATGTATTTTATCACTAACGACCCGGGTTTCGCCTTTCGGCATCTTCAGGCATTCGAGCACACGAATGGACTCGAACTGACAGACAGTAAACAGTGTCTAACGTTTATATAGAAGATACAAATGCGACAAATATTATTTACGAGGTAAGATATTACACGTCTGAGAGCCACACTGATACCTGAGTTAAAATTTCGGGAATCTCCCTAATCCTTATTTTGTAAACACCATATTAACAGAGTGGCGAATTGCCGCTTTTCAACTTCTTTTAGAAATACCAGTGATTTTACAATTATAATAGTATTGTGGGTTTTGACGGGATGTAATTCGACGAATGGGTAAATATACAAAATCATTCCACATTTAGTGACATATGTTAGGTGTTTCAACGTATCGGATATAATAGCGGAGAATTAGGAAGGTTCAGCTGCTCATTCAATATCGGCAAGGAATTTAACTGGGCTCTATTAATTTCCAAAATTTCTTGATAAAATAATTTATGATCCCCCATGTTTTTATGCAACAGTTTAACCCCATCATCCGCATTAAACGTATGGTTCTCCATTAGCAAGTGATTTGCGAATGTCGAAGTTTCTTTTTTTAATCTAAAGGCAGCTAAATGTTCTGATACCCTTATATCTAATGTACGTGTGGTTTTACCCACATAGAAATGTTGGCAATCATTGCATTGTAATTTATAAATACCAGATTTGTTCTTAAAGTTTACTCTATCTTTATTGTTAGTAAGTAATTTGCCTAGAGAGTTTTTGCAATAGAACGCCGGTCTAACACTATCAGAGAGTTGTTTTTTAATTTTAAAGCTTTTTTTTTTAATTTTAAATTATATAAATGATAAATTTGAATTGTTGAGATTTTGTACATTTCCATGAATTTCGTCAATAACTTATAATATTTTGTAGTATTGTTATCTTCTATATAAACGATGGACACTATCTACTGTTTGGCACTTCGAGTTCATTCGTGTACTCGAACGTCTGAAGATGTTTAAAGGTGAAACCCGGGTCGTTAGTGACGAAATAGATGGAAATGTGCAAAATCTCAACAATTCAAATTTGATATTGATATTCCATCAAGCACTCTCAGTCGATGTCTTAAATTATAAATATTATTTTAGACTAGATTTTTTGACATATTTCAAGAACAAGCCTGCGGACCTCTACAATATTAATATTAAATGTCACATTTCTAAATGACAAATTGTAAAAATATAGTACATATTTTTCAAGAAATTATGTTTATACACAAACATTTTGCGTCTACGGTGATATTTCCTGTAGCGTGATGGTTTATAATTTAAAATAAATAGTAAGCTATTTTAAGGATACCCTTAATCCAACAGCATTGTAAATATAAATTCATTTTTTGGAGGAAAAATGGTGTTGGGGGCGGCAAAACTCCTAGCTACGCCAGGATATGTACGTATATGTTATGGCAAAATCTTGTTATTATTTTGTTAATTATGGTTGTTGTTTTTTTTAATAAAGCTTTCATTATTCAAAACGTATCTATATTATTATATTTTTCGTGGAGGCGTAGTAGCATAAAGTTTGGAAGCCGCTGACCTAGAGGCATTCATCGATACATAAAATATAATCCAGTTATAATTCGAATGATGGACTATAGTAGCGGTAACCTTAGAGACGTTGTGATTAGGAAATTGATTTTAGTAGAATATTTATACAATACCTGAAGTAGAGGTTTGCAGTGTCTGCACGCTTTCGGGGGGTAAAGACAATTCAGATTTGAGCTCGGACCGGGCGCGGGTAAGGAATTTAATCCGCGTCTGACATATAAGCGGTAAAAGTTGAATTGAAGTGCCTACTATCCACATTATAATTGGGAAATGTTTGTAAAAGAAATAAAAATTCGACAAATTCATTTAAAAACAATATCAGAAAATAAATAAATGATTTTTGATATATCTAACTGAATTATTTCTATATAATTTAGTAATAACTTTTCAAAGCAGTGTTCCTTTGAACGTTTCAATTAAATTTAATTATGGTACCATAACAATGTAACGCACTAAATTAATTATGGCAAGTGAACTTTTGCTTTAATAACCTCTGCCCTAATCTCTCATTGCGTTTCTTATACATAACGCCGTAGCACAACGAATATCATATTTAAGATCATGCAAATAGAGGAGTTTATCGGTAACAACAAAAGAATTAGAGAGGCCTCTCATCGCTTTCTCTCAATAGATCGTGAGTCGATTGGTCGACTCCATGTTTGAAAAAAAGCAAAAAGAAAAGAGTAGCCGGAAGTGCAATATTATTTACATTTTAGGTGCGTCGACCCCGAGCAGGTGTGAGAAAGGAAAAATTGATATTTTAATCAATGCATGGACGAATTTTTACATTATATGCTGTATAGAATATATAGCGATAAAATTACTGTATAGAACAGTAAATTAATGTTAAAATCAAAGAATTGATAGTCGGCCTTTTAATTCGGGCGGTCAATTCTTAAATCAGGAATTGATTGGTATGTGAGAATCGCTCTCTGGCTTATTTCGAATTAAAATTATAAATTTTCGTCGTGCAGTTGGAGAAATAAAATCAAAGTTAGTCTGAAGATGCTTTTTAAAGAGGCGAAACGCGTCACGTTAGTGATAAACCAAGTGGAATAACTAAGATATCAATTTTTAATTTAATTTTATATTAAAATCAAAGTCGTTTATCCGTAGACAAAGAGCTTTTGATCTGCGAGGGGCACGTCCGAACAATTTTTCGGCGATATCTTGCACTAGATTAAAATGTGGGTAAGATTCGTATATTGTACAGAATAATGACGACTGAAATACTAAGTGTCACTTTATACTAGCAACACCGTTGTAAAAAATAGAAAACAAACAAAAATATACTTTCACAGTAGTTCTCAGTTATTATTGTTTATACTAAGTGTAATACTAACAATTGATTGCCGGTTAAAAAATGCCATTTAATCTCTTCGCTTTGTAGTCACTCACACGACTTTCTAGTTGCCCTGAGCAAGAATAAAAAAAAACATACGTCAGTTGTTTTTATAAATACCTAATCTATTTCTTTGAACGCTTCAAGATTCTCAAGCGATACTAACTAACGAATATTAAATAGTAATTGATGGATCTGTGAAGAGAAATTCCAGTCCAGATTGTGTAGCATTCAATCGTTGGTTTCATATGTCAATATGGATAAATCAAGAGTATATTCTACCACATTAAAATTGGTAAAAATCGCTGTTTTCAATCAAGAAATGCCAATGAAACCAGTTGTATATTTAGTAAATTAAAACTGAACCAATATACGAAATTCAATAATTATTATCGATTCCTACTAACTAAGCGATAAGATCTAAAATTTCGACAAACAAACAAATCGTATATGGTTGCAAGGAGTGCTTCCAATCCCGGGATTTTGGGATTCGTTGTAAATGTTAAAACATAATTCATATTTCAAATTAAATAATTAATACACCTGTATATTATGATCTCCCTACTTCTCAAGTTTTGTAACTGCCGTAGACAAGAACAGATAATTTTGACAACAGTATATTTTATTGTTTTTTTGTATTATTATATAAAAAAAACCCTTCCCATGCCCAAACCAATACATAAAAATAACAAGTATTCATTCCAATTGTAGCAATAATGAACACACGTTATATTTCAAATATAAAATTATAAACATAAAATTACGCTTAATGACCCGGGATTGAAAAATTGTGCGTCTCGGGATCATATAGGCTCCGGGATTGGATGCCCTAGTTGCAGGTATAATGTTGAGTAGTCCGGAAAAATGAGCAATTCGTAAGATATCCATGAATGTACTGAATTTGGATTCACGGGACAGAGGTCGACACAGTTACTTCAGCTCAGTCCTCAAAGAATGTTTCCTCACTTGAGCAACTGTTAAGAACTAATTCAACTGGTGAACTTAACTTCGTTGTATTGAAAATCTATTTTTCATTCAAGAGAAATTTATTTCGCCTTAGACGAGGCCAAAAAAGGATTCGTGGACAGAAATCGTCTCTTCTGCCAAAGAGTATGGAGGTTGGGAAGAGCAATATCATTGTTCGGTGATATTTCTTCTGACAACGACCATTTTCCAGTGAACGTGAGTGAGTTCAGACAAACATTCTTTCAAATAGATTTTTATTTATTATCATTATGTGTTATGGTAATTTTTAACCGTTACATTTCAAAAGTGATAAACTGACAATATGTTATTTTCGATGGATTCGTCGGTATCTTTTGAGGAAATTCATTTATAACATAAAATTAAAAATGATAGCTTTATTATTCCACTTGTAATTATGCAAGGTGGGTAAATTTCAAGTTCTTCATTTTCTAGTAGCCTTGCGATAAAGTTAAACTAAAGAAGCTTCTCAAAGAAGCGAAGCAAGTGTCACATTTAGTAACTCAGGCAGAGGAATAACAAAACATGGAATGTAATTTTATTTAAAAAAAAGAATGACAAGAATGCTCTAATGACAAATCATCCTTCCTGAAAAGTATTAAATGTTATAAAATGACACTTTGACTATCACTGATCTATACATTGCATACCATTGTCCAGAGATTTAGGTTTCTCATTCGCCGCAATCGGCGTCGCGGTCTTTTTTCCATCGCATTGACACCGGTGACGTCTTCTTCGAGCCTTCGTTGTTTTTTGGGTTCCATTCGTAGCTTTTATCGGAGCGAATCCAAAGAGGAAATAATAATATCGAGATTGCTTTACCCGGCGGTGGTCCGCGGGGGCCAGATGACGCGCGATCGGTTACCTTAGCACCAATACTCGATACCGCATACAATCGGATAATACTGATGTTTTTTTGTTGTAATCTTGTACAAAAAGTACAAGATACGGAAAAACGTCGAAATGAATGAAAGAAACTATACGTGTACACGACATAGCATTCGGCAACATTGACTATCAATTATTATTACCACACGAGAGAATTCCAAAGAATAAATAATTAAACATTGTTTTCAGTGAATTATTATTAGTCGGCCTCTGTGGTCTAGTGTTAAAAGCTTTATCCTAGCGATCAGGTAGGTCTCGATACAAGTACCGCCAAGGTAAATATAAAATTTGTTTATTTTTTCAGTTAAAGTTTGAGATATTGGACATGAGTGCTTGTGATGTTGAGTGACTTTATAAAACATGTGACAAATTGAATTTTTGTCTTTATGTTTTAAAAAAAAATACAAGTTGTCACATGTAACTATTGCAGTGTTTCTTAACTTTATTGAAGCCTTCACCTACTTTACACAAGTAAAATGAATTTTCAAAAGTAATCCATTTTTATCACGTTTTTCATGCTATAGATTTTGTGAAATGAATGCTACTGATTTTAATGCAGAAGAGCTTGGATAAATTGACGCAAAGAAATTAACGCGGCTGTATTAATAGGATTGACTAAAAGATCAAACTCAAGTGTTAAATCTAAAGATAGTTTTCGAAGCGTAATAGAAAATAGTCCATACGCAAAAAAATGCAAATAAGAAGTATCAAATGGACTATTGCTTTTATGGAAAGGCATTATATTTTAAAAATGAAGCACAATTTGTTTTGTACTACGGCCACATTCTTATAATGATAATACTAATTAGAATTATTGAGATTTTGAACACTTCCATGTATTTTGTCACTACATGTAGATGCTGAAAGGCGGAATCCGTGTCGTTAGTAACAAAATACATGGAAGTGTACAAAATCTCAATAATTCTAATTTGATATTGAAATTCCATCAAGCACCCTCAGTCGATGTCTTAAATTATAATGATACTTACACTAAAAATCCTTTTTTTAAATTAAGTACTGAAAATTTACTGGGATTTTCCCCTCCAAACACAAGCGATGAATTTTTTTTTGTTTTTCCCTCTTACCCCAAAATCTCATTATTAATATCTCATTTACATTTTTAAAATAAAACCCAAGTTGTTTTGTTCTGCTTTCACAATTTCATAATGTCTAAGACCGGTTCCGCAAGGCCTGAGAATTTTAAACTAATAAAACATAAAATTTGGATTATTGAGATTTTGTACACTTCCATGTATTTTGTCACTAACGACCCGGGTTTCGCCTTTCGGCATCTTCAGGCATTCGAGCTCACGAATGGACTCGAACTGAACAGTAAACAGTGTCTAACGTTTATATAGAAGATACAAATACGACAAATATTATTTACGAGGTAAAATATTATACGTCTGAGAGCCACACTGATACCTGAGTTAACATTTCGAGATTCTCGAAATCTCGGGTCGTTAGAGACAAAATACATGGAAGTGTACAAAATCTCAATAATCCAAATTTGATATTGAAATTCCATCAAGCACCCTCAGTCGATGTCTTAAATTATATAATAAAACATAAATCTTAACAAAGCTATTTATTAGTACAAATGAATTGTGTTTTATTTTTTTTAAATATAATGTCTTTCCACCAAGAATTGACAGTTAACACCTTAAAAGTAAAAAAAAAAGCTATTTACATGAAATTGATTGTTAATGATTACAAGGTATATCAAACAATTCGTTAAAAGAACTATGACAATAATTTACAGATAATCATACAAAATATAAATGATGGAAACGAAGCCGGTCCTGGTCGTTACAAAAATGTGAAAGAACTACAAAAAATGTGTTTTATTTTTAAAAAAAAAAACAGGTATTGCCTCACAGTTTCGTCTATAAAACTTCTACGTAATTGCATGTATATCTTTACGAACACTTTCATAACTCAAATTAGAAAGAGGTTATTTCATAGAGACATCTAGTATGAATTTTTTATCTACATCTAAACCATAGCGATTATAATAAGTAAAGCGAATCAAACGAGACGTGATCAACTTTTAATATTGAAGGCGGTGAAATAAACGAAAGTTTCACGTATGCGAGTTTGCAGTATACAATCATCCCACATATAATAATACGACTCAAATCGTGTTAACGTTAAGGGGCGTAGCAACGAGCGAGTTGCTGTTCGCTCAGACACCGTCTCCGTTTTAATAAACGTTCAATTTGAATAAGATCTGTAATGTTGGATGTTAAGTCTCACTTTGAGCCATATTCAAACATAGAATACTCAAAATTAAAACATTCAAAAAAACATGTCGCGCACTGATTAGTTATGGGTAGGGCTTCCAAATGACCGGAGATAACTAACCGGTTTAAACTGAAATACCTGGTTTCGTTATTTTCAAAAAAATCCTTTTTTTTAAAGTATTTTAAATATTTTAAAGTATTTTAAATATTTTAAAGTATTTTAAAATAAAAAAAGTATTTTTTTAACTATACAAAATTTAAACAAAGATTGTTAATAACAAAATTTTAATTTTAATATTAAAACTTAATAATAAAAAACTTAAAACAAAAAGGGGTTAATAATAAAACTAATAAAAAAGAGTAATATTTGAATGTATTTAAAAAATATTAGGACATAAACTGGAGAAATTATAAATACTTAGATTAATGCAGAATACAATAAAACAATGGCAACATATACTATATCTTATACAAAAAAATGTACTTATACACACGGAGCACAAAGAAAATGAAATATATGAAAATATCTAATCAAAATAGAATTGATAATGATTATTATAAATACATACATATGAACAAAAATATTATTTCCGTATGTTTAATGATAGAATTATCAATTACGTCTATAATAAACAAAAAAACTCAAGCATAGTTTGTATGATAATTTTTTTTTTAAAAAATTTGTCTATTTATTGAAATAATACTTGGATTGCCAACACTCCAAAGAAGAGTAGAGAAGGTGTCCGTGGCGCAGTTGGTTTCGTCGCTGGCTACGGTTACGGATGTCTCGGGTTCAATTCCCGGTGCGGACGGTTTTCATAGATTGATCTTTCAATCGATTTATGGATTTCTGTTCGTAGTCTGAGTCCTCCCTCCCACCAATCCCATCCTCACGGGGTGTAACGAGAGCGATTAGCTAACCACTAGTTTCATAGCCCTATCCTTCTATCCCTACTCTCTTCGAAAAAGAAAAGAGAGGTTGAGCAACTGAGTGACAAGCAGTTCTCGTAGAAACAATTCTGTTAGGATACCTCCATTAGGAGACCATATGCTCCACATTGGGAGCGGACATGGAAAAAAAAAAGAGAAAAAAAAATAAGAAGAAAAAATGCTACAGTTAAGCTAGCTATTTTTAAATCCACTGTTAGCAATAAAATCGTATGGCAAATATAATATATCCATGAACACATGATAACTTCTAGAGCATAATTAAATAATCACGTAACTTATTTTATATCGATTACATAAATTAGTTAAGATTTTTAGTGTCATAATCAAATGTGTAGTAAAAATCTTCATTTATCCATCAAATATTTTATTTGGAAGAAGTTGGGAGGAAGCGGACTGGAGAGGGACACCGATTCTTGAAGACCAAATGTGTGATGGCCAAATGCTTTGAATCAGGAACGAATATGGTTAAAAAATCATTCAAATATTTTAGTTTGAAGAAGTTGTCCATTTTTTATTCATTACAACATAAATGATGAGCAAAAAAGGCTTCACTGTTTTGTATTACTTCACTAGATGATCATTCTCACTTTCTTAACAAGCCTAGCCACATTCCTTGTGGAATCACTGTTAAGTATATAAAGAAATACCAGCTAAATATTGTATGAATCGTCGTGTTAAAATGATCTTTATGACTGAGACACTTGTGCCTCATTTTAAACTGAAGTGGGGTGAACGAACAACTGAACTGAAAGTGTAAACGTACCCTCATACAAGTGTTAATATTGGGTTGGACATGATTCGTAAATAATATATAGGCGTGATGCGTGAAGGTAGTGCATCAGTAAGTCACGTAAAATCGATTGATATTCAGCAATAATGCAAGGCTGCGGAAATTAAATATAAATTATAGGTTCTCGACGTGTCTCTAGAATCTAGATGCCGCTATATAAATGGCACGTATGTTTAAGCCAGAGCTGTAAATTGTAATCTTATTGTAGTGAATAATAAATATAAAGTAATAAATAACAGTCCGGGAAGTAGGCATATTTCGTAATGCGTTGAGTTTATATTTTATCAGCAAATTTTTCAATACAATAACAAAGCAAAAGCTTCAAAGTAGCATTAAAGAATAATTTTCAATTTTTGGCGTAAGGAACTAAATATAAGCCAAAGAAGTGAGGTATTAATTCAAATTATTATAATTCAATTAAATCGATCTACTGTTAGAGATAGCAAGCATACTTATGCAACATAAAATATTTCAATCGTGAATAGTATTGCCTTATGACTATAACATATATTTTCTGGAAATTAAATTTCTTACCCGGGAATAGACTTCCGACGGGTCCGTGCAGACCGCTAACGTATTGTAAGCGAGATAAGTTTTTGTACAAATCAACTATGAAACTAAGTTGATTCAATAGACAGATCGCTTTTAGACGAAACCGGTTTTGGTATATATCAGAACATCATAAGTGTCATACATATGGATTCGTTGCAGATAATTTGATTTTGAAATTGATAAATAAACAAACCACAAGATACACATTCAAGAACGATTAGAATATTTCCTATGAAAATATTAGTCAACAAATACATTTTCTAGTTTAATGTATATCCCGTTGCTTAGTATTGCGCCATCCCCTGTGAAGTTTGTAATAAAAATGAAGGAAAATTTCATACAACATATAAAATTTCGACACGTAGTAAATTGAAATGTATTGGCGTCAGCTTGTGAGCAAAATTATCGATTGTTATTAAAAATACTGTTTTATTAGCCTTCTCTGGGATTTAACGTAAACACTGCCCTGCCTTGCCCTGCCTACCCTTATATCACGCGGTCGTATATTTTCACTTTTATTAGCGCGAACAATATTAAATTTATATGATGCGATCAAATTGCCGCCACATTAAAAACAACTCGATTAGATTGATGGGGAGTCTGTCTCACAACTCTGTTGACAGAAAAATATTATAAAACAGTTGTTTGAACAACGAAATTGTAAATAAATTAGTTAGTTGATTGCGGAATTTACAAAATAAGGAGGTTTTATTAACTAACTTTAAGGGAGGTTTAGAAAAATAATGATATTTTTTTCAGTGAGAGATTATGAGAGTGTTGCTTATATAAAGCATATTTTTGAAGGGTCCCTTTATCAATGAAAAACATAGATCAGAGTTTAACGGGGTGTTACCTCTTTCGTGAGACAGCGAATTCAAAACTTTGCAGTGTATCCGTATTTTCTGCATTAAGACCAGTAAATATAAGGCTCGTTGAAAAATTGTATGGTTCTTTATGACATATATTCAATTGTAAATAATGAAAACGAGTATACCAGACAGATAGTTAAATTTCACGTTGATGAATGGCATCAATTCTTGGTGGAAAGACATTAATTTCGTAAAAAAAACTAGTTTAGATTTTTTTTAGTACAGATTACATTTATTTTGACAGGAGCTCACACTGAACGAAAGCGGTACTGGCTAAGGATGTGGAATGAGTAATACAAATTGTGTTTTATTTCATTTGAAAGTGGACTACTAGAACAAAAAAAATACATGTCCGCTCCCAATGTGCAGCATATGGTCTCTTAATATGGAAGTATCTCAACAGAATTTTTCTATGAGAACTGTTTGATGCTCAGTTTCTCAACCTTTCTTTATCAAAGAGGGTAGGGATAGAAGGATAGGGCTAGGACAGGACTAGTAGTTAGCTAATCACTCTCGCTACGCCCCGTGAGGGTGGTATGGGTGGGTGAGGAGGGAGTTTTAGACAACATAAACACTCAGACTACGGACAGAAATCCATAAATAGATTAAAATATCAATTTATGAAAACTGTCCGCACCGGGAATTGAACCCGAGACACCCGTAGCCATAGCCAACGACGTTACCAAGTGCGCCAGGCGCCGACGTAAAGACGTTTTGGTTCCAAAAAGAAAATCGCAGTATCAAAATTGGTCCATATTCGTGTAAAAAAAGGCTTTTATTTAAATATAAAACGTTAATTTACTTAAAATGTAACGAGAAAAAGATAAGATATTTTTGTTCAAAATATAGGTATGCAGACGAATGTATGTGATTTTGAACTGATTTGTTGAATTTCCTTCGATTTTGAACTTACTCGTTTACTCGTTTGATGAAACGTTTTTAAAAGATTATTTTTGAAAATAAATAATTGCGTAAACAAAAGAAACGGTGCCACCCAAAAAATAGCCTGAAAATGAATTCGTGCAAACAAAAATCGTGTAAAAACAGGACTGGGTGTATCTATTAAAATATATACTCATTTCAAGTCAAAGCCAATAAGAATCCAGGTTCATTAGAATTTCCAGCCAAGAGGAACGCATGTATATGAATTGGCACCGTTAATTTACAAAAACAATAAAAATTACCGCGATAATCATCGAATAGCTCCGCCATAACCATTTATTTGGGTCAGCTTTTCCTGCCTCGTTATCCGGACCAGATCGTCTCCCCCCAGATAAGCCGGACATTTTTTAGCATTCTCAATCCGCGTGACATGCTGCATACAAATCGACCTCGTTATACATTTCGCGAATGGGCGTACGATTTGGTTTGTAAATTAAGAGGATTTCATAATAAATGGAACAAATCAATTAGCACCTGCTTGCTGCAGCACATACAACGTCGTTGTGTTGTCATGTTGCAAAAAACATTTTACATAACAATAAATTAAAAATATGCACAGTAGTGTGTGTAACAAACGTACAAGAATTTATTCTTTTGTCCATTTATTCTTTTAAACCACAAAATTGGACAAAATAAAATCCATTATCATCAAGTATTAATTACCCCATTATTGATTGCATTAGTAATTACATTGTAGATACGTACTTTGAAGATAAAATATAGACGGGTGGTCAAAGCTATTGGGCATTCGTTCTATTCGAAAACGGTGCTCAAGGGTTCGAGTCAGATATCAATTTATTGTAGTTCCTAGACTAAGTGATAATAATTTAACTTAATTTGTCTTATACATAAACGATATTAAATATTTACTGTGAGTTCGAGTAAGAGGATTTCATAATAAATGGAACAAATCAATTAGCACCTGCTTGCTGCAGCACATACAACGTCGTTGTGTTGTCATGTTGCAAAAAACATTTTACATAACAATAAATTAAAAATATGCACAGTAGTGTGTGTAACAAACGTACAAGAATTTATTCTTTTGTCCATTTATTCTTTTAAACCACAAAATTGGACAAAATAAAATCCATTATCATCAAGTATTAATTACCCCATTATTGATTGCATTAGTAATTACATTGTAGATACGTACTTTGAAGATAAAATATAGACGGGTGGTCAAAGCTATTGGGCATTCGTTCTATTCGAAAACGGTGCTCAAGGGTTCGAGTCAGATATCAATTTATTGTAGTTCCTAGACTAAGTGATAATAATTTAACTTAATTTGTCTTATACATAAACGATATTAAATATTTACTGTGAGTTCGAGTTTATCCGTGTACTGGAGGAGTGCCTGAAGATGCAGAAAGGCGAAAAACGCGTTGTTAGTTACAAAATGTATGAGAGAATGAATGCTTACAAGAATCTCTTCATTTATTTGCATTAACTATTTTAAAAATGTCCTCCATTATGTGACATGATCGCAGTTTGGTTGATTTTTCATTTTAGTATAAAAATTTCGTAAACGGCCGTGAACGAAAAGTTAATATACATTACCCTATCGAATGCAATTTACAACGTAATAGCATTACGCACCAAAGTGTGTATCCGAATAAAAAAAACGATAAGGGAACTAATCGGTAATCATTACTCGGTAAAAACAGGAAATGTATGATATAAAATAAAAGCGATAAGGCATGAGCAACTAACTGCACGCCATGGAAGAAACGCATCTTCGATTTATTGTGAAGATACGCAGAAGGACATTACTCTGTGTCGAATTTGCAGATTCGTTTCGGGGTATGATGGGATATGGGATTTAGCCCTTTACGACACTGCATGATAATAGAGTAGAAATATCAAACTATTTAAGTCCACACGAATAATACGATATAGTTGATAGCTTAAACACGCCATCGTCAAAATAGAAATTGTTATTTAGTAACCGTGTGCCTACTTTTTTTAAACAAAGTACAAAACTAAACGCACTAGATCAGCGTCAGCCAAACTTTTTTACCTCACAGCACACTGAGGAAGGGGGAGTTGTTCCGCAGTACATCGAATGAATATGACTTCAAAAAAATAATTTACTTGATTAATAAATAAAGTCTTACTGTAGGTGACAGTACGCAATATTGTTTTATGAACATATATAATGGAGGTATACAGAGGTGGTAATTTTTTTATCAGTGAGAATGACGGAATTTATTTTTGGGCAGAATTATGTTAAAATTTCTCTTTAAATTTAATAAAATAAACACGTAACTCCTCATCTACCATCTGTAACTGCTGTCGTTTTTTTTTTCATTTCATTTCCATGAGCGCTGAAAAGCCAAATTTACAAAGATGACTATCCAAACGGCATCAGGGATTTAATATCTGTAGTAGATAATCGAGAATATTGACTCAAAAGTTAATTACAAAATACTGATAAATCCACCTCAAAAAATTAAGCTTCCGCACTGGGTCGTTTTTAATGTCTATTAAAATTTCCTCCTCTTTTAACATCAGGTATTTATCTTTCGAAGGGATTGATGGCCCACTGGTAAATCTGATCAAGACATGAAAAATACTTACAAAATAAATTATTACGAATACAATATCATTACTTAAAACTTAAACCATTATAAAAAGATTACTTAATTACGCCTTATGTTAATAATTTGAAAGTACTTTAAAAAAATATATAAAAATTATCGATTTTTTCCTAGTAAAACTAAAACTGAAATTAATCGAACTAAATAATGTAAGAATAAACAAGATGTTCTAGTATTTACGCAATATTGAATATTTTTAATAAACGGCAGCAATTTCCTTTGTTATAAAAGGTACCTTTGTTGCTTATATTCATGTCAAAAACAGGACAATAATAAAACCAACGTGCGAAAAATGCAATTTTTTTAAAATATCTTTATACAATGTAGGTAGAAGCTGGTTCTCAGTGGGTTCATAAGGGTACGAAATTAATGGTTTTGCGATCACGAAAGCTGTTTATATGAAGACGATAAAAATGCCTCGTTAGTACTCAAAGTAACGATTAGTTTATTACGTTGGATGCACCAAAATCGTTTCCCGCACAAATAAAAACAACCGCGTCAGTATAATCTAAAGATCAAGTGTGATAATACATAGTGGAGATCATAAGGTTAAACGTAATGTGATTTTAATCCAAAGAAAATTATTAAAAAAAAAGAAAAACAGACTATGTTTTATAATAATTCTTTATCGCAATTTTGAAAATAAACAAAAAAGAAAAATATTATTGTGGAAATGCTTCTCAGTATAGACCACTAAATGGATAATATCGTAGTTGTTCTGGAAGAAGACTAACTGAAAAATACTATTATGAATAACTGGACTTTGAAGTTCTTCGAATATTTGAATATTTGAAATGATATACATTTTACATTTAATTCGTTTATACAGATCTGTATTTAAGTAAAAGTATAATTTATAAAAATAAGTGTGTTCTACATACGGTAGAGATTGAAAGAAGTAGCTTTTAGGTATAACTAACTCAATATGTCATTTTTACGATGTAATGTTTTCTTCCAGAACAGCGACGATACAATAATATATATGGATACTTATAAAAATCTGTCGGTCCGTGGTGCAGTGGTCAACGTTGTTAGCTTCAGTTACGGATGCATGAGGTTCATATCCCGGTACGAACAGTTTCATAAATTGATTTTTAAACGAATTGTAGATTTCGTAGGCATGGATGTTTGTGATGTCCATAATTTCCCACCAACCATCCGATAATAAAAACGGGGTGTAGCGAGTCCATTAGGAGGCCATATGCTCAACATTGAGAGCGGACATGATTTAAAAAAACTTCTGAAGGTATTCTTCTTGCGAAATTGAATATCTACCTAACGGTATCATTCAATTATTGTTTAACGAAAACTAAATCGCACCATTTAAAATTGTGAGCACCACTGATTAGTAATTATTTTATTTAATAAACTAGTGAGTACCCGGCATGCGTTGCAATGCCACTCAAAGAAAGAAAGGGGTTGTGTTTTAATTCTGTTTATTGAACTGCTTTTGGATTAGAGGTCTGCACAGGCCGAAATTTCATAGACTTACCCGGTTCGAGCCCATCATCTTCAGGTCTGGCCCGACCCGAACCCGAGTTTCAATATCACACTTGTTATAACACAATATTTTTGTTTTTCGTCTGGTGCGTACACGAATAAATCAGAAGGTTTTTCCTAGATGTCGCTGTATGTACGTATTTGATTCTTTTTTTCAATTTTAGATTTTCAATTTTTTTCTTCAGAACCCTTCACGGGTGTGTGCACAACAACTCACCGAAGTTTCATCGAAATCGTATGAATGGTAAAGGAACGCGTAAAGGACAAACAAACATTTATTTTATATAATATTTCCCGGCATGATCACAATAAGTCCTTCCTGAAAGTTTCGTCGCGATCGGTTGAGTAGTTTTGGAGCCTATAAGGATAGATTACCATACAACGCGAGGCAAATTGAGTTATATAGATTACTTTTAAGGTGTAAACTGTCAATTCTTGGTGGAAAGGCATTACATTTTGATACTGATCAGTTGAAAATGCTCGTGATGAGCGAAGCCGGTCCTTATCATTATAAACATGTGGAAGTAGTACAAACGAATCTTGTTTTATTTTTTTAAATTATATGTAGATTATTAAAATGTGACTTACCATACGATATTGTATAGTTTAAAATGCCCTTACCGAGCATTAACGTAAACCGGTATTATACCATAACTTTATAAAATTATATAACATTAATGATTTTATATGCACATGAGCTAGCTACTCGAGCGTAAATAAAGACAATACCATTGCAGTGGCATGGTATTCAAACCCATAACGAAATATAATCGATTGGCTCAAGTTTCATATTAAGATGTAAATTTTAGTATCTATAAATTAATTTCTTTGTGCTCAAGCGCGACAAATCTGATCTCGTATTACATTTATATAAATTTATTTCAGCGTCAGCTGTAATGCCATGCATTTTAATTTTTACAAAATAAATAAATGTCAATCAATCAACCAACTAAAATCAAAATATGTGACCATCTGGAAAAAAGTCGTTTGTGTATAATCTGTAAATTCTTGTCATAGTTCTTGAACCAATTGTCTGTGACACAGCCCAATCGTCTTTCCAATCAGCCACGAATTGTGCCCAGAGCTCTCCTCGAATAATCAAGAACGATAGGCAGTGATATGGCAACATAGCTTCATTTTGTAAAGTCGTTGATTTATATTCAATCATAATAACCCCCTCAGTACTCAATAGATTAACAAAAAAAAAAACCTGCCGTTTTGAAATTCCTGGTCAGTTGGTCTCCGTCAGCGAAAGCGGTCAGGCGTCTGGCCCGCCTTCGTGCTGGCCGAAAGTTAGCCGTTCGACTGCCGCGTGCCAATTCTACGCGCGTTGTTGTACTCTCGTTTAATTTTTAATCGTGTAATTTAAAATTGTAAATTTTCAAACTGTGTATTGAACTAACTGCAATAAAGATAACTTGGACTGAACTGGCTTGTTTGGCTGAAAACTAAAAGTCTGTGGAATAATCATGACGTCTGCTAGATTTTTTCATGTTTATTGTTTGATATACCTTGTAATTGTTAAAACTCAATTTCATATAAATAGTATAGCATTGTTAAGATTTATACATTATCAGTTGATAATGCTCGCGAAGAGCAAACCGATCTCGATCATAATTAAAATATGTTAGTAGTACAAAACAAACTGTGCTTTTTTTTACAATAATACGCCTTTCCACCAAGAATTAACAGTCGATTTTCATCAAGCACGAAGAAATAAATTATGTTTTTAACGATTTACATAAATATGTGGATTTAACGACGATATTTAATAATCTATTGAAGGTTTTCATTTCACATTATACTATCTATCATAAAAGATGCCGCATATTAGGTGGTCTTATACGTTTTATGGCATAAAACATTATAGAGATTTAGTTACCGGAGACTAGGGATTTCAACTTATTCGAATATATTCAAGAATTCGAATAGTTTCTGAATTTTGAAAATCATATCAAAACTTGGATTTGAATAATTAATAACATAACATTATATGAAACAAAGTAATAATTCAATAGTACAATACAATTTTTAAGAAAACGAGCTCATTCATGGTAAAAATTACATTTATTCAAATTTTAAATCACTAATTTACATATATCTTCTTAATTATGAGATACCTACATCTTATAGTAATTTACGACTAAATCTTTTCCCACTTCTGTCAAATCCCAGATAGAGACAATATAAATACACGTTTCAACACCGTTCCATTGTATTATAATATTTAAAATTTAAAGCTGCGTCGGATTAATCCAACCGTACTTCTTCAATTACTGAAATTACGGCATGTTTAAAGGGGTTTTTTTTTTAACCCCGAGTGATTTATTCATCAAAGTCAAGTATTATTATGTATGGATACGATACTGAAAGCGCCCGATTTGGGTGAAGACTAAAAAACTACTATAGTATTACCAACATTACTTGGCCCTGCCGAATTTGAAATTAGAATTGTCAGTCTAGAATAAATTTCTCCAATTGCCATTTTATGCAAAATAAATTAACTTGTCTACTTTTAATAACCGTCGCTAAAATATCCGTTTTGGAATTTATTGACATTTCGGTTCTGGTTGAGTATGGCGACATTTCTAACGCGACGGTGGCACCCTCACTAGCGGCCAAGTTAAAATGGTACATCTATACCTGGGGTATTTGGTCCGCTCCCAATGTGGAACATATTGCCTCCCAATATCTCAACAGAAGTGTTTCTACGAGAACTGTTTTTTATTCAGTTGCTCAACCTCTCTTTTTTCCGAAGAGTATGGTTAGGACAGAGCTAGGAATAGACTAGTGATAAGCTAACCGCTCTCGCTGAGCCCCGCTTTTAGGATCGGATGGGTGGGAAGGAATTTTTACAAATATCCATGTATTCAAACAGAAATCCATCAATCGATTGGAAAATAAATTTATGAAACTATTCGTACTGAGACTCGAGCCCGTGAGATCAGTATCTATGGCCAACGAGATTAACCACTGCACCACGGACCTGACAAATTATTTATATTTACAATAACGAATAGGAAATTTATATATTACAATGAAATCCATTTGAGGTATTATCGCTTAAACTTGAAAATAACCGAATAAACGTCTTTAAATAGTTTTTAAAACCATTTCGGCATAAGGAGCATGTGGGCTCTGGAATATTTCCAAAAAGTTGTTTTTGCGATCCCTGGAGGAAAAGGAAAGAAAGATGAGAGCAGTAGATAGCAAATCGTTCTCATCTCACCTTGTTTTTGGAATCGGATGACTGGGAAAGGAATTTAAACTTCAACTACATCCATATTTTTGAACAAAAATCCATCTATTGATTGAGAAATTTAGTCATGAAATTGTCCATAAGAGGATTTGAATTAGTGGACGCCGCAACGGAATAGGACGTGCGCCCAATAATGGTGACCACCCCGACTACACTATCGGCATTCAGATGACGTAACAATATAAATCGATACAATGAACTGAGATTTACACCTGCTATAAATGTATTTTGCAATCGGAAACCTTATTGGGTATGGCATGTAAGTATATATATGGGTTGTTCAAGACATAAAGTTAAAAGGAGCGTATATTTAATATGTTTTACATAAATGCATGATTAGTCATTTGTAATAAGTAAAGAATGCGAGGAACTCATGTAGTCGATAAATACAAACAAGAGACTTGCTTAATGTCCGCGAGTCATTTCTTGGAGTTACTTTGACAACGATTCAACTGGAAGAAAAACTAAAGTAAGAATTTAATCGTATGTTCTATTATCAGTATTTAATTACGTGGCGAATACGCGACTGCTTTACGGTAGCAAATCGTGATACCAGACGAAGATTCGATAAGAATAGATGGTTACGTCGGATAATGAGCGGGTGCGAGGTGGTTTGACTTCGTCAGGAACTCGGAGGTTAAGGAACGTACCAGACAGTACCCTGTCACATTAGTGGAACTGGCTGGAGCACGTGTTGCGGATGCCTACGGATAGATTCAATCCTGCTTGCCTCTTCCGACTTGTGAGATTCCAGCGTCCTGAACGACCATCGGGTACTATCGAAAAGATGTACTCGGGGGAGCTGAGGACTCTAGGATGTCGTGAGAGGAGACAAAGCGATTGAATGGTTACAAGGAGTAATGAAGGCACCGCGTGGTGGCCATGTGTTTCACATAGGGAGCGAATATGGTCAAAGAAGAAGAAGAATTACTTGCAACAGGACATATTTTGTCAATAAATTAAATAAGTTGCTAGACAATAATTATGTGTACATAATCGGTTACTAATTTGAACAGTATTTGGTTTTAAATAAGTATTTAAATAAAACCGTCCAACGTAATCACAAATTTATTGTCATATATAATTTATATTTTTAACAAAAAAAATCAACCTAACCAAAGCACTGACAGAGAGCAATTGTTTACCCAACGTTTCTATTTTTTTAATGGCAGTTTTTATTTTGAGTGTAGAACAAAACAAAAACGTAGATGCCTTGTTTCAATATGTAATAAACTTCACCATTTGAGAGTCACTGTATAAGCGATTTACAGAAAACATTCTAAAATTATAAAATATACATAACAAAAGAAATTATAAAATTTCAGGTTATTTTTGTGAAAATAAAACCCCGTTAGAAAGTCAAAGAGCTATCAAATATTTTCAAATTTAAGTGTGATTTGACCTATAAAGTGCCATGAGCAAGTCAACTCGCCAAAGTCTGTACATCGCGTCAAGCCATCGACAAGTTAACTCGCGAACGCTTATCATCGTCATAGCAAGCCATCACATATTTATTTTGATTTTTGTGAAATAAAATTGTGGTGTAGTGATTTCTTTCCTCAAAAGAAATATCCATATTATCGACGTAATCAAATTCGTTTGCACATAGGGTACACATGCAAACAATTTAATATGATATTTTTTGTGGCACCTATTTTTTGAGATTTACCATTCGTTAGAAAACTATAGTGTGTAAAAATGGATAGTGGTTAGTGGTTCGGTTATTGATACACATTTTTGAAATAGTATTTATCATTTTAGTGAGAACATATTTACGAAAATCTCGAGAAATGTGTTAATTTGGTAAATGTTTGCAAATGTACATAATTTTATACCTATTTCATATTTTTAAGTGATTTATTTTATTCAAAAAATAGCTGGCCTACAAGTGTCTTACTAGTAAAATTTGTTTGGCACTTAAAAGGTTAAAAGTACGTACACAAAAATCGAGTACTTCACGACTAAAAACAGTATTGTATTGTAATCAGCCATGCTTACTTGTCAACAAGTATCCGGTAATTATATTTACATTAATCATGAAAAAATGTAGAAGTCTCGGAAGCTGAATAAATACAATTTTGAACAATAACAATAAAGTACAGGTAATTATTAATACCTATGTTTAGAGAAGACAAGACGAAACATCCGGAATATAATGATTTTGGCTGCGTATGGCTACATCAAACCAAACAAAACTCGATTTCAAATCAGAGGCTAGTTTAAAATAAGCTTCTAATTATATTATAATTTAAGATATCGACTAAGGGTGCTTGATGAAATTTCAATAACAAATTTGAATTGTTAAGTTTTGTGCATTTCCGTGTATTTCGTCACTAACGATCCGACGTCAGTTCTAATTCATTCGTGTAATAGAATGCCTGAAGATGCCGAAAGGCGAAGCCCGGGCCGTTGGTGACGAAATACATGGAAATGTACAATATCTCAACAATTCGAATTCTAAATATAATATTAGACAATATAAAACACAAGTATATCGTTAATAATTATTGTCGATCGTGTGTAGGGTCAAGAGTGGTCAACGTCACGGTGGTGGTCTCGGTCTTGAATCCCAGTATGGACAGTTTCATTGAATGATTTTTCAAAATAGATTTGTGTTCGAAAGGATGAATGCATACATTTTATCAGATCCAAAAATCGGGACATGTTGTAAGAGATATTAGTCCTGCCATGATATCCAATCCTTTTGAAAAAGATTTACCTCTATTGTTACAAATACAATAAATTAGTTCCTATAGTACAGTTCACGTATTAATAATTCGCTAGACAGATGCATAATGCTATTGATGATTGAAGTATACAATCATAATAATGTTATCGGATTACAACCATTGCGTAGTAAGTTTTCCGTTGTCTTATGACTGACCATTAGCGGGTCAGATAAGTTTTACCCTTTCATTGCAAAAGGTCGCTTTTTAATCTGACGAATGGACCCTCAGCGCACTAAACGTTCATAATACTATCGCAAAGCAAAAAGGAGCTTAGTAAGCGAAGCCTCGTGAGCCTGTCTCTCTGCAAAAAATATTTGCAAAAAGTTCAAAGATATTTCATCGGACGAGGTGCATTCACTGGGAAAGAGAAGTTAATTTGCACTTGCACAACGATATTTACAGCACTTTTATTACTGTCAAGTTTTTATGCGGCGATACAAAATTCAAAACTATCTTAATGCATTTACAAAAGAGAATTCAATGATACAAAATCTCGTCTTACATAGTACGTAAATAATATTCAATTATGTTTATTAATAAAAATAAAACACAAATTTGTAACATTATCAGGACCAGTTTCGCTTCGCGATTAATTAACCACAGCCGTGGCACCCTCTAAGAATTTTTTTCAATGCCATAAAATTTTTGTATGATTCCCCAATTCATGTTCTTGTGTTGATGTTATTTATAAAGTCATCAACATTTTAATTGTTGGATAAAAGATTTTCAGAGAAAAAATTATAAAAGTATCTGAAAACACAATATTCCATGAGAACGATCATTTTAAGATGCAGAACGCTCTAAACAAACTTAATAATTTAGATTCTTGCTTCCCGAGAAATCGTTCAAGAGAACCTCGAAATTATACACTTTATGGTGTTAACAAATTTTAAATTTTTTGATGTTTAATAAATGTTAAATTTTTGAAAGATTTAGGAATATTTTTTTAAATATCTGGCATTACAGCTGACAGCCAATGTGCCAAATATTTTTAAAATTGGAAAATCATACGAGATAAACTCGAAGAGAGTTTTTATAAGTCACTCATGTCCAAGATAACAAATTTAAATTGAAAATATCAAAATTTGCTATTGACCTTGCAGGAACTTGAACCAGGACCCACCTGATCGCTAATGCAAATCTCTTACCACTAGACCACAGATAAAATTTATATATTTTGCCGATATTATTTGATTTTTATAATATTATAAAGAAAAAATAATATGATTTCTTGTCTTATTTTACTTCCTCTAAAGATTGTTTTGCTTCTACCTGGTATTTAAAATATTACTGCTACTTTTGGCATAATTACCAACAATATGTATATAGTCTATCGAGGATAAATATTTAAAAAAATGTTTATTAACATTTAGGGCAAGGAGGTGTCAAAAATGTGACGTATAAAGAGAGGGGGGTAAAAGATTATGTGACGAAATGTGACGATTGGAGGGGGTTAAAAATAGCCAAAATTCGTGTGACGTCATATATGGACGGCCCCTTACGTCTTTACTGCTGAACTGTTTTTATGTGGAGAAAAGATAGGGGAGAGGTATTTTTTATGTTATAGTTTAGATGTATCAAAACGACCGAGATATAAAAACATGTATATTTGTCTCAATGGATAGTGTAATTGAGTTGATTACGGATAGGAAAAAACATCATGACTTGTGTGAATCGTTAAAAATTGTGTTTGTATCGGTAGGTTTTAAAACGAATACCCAGCCCTGCTGATCAGTGCAAATGTATTCTAGTCGAAGACCAGGAGAAATGCGTAATTGTTTTACATTACAAATAATTGTCCTAGATTCCTTATCAATTTGCATTCGCATTAGTATGGCAAGTAACTGTTTTAACATTCTATTTGTAAAAAATAGAAATAGCTAACACTTTCCCTTATCTGGCAGGTAACTGTTTAGAATTCAGGCGGCGTTTTATAATGTGCAACCAACGGAATGAATACTAATCATCTATTAATTTAATACGCACAACCAAATGAATATTATACGTATATTCGTAAAATTAGCAGTTACTAACTACAAAACAGTGAAACGCCTAAATAGGGTCCTCGCTATTTGTTTTCTTGCCATTTGTGTGATTTTTTTACAGTTAAAAAAAACAACATTTTCATTCTGCGTTTCGGCGTGTTACTTACTTTGACTTTTTACTGATCTTTGTGGGATAAATATACTGATATAAATTGTTATACTCATAATGGTGTTTTTTCTTTTGGAGAAATTGATTTGACTCACTGTTTTACGCAACAAAAACACTATTTTTAATATTTTGAAAAAATACAATTTTTCGATCTAAGTTGAGTCTAAGTGGGTAAGATTTTGCTTACTGATGACTCATACAAAAGTTGTTTAACGACAAAGTCGGTTGCTCAATCTTTCGCTTCTGAAAGGAAAGAAGTATGAGGTTAGTTAAGGATGATGATTTGACTAATAGTTTTACTACAACCCCCATTCTCAAGATGGGACAGGGAGTGGGTGGGGGCAATGAAAAGATCACTGATTCACGGCCTTTGGAAATTAAAAAAATATAAATCGATCTCTGAAAATTTCTGCTCGGGAATTCATACTCGCGACCGCGAAACCGAAACCGAAACCAAAAGCCGACAGCCATTTGACATTTAAATACGGAAATAAAAAGAAAGATTTATCGAATTACTGACAATCGCCTTATGTTGAAATCATCCACGAGGAATGTACAAGCTTTACATTGGGAGCGAACTTGGTTACATAAAAAGTGATCGTATACTGACAAGATTTTTTCTATTTTCCCCTCAAAGAAAAAAGTGATTGGAAATCTGACCTCACAAAAGGGATCATGATCTCATCTATAAGGCGATTTGTCTATTTTGCCGTGCCACTGACTCTTACAAGAGTATAATAATGCCTGCTAACCGCATCCCGCGTCACATAAGCCGTGACACGTTCATTTCGAGCTGATCGCTACTGTCACTTTCACTCCCATCGATTTTTGCGGTCACACTTCCCAATTGACGAGACAAAAACATCAATTTTACCCTTCCGTTAAGTAGCAATACATCTTTGTCTGGCTTATGCGATCGTCATAGGGGTAAGCACATCGTTTAACAATCAGAGAGCGCGGAGTTCAAATCCCGACATGATCAATATCAAATGTTGTTTCTTTTACATTTGACACAAAGGGAATGGCTTTATAATTTTTAAATTAATTTCGTTAAGTTCGCTACATTTATTTTCTTCCTGTATCCTTACATACGAGCGAACGTTCTTGTATCTTTTTTATTAACATATTAAGTGCTTATCTGTTTATATATTTATTATATTGTATTGTATACTATTAATTTATTGAATTTTCAACGATCATAAACAGTAATTAGGCACTTCGTTATCCATCCCATATCTATACGGGATCAAGATTTAGATTCCATACACCAATCCGATATTCGGCATATTATGAATGAATATTTAAACAATATCGTATTGTATTTCCATATGATATCTGTAATTTCTATTTTAATGTTATCACTGCCCAATTAATTATTAACATTTCGGTTGTGAGCGGATAAATCACCTTGAACTTTTCACTTGTGCACATAGCGTCTAATAATTAAAATATCTCTATACATATAATAAATACGCGCGAGACAAGCCAGTACCTTTCGAGCCTTTGTATGAGGTAGTCTACTAAGCCGTTTGTCGTCGGCCGATATTTTTTCAAGTTTTCAGGGATAAAATTAAAAACTATTACTTAATGTCGACTATGTCGTCTTCAACTTTAATAAATTTAAGCGATGTCTGTGAATATTTTTATGTTTCCGGCTATCAATAACTAATAATCTGTCATAAATGCATGATGTGTATTTAATACGCTCCACCGTAGCGCGCGGATTTATTTTACATAGTAAAGGATAGGTTAACGAGTGAACCCCTGCTCATAAAACCATTTTTCTTTATAGTTAAAATATATTTGTAAAAAACTTGATCTATTTTCTCTTCTTGTTCCCATTATTGGTGCATTTTATAACAATAATCTATCGTGGACTCAATAAACAATATTAACAGTATTCATTAGGATTACATTATTTATTGTTATTTACATTATTTATTATTGAAATATCATGACATTTCTCAAACCATGTCTGTTTCTATTGGGGACCATATGGAACCCTCATAGATCTTTTAAAATTGTGTAATGCTTTAAGGATGGAGTCAGGAAAACACTTATGACATGTAGCCAGCTTACCGCTTTTACCGGGCCCCTGTCATCAAGATATCATATTCTCAGGAACCGTTGTCAGAATCAGAAGAATATGCCTTTCTATGCATATCCGTAAATCGATTGTAAAAACAGTTTAAAAGTGTCTGTTCGGAACCTTGGCCGTACGACGAAGATAGAAGAAAGGTTTATAGCGTTACCGTTTGGCCACGGAACCGGCATAAGCTACCACATACCTATGTTGTTTTTGGCCCTTCTGTCACATTTGACAGAACGTGTTCACACAATACCTATTTTTATGGATATCAACTTGATGAAGCGTTAAGTCTTAGAGCGCGTTAGCGTCATAGTTCCTCGAGTCTCCTTCATCTCTAATGTTTTTTTTTGTTGTTTCGCTTCCAACGTTGCCGATAGAAGGGTGTTATCACTGCAGAGGTAAGCAATTTAAAGTGAAGGCAATTCACGTGGGCACCATATGCATTTATATAAATATACCTCCCTTCATACCGCACCCACACACATATATATACAAACGCATACACATATAAACATATGCACATACAATACGTATGGAAGCATCGAAAGGAAAGTCATTTTCTATTGCAAGTGGTCGTCTTTATTCAATTTAAAAAATAAAATCTCTGTTTAAATCTATGGGGGCCGTCGAGTAGAACTGCTCTCGACCTAAAACGATTCTTAAGTATTGTCTCATCGTAATTTTGTAAGTAAAAGATGGTCGGGTTTTAATGTTTGCCCACATCACTGTTAAACCTTCGAGGCATTTCACGAATTGTAGGTATTTTTAAGTCTCTATGTAGCAGAGAGTTACATACGTACCACGGGGCATTACATATTTGTCGCAATAACTTATTTTGACACAATACCTAAATTGAAACCAGAATTCTGTAAAAAAACTCCCGTAAAAATCGTTTATCATACTCTTCCGAATGTAGGCAGGCTATCTACGCTCAGAATCACCCGCTGCGGTATATCATGACGGGGCTGTTTAAAAAAAAAATGATTTGACGGAAGCAAAGAACACTGCGAAAAAGCTTTTTGGACCGCGCGCGGAAATTGCTAGGCGGGTACGATAAAAAAGTGCGCGTCGTCGATCAGTCTGACTGCCCCCGAGCGCCGCCATAGCCACCCCACTCGGGCCAGGTGACAGGATGATAGGCGAGCCGTGATTTAGCAGGTGACACGATTAGTGAGAGGACACCCCGCGATGCGATGCGACGCTCTTCTCTACTCGTAGAAGACAAGCGTGTGGAACAAGAACAGAGTAGAAGCCGATTTGATTTTGATGTGAAAAACATTTTCCTTCTTACCAAATCTGTTTTCGACCTTACATGCATATGGATTTATAATACAGTTATTAATAATTTCAAATTAAGGTACATACTTAACTTAAAATTTTAATACGCAATTGCTTTACTCTTCTTTATTTCATTATTTTTAAATGGTTCACTAATTCCATTTAAAAAAATTTCGATTCGCTATTTTGCTTAATGAATATTTACGCATTATTTAAACTCGTTAACATTTTGCTCAGTCAATGGATTTTTAATGTTGCTTTATTTTTGATTTCAGATTAGTATGTATCGATTTGGAAGAGGTCCTTAACATTTTGATTGTAGATTATTTAATTTCGTTTATATTTAATTTGATCGATTACCTGTAAATTCTTGACTTAGTTCATGAACTAACTGTTTTATATACCTTGTAATTGTTAACATTCAATTTTGAAAAAATAGGAGTTGATAATGCTGGTGATGAGCGAAACCGGTCCTGATTATTATAAATATGTGTATAAACAAATCGTACTTTATTTTTAAAATAATTCAATTTTTACAAATAAATATTACGAGGAGTACATTGAGAAACTAAATAACTGATCAGCACGTCTCGGTTAATGGTTCATGTGTCAGCAATGGAGATGGAAGGCAGTTATAATATCATGGAAAATATTAGCACATTTAAAAATCAGTTTTCAGGGTGAACAGAGTAGGGGATACATGACGCTCCATATTATGAAACGTTATACTCGCCTGTAGCGAAACATTATGCTTGTCATTTTCATCAACATTATTGACCACGCATAATTGATCGGCAAATAATATTTGACCGATATTCTGCAGACGCTACGCAAACTTATCAAAGCAAGACATGACGCGACAATATAAATAAGAAAACAAGGGAGCGCCGGATTCACTCTTTATCGACTGCCGAACGTCATTCTGTAACCGCCCTCTGAACGTGATATCTGTTACTCCGAATAAACTCTGAAGTGCATTAAGCGTCAGAATCATCGTCGGTACCCGTCCTACTGTCGTAATCACGTCAAGCATTCAACAACTGGAATATTATTCCTAAAAGAGCATAAAATCGTAGCGGAGATATTAAGTGACTGCTGCTGAGTCGATCTTCCAATCAAATATTTTTGAGAGGGTCAGTATAAAAGGTTGTGATAAGGGGTTCATCTAACACCAGGTTTTTTTAAAGAACAAAGACTTAAAAACACAATGTTCACCAATGTCCTTGGATAAAAATCAATACAGTAAAAACAATAACAGCCAGACCAAATAAGTTAATTTTGGGATGACGAAAATGTTTTCGTGGTTTATGCCACTGATGTTTATAAATTAAAATGAAATGAAAATGTCGAATATTCCCGAAGTAAAAACTAAACTGTAATTAAACGAGATTGTCGACAGCTGAATTAGGGCATGTTAGGGTTTTATTTTATTAACGGAAATCAATTATTTTAAACCTCTCTTTGAAATATTTTTCAAAATGGTAGTTGAAAATATAATAAAATACTATCTGCCCAGTATTGCTCACTACTTAATCACGAAGCATCACCTCGTACAGCTATTGCTTCTGCTAATCACAATCAGATGACTGGAGGCTGTTTCATATAAGGTAAACTACAGAAGCATCATTTGTAATACCTGAAGCCGTATTCCAGCACACATGTCTTGAAGTTATTAAATGTGAAGATGTCATCATAACAAATCAAACTATGTTCGAGACGCTGCTCCTTACAGTTATAAAGTTAGATGCCAGGAGTTTGATCTGTATAATATTATATTATAAGGAATACCAAGGGGGATATTATACAAGAACACACGCCTTTAAGTTACATTATCTAACATCTGTGATTGTGTAATCATAGCAACCCAAAATTATCAATAATATACATAAAATGTAAATTTTAAGTTAGTTACTCAACTCAAAAGATAGAGCCGAAAATAATAAATCATTACAATAATTAAAACGGTCAACACCTCACAGAGAAAATAAGAAATAGGATGTGTGACGTTACATATACCGTATACCACAAAATACCCCTTACGATTTTAGTATGTATGATTTTTTTTAAATGGCCGACTATATTGCAATGCTACCGCGGGATCTGGATTCAACGACCCCCGTCCATCAAGCGAATACAAAATTGCGCACCGTATCTACAGAAAAATAATACAAAAATTATGAAAAACGAAAAAAAGGCGCTATCAGATCCCGCGCATATCCGCGGGGTGAATTCGCCGCAGACACTTTGAGATACAGCCCTGTCGCGTCCGCCCGGACCTTTGTGTGGAGCAGCGGTTTCCAAAATGATAAGGGAATATGCTACCGCGAAATGGTTGTACCTGCCTCGTGATAATAAACAATGATATAACGATTATATAACTAACGCAATGAAATTAATATATTACAGAGCACACTTTTAAATTGGTTTTGACACTTATAGCTCAAAACGAAAGTTAATGCTTTAAAAATTAATCTAGCTATTTGTAAAAAAAGTTTATTTCGTAAAATCTTAAGGATATTTATACCGAATGGAATTATATTACAGCCTTTTGTATGCCGGAGATGAGAGTCGTAAAATTTATCCCGGCATATTAAAAACTTAGATGAAAGCTTAGCAATCACTGGCGCCGAGTGAATGAGAGCTTTTCGCTTCAGAGCTTTCATCCGAAAAGCTCGCGGTCGCAAACTGCTGAGGCAGTGTCGACACGACTGAGCTGCGACGAGGATTGGCGGCCGCTGATAAGCCGGATCGCCGCCCATGCTGATGACCGAGAAGTAAGCACTCCGTCCCCAAACGCTAGGTGTTTTATGGACGGGTGTTGAAAATTATCTGGCAGTGACTTTCATTATGCGCATCACGCTTGCATACGAGTTCGGTTTTGAATAAAACAAAAAACGGAAATTATTTACTTATAACACCATCACCAGCACCTTTTATGGTGACTATTTTTAACGCCCAGTTGTGTGTTTGCTTGCCTAATAAATTTATCTACTTGCCTGTACTATATAGCGAACCTCTCTGTGTCTACAAATCGTGTGCATCGAGTTCACTGAGCGAAAACAAATGTGCTTTAATTAAATGATAGCGACACTAAATAATATTTTATTTAAATAAATATGTTTACAAAAATGTGATTTATTTAACGAAATCCTGAATAAATTTTAGAGCAATGAAACCTATTAATATCTTTGTAAATACTGTGTATTTTTATTAAGTCGATTAAGACAGGCCTGGGAAAACTACGGTACGGATAATGTTATGTGTAGGTCGCGAGCTATATTCGTATTTATGAAAAAGTTTAGAAATATATTTCCAAAGTTGTATGCGTGATGCGATTATAGCGTAGTTATAGAAGATGATGATGATGATGACGAGCAGTTCAGATGAGAGGTTTTCCGTTCGGCGAGTGGCAACAGAATTCACGTTCGGTGGCGATTACGGAATGAAATTGGTCTTTCCCTTTTCGTTCATACATAATGTCGTTGACTGTCTGTGCCTACTTTCATCATCATGACTTGACTTTTCAGAGCGTTTGCCTTTATCACAATGTGTGCAGAATTCGTGTCGTATATCGCTCAAATAAAATGTTATTTTCCAATTAGCCTCGTCAATAATGCTGAAGAAAATGACAAGCATAATGTTTCGTAAACCTGCAGTGTCATGTATCACAACAAAAGTATACTTTTATATTTTTATTGAGTTGGCGGTAGCTTTGTAGAAATTCATTTTTAATATTAAATTTGATAGATTTTTAATTCCACTCGTTTAATCTCTAACGTGACACGCTTCGCCTCTTTAAGAGGCATCTTCAGACTAACCATATCGCAAGGTTATTTATTTTAAGGGTAAACAAGGAGTTTAATTCTACATTAAAATAAAGGGTAGGGTGGGTTTCATTCCATTCTACTGGACGTGGGGAGGGAGGTAAGACATAAACACTGATAGACTAATTACCATAACACGTCACGAGTCTTGTTAGTGATAAAACCAGTGGAACAACAAAGTTATAAAAATTAATTTTATATTTATTCTTTTTTTCCGTCCTTTCATATTTTTTTTCAAAAATATATAATGCATTGACAAATTTATCGACTTGTCTTTTGTTTTTGTTCATATATGAAAGGATTTGAAATTGCGCGTGAGGTGGGCCAAGCCAATGAGTAAGCAGCACATCTAGAATGCTTCATGATGATCGGATGCTCATTTTCTATCATGAATTTCAATAAAAACCCTTTACGATCGTGGGGAATGAATCAATTCCGATGGCAACACAGACTCAGAAGCATAGAACGGACAGAACGCGCAATACCGTCAGAGAAGCCGGACTACCTCACACACGGACGGACAACAATAATCGCGGTCGACGGCAGATCTATCCTTGAATTCAATCTCTGTAATAATTAAGTTACATAATAAACGATTCTTAAACGATTATGCAACATCGATGAATATTAACAAACCGAAGAAAGTCAACTAGAAAATCAACGAGTCAAATAAAATAAATGTTTAATTGTATAAAATTACACTCTTCAATTATTAGAGAATAAATTTTCATGATACCAAAAAATAGTATTTTATTTGAGACTCGCCATTCATTTTGAGTTCATAATGTGGCTCACCTGCCAAAAAGTTTGCTCAGACCTGTTTTAAGCTGTATTATTTGGAACGTTCAAGCGTATTAAAATAGAATCAGGTGCTTCTTTACCACCATTGACACTGGGAGTGTTCAGTATACATTGGCTGCGTACAATTGGAATAACAAGCGATATTCCACAACTCAAGAAAATAGAGTTGTAATACAAACAATGCGAACTCAGAGCGGTCTCCCTAAATAACAAACACAATACCAATGGCCACGTGCGCGATTCGTCTAGAGAACTTTCCATTGCAGTTTTCACTCGAGATTAGAATACAACTGACGAATCAGTCGATGTCAACAACCTCATGCCATTTCTGCGGGCTCCAGCCAACCGTGGTCTGGGTGAAATCACAATTAATATGTTAAATTGTCGGATAGCAGACGGCACATTCATTGTGTAGGCGGCGGATTAAAATGACAATGGTGTTAAGCCATGTGACAGCAACTGTTGGCAATGGACGGAAACTAAGCGCCGTTATTGATTCGCACTTGACCGATTACAGTAGAATTGGTTTGGCGGTGAAAGAACTGCGACGGTATAGTTTTAAGAGCAGGACTAAAGTCTAGTCTCAGAAATCGACTGACTCTTTTTAGAAACATATATCTCGTTCACAATCGTCCTGAGCAGTTATTGTCAATGAATTGACCATAAGGTTGTTAACACACCCCAGTTTTTCAGCGTGCCCAAAACCATGCCTTGCTCGCCTTTAACTTTGGCAATTCATTTGTAAATCCATTGACAAACAAATATCATTTAATTTTATATTACGAGTATATTAGGCGAATTGACTATTAAAGCATTATACAGAACGGTATGTGAAATTAATTTGTCAAGCATCATTGTATGTTTCTTTTTTTTATTATTGCGTACGTGACTATGCATTCTAAAAAATACGCAATTACTTTTTAATTTGATGTATCATAATAAGTAATACCACCCCCTGGAACGATAGGAGCACAGGAAGCTTCGGGTGCAATTGTGTGAAGTTTAAGAAAAATAAAGAAAGATGAAAGCATAAAGAATGAATGTAAAAAAAAATGATAATCATTCATATGTTAAGTTCAACGCTCTTCGAAAGCTTTTCTAGAACTCTAAGCTCACTCAAACCTCGTCTGTCACTGACTCACTGCATCTGTATGTATTTTCGCATACATAGTGTATAATAGATTTACGGGGAGTCTTAAGTATTTGCAAAATTAAAATTGACAATTTCGTTATTCCATCGCCAGAAGATTATAATGTTATCAATAATGTCAAATTTACATTAATTATCATTATAGAGTATTTTTTTTTTTGAAAGTATGTGCGTGATAAATAAAAATAAATAATGCAAGTCAGTTCAGAATATAATATTTTTTGCACAGCTTTCGATAACAATTAAAAATGATTTACAATCGATTGTATACCAGCTTTGAAAACAATAATGTTAATAATTACAGCATAGAATATCCATTAACAAGCAATAAAAATTGCAACCGCTAATATCGTTCATTGTTTCACAAACCGTAGTTTAATATTTCAAATTACGCACAGATGTATAATAAATATTATTATACGATAATAAAAACATGTGAGCAAATTAAAATTCTACAAAAACCAACTGTATTTTGCTAACAAATATACATCGAGCCAATTCAGAAGTGACTAAGCAAAACGGGTTGAAGAGTTAATTTTATTATGTCGCACAGTAACTACCAGAGAAAGATTAGCCAAGCACTAGTTATGTCCTAGTCCCATCGTTCTATCCCCACTCTTTCCGAAAAACAATGTTAGAGCGACTGAATAACTAGCAGTTTTCGTAGAACAACTACTGTTGAGGTAAGCTCAAGCTCCATTAGAAGATGTTGGTACTGGAATATGGCGTATGTCGAAATTAATTCAAAATGATATTATACCGTAATTGTGACCGAAATACATAATATGTTATCATACATAATAAGATATTATCTTCACAACATCAAGAATGTATGTTAATAGTTTATAAATAGTTAAGTTTTAATCGCCTCCTGAACACTTGAGAGTTTCTTGACATACGACCTTTTGCAGTATCAACGTCAAAATAGTCTACATCAGCGGTCGGCAACCAGGGGATCGCAAAGCAGTGCCTTTTGTCATAAGCCATTCATTTTGAGTGCCTCTCCACTAAAAATGTTGCCGACCTCTGCTCTACATTGAGTGTGACGGACATTATATTATATTTCATTTAAAGCATTTATATTGAAGTCCAACATATCATTACAGATATATAATATACTGATTTTTTAAACTAGAAAATTTTAATTTGGATTATTGAGACTTTGTACACTTCCATGTATTTTGTCACTAACGACCCGGGTTTCGCCTTTCGGCATCTTCAGGCATTCGAGCACAATAATCCAAATTTGATATTGAAATTCCATCAAGCACCCTCAGTCGATGTCTTAAATTATAAAAAAAATTAATTACAATAATTCACAGATGACAGGAATATTTTTTTCTATCTGTGCATTATTATAACTAAAATTTGAAAAGTAAGAAAATTGTGTATTTTTAAAAAATCACCTACTTATGAATAACTTGACGCACTACATCTGTGATTTGATTCTGTAAGTATGCGCATCGTCCTTACCTGAAAATAAAAGAAAATAATAACATTAGACATATTTTCGGCGGATTTGCGAATAACTTTGTTGAAATTGATATTTTATATAAATTTAATAATTTTGTGATTCCACAGGTCGTGTTCTCTGTTGTCGCCTTTGAGATTTTTTATTTATAACGTAAAAATTAATTTTATTTTAAAAAATAAAACACAATTCATTTGTACTACTTCCACATATGTATAATGATCAGGACCGGTTTCGCTCATCACGAGCATTATCAACTGATCAGTAGGAGTAGTACAAATGAATCGTGTTTTATTTTTTAAAATATAATGTCTTTCCACCAAGAATTGACAGTTAACACCTTAAAAGTGATTGGTAAACATTAATCCTAATTCTTAACTTAATATTAAATAAAGAGTGGGATTTTCATTTTTACTGGTCGCCGGGTATTACTTAATCGATGGAGTATTTTTACATTATATTATTATCTACAAATTGACGGATAGAACCATTACTTTATATGGGCCTAATTTATAGGAACATAATTATTATATAAAACAATACGGCGGTTAGTTAGTAATAAAATTTAATTTTTATAATACACATAATAATGATGAACACACAAATATAAAAATATGAAATAAGTAAAGGCCATACAATTAGTAATCGCGGCGGTTCGGGGAGTCTACAATAATTATACTCGGTACATTTTAAGATTCCCTTTGTTCTGAGCGCATTTTATTTTTCGTTAAGAACATTCACCTGCACTTTTTTGCACCGTTTGAATATAAACGAGCATCCATTGCAGTCGATTCTATGCAGGTCCCGAAGTCAAGAAGGATACAAGGATGCCAAGATAAGGCATTAGAATACGATACTGAAGGTTAGACAATATTAAAAAAAACTTTAATCATTGGAGTAATACATTACGAATTTTATTTTTGATAGCTATTGATAGCAAAACTGTACACTCTTGTATCTAAACTAATTAATGTAAATTTTATATGTATATATATATTGATCGGGACCGGTTTTGCTCAACGAAAATCAATTGAAAACACCATCTCGCTGAGCAAAATCGTTCCTAATGATATAAATTATATTTTTTAAATTCCTTAGGATACTCGCTACAGATCTATGCTTTTCTTACAGATAATTTTCCACACTGTAACAACGTTATGTTTGTTCCAATTTTTTGCTATGAATATTCGAGGAGAAATTCCTAAGGACTAGGTTGTATGCGCTCTAGTGTGCACGAAGTAATAACACAAAAAAGAGTTTATGAAAGATGTTTTAGGAGTTCCCTTTGCTTTCCATATATCGCCGAGAACTATTCAAATGCCTTGTAATTCGTCAGAGCTGCAATCAAGTCAGCATGACCGAAACATCAAATCATATAGAATAACCGAACCAAATAGTCAGATAGCCTGCACCATATCCTCCCACTTTCAATAAAATCCACCAAAGCCCGAAGCGAACCATTATGCATGCTGTATGTAGTTCTATACCAACGAGTGTTATTCTCTGGGGAAGTATTGTGCTAAGCACTATTATGGTGTGAGAAAACACACAATACGAATAAATTACATATTTTATATAAAAACTTTTATAATTTCGTTACAATTTATACTGCAATTTCATGCAACCGTGCGCAAAATATTTTGCCAGTATGCATTCTTGACCATTTCCGCAACGAATTTATTCAATTCAGTAAAACGTATATCAAACGCTGACAGTAAATCTTTCACTGATGAGATTGAGATTGGTGAGCCAAGTTGTGCTTCATGTATTTCAAAGGCAAGTTATACGAATTGAAATTTCATGATCCCGTTTCGGAAAAATTTTGAAACCTACGAAATATACTTAATAACAATAAAAATATGAATTAAAAAAAAATTAAAACCATATCCACTCCTTTCTCTTCATTATATGGTCATCACACGGTTCCTTTAAGATTCCCTGTCGCCCGCCAGTCTTCTTGCTTCCTTCCTGGTCATCCCAGCGTCCCGTAGTTCCGACGAGTGCATCCAATGGATGGTTATCAGATGCCTTTCAAGACGACGGAATCCATCTGGTTGGTAGAAGAGACGGGCGCGATTCAGACTCGCCTAGTGCATCGCAGCACATGTCCAAGCCATGTCCATCGTCACTTTTTTTATTTCAGACGTAATACGGTGGTGGTCCGTCCGCACTCTTACCTCCGAGTTCCTGACATAGTAAAACCACCGTAGTCCTAATATTCACCGCAAGCATTTGTTTTTGAAGCGCATTATACGGTTACCCTGTGCTTAAGTGAGTGCCATGACTCGTTACTGTAATGTAGCAGTCAGAATGCATCCGTTGAATGGGTACCACCACGTGACCGAGGACAATGCAAAAAAACTCCCAACAACAATGTAACTAAAGAACGAAATTTACGACCGAAGTTAAACAATACGTAATATTATATGTAAAATAGATATAATTAAATGACGGTTCATTGGAAAATCAGTTATGATTAATTTTGTATTTGTTTTTAATGATAATAATTTACTTTCGTTCCGAGGTCAACATTTTTCTCAACGCAGATGTTTTTTAACATTTAGTATCAGGAATAAGTAGGAAGTATTTCCCAAATTAGCCTGGTTTAAACGTAAATTTGATAACTCATTTCCGCAAAGTGACCACAAAAAAAGCAATAATGTATTTGCGTCCAAAAAAATGTGACCGTTAGCCGAATCACAATCTTAGGATCAAAGAAATTCTTGAACACTATTTTTATTTATTATTTTTTACCATTTTTAAGAATTGAGATATAAAATAGAGAACAAAAACTATTATTTACGTAATTCATATAAGAAAAATTATCTAAAAAAACAATATATAGAGTCGTTGCTGAAAGTGTCCACCTCTCTAGGCAATGTATTCATCAGAAGAACGGCCTTTGCAACTGGTGACTTATATGAATGACGCAAAGAACAAGTTTTAAGAGAAAAAATGTTTGGTTATGGTTTCTGGTACGTAGATAAAAATTGGGAGCATCTAAGAAGAAGAGCATCTCTTGAGAATTTCACTATTATATACTCGGCCTCGAAGAAGGGAAAAATGCTTTAGAAATCAAAGCGATCTTCTAGATTCAAGATAGTTAGTAGGGAAGTTCTATTTTAAGGAATTATTTAAGGGAAAATATTGAATTTTTTTAAATACAAGTATCGCAAATATACTCGCTCCAATTGCAACTTTAGGAATTTTAAAACAAAGGAAATGTAGAGAGTGCGTAAAGCAGTTGGGTTTTCAAATGGTTTACTTTGCCTTACTATAAACACAAGAAGTTTTCCAGCGCACAGAGCAACAGAAATAATATGCGAATGAAACGTAATATGTCAATAAAGACTGATTATTCAAGAAAATCACACTGTTTGTACTTAAGATTACATCGGTAATAATACCATTTAAATATAATATGTAAAAGAATCTTCGACAACAGCACACAATGCTTTTCACATTTAATTATAGTTTGTTGATCATTTTCTTAAAACTGATTGGCAATCGGCTTTCTTGTAAAACAGGGATCGCTCATTAGTTTGGTACCAAGATTAACTTTTGAATTCAGATAGTAGGGTTCAAAAAAAAAAAAAAGATTCGGATCGGCGACCCCCCGAACCTTGCTTGCCTTTACTTGCGCCCACAAGACTTAAGGGTAATATATTACATATATTATAATTCTATATGTTATACTCAACGGTCAAGAAGGGTCCTTGTATTGCTGGCATATCATAGGAGGATGGCTAAGCGACTTACAGTTGAATATTCACGAATGTGCTGTCTGCTGAACAAATACTCCACATAGTGTACGGATATGGCCAAAGAAAGATTTATCGGGTAACTGACGTGCCCCGAAGTTTTTAGTAGTAAAAAAAAGTTAAAATACAAATATGTACCACAATTGCAGCATTATATTGAGACAAGTTAAAAATTTGTAGTAAAATTGTTAAAAACAATTTAAATATTACTTTTGGTGTTTAGAATGATCGGTTCCGTGGTCCAGTGGTCAACGTCGTTGGCTCAGTTTGCGAATGTCTCGAGCTCATGTCCCGGTAGGCATGGATGTTTGTGATGTCTGGAATTACCTCCCACCCATCCGATCCTAAAACGAGGCGTAGCTAATGCGATTAGGTAACCAAAGTCCTGTCCTAGCCATATTCTTCTATCACTACTCCCTTCGAAAAAGAGAGGCTGAGCAATTGAGTAAAAAGCAGTTATCATAGAATAACTTTTGTTGAGAGACCTCCATTAGGAGTCTATATGCTCTTCATTGGGAGCCTACATGGTAAAAAAGAAATAAAATGACATAATCTACAAAAAATTTACGGGCGCGCTTCCTATGATACTGTAGCCATATCTGTACTACGGTATTTTTAACAATGGTCCTTAACGTTTTGACATTGGCCAATGAAATCTTTGATTCAACTATTTTTGGATCAATTATTATCCTGTTGTACGCCTTTCACTTATAGTTCTCAATTACATCTAAACACTTCAGTTACTCGATAAATATATCGGGAGAGCCAGATCATAGGCCCAAATAACATCATAATCACTAATTTCACTAATCGAATATTGTCTGTTAACCGGGAATGCGGCCGCGATCGACTTGTTGTCCGGCCCTGTTATTAAGCATCATAAAACGCTGGCGTCTAAAAATTCCAAGCCATCTTCCAAGGAATTTAGCACCAGCTCTATTGAATAAAAGATGACGTCTGGAGAACAAATTCAGCATTTCACACTAGAGTATGCAAAACGAATGATATATAATAAATATTTATTTGCAGATATTGAGCGCATATTAAGTAACATAAGAAATGTGTTATATTTATAAATTTACATCACATGGTGCACAATTACTATAGCTCAATTACAATTTAATTTCAATATTTGAGGCGGTTAATGGCTAACAAACTGAATTTTATAATACCAATTTGCAAATACAAAATGAATGCTTTAAAGCTGGTTTGGAGAACCTAGGGTACGCGTGTTCGAGGTGGAATGTACGAAAAAGTTCCATACAATATTAAATTAATAGAAAAACTTTCTGCAGTTATTTAATAAATAACGAGCTTTTTTAAAGATAAAAATAATTCAGAACTTTTATATAGTAGTATTTGTACATTATTAAAAATATTGGCTTGGAGCCGTAAATCAGCACCGTCAAAATGCATGCGTTGAATAAGTGGCACATCATGGCACCTCCCCAAAGCATAGTGTAACCGTATACTGTGCTTCGAAAACAGATGCTTGCGGCGAATACTAGGAAAACGGTGGTTTAACTTTGTTAGGAACTCGGAGATAAGAGTGTGGACCCACCAACCCCTTATTATGTCGACGATGCACCTGGCATGAAAATGTGCTACGGATGCCCCATAGAAGCCTGAATCGCGAATGTCTCTTCTACCAACCGGATAGATTCTGTCGCCTTGGAAGGCCGCTAATGACCATACATAGGATGTACTCGGCGGAGCTAGAGGATGCTGGGATGGCCTGGGAGGAAGCATGAATAAGAGTCTTGTAGGAACCGTGTGATGGCCATATGCTCCGAATCGTGAGTGGATATGGCATAAAAAATTATCGTTAATTGCGTTTTGCTAGGCACGTCGGAAAATTGATAAATACTAGTTGGGAATTTTTGGCACGCTCACATAAAGAGGTTTGCCATCACTCTCCTAAATTAAAAGTGGTTAAAAAAGAAATAAATAAGTAAATACGACTGAGATCCACCGAAGAGTCTGCAATTATATACTGCACAATACTAATGCAATGTGACTTAATTAAAACTATGAAAATGCCTTAAAAACCGGCTCAATTAAAAAATTACTGTTTCCAATTAAGCATTAAATAAATATATTTTATTTATAGGTTATCGTCGCTTGAAAATGATCACTCGTTAAGCAAAATTTAAAAAAAATTGCAATAAATATGATGTCTTTCCACTTTTCTCAAAGAGTTAAATAACACACTTACGTGATAGTGAAATTGGTTCGGTGACAAATCAGAACAGTGATAAAACAACACAGTGACAAATTAACACACCCAAAAATCCACAAATCCACACACCCAAAATCATAATAGTAACAACACAACACATGAGGGAAAATAAAGCACATAATATTTTTGTTACAAATATATAGTACAATAACTGAAAGTTTTCGAGATAATATTTTTTCCCTTGTGTTGTTTAGTCATTGTTTTGATTTGTCCGGTTGCCGTAGAATGAGATTAGTAAATAAGAAAATTTAGTTAGAGTGCTTGTCGAAAGAATATAAAGAAAGGTTATTAAGTGGAGTCAAGATGCAAGAAAACAAAACGAAAAGACAACCGAACGAAGCGCTTTGTTCGACATAATTTTAATTTGACCATAGATAAATTGTCATTACTTGCAGAGGTTTCACTATGCGTTAATAAGTATGATAATAACTATGCAGAAAAAGCTTTATTAATGTAGGACATCGTGATAGAATAATTATCATGTCATTAATGGGGACATATTTCATTTTATGCAAAATATACTTCTAAGCATTTGACTATAGTAAAACCTCAACACAACGGACTTGGAATTTCAGTCAAGTTTGCAAGCAAGCCAAAGTTTAGTGCGTGTTACTAAATGTAGCGCGTTTCGTTTCTTTAGGAAGCATCTTCAGTCTAACTAACAGTAGAGGTTGTTAAACACGAAACAATCGACATCGTTGAAGATCAACAAATTAACAATTAAAAAAAAAAGAATTAATTGCCATGTCACGTAAATACTGCACGAGTAGGTATATAATAAATTGTTTTCATAAATTCGCATACTATTTTTCAACAGAAATTGATAAAAGAAAATAATAATTATTTTGCTTTGACAGCACAAATCATTGGTCGATGTGCGGCGTCTATTTATTTTATTGATAAGCAATAAAATAAGCATACTCATGATAATTCTACCAATTATGAAAGAATGCAATAATAAGTTGTACAATTTCTAAGCATAGTTGCTAGTCATAACATAAAGCCGCTCGTAAACGTGCAACTTTTTACTTGTATAACACCGCAGCACACGGTAACATTGTAACAAAATGGCCCGACACTACTACCGTATGATGCTACGTATTACCGGTACTTGCCGGCAGCATTATTATACGATATTTTAGATTGATATTACGGCAACCTTTCCAGGACTCATCTATTCCTTTCTCGCTCTGCTAGATATGTGGGTGTCTGTTAGAGATTTGTCAAATTGTTTATCGCGTCGATAGACGTTAGATATATTCACTATGGCAAGTCTTATTGTTATTATTATATTGTATTACATCATACAAACATAATCTATGCCGTATGTGAAAATAAAACTCTTGTATGAGAAGTGTATTGTAGTAAGAAGTTAGCGAAAAATGCAATGTTCCGTTGTATTGTAATCGTTGTATATAATCCTTATAAAAACTGTTAAAAAGTATCATAATTCATCTTAAAAAGTACGTATTTTGAATATTTCAGACGCGAACTGCGGGAAATAAAAACGTAAGAGCCGGTATTAAACGAAACGGGACTACATACATTGTACTCAAATAGAGGGTAACGTGAATTCCGGGCACGTTAAATCAGCTACGGAAAAAGCGAGATGTCAAATAAGTTAAGAATTCCAGCCATTATCGTTTTATCGCTTGCTTAGGGATGATGTCAGGTCATACTCAGATACACATTGCCCAGACATATAGCCGCAATAGTATTGATGGAAACAGTGGCGGCCGGTGACTATTAGGCCGGTGGAATATTAGGGAGTGCAAAAAAAAGATTCACATATTTATGTATGAAATCTATCCTCCACATATTAGATTTTGAAAGTACTACGAAAATATAAGTCTGATATTGGCGATATCAACTGTTTCTCTTCACTAGGGTTTCCCAAACCTTTCCTGCGGATTAATTTCGACGGACCACCTTTTTTCTTTTTTTTGGGTAGGTAATATCAATATGAATTTGAGTACGTCTAAATTTGTTGCAGCCCTAGCAGCATATACAACCATTCCAGGTTGTCGCGGATGATAGTTTGGGAAACCTTGTCTGTCTTTAGTCGTGATATTTCTCAAAATGAATTGATCCTTTTTAAATTTTAGAAGTAACACTCACTTTCGACGGAAGTCATGGATATTGCATAAATTATTTGTAATGGCTTAACGGTTTAGCTAAATACTACATGTATTTTTTATTCGTGAAGAGTTGAAGTATAGACAGGGCTCCAACGACATCGTAAAAATCTTCTCTGCTGTATAAGACAGTTAGTTCAATTTAAGTTTAAATTCCTCCATGAAATTGTATGTTAAGGTTACCGTATTAATGTCTGCAATTGGAATAATTCTGTATTAAACCGGAAATTTTTCGCATAAGTATTTTTTGGGGAAAGTAATTTGTAGAATTCAATATTGAAGAATATAAAAAATATTAGAGGAAGGTGTATTACGAAACTGAACCAGATACACAGTTGAATATTATGGAACAGGTAGGGCCAACCTGGTAAAAAACTCGAAACTATCATATTTTAAATATTCAATTATATCTACTCGGTATTATACACGACCATAGTTATAATTTTATAAATTGTATTCATCACTCCAAAAGTTATAATGGTAGGTAAATATTATTTTCATTGAAGAGCGTATAGTAATTATGAAATTAAATGAGCTTACTACGCTTGTTCCACTGCTCTTTTTCATTCTTACAAATGACTGTTACAGGCTTGTAAACTCAAACGTCAAATCGCTCTCGGGTACGTTCGGGAATTTCCGCCAGGGGGATCAGTGCTCAAGGGCCCGCAAAAACAGTCCATACAAAATGCAACTGGCGCGTAGTTCATACTGGTGCAACGCCACAAATATGTCAAAATACATGGAATATTTCAGACGTCTAAGGAGTGCAAAAGAATTTATGCTCCTACCGCGTCCATCGACCGACTTTCATGCGTATTCTGAATCGACGCAGAATACGTTTGCTAGTCGTGTTTATTGATCATCGTTTCCTGCAATATTTTCCTATGGAAAACACAAGGAAAATTGAAAATTAGTGAATTGGTATAATTATTATATTTGAATATCGTTTATTAATGGAATATTTTGATAGGACTTATTGGAGTGCAGTGCACCCTTTGCTCCTTTACAAGAGCCGTCCCTGAATGGAAATGTTAAGGACCATAAATTCAACAATCTTGCCGGTCGTGTGCAATTTTTAATGCTCGTTTACAGGCGGCTTAATAAGTCATTGGACACGTGATCTAGGTCTGTGATTCAAATGTACAGTAACCCACATAATATTATAATATGTATAATAGAGCGGCATTTTAAATGTTTTATTAAAAAATCGAATTCAAACTATGGATTATATTCAAATGTGTTTAGAGTATGTTACAATGAAACACTATTTTCTTCTCGAATTAAAAAACAATACATTTTTTTCATGTCCGCTCCTAATGTGGAGCATATGGTTTCCTAATGGAGGTATCTCAACAGAATTTTTCTATGAATTTTTCTTTGGAGAGTATGGATAGAAGGATAGGGTTAGGACAGGACTAGTGGTTAGCTAATCGCTCTCGCTACGCCCCGTGAGGATGAGATGGGTGAGTGAGGAGGGAGTTTTAAAACACACAAACACTCGAACAGAAATCCATAAATCGATTTAAATATTAATATATGAAAACTGTCCGCACCGGGAATTGAACCCGAGACATCCGTAGCCGTAGCCCACGACGCTACCAACTGCGTCACGGCCGCCGGACGCCGGAAAAATACATTACATCAAGCCAAAACATACATTTCACAAAAAAATAAAATTTTCTTTGGGAAATTTACCAGTTAGCTATTTGAGTTTTTTTTTCACGTGTGCTGGCGATGTATTTTCTCTTCGAGTGGACGAACTCTTGTATAAATCATTCTGTACTATATTTATGATTATATAGTCTTCACTATAATATAAAAAAAAATATATTACAAGTAAACAATTGAAAAAACATAGTGAATCATTCTTATGCGGTAACATTCACGTTTTTTTTTTTTCAAAAACCGGCGTTTCCGTAAAATTACAAACCAAACTTTGTCAAGTACATCACAGTCAATCAGAGAGCACAAGTAGCATGCAAATCAAAGCAATACTTCAGCACCAGAATTTTTCCGTTTAAAAACAAATATTATTTTATCACCAATTGTTGCTTTTCTATTCAAAATAATACATTTAAAATATTTGGCATAATAGCTAATGTGCAAGATTATTTTAATTTCTTAATTCAATAAATGTGATATTGACCAATATTTCAGAAGCTCTTGCCAACCTAATTGGATTGACATTCAATGGTTCTCTATCACTCTGCCAGCATTTGATCTCAATTATAAAAAATAATCAACGAATGATCGTCAAGTACAAACAAGTTCATTCAATATCCATCCATTTTTTAAATCAAAAACAGCCATCAAAAATCACAACCCGCAGGAAAAGTAGAAAAACGTTTTACGGTCGCTGAGCAATTTCGGGCATACAAAGAAAAACCAATCATTTCCCGGAAAATTCAGCGGCCATAAAATCTCGAGAACTGTTAATAAGATAGATAACGTATATTGATTAACAATAGTTTCTCATCAATATGTACTGGCTTATAACGTATGTTAACATAAGCAAGAGTGCATATAATACATGAGGCGGTGAAAAACAAAAACCAATAAGTCCACACTTTGTCAAAATCAAAAAAAATACTTGCGTATACTGTTGTCATTTCACACAATATGTAATCACATATAACTTGCAAAACCTGTCAAAAGCATACGAAATGTTTAAGCTTTTATCGACATGCAGAATCCGATAACTTCAATTGTAACAATCAAATACCGATATTTCCAAGAATTGTAAAATATATTTTTATACTTTGTCCGCTAGCAAAGTGGAGCATGTGGCTTCCTAATGGAGGTATCTCAACAGAAGTCGTTAAACGAGAACTGCTTGTTACTCATTTGCTCGACCTCATTTTTTCGAAGAGAGTGGGGACAGACGGATAGGGCTAGGATGGGACTAGTGGGTAACTAGTAAGCTCTCACTACACCCTGTTTTTTATTATTGGATGGGTGATGGGGAAAGAAATTTATAAATCGATAGAAAAATTAATTTATGAAACATTCCGTACTGGGATTCGAGCTCGTGAGATCCATAACCGAAGCCAACCACGTTGAACTCTGCACCACGGACCCGACAAATAAATACTCTGTTATTTTTACCTTATCATAATAGAGATCTACCAATATAGATATGTCTTGATTTAATTTAAGCTTTGTAGGGTTATTCTTAATTTCGCATCGTTTTTTTTTAAGATGAATACTTGAATTACAAAAATAAGTAATCCAAGTTAATAGAAGTTAATAAGATCGAAAAAGTATGGTAACCCGGGCACTCAATACTATGGCTAGCATCCCACGTCTATCTCAGGTACACGTGGTGCTATAGTTTCTCGACAGCGCTGCGTTTGAGGGTACGCCGAGAAGACGATTTGCATTTTTAAGATCGCTAGAGAATTAATCAAAATGCTAATCAGATGTTAATTTGAATCCTGTGTCTCGAACGGGCCGTCAGGCGACGCGGGCTGTTGAATTTACAAATAGGAAGAGTGAACCGGAGTTCCATTCACAAAGACGTGTGACTTTATTACAAAAGAATGTGACACTAAGCTATCACACGATACATAATAATTAAATCCTCTGTAAAAGATATCGATATTTCATTATGACAATTTGAAATTAATCATGAACTCGACTTCTTTAAACAACTTCAAACAAATCATACTGTCAGTGAAAAACAGAATGTTTATTCATAATATGTACGGACAAATTTATCGATCTTCATATTAAGTGTGTTGAATTGCAATTTAGTCTAACGCGAAAATGTAACAATAGAGTAGACCAGGGGTCTCCAAACTAAAACCCACGAGCACACCAACAATGCGGTCCACCATAGTTTTTTCACACAGATAATTAGTGCCGAAAGCGGAAAACAACACGAACGAGCAAATTTATGCAACTAATCAACCAAATTTTTTGTCGAAATGGCTTAATCTGAGTGTATAAATCAGACAGGAGCTCCAGCGCAATGAAATGTTCTAGACACTAGAAAAATTTGCTCGTAGTTCATGACGACAGTATGTTGGTCTATGAGCTAGGTAGGTCATGACCTTTTTGACTTAGTGGAGGAGTGAGTGTGACCCTTATACTAAAAAATTTGACCTCTAGAGTAGACAGTGGATATGGGAAATTAGTGGTTCAACCGCAACTAATAAACTAATATTCCTTGTCGATTGCCTTCCGCGATTCATTCATTTGATTTAATTGTTTTCTCACAATGACTGCTGTAGACAAGGCAGTAAGAGAGAGAAGACAAATGAATTGATTTTTCGTAAACGTTCAATTTTTCGAATCAGTTGAAGAATACAGAGGCGAAATATTGACCTTTGTCACCACGAAGGTAACGAAACAAAATATGTGATTGATGTTTGTAAAAACTATTAAATTTTGCCGTGCATTTGTTGGCTTGGTCTGCTGAGCCTTTTGGATTTTTCGAACTGTGAAACTAAACTCTTAAAGCGAACATTGTACACAATAAGTGAAATAGCAAAGTTGTCAATTTCAATTAAACATTAAAGTAGATAGAATTACTGCCGAATATGCAAACTAGATGCGTCAATTTCGAACTAGCAATATCAGAGGCTGAATGTAAAGTAGAGCCCCATTAGGGATAAACCACATAGTCAGCGGTGGCATACCATCTGCGCACAGCATCGCGCGTTTCGCAGCTAATTGGCGTAATGGAACTCCCGTCTCCGGGCGACCGGAAGTGACAGGTCGACAAGTTGTCGCCTAACAAATGGACGAGAAGAAACCGCAGTGGGTTACCGTCGTTGGTTGGTTTAGCCAGCACATTAGGGACAGGCCTCCGTTACGGTGCTGGAGTGCATAATTTAAAACGCGGCATCCACCGAATATCGACAAGATATGCAAGAAATCATCGGTAAAAGTTAAATTTTCTGCACGCCATATGTGATTTAATTGTTCGATGGTTTCAGCCATAGCTTTGTGGATATTCATTTTTAATATAAAATAAAAATTGATATGATTGCAATAATATATTATCGTTGGTTTTTTTCGTATGGCACGTGTTTCCCTTTTTGAGTAATACCTTCAGATTAACTCTGATTATTTAATTATTATTTATAATTATTAAGTCAACGTCAAGTCATAAATAACTTATAGCGATTAGCTTAACACTAGAACTGCGCTAGTCTTATGCATCTGTCCTTACTCTATATAGCTAAGCTAAAATATAATTTAAGATGTCGACTGAGGGTGCTTGATGAAATTTCAATATGTCAGCTCAAGTTCATTCGTATGCTCGAATGCATGAAGATGACGAAAGGCGAAACCCGGGTCGTTAGTGATGAAATACATGAAAATGTACAATATTTCAAAAATTCAAATTTATATATTAAGATATCGATTGAGGTGCTTGATCGAATTTCAATATCAAATTTGTCAGTTCGAGGTCATTCGTGTGCTCGAATGTCTGCAGGCGTTGAAGGCGACATCCGATTCGTTAGTGACGATATGCATGGAAATATACAAAATCTCAAGAATTCAAATTTAAGCTAAAAAAAGTTTAAGTATAAATATAGGTCAGACGGGGTTAAGCCGAAATAGCTATCAACTACGTAATAAAATTTTGTAAAACTAAATACTTTGACATCTTATCTTATCATAATGGATTTCAAGTAAATGCCAATTCAATTAATATATCCCTACTTTCTTCGAAAACAGAGAGATTGGGCAACTGAGTTACAAGCAGTTCACGCAGAAAAATTCTTGTTGAGATAAGCTTTATTAGAAGTCCAAGGTAAAAAACGAAAAAAATTAGAATCAATACCTACGTTATAATTAAAAGTCTTACGATACTGTTAGACTGAATATGCTTCTCGAAGACGCGAAACAAATGTCACACCCAGTGACATAACCAGTAGAGTCACGAAATAATCATTTTATTTTGTTTAGTATGGAATCAAGGATATGACAAGTGTTTGCAAAATAATGATTATTTTTGAATCGATTATGTGTGCTGACGTAACTTCAAACAGATCACCTAATGTTAGAGAGATCTAATCATGTTGAGATAGCAACAATTCCATGAATGTATTATGTACTGACAAATAATTGCAGCTATCTGATATTCTGGGCCATCCAATGATACATAATTAATTAACCAGATGCAATGTGACTATAATTGAGATCGCGACCTTGATGTTGATGATGAGCGTGTAGCCGATTAAAATCGGTGACCTTCATTCTATACTCGCATCGCATAAACCGGCTCTGATCACATAATTATCATTACATATTCACTATCCACGCGATAGGATTTTTGGTGACGAGCCGCACAAGCGACAAGCGCATAATGGTCCGCACGCATCTGAGCCTTTTTTTGCGCGCACAACACTATTCTAAATACCTCCAAGCTGCCTCTTCGATGAAATTTCAAGCGAGAATCGACATAATGTGTGTGGGCACGCTCAATTGAGCCCATGTGAGGAAATACAGCGTTAGCCTTTATTTGGTTTTGTTGTCAACACATTTATCCAGTAAAAGTTGATCAATAACTCAAACCATCTTCATTCATCAAAGATAAATAAGGGTATCTCCACAGCAACCAACCGCTATTACGTCTAATCAATGTTTTTAGGACAACGCTGTTTTTCCGTATATGGGCTCAATTATTGTGCCCTCAAACAAATCGTTAAATGTCCATATCTGAGCAAATTAAGACGCACGGTGTGCTGTGCGCGCAAAATGCTCAGATGCGTACGGACTATAAGAATCCAGTTAGTTAGATACAAGATATTAACTGAGGGGGGTGCTTGATGGAATTCAATATCAAATCAAAAAAATTTGTAATATACAGTGGGTATAAAAACATTTCATTGCCAATACAACCGAGGGTGTAGGAGATGAAATTCTACAATTGAAAATATAACAATGGTGTGTGCAGCACTATCAATACGTTTTACTATTTTAAGACGTTTAATTATAATGTTTGATCAACGTGCTTAAATAAAGTGTCAACAGGAGTCGGTTCAGTATTGTGAAAAATGCGATAGATAATTTCTTCTTCTTCACTTGCATCATTCCCTTTCTCTTATGTTTGATATTGTAGATTTGCTGTTAGCTCACATATTTCAGATAGCTCACTGGTCCCAAGCTCATTAGAATCAAAAAATCTCTCTCCATATATGGTAGAATCCTCTATGATCGAACGTATTGTTTTTTTTGTTTATGTTTTTATTTTTATTTTACATTATTTTATACCAAAATTGAGTTACTCCATCTATACTCCAATAAGGTCGTTGTCTGTTTTTAATATTGTTTCATTTGACGGAGACGGAGCATTTTCCAATAACAGTACTGCATTTGTGGCCACCCTAACATAAAAAAAATGCTTGTGGAACGTATCTAGTTTTGAACAAATCTTCGAAATTAGCATCGTTCAAAGATAGTGCTTCGGAGATCGACATATTCAACATAGATATGAGGGAGTTTAGACGAATACTGCTTTGTAAATTCGGTTGCATTGCAAAGGCTATAAAAGTATAATTTATAATGTACTGAAATTAATAAATTAAAATTGACTCAAGAGGTATTAAGCAAAATATCTCGAGATCAACTTGAGGAGAAAAGAAATGATAGCACTATACTTAATATAGTTAATTACAAAAATCAATATTGATATTCCACCTGAGGATTACTGACTGCTAAGCTATAGATACCGACAGCGATCGAAACGATAGTGATTATTTCTCATGGGAGAATTTATAAAGAAGTGAGTGAGTGCAGCTTAACTTAGGGCACTTGTCTCGCATCCCTGCTCTCGTTGGTTGACAACAATAATGATGGTAAGTTCCCGCGCTCACGTAATCCGCGCGTAGCCAGCCGAGCTGAACTCGAGTCGACTCAACCCGACAGTGTCAGGAGACAGGTTAAGTGCACCGCAGCTGAACAGAGTAAAGTGAACATTGAAATAAAAAGAGTGACGCGTATGCAAGTCCAGGCGACGAGTGGCGCATTTGTGCGCAGGGGAAACTAATTGACGAGGTGACAGATCTCGGTAATTGGTTCACACGAGCGCCGCAGGCAATTTAGACAAGTCAGCGGCGCAGGCGCACACCATCTGTTGATACAATGATAAACTGCAATGAATTATAATTGCAGAAAGGCCAATCCAATCCAATGTTTGCAGAACTACATGGTAAGCGATTTACATAATTTTTAACATATAACAAACTATATATCGAAAAATACATATTGTCTTTCGTAAATGTCTAACAAAAAAAAACCTTAATTGGCGCTTAACCCATCGTTGCCTTACGTTGGCTTATTCATCGATCGGATAATAATTAATCTTAAATAATATTTAATTTCGGATAATAATCGAAATCACCAAATATTGGGATTAGATTCATTGACTCTAAGGGGTCGAATTATTCATTGATTTGTATCCAGAGGTTTTTGTGTTTCATACATAATAGAACTAAGAATTCAAAATGTAATTAATTACAATTTTGTGACACCTGAGCTTTTTCCAAAAGATTTCCCAGAGCTTTACGAGCCGTGGAAACTGTAATATATTAAGCAGTAACTATCGATTGATCTATGCCTGACCCCGGGTAGCTAGATATAACCAAAAGACAGTATATTGTTTGTTTATATCTATTTAGATTTGCCAATAATGCTGTGAAATGATTATTTCTTAGAAAATTTATAGGCGCATTTATTATTGTATTAACAATTCTAGCTGTTTGTTTGGCCAACGTACTCTGCTGGATAATTATTACGACAAATGTATAAATGTAGCTTTTGCTCAATGAACAACAGTTTATTAATTTTAACTTTGGATTTCAAATGAATCTCCACAGAGCCGTCGAATCTATCAATAGGTATATATCATAGAGCTCTAATGATCAAATCAGAGTGGCGTGAGTGAAAAGACGAAGGCGTACCAATAGTAATTCGTATGAGAACTTTTAATACAGTGCGTGGACGGTTGCTCGCGTCCAAATAAAACGGATAAATTAAATAATCGGATTTGTCATACCGCAGCAGTCGTTGACCGGGATACCCGTGTTGGGTGTAGGAAGATATTGTCAGACGTGGAAAAATCGTGCAATATTATGCCATGTTATTAAGTACCCACTACGCATTGAATTATCGGGCATCTGTGAATTGGCCTAAAAACCAGATTGCTTGGCCTAGCTAGCTGTGTTGTGTGAAACGAATCGCATAACATAATATTAACAAAAGAACAACGTTTGAATTTCATGTTTGTCAACACTCAACTGGTAAGAGCAGCCAAACTCAACCTTTTTTTTTCTTTGGGCCGCATAATTATGTTCACTAAGTTGCGCGGGCCGCAACATTACAGTGATATAGTGATATGACGAAAAAAAATCATACAGTGAAAAACAGTATTAGTTGAAACCTGTTTAATTCAAGTTTTTTGACCCAATTTTAATGAACCCGGGTAGCTAGATATTCTACCTGGGGTCATTAGTGATCATTAGAAGGAATGATAGCATTCACAAGATATACTAATTAATGCGAAAATAGCAAATTATGCTAAAAGATCGTAAGATAAGTTATTTTTCTAAATAAATATTACTACATACGTAAAATGATAACTTTTTCTTTGATTTCTATAAATGCTAGAGAAAACTGGTTTAAAGCTTGACATACTGCAATAATTATTATTGGCCACAAAGATTAAATTAAACGAGTTTGGTTGTGCTGCAAAGTGTGGATGATGAAATATTTTCAGCAAATCGAATATAGTCATAACTGATCTTCGTATCAACAAATAGTTATTGGAGGAAACGTGAAATTATAATTTAATGGCAATCATTATGTTGATATTACGTTATTTTTATTGGAACTAAAACCAGAACACACATGTTGAAACACACGCAAAGAAATCATTCACGACGTATGACGCATCTCGACATACTGACTACGGCCATGCGGTGTAGCATAACCATTGGTTTCGGAGCGTGGCGAAGGAGTACCATAAAATGTTCTAAATTATGGTAGAAAGTAAATTTTTAATAAAAATAAAAATATTTAAAAAATAATCACTGGGAACCGATAAAACTGTTAGTTTTTACAGAACGATAAATGGAACCTAATCGATATATATTTTTTATCTTGAACCGGAACGAACAAAAAATAGCGATTCGAAATCCTGATATTAATCAATAGATTACATGGAAAATCTTCAATAAAAGACTGATTATTAAAAGTTTCATTTATTCCAGTACCGTGATCCAGAGAGCGACATTATTTTTATTTTTTTTCCATGTCCGCTCCCAATGTGGAGCATATGGTCTCCTAATGGAGGTATCTTGACAGAATTTTTTCTACGAGAACTGCTTGTCACTCAGTTGCTCAACCTCTCTTTTCTTTTTCGAAGAGAGTAGGGATAGAAGGATAGGGCTATGACAGGACTAGTGGTTAGCTAATCGCTCTCGTTACGCCCCGTGAGGATGGGATTGGTGGGAGGGAGGACTCAGACTACGAACAGAAATCCATAAATCGATTGAAAGATCAATCTATGAAAACCGTCCGCACCGGGAATTGAACCCGAGACATCCGTAACCGTAGCCAGCGACGAAACCAACTGCGCCACGGACGCCGACGACATTAATACCAATATCGATATACGCATAAGAGGAAATTATCGTTCACCTCCATACTAAAACTCAAAGAGCCCGGTGAGCAACGGAAAGTTCAATCGTAAAAATGGCATTCCGAGATTGAAAAGAAAATAAATACGACGAGAGTTGTTTTATGAGATATAAAAACGAGGAACTACAATGAATGAGGTATTCTTGTTATGGCATATATAAATGAGACGTGGACCCAAGAGATCGACTAGTACAGCGACAGGCAACCTATGGCACGCGAAAGGATTTTTAGTGGTACGCCTCGAAATTAACAATTTATTAAAATTTTCGGTGGTTTAAAAATATCTAAAATACTTTTTAAAATACTACCTAGAACTTCAATGATTTTTTGCAAATGTGTGGGTGTATCATTATAGTCATAGTGCTTTTATGTAGCGTGTACTATTATAGTCAGATAATTTTTTCTTACAATAGATTTACTAGTTTTATTTCAGTGGCACGTACTTTGAATTACCTGTTGTATACATTTGGGCTGCCGACCGCTGGACTAGTACACCACCATTGGGATAGTGGACTATGGATTGGTGGATGCATAACTAAGCAATTTTTTTACCATGTTCGCTCCCAGTGTGGAGTATATGGCCTCTTAATAGAGGTGTATCAATAAAAGTTTTCTACGAGGACTGCTTGTTATTCAGCTGCTCAACCTATATTTTTCGAACAGTGTAGGGATAGAAGAATGGGGCCAGGATAGGACTAGTGGTTAGCTAATCGCTCTCGCTATGCCCTGCTTTTAGGAGTGGATGGGTGGGAGGAAATTGAAGACATCGCCAACATTCATGACTACGAACATAAATCGATTGAAAAATCAATTCATGAAACTGTCCGCACCGGGACTTGAACCTGAGATAACCGTGGCCAACGACGTTAGCCACTGCGCTACGGACACCGACTAACAATAGTTACAAGATATAAGATTTTCTGGAAAGCTTTTTTGACCTAATTATGCATATAAAGACATTGCTGTTAGCAACTACATAACATTATTATGTCCAATGAAATAGACACTTTGATTGTAATCATTCTCAAACTTTGTTTATATTTTCTTACATAATTGACTTTCGATGTGGTTTTATTTTTTATTACAGAATAGTAGTTATTTATTTGTTAGAGGTCCTTAAAAATTTAATTGAAGACTACTTAATTTCATTTATGTTTTATTTGTATCATTATCTGTAAATTCTTGTCATAGTTCTTGAACTAATTGGTTTACATACCTGGTAATTACAATCAAATTTAGATGCATTAAGACCTATATTACTTATTCTATATTTTTTCATTGCTTCATAGTTGTCGCGATGAGCGAAACTGATGTCCTGATCATTAAGCTTATCGTTAACTATACAGATGATGTGAAATATGTTTTCATTATATCCTGTAACATTATTCTTACAAGGAAGACTAGAAGTATCTATGGTGGCTTTAGGCTTCTGTGAATAAAAGTCAATTTCATCATTTGAGCTAAATGTAATCAAATGTTACGTAATCGCAACTATTTCTCAGCTCGTAACAGTATACAAAAGCTAAATGTGGAAATCGATTTACTCTTGGGATAAGTACAATGAATGCATGCGACATGCGGAATCATGCCCGTAACCATGAATCTTTACATCAGGCACGAAGCGGCCGAGAAAATTACTGATAATTCTCGAGCGCGCGGGCAAAGCAAATCTCTCAAGCATGAAGCCAAAGAAAGCATGAGTGGCGTGGCACGAAGCGTGACGTCACCGGGTGAAAAGTTCAAAAGCTCAGTCCACCGCGGCTATTCGCACAATCACAATGAATTGTTATCGCACACTCTTCCATCGCATACATGGCACACGCAGCAAAACAAAGAAATATGGATTGGATTTTACTCCGTTATGATTTTACGTCGACGAACTAAACACTTCGCTATGTTTACCTTATCAACGTCGCTGTTCTGACTGTCGATTGCTGTAACAAGTGGTAGAGTACACGCCGTATAGCTTTGCACTTTTCACTACACTTCACGCGCTCTGTATAAAACACAGAGCGTGTCAGTGTATTATTATGTATGGATCCCGTGTACGTATCAGTATGGATTAGGGCATCCAACCCCGGACCGCTTTTACGATCCCGGGATTCGGAATTTAGAATTTCTCAATCCCAGGATCGCGAGATTGGTCATTATGTGTAATTTCATGTGTTAAATTGTATATTTAAATTTTATTTGTATGCATTATTGCTTCAATTGGAGTGTACATATAATTAATTATTACGTGGGCATTGAAATGGCTTTTTTGTTGATTTAAAATCAGACAGCCAATCACAAAAAAAGAGAAAAATATTTAAAAAAAAAAACGAAATTTTACATTTTATTTATTGCATTATTATGGTAGGTTTTACCAAAAAGAGACATGTCCTCCACATGTGTGAAGTGTGAGAGGAGAGGGACTAAAATATATTTATATTAAATTTCAAATATTGAGATTTTCTACATTTCCATGTATTTTCTCACTAACGACCCGGGTTTCGCCTTTCGGCAGGCATCTTGAGTTCATTCGTGTGCTCGAATACCTGAAGATGCCGAGAGGCGAAACCCGGGTCGTTTGCAACAAAATACGCGGAAATGTACAAAATCTCAATAATTGAAATTTGATATTGAAATTCCGTCAAGCACTCTCAGTCGATGTCTTAAATTACATTTATATTAATTTTATAGGTATTTTAAAAAACTATGTACATGAACAAACTGAGGTACACGTTGTTGTTAATCAGGAAGTTTTAATTAGATGTATGGATTATTTTTTAGCATTTACAGAGAGTCCCGAAATCCCGGTATTACGGGATTAAATAATTGACCGGGATCCCGGATCCCCGAATTGGAAACCCTGGCATGGATCCTAGAAGCGTGTATGGATCCCGTGATCCTAAATCTTAGAGCTGGAGTGCAAAGTTATGCGGTGTACACTCTAGCCCTCTACAGCAGGGATTCCAAACCAATGGAATGAATTCCTCCCTAATTCCCAATTTTAAAGTTGCAGAGAATTGCTGCCTTTTATTGAAGATTTTCAATATTTTATACACCCATATTTAGAAAGCAACTGTTGAGTTAGAGTTAGATTATCTTGGAAAGAGGAAATTATATTTTTAACATGAGTAAAAGGGATAATAGAGATAAAAGGTTGGGAACTGCTGCTCGAGAGGTTTCATTTAATCAGACAGCGAGGTCGAGGCTGATAGAATGATCTTTCGTGCGCTATTTTTTCAAACGATTAATGAATTTCTATCAAAATCATGGATGTCTGTTTTTAACCCTTCTGACACACTCGTCCGATTTTCAACAATTAGTAGAGAGAAATAGCCAACTACTAATCCTTTGATTATGCGAACTGTTAAGCAACTTAATTACTACCAGGTTTTGTTAAGAAAACTTTTATTGAAATGCTCCATTAGGAGGTCATTTGATACACAATGAGAGCAGACATAGTTAAATGATTCAAATAATGCTGTAGTCAAGGGTGGGAACCTTCATTTCAAATTCATCCAACAAGACCGCATTAAAGAAACTTCAATTCGATATGCAGGCAGTCCTCGACTTCCGTGCGTTCCAATATCGTACAATTCACTATTTGGTAAATTTATTAAAACAGATTTTTTCGATAATTCACGTCATAATGTTGTGTGTCTTTTAACTGTATTATACCCGAAGTTTGGTAAATAAATGCATTTTTTAAGACACACTTTTTTACAGTGGTCAACTTTAGTACAGAAAAAAGTCGAGAACCGTACTATATAAAAGAATGAAAACAATGAAATGTCAAAAAGCCGCACTTGAGACTCAAGAAGGCCACAGCTTCTCTATTTATACTTCTCTACTGTAGTCCTTATAAATGTTTTTTCATAAGAAAATATATCGAAAAACAAAACAGTATTGGAGCGGAAAAAAGGTTAAGGAATAAAAAAAACATGTATTTTTTTCATGTTCAAGTATAGTGCTTTGTTAACGATAGTAAACTTAATATTATGAACAATTAAATGTGAAGAGGCTAAGTAACAACTATAAGTAGACACTCGACTCTATGTGAAAGTTGATTATTTTTTCTCAATCAGATAGGTCACGTTCATTCCCATTGTTGTGTTCAAACCGTTATGTGTTTAGAAACGTCCGCCGACTCTCAAATATGGAATGCTTAGCGATGAGTTAAATACTGAGACCAAAGGTTGCCAAGTTGTACTCGGGTATTTCAGCTCGTTTTGCTACAGCTATAGAAATTTCTTTGTATTTTCATCTATATATATTTATAAATAAATGTTTGTTTGTTTGTCTGTCCTCTATGCGTTCCTTTAGTATTCATCCGATGTCGATGAAATTTTTGAGTTGTACAAAAATTTAAATCTAAAAAAAGAACCAAATACGTAAAAACAACGACATCTCGGAAAAACCTTCGGATTTATTCGTGTACGCAGCAGACGGAAAAATTGTTTATCTAAAAATAGAGGTCTGCACGGACCCGGTAAAGACAATTCAGATTCGGGTTTGTGTCGAACCCGGGTAAAGATTTCAAATTTAAGAAAAATATTTCCTACTATGTTCGGGTCATGAGTCAGCCATAAGGCAATAGTATTCATAACTTAAATAATTTATTTCACATGTACTATGAATTTCGTTGGACATATCGTCGTAGTTCTGGAAGAAAACACTAAATCGAAAAAATGACAAATTGAGTTAGTTATCCCAAAATGTTCCTTATTTCAAACTCTACCGTATGGAAGAACAAACATATTTTTATAAATTATCCTTTCACTTAAAAACAGTTTTGTACAAACAAACAAAATGGAAAAGCTATAGGATTTCGAAAATTTGCCAAACTTCAAAGATCAATTACTCAAAACTAGTATTTTTCAGTTAGTGTCTTCTTCCAGGGCAACGACGATATGGAAACAATAACATATAATTTTTGAAAAGTATAAATGAATATTTTAAAAAATCAGGCTTTTTTGGGGTGGAGAAAAATAAATCTGGGCTTCGGGTCGGGTTCGGGTGCAACAAGTGTGATATTGAGACTCGGGCTCAAGCCGGGCCGGGCCTGAAGATGACGAGCTCGGACCGGGTAATTTTATAAAATTTCGACCCGTGCAGACCTCTAATCCAAAAGTACTTCAATGAACAGAATTCAAACACAAACCCTTTCTTTCTTTAAGAGTGGCATTGCAACGCATGCTGGGTACTCACTAGTGATTTATAAACTCAGTTTGTTGTGCTTAGTACTTTGTAGTGTGTTATTTATAATCATAGATTCAGACGAATAGTCGATATGATACGGGTCTTAGGTTAAATAGTTAACTGATAGCGCTAATAAAATAAGTTTATTACAGGGGGAACATTCATGAATACATTGTATTAACCCTTTTACTCCCAGATGATTTTGGCATGCATATGACATATTTTTTGGGTTAATTTTCAATGATATGTCAATTAATAATGAGTAAAAACATATCGACTTTTCACCTACAACATAAAAAAATGTCGTAAATTTGACTTAAAAAGTTTCGGGCCGAAATTTTTACCCACGGGTGTTTTACCATAAGTTGGGTGAGCCGATATTTCAGTCTTGTGGGAGAAAAGGGGTTAAGGAGTTGAATTTTACCTATGTGTGTGCATTTAAAGCTACACTCTGGATAACCCATTCTATCGCCACTAACAATACGTATTACATGGGTGTGTGGCAAGGCAATTCCAGATACGTATCAGCATTCTGTAGAACTCAATTCTACTAAATAAGAATGGATACGGCTCGGAAGCAGAATGTTGGACATTTGTTTATAATACATGGATTGAATGTTGCTTTAGTGCTGTCTCATGGATACCTATACGTATTAATATTGTTGTATTACAAAATAAATGTACCGTAAAAAGACAACAGATTGACAAGCAGTGTTTATTGTAATTTATCAAAACGACCAACTGAACTTTATTTCGAGTGAATTTTTCATAAGCGCTACCGCCAAAGTTGGTAATTTATTCATTTTTTTCATAAAAGATGAGCGACAATAGAAAAAGTAGAGAAAAGAATAATTAAGTTAACCATTTTAACGTTTTAAACTATATACATCCATTTTTGTATATACACTTACTAGCATTTATTACCCAAATTTAATATTAGGTCTCTGACTCTACAATGTTAAAAGTTGAAAATATTAGCGTGAACCGTATTTCATGCAACACCCACAAAATATAATCTATAGATTATTGTGTAGCAATTAATAAGAATAAGATAGGTAGTGATAATATATGGAAATATAGCTTCATAGTGTTTCGAAATCGGTCGAGGGTATATTGACAAAGCCCCCCCCCCCATCGCAAACCAACGAGGTACTCAGCAGTTTTACAAAAAGCCTGCCTCCTCATAAATTCTTTGGTCAATTCGTTTCCGTCGAGGGAAGCTAAAGTTAACCATTCGCTTGCAACGTGCCAAGTTCACGCGCTGCTGTTTTATTTTTTTTTAATTTGTGTAACTTTAAATCATTTTTTGTAATTGTAAATTCGTAATCTGTGTAATGAACTAACTAACTGCAATAAAGATAACTTGGACTCAACTGGCGTGTTTGACTGTCTGAATTACTCTGAAAGCTAGAAATCTGTAATAACCATCAGCACGCTTCCTACGTTTTTATCGAGTGTATCAAATGAAATGACATGTGCAAATTTCAGAATATCGCTCCTGTACACCGTTTGGGGAGAGCTATTGTAATAGACGGATATGCAGATTTATACATTTATTTTTTGCTATATAGTATAAACGTTAAGGCAAATTTTATAATTAAGTATATACGTTTTTTTTATAATTAGCATTTAACTCTTGCGAACTGAAGTATGCATGCGGATTCGGGAAGGTCAACTCATCAGATTCGTTTCGCCATCTAAGCCTGACCAACAACTTTCACAAACGAATACAACACTTAGCGTTTCATTAGTATTTTAATGTATATGTCGGATAAAGAACAGGTCTGCATGAAGCGATTCCTGTCGCGCGATCGTTGTGTAAATTCGACCATACGCGGTCAATATCAAATGGCATTAATTAAGATCACAATCAACACTTCGCATTGCTTGATTATCAAGGATCGATCATCGAAAACCAGAAATATTTTTCTAGACCTGTACATTTATGGCATATATATTTCAATGATAAATATTTCCTGTTTCAGACTGTAGAGATTTTTTCGTGCCGAAGAAAAAATAAAAACAAAGAAACTAGCTTACATATTGCCAACATAAAAAATATTAATAATCACACACAAGTTCAATTTAATTTATGACCCCCGCGAGACTGTTCCGTGAAAATGCCCAAATTCAAAACATTTTCGCCAACAAAGTAAGAGATTTTGAAGAATGCCTGACCTACTTAGACCACTAACATAGGGTCTGTTATAAATTATAAATGGCAGGTAGCTATTAAATTGCGATATCCATTTTGTACGGTAATTAATTAATTAACGTTGGAATATTTGATAAATGGGAACACGTGTTTTAATGTTGAATAAATTCATAGGTTCCGTGTAAAATTGTAGACAACTTTAGTATTATATTTATTGGTATCAATATCAGGCTGATAATATCTGTCGGGTCCGTGGTGCAGTGGCTAACGTTGTTGGTTGCCGTTACGGATCTGACAGATTCGAGTCCCAGTTCGGACAGTTTCATAAATTGATGTTTGAATAAATGGATTTAAGGATTTCTTGTTTTGCGATGCCCTCCCACCCATCCTGAAGCGCAGCGTAGCGAGAGCGATTAGCTAACCACTAGTCCTATCCTAGCTCTATACTTCTATTCCATATCTCTTTGAACATCAAGAGAGATTGAGCAACTGAATAACAGCAGTTCTCGTACAACAACTACTGTTGTGATACCTTCATTAGAAAACAATATGCTCTACATTGGGAGATGGCATTGTTTTAAAAAAATCAACGAATAAAACTTGTGAGGACCATGGCTGCTGTCCTTCTGCCTCTCCCTTCCTCTGGGGCCTTAATTGCCCAGTATTGTTGAGTACTTAATGATTACACAATATTGTTTTATTTTCATGAAATCGCATTGTGAAGTAATTACGTGTTTTTGTAAAGTTGCAGCCTGCAAGACTGGCAAAGCAGCGTTCATCGCTATGTCCCAGAATTCTACAATAAAATAATCATCAACTTTTGTGATTAAATAAATTCCTAAGTACAGTAACATTATTTTTAAACGAATTTACTATTTATTGTCCACTTATGCTTTACAGAAATTATAGAACACATGTATTATTCATTAGGCTATTATTTGCCAGTGAAATAATTAATCTCTGTATACAGGTTTTACATTATATTCAAAGTAAATTAATAAAACAAGAAAATAAAAAACCACGGGTGTAGCGAAGTGTGAATATTTTATTACAGATATTATAAATAATAAATTTATCTCTAAATAGAAACTATAAAGTCGGATATATAACATTAAACAGGTTGACGATGAAAAAACAAGTTTGCCGGGTTTAAAAAAGGCAAAAGAAAAAAAAAACAATACTTCTGCACGGCTGCTAATTCAATTATTAATTTATAAAATCTGTTTCCTTGATGCTTTTCTCATGTGACCGGATATTAAACGTAGGTGGGTTGATTTGAATAATAATTTAATAAAGCCATTGAGGATATAAGAAAAAAGGCGAAACATGATTATCAGTAAATTAGGGATATTGTATTGATTACAAGTGGTTATTTAATTAACAGAATATTTTTAAATTCTGATAAATAATTTAATTTTATGAAAAAAATACCTGCTATAGTAAAATGAAACCACTCTCTACCGAAAATAAGTCCATTCAATGGTATACAAAAATTACCATCAATTTGGGTGAGTTTACTCATCGGTCTCAGATTGGCCCATTACATGAAAAAGTTACTGTTATAATACCATGATAATACTAATTCCATATGAATATTATTTATAATTTAAGACATCGACTGAGGGTGCTTGATGGAATTTCAATATCAAATTTGGATTGTTGAGATTTTTTACATTTTTATGAATTTTGTCACTAACGACAGCTGTCAGTTCTTGTAATCGAACGCCTGAAGATTCCGAAAGGCGAAACCCGGGTCGTTAGTGACAAAATGCATGGAAATGTACAAAATCTCAAATATTCAAATTTGAATATTTTTAGTTCAACGTATTGAGTATAAGTAGCCCCTGGTGGTGAAAATATGAATTATTGTGCAACATAATTGCTTATATTGTTGAATATGTAAGCTGTCAGCTTGGAATGATAAAACACAATTGAAAAACTTTTGTTGAAATAAATTAGATTAGATATATTTTCAATTTGTATTACTAATCGGTAAAGCAAATTCTGTATATTTTTTCCGATCTCAATTGTGTACAGAATATATGAAAGCATAAAGTAAAGTTGCCAAGACTTTTAAATCACTGAATTTATAGTAATTAGAGTGATTATTTGTATCGTGGGCCAAAGTTTTGGATTCGGATGAAAATTTTGCCCACCTTATTTTATCTATATTTATTTATCAATAATAACAATAAATCTATTTATGTTGATTAAATTTCATCTTAAGACATTAAAACATTTCTATGTAGAACAAAACCACACATAAATGCAATGTGGGGAAACATTAAATTACAAAAACCCTCAGAACTGAGCCAAAGTTACCCAGATTGACAGTAATACAAATCCAATTTGATCCCAGGGTTCTTTTGCTATTAAAATTATCCAAATTTCATCATTACTAATAAATCGACTGACGAAAAGAACGTGACTCACACACAAAAAATATAGTGTATAGCCCAAACAAAACGTGTATTAAATTGTATAAATTGTGATTATCAAAAAAAAATATTTTGAAAAGACGGAAAGATAAATCCGTTTGCCTTTCTACAGTCGATATATTATATATAAATATAGTGTATCAGCACGTTTTGTGTGAGTTGTGCACAATATTTTTTGGAGTGTGTTACGTCGTTTTTCCTTTCCACAGTCGATATATATATTGATTTTAAAATATGATGTAAATATGCCTCTTTTCTCGTTTTTATGTGTATTTTATTTGGTTATTTTTCTTAATGATTAATTACAAAAATATTCGAATATTTCAAAATTTCGGTATTCGATACTCGAATAGTTTTTTTCACGAATATTTGAAATACCTAGTGACGATTAATGTAACTTTTGTGAAATAATTTTTGTGAGACCAACCATTGCCTGCGAAAGATAACTTCCTTTTTTAACATAGCAAGTGGTGGGTAAGTAGAAGGTTTTGGAGAGAGACGACAAACGACCACTCAAAGCTCCGCTAACCGAACGGAACGACAGAACAGCTGAAAGGAATGCAGGCACGCACCCCATAAACCGACATCCACCAACCTTTGTAGGTAACATCCATCATTTTCTTCATGTTTACTTCCTTCCGGGAAAAGCACTTAGGCAGAAGCCTGCGCGAAATTTATTCTTCTCGTTTTGAGCGCTCTGGAAGCAGTAATCAGGCCGGAGAGAAAGGGGAAGAACACAAGAAAGCCTAACCTTAGAGGATACAGTGTTTTGGAATACGTACATGTCTGGTTTACACTGTCGACTAAAATAACAAGCAAAAGATAACAGTGAGAGGTTTAGACAAATAATTCATTCAGTTTTTTTATGGTTTTCTGTTTTAAATGTCACAATGTATGCAATTCGCTCTACGAGCTGGCAGAAAGCATGAAGTCAGAATATAATGGCTTTGAAACAAAACAGTCTTAAGTTAGTGTTATTTTTTTAATCCGGTAAAAATCATGGTATCGCTATAACTCATCGATACTAATCTTATGATTATTCTTATTAATGTAAAAAAATTTAAAAAAAAAACAATTGCACTTGGAAGACAGTACTTTGAAAATGCTTTAAATGTGATTATATCACATGTTTTTATGACTTAATGCCTTCTATCATTATAACTTCCATATCTCTACTATAGCACAAAATACTTGTAGAAATCTGTGTGTTTGTAGGCCTGTCGGTCACAACTCCTCCCAAACGGCGTACACCAGTTACGTGGAATTTTCACACGTCATTCTGGCTGCAATTGTCAGTTCAACTGCGCAATTTTCAACTTTCAACTCTCAACATTTAACTTTTAACCTAAAACTGAAAACGCGATATTTTTGACGTTTCAATGTGGGATGAAAAATCTAATAATAATAGTCGCCTAGCAACAGCTCAATACTAATAATATATTCTGCAAGTGACAGTTGAGATAGTAACGCGAAGGCAAATAGTTGTGTTAAATATTTAGTTTCATTTTTTTTAAATTTGGATTATTGAGATTTTGTACACTTCCATGTATTTTGTCACTAACGACCCGGGTTTCGCCTTTCGGCATCTTCAGTTCGAGTCCATTCGTGTGCTCGAATGCCTGAAGCTATTTTGTGGGTGTAACAAAAGAGGTACGGTTGACGGTGATATTTTCAAATTTCAACCAACTTTCAACATTAGCTAGCCAACGTCTAAGTGTAATAACCTAACCATTCAGCGTTCTCTATCTTGGGCGAAGCCGGGTAAAAAATACTAGTAATAATATGAAATACAAAAAAATGAGAGTACTAGAATACTGCAGAAAAGTGCGTTGCAAGTATGGCACCGCTGAATTCAAAGGTCATTAGAATTTAGGGTCCAAACTAAGTGACCATTCAGTGCTTTTCTGATTCACTGGTCAAGAACAAATACCTACTTATTTTAACAAAACAACCTCTTTCAATTTTGTCATCCGCGGTTTAATCGACTAAATATAAGTAGCAATGTGCTATAGAAGTATTTTTTATTGAACGGTAATTTCTAAAATAGCCAGTTTCAGCCATTAAAGGATGCTTTATAATTTACATCGTATTAACCTTTTGTGTATAAAATGAAATTTAATTCATTGAATTGCTTGCGACAAACGGGCGCAAAATACGAGATCTAACACTTAAGCTAGCTTAACGTGGCAAGGGACTGTGTATGTTGGGTATAGCGAGTACGAATCAAAAAATAAATAAAAAATTTTTCAGCAAAAGTGAAGAATCAAGCTGCCGACATCACGGGACATAATTATTCGGTTCGTGTCGCGCAAAATGTGAACAGTAGAATGCGAACGTTCATCCAACAGTGAATGAAGTTTTAGGTGGTATTTTATGAAGATATTAATGTTGGTCAGATTGTAAGAACACCACCGTGATTGGAGAAATGTCAAGGTACTCAGGATATGACTAGGTAAAAGCTATGTCTGAACCCAGTTGGTCAAAAATAAATCCATCAACATCCTTCAAAATATGACAATTTTTGAGTTATACTGCAAAATTAATCATATTTTTCGAATATATTTCTCGAAATATGCTGAACACATTTTTTTCAGATAACATAGCGCTTAACTTTTTTTCTTTTTTTTTTCCATGTCCGCTCCCAATGTGGAGCATATGGTCTCATAATGGAGGTATCTTGACAGATTTTTTTTCTACGAGAACTGCTTGTCACTCAGTTGCTCAACCTCTCTTTTCTTTTTTCGAAGAGAGTAGGGATAGAAGGATAGGGCTATGACAGGACTAGTGGTTAGCTAATCGCTCTCGTTACGCCCCGTGAGGATGGGATTGGTGGGAGGGAGGACTCAGACTACGAACAGAAATCCATAAATCGATTGAAAGATTAATCTATGAAAACCGTCCGCACCGGGAATTGAACCCGAGACATCCGTAACCGTAGCCAGCGACGAAACCAACTGCGCCACGGACGCCGACAATAACGCTTAACAAACAGCAATATGTCATAACCCGCTAATTACAATCGGTGGGTTACGATACATTGCTGATTGTCTAGCGATACGGTTTATTTTAGGAGAGGAATGGTGTTAGTCTGATGTGGGTTTGATTTTAATTATTCAATTATCTCACTGAAAAGAGTGTTAAGTATATCAAAATCACGGAATTTCTTAAAATTTTACTACTGAAAAATCCCATCGATCTACAGCTTTTTGACACCTGTGGACCCGTATAAATAGGAAAAATATTTCGCAGACCGGTAGTGAATAAAAAAAACTATTATTTTTGAGGGTCCAAAATAAAAAAGCGACGATGCACCTGGCTTGGATATGTGGCTACGGAAGCCCCAGTGGAGACTGAGTCTTGCCTGTCTCTTTTACCAACCAGATGAATTCCGTCGCCCTAGTAGGCCGCAGATGACCACCGATAAGATGTTCTCAACGGAGCTACGGGACGCTGGGTTGAAACAAGAGGACTGGCAGGGGACAAATATGTGTGCTGGCCATATGCTCTCAATAGAGAGCGGATATGGTAATAAATCATATTTGAATTATTTTCTGTATTAGTTTGTAAATATTGTAGTGTTAAATATTTTTTTCAACAATAAATTTAAATAGGTAACCAAACAGGTAAAACTGAATATAAACCGGTACCCGGTCCGCGGACGACGGGTTGAAAAACGCTGATTCATACAGCATATACACTGATACATACGTAACTATGTATTTTTAATAAAAAATAATTTTATGTGTATGGAAAAATAAACATATTCTTAAAGTAATTTTCAAATAGACGAAACACGTATCACGCTTAGTACCAAACCAGTAGAATTACAACGTTATTAGTCAATTTTATATTTAAAATAAATACCCATAGAGTTACCGCTGAATCCATGAAAAATATTCTAATTCTCTAGCCTTTTAGGATAATAAAACAATATTGAAAAATAAACTAAAAATTAAATAAATTACTGTTCACATCGACTGCATAAAATTGCAATACAAAAAAGCGTTTTCTTAAAAAGATAAACTAGATATATGTATATTATATATATTTACAATAGTCGTTTCGGCGTTGCAATTAAGTCCAAATTTGCCATTTTAATTGAATCTACAAAAAATATGCAACGCGATTAATTTTGATTTCTCAGTCACGACGCGGCACATACTTGTACCTCCTCGTACCATTTGAATTTTCAATGAGAAATATGTTTCCTTAGGCTATTTTAAAAATAGATTCAATAAGCGCAAGAGATAGGTTGATAGTTGATAGTGTATAAAACTGTAAATATACACTTCGTTTGGGTGAGCAGCAGCTAGCCTGCCGAGATGGTGTCTTCTCGGATTCGCCGAGTTCACTTTCACTACGTAGAAAGTAGATTTAAATAATGATATTCATACATGTACAAGTGAGTATGTATATCATTGTCAATTCGCCACATTTAAGCGCTGAGGTTTTTAATATTAAAATTCAAGACGCTGCTATTCTGTGCGCATGTGTCTTTTTACTAAACATGTATGTTGTGCATTATGGTACATGAATACATACGGTGAACATATTCTCTGTATAAAATAATGGACAAAATCTATTTTATCTACTCGAACATATAATATACAATAGGTTTTGAATACACCCTTTACGTATCGAATTAAGGTTGAGCCCATGGTGGAAGGATAAAACTACAAGGTGAGATGCATCGTTGCTGTGAAAAATATGTGACGTCACAACGGGCGTATAGTAATTTTGAGTTGTTTGGAAATTTATCGAAAGGCATGATTTGCTTAGTGATCAAAATTGAAATATTTTTGGATTCTATTATAAAATATATATTACGATTATAGTTTATGTAACAGTTATTTTTATTTTTTTTGCAAACTTTTTTCTGGTTTCAATCCTTTATTTAAATCTTAATTCTTACATACATCCTAGGTCTAAAAAGTAATACTTACATTTTCAGGAACTAAGATATTATTACTTTCGTTTAAATGATATTTAAAAAAATGGTCTTCAAATAATACACTGATTTTTCTTAATCTCACTTTACTCACTCAATATAAAAAAGATTTTTTTATATGCCATGTCCACTCCCAATGTGGAGTATATGGTCTCTCAATGAAGATATCTCAAAAAAGGTTTTTCTACTATAACTGCTTGTTACTCAGATGGTCAACCTCTCGCTTTTTTCGAAAAGATCACGGATATACGGATATGGATAGGACAGGACTAGTGGTTAGCTTATCACTCCCGCTACTCCCCGTTTTAAGGATCGCATGGATGAGAGAAAATTTAATTAAGACATTACAAACACCCATGCCTTCCAACAGAAATCCATAAATAGATTGAAAAATCAATTCATGAAATAAATTCAATTCTGTCCGTACTGGGATTTGACCCCATGAGCACCGCAACCGAAGCCAACGACGTAGACCACTCGACCACGAATCCGACCCTTAGGAAAAGTAAATAACTTTTTTTTAAAAGATTTTTTTTGATGTTCCAGTTTTCATTGCACATTTCGGCATAGTTTTGCTTGGACAAGAATGTCTAAATGTTTTATTTTAAACTCTATCACACTATTTATTATATATATATATATATATATATATATATATATATGTTTCTCGTTAAAACCTGAATGAAATATTTATTACCTCTTCAAAACAGAGTCGCAAACAAAATACTTTTGACGTTTAAATATTGGCACGTTATGACACGTCTTTAAAAATAAAAATGGCGATTGTCAATTGTTTTACAGCTCACCTTGTAGTTCTATCCTTCCACCATGGGTTAAGCCTAAATAACAGTGACTAATGAAATTGCAACTCCGCAACAAGCAAAATCTTGTAAACTTCACACACAGTCAAGTAAAGTACGTAATATAATATAAAATCATCGGTATAATGGCAGATAACGTTAAGTTAAAAGACAGTATCGTAAGATTTTCAAATTATATCGGAATTAATTCTTTGCTTGTACCGTCGTATAGTGGCAGAAGACGTTAAGAAATAATCGACTTTTAAGAAAATCATGAAATTTAAGGATTTTTATTTTACATGCCTTATTAACCTAAACCACTTTATGATATTCGTTAATTGACTTAATTCATATCAATTTCTTAAAATTACGTCAAAAATACATGGAATATGGCTGAGCTTGTTTTCTCCGATATACGTCATAAAATCTATCTTACTGCATTCATAACTCAAAACATCGCCTTCTACCAGTTTGCTGACGACATACACGCGCACATCAACAACACCGGCGCCGTGCCGCTGGGAAGTGCGGTTGAAATTGCCGTTCATAATAATTTATATGGGACATGGTTCTACGCGTCTATCATAAATTCACAAAATAATAAATAAATTTAACGACTGTTCCTTTAAGTAAGGACTAATGGTCACCGTTAATTATTATTATATATATAACGAAATATCAGCGGAGTTAATTTTACGTGGGGTAAAATGTCCCCGTTAATTCAGCGAAGAACTGTCGAGTCTTATAAGTTTATTAAAGAGTCGACTACTTAAATTTGGGCCGTCATATCCGCTTTGTCGTTTATTTTTGGAAATCGATTATTAATTAAAAATGGTAACGGAAAAAGACATTCTTAGTATTGAAACACATATGTAGTTTTATGTTAAGACATAAAAAAATATTTAGAAAATTAAATTTCGTTTGTGTTTTCTTACTTATGAAGAAATTATGTATAGGTTTTTACACTTTCTGTAAAATTTCTTAATAATATGAGGTACATAGTCAACATTATATTCAAACATTATTGAACTAAAGGAATTTATTTAATATGTATATACATTATAAAAAATACAAATTATAATTTTATGGCTTTTGCAATGTAAAAAAACTTAGAAAATATGTCGACACCCGAAGCAATAAGCTTTTTTCAGTGGCATTCCCATTGGCAGGTGGTTCTAGACTTTGGAAGAACAAACAATTCGTTTTCACGATTCTTCGAAAAATGATAAGTCACATAAAGCTTGACATTTTCAAGAATGGCGAATTTCTCATTTTGGCCTTGTAGAAGCCGAAAGAAATATGTGGCCAGGTACATTTCTCTTTAAGAGTTCAAATTATTAAACGTGAGCATAGAAAATCAGTTGGATAAAGATACTAATAGTATCCTTACAACCTCAAATAGATATGTCTTCTAAACTTTCTCCACCAAGTTTAAATTTCAAATTTCTTGTGGGCCAAACAATCGACCCACTCTCAAGTGGACTTCGAATGAAGAGATAGACAATACAAACCCCGTTTCTTCGTTTAAAATTCAAAGGAAGTGCCATAGGGTTTAAGGAGTTTTGCATTTGGTAAATAAATTAACTGTATTTTCGAAGTTTATACTTATATTTTAAACACATGTTCGGAAAATCTTTGTCGGAGACTGCCATCACGACAGTATACCCGTAACATGAAAGGGAAATGCTGCGAGAATTAGCGTATGACTCTAATCTAATATTTATTTTTGTGGTGCCGCAGGAGTCATTTTTAAATGCAGATCAACAAGAAATCTATCGAGAAATTCTTCGGCGCAATAAGAAGACTGAAGGTGGGGTAATTTGTTTCTTTTAACATTATTATTAATTGATAGACTATATATTGTGGGTGTTACAAGAAGTATGGTCCACGACGATATTTTCAACTTTCAACCATATTTCAACATTAGCTAGCCAACGTCTAAATCAGTGCTCCGAAACCGGTGTGCCGCGAGACGATCTCAGGTGTGCCGCGGCGGAGTACGTCCAAAATGAGAAATATCTCTAAAAAAATATTAAAAAGAAGTATTATTTCAGTTTAAATTATTCTCGTTAAAGCCAATATTGTATTATTTTGATATTTAAGGGAATAAGTGTATTATTGTTTCCACGGACAGTGCAACTGTAGTGATGGTAAATAAAATGAGGTTTGTCACGTGTGTAAAACAAAAAGTCCTACCGTAGAAATAACATATTGCTGCATGTCTTGTGAAATATTGATGGCAAAAAATTCCCACTGGAATTATTACACAAAACAATGACTTAGTGTATCAAAATAATACACATTATCAAATCAATAGACATAAATACGCAACGGTTTAAGTGGCTTTTATTAAAAAAAATAAGCTAGATTTTCAAATTCATCAAATAAAACATTAATAATTTGTAAGTTTTACTTATGAAACCCACATATTTTGGCTTGTGGTATGCCGTGAAATATGGAGAATATTAGTGCGTAGATGTGTCGTGGGTGAGAAAAGATTGGGAAGCACTGGTCTAAATCACCTAATATAAGCATCCTCTATTTTGGACAAAGCTGGGTAAAAAATACTGTTTTGACAATTAAGAATTATCGGCATGCATTTTTAGCTTGCTGTGTTGCAGTTGTGTTACGGTTAGATTCACAGCGACCCAATAAAAATCTGAAATAGCTGTAAACGCAAGAATTTCCCATAATCTGGTAACAGTTCCTACCTACTTACCTACTTATTTATACGATCGTTTAGCCAGATAGCATTTATTTGATTCACGATGCTCATCCATCAGGCACAATTTTTTACAAAAGTTGATCGTTTACACGCGATGTGTTTTGTTTGCACAGACTTAAATGATATGCGAAACAGCCAGGCGTGCAATAATAACAATAGTTAATTAGCAATAAATTATGCAATTTTGTTGCCCAGCGCATACCTACAGAAAAGTCTTATAATAGATAACGAATAAGTTAAATAGATTTAATTTAAGACATCGACTGAGGGTGCTTGATGGAATTTCAATATCAAATTTGGATTATTGAGATTTTGTACACTTCCATGTATTTTGTCACTAACGACCCGGGTTTCGCCTTTCGGCATCTTCAGGCATTCGAGCACACGAATGGACTCGAATGCCTGAAGATGCCGAAAGGCGAAACCCGGGTCGTTAGTGACAAAATACATGGAAGTGTACAAAATCTCAATAATCCAAATTTAAATAGATTTGTTATTCTACGCACTTCGTACGTATTGTAGATTATTTTGTTATGTTCACATAACTTGCTTTTTTAAACGATAGGTTTGATTTCCGTTTCTCCGCGAAACATGTTAGTATATCATTTGCTACGCATTTAATTGACCTTGCTTTGAACTTCAAACCGATTTAAATCTACATGTTGATGTCAAAATGACTGACAGCAGGATTAATATTAATATTTTAACCAAAATTCATACTATAGAGAAAGATATGGTATGGTAGCACCTTGCTAGTAGTTTGGACGACAAATATTTTTTTATATTTCTGACAGTATCGTCTAACGTGTGTCATTAAGTATGATTCTTCTATGCCAGAAGTCTGCAACCTCTTAGACCAAAAGAGCCAAATGCGTGTAGCAAAACGGTTTAGAATTCTTTGGGGAGCCAAAAAAATATTTTTATATTGACTTATTTAGATTAATTCATTACATTTTATTGCGTATTTTTAATTAATTCAGTGAAGAAGGTTTACTAAAAAACACTAACGTAAATATTTGAAAGTTTTATTTTTTTAATGTTGAAATTAAAAATGTAGAGGAGGATCTTGATATAACTGACCGATGCGGGTGAGAGGGTGTCTGTTTAAGCAAAATGTTTTCTTTTACTAAGTAAATAAACGGTACAATAGAGGGCATGTGAAGTTTTCATAAATGGATTGAAAATATTATGTGATTTTAAACAATGATAAGCTAGATACGAAAATTTTAATTCACAGTAAAATTTTTGCTATCAAATTGCGATTTGCACAAGACGTTTGATGCACAAAACAGAACTAAAATGTCTGTGTAATTGAGTAGGTAGTTACTAAAAATGCGAAATAATGTTATGAATCTATGAAGTACTGCTGTCAGAAATAAAAAAATTTAACGCAGATGTTTATGAAGTCTGGACATGATCCAATAATTTGCTTTATATGCGGGCATCTCGATGATAAATTTCATCGGTGGTTTTCGCAAAAGTATTGATAGATTGATTGGATTGGCATTACGATTGTTTAATAATCGACATGCTTTTTTAAACCAACGATTTATATTGGATAGAGTGTTGAAGCGGAGCTCGAAGCAGGAGCTCAGATCAATGGGGTTTGGCCCGAAGCGCCTCGAATTTTTAGTGCTCAGCTGCTGCTCCGAAGATTGTCAATAATTAGTGGATTAAAAAAAATACTAATTATCGTTATTTTACCAATAAAAATAATTATATTTGTCATTTCGTAAAATTGGAATTATTTGAAAACATTGTCAGCAAGTGTGCCCAATACTCAAGCGAGTGTCGAGTGACTATTTTGTGACCTGAAATTATTAATAAGCGACAATTTAAGCAATCTGTGAAGGATGATTTCTGTCGGTAATTTTATTTTATAGAATCAATAGGTAATAACAAAAACTAATAAAGCTATGTTGAAACATTTTTTTTGCATACATTTGTACAAGTAAACAAAATTCCTAGCAAAACTTTTTACTCGGTGCACGGAGCGGAGGTAGATCAAGCACTTTGAGACCGGAGCGGAGCAATTCAGAGTGTTCCGCTCCGATCCTTTGATATATGATAAGTAACAAGCGCGTACAAGGGAAGATGTGGATGCCTAATAAACAGTAAAAAGGAATACTGTTTCAAAAAACGCGATGAAATTACTTTTTCATTTCGCACTAACGTTTCGAATCGTTCCTAACCTACGCTTTTTTTGCTTACATACTCGATATTATGAAAAATTTGCATCATTATTCTTACAATTTAAGAACCAGCGGTAGCAACAGGAGCTGCTCCGGCGAGGAGATGGTGGCACCCAATAACGAAATAACAATGGTGGAGATAGTGGATTGCGGGTACCTGCATCTATTATACCTACTTAGCCATCTGAAATAACTTATAAGAAGCAATTTGGTTCCAACTATTACGACTTTAATTTAAGACATCGACTGAGGGTGCTTGATGGAATTATTTGATTATGACTTTAGTTCTGCCATGTTTGTCAAACATTCATAATCCATTATGGAAAACCAATTGCTTTATGAACTATTGCCTGTCTTACTGGGTATAAGTAAGAAACGACGTTTTGACGATGACGGAATGTCGAAATAACTTTTCAGCAATTTTGGACAAGCACTGTTCAAATAAATACATATCTATTTTTTACCGTATGATAGCTCTAATAAATAAACACCAATGTATCAAATTAAGAATGCCAGGAAGATTGCAAATTTTAATATCATCAACGATAGCTTAGCAAATAAGCCAAGGTATTGTAGTTCCCTTGCGATATCTGCTCTCTTGTCGAGCACATGTACTTTGATAAATCGCCCCTATGTTAGGATGTATAAGGAAAATCACGAATAATTCAGGTCTGTGTGAATTATACCTGCATAAGTTTCTATATAATAGAGGTAAATTTGTAATCTACCTACAACTTTAATCTCTTAGCGGAAGTTCGTCTTCGATTGTTGAATTGCATTCGTAATTTAGTGTTTTATCGGTTGTAAATGCTGCTGTAATCGAGGCGTAAACCGGTTTTAATGACAGGTATAATTTGCCATACAATGAAACAATTACTTAACATTTACGAAGTTAATTTAAATGCGTATCTAAAATACAAACGGTTCGAGCAGGTGAACACGTGCGGCAAATTTATCACTAATTGGGTATCATTGTAAGCAGTAACACAACATCATGTGCAAATAATAATGTAATCAAATATTAGATAAAGTATGTAATACATGCAGACTGCCATTAATACAGGTTTGTTTGGCCTTACAATATAAGATAGAAAATGTCAATTCAATACAAGATAAACATCACTCTTCAAGGTTGGTGGTGTGTGCAATGAAAGATGTGTTCCAAGCGATGTTGCGGTACCGAATTTTGCACAAGTGGTATCGTTAATGTAAACATGCATTATTAGACTAATATATGTAATCTACAGTTGAGAACGTTTTTGCATCGACTAAAAGACATACAACGCTGTTTGTAAACAATTATGAAGCGATAGCACTACAGCTGTTGATAAAAATGTAAATAAAAGTTGTATTTGTTATTTACGGTTGTCATTAAATTTGACATATTCATCGGGACTGTTACAACAATAATTTATGGCAAGTGACTAACCTCTTTAATTTTCAGACGCCTCTCTCTCGCGATGGGATCTTTGTCTTCTCCTCTATTCACATCAGGATAGCGATTGCTCGGGGCCGGGGGCACCGTGATTACAGGGAACGCTTCCATAATGTCGTCGTCGATCTGTTCGCCTCCGACATTGTCGACTATGGGCATCTCGAGCAGGGCATTGCTCTCTTTGGGAGCCTCCAAAGACGGAGAAGGCACAGACGGTGGCATGTCAATATTGGGCCTCTCCAGTACTTTCAGCGCTTGATCCTCTTCGATCTTGGCTTGCAAGCGATCCCTGTCATCTAGAAAATGAGGATCGAGACCTTTATGGTCATTGTGACGTATGAGATTCGGTACGTCCCCGAGGTCGTTTTGGTGCGGAGGTGCCGGTATCAGCAGCTCGGGTCCGGCCTTCTGCATGTGTTGGTAAACTTTGTAAACACTGTTATTCACGGTACTGCTGGAGCTTCGAAACTCTGGCAGAAAGAAGAACGCTCCGAAACACACAACACCAAATGTCAAAAACACTAACAGTATCAAGTATTTCTCCCGGGGTCTGAATGACCTTCTGGAAAACGAAGGAACCGGAACGCCGTTGACGAAACGTTGATACGTCGGGATTATTCCCGTGGTCGTCATATTTACACGATAATCAGCCGCGATGTTTACGTCAACCCGAACTATCCGTCACTGACCGTCGCCATTAAAAATACACACTGAATATAGCCGCGAATCGAAATTCTGCGCAAGCCCCTTAGCGAACACATTTTGAAATGTTTTGATTACGGACATCTATGCAATCAATTTATAACGTTTACCATAATTTTCTTACCTGAGGTAAAAACTTTATCTTTTGTCCGCAGGGCCTTGCTGCCTAAATAAAGATAGAACCAATTTTATCATTGCCATAATAAGAAATTATCAAATTTCTTTTTTGTGTGAACCTTTTTTTATAGTAAAAATTTAAAACTACCTACGTAAAATGTAAATTTGAAAACTATCTCGTAAAAGTGGTTTAGTGGCTCTAGGGTATACAATGTATTTTTTGGTATGGTGATATTATATTACTTCAAAAATAGCAAAATTTCGAAACCCACAAACTAATTTTTAACAGGAGACAAAACATTTCAATACAATGTAATTAGTGGTAAATGTTTTAATATATTCTTTCTTTTAATAATGCATGCGCTATTTATTTTTAGTATCATATTTTCACTTTAAAATTACAAAATATTGTTATTTGAATTAGCTGTGCGACACTAAATTAATACTGATTTAAATTTGAGTTATTGAGATTTTGTATTGAATATTGTTTGTTTTGTTTTGATATTGAAATTTTATCAAGCACCCTCAGTCGATGTCTTAAATTATATAAATTAATACTGATTTACTTTTACAGATTGGATGTTTTTGACTTTTGATTCTCCAGATTCTCATGATCATAAAAAGAATTTTTAAGGAGAAGAAAGCCCATCCCCATTCTTTGATAAAGAGAGATGGAGAGACTGAATAGCATTTAGATTTGGTTGAACAATTTCTATTGAAATATGTTTCATTACAAGTCCTAATTGGGAGCGAGATGGCTTAAAAGAATGTTTGAATACATACAACTATCATTCAACAATAGTTTTACAAAATGAGTCATAAATGGATCCCTTATAGCTAGAGATAACAATATATAATTGGCTGTATTTATCTATCTATCTGTAATGAAGCACACGCGCACACATTCTCTCTCGAAAGGTTATTCTTTTATTTCTCATTCTTGCAAATTTATTTTAAATTGAACCAGCATAATTATTTTTATTCACATGCGTTTTTGTTTAATTGTTATTTAATGCATCAAATCGCAAAGCCCAGAATGAAGATTTTATCCATTTTACTTTGGTTTTTAAATTCAGTAAAACCTGCTATAAGTGTGCAATATCTGCGGACCTATTTAATTTAACTATTTTATATACCCCTTTATTTTTTTAGTATTTATTATGAATGTCTGAAATATTCAAAATTCAATTAAATTTACTTGGACCTTGACTTCAACGAGATGGCATCGGAGGTAGTGAAGTCATATTCAAGAAAGCTTGTCCAATGAAGAACACTCGGACAAAAAAAAGGAAAACTCAATCCATACAACTTGAACAAAAGATGATGTCATGAGTACATTGTAGACCTAAATACGCTTTTTAATTAGCATTGATGATTTACAAGATGAAACCTTCAAATCAATTAATAGTAATGGCAAAAGTTTTTCCCTCAGCGCCAGTCACATAACTTTAAGGTAAAGAAAGAATTAATATACGTAACCAAAAGATATGTCCAAAGCCAACGTGCATGAGTTTTGAATAAAATAATATTTAAAACTTTTCAATACACCCATTCTATCTTTTCCCAATGCCCAATATTTACATTTTGTAAACATTTTTTAGTCTCGGCATTAACATAAAAGTGAGGTTTTATTGTATATCGTAGGATATACATTTCAGCCATCAAATATTATTAAGTATTCTATAACTCAGTGATATCTTTTATGATATTATAACCTCATTTTTCACAAGCTGGTTTTGAGACTACTTTTATAAAACAAGTTGACAGAAAATCCTTCAAAAACACTTACTTTATTTCGAAGTAGTTCTTTATTATGTAAAAAATATTTTCCATTACACGTAATTAATAATTATATCATACAACAAAATTATAATTAAAAAATAGATTCATTTATAAAACTTTTTATAAAACATATTGAGATCACACGCGCACTATATTCGCATATTTCTTTCTTAATTGCTATGTTATATCTCATTTCACTTTATTATTCCACAATAGTATATGTACAAATATATTACAAAACATTTTTATGTGTTTCTTATAAAAATAATAATTGACAATTATGAAAATAACCTCAAGGAGTGATAATAATTTACACATTGTTGTTGTATTTTTTTACAATTTGTAGATAAATTAAATTCTTGGTCAATGAGCATAATGTAATGCTTCTTAATTTTTGATTATTAATCATCAAACCTTATAATAAATTGAATTTGTACTTTAGTTTAAATAATATCATGTTGAATATTATAATGTCCTCGGCTTAAACCTTGACATATAAAAGTCACAATCTACACAATACATTGCTGGAGGATTAACCTGTTTCTTTCGACACAGGTTACATGGATTTTTGACATTATTGTTGTTCAAATTCACATTGTTCATGCCGTTATTGACACAATTGTTCAAATTCGCATTGATCATAGCACTATTGACACAATTATTCATATTTATATTATTATTATTAACTACACTATTCACAGGAGCAGGATGATTTGACATCATCGTGTTCTGCAAGTTGTTGGCTTGATTTAGCCCGTTTCCTCCGTTGACAGGATTCATCGCCATGTTGTTTACCATGTTCTTCGTTAGAAGAGGTGAATCCGACGAGCCGCTTTTTGTTCCGGCTTCGAAAGAAACGGATTTCTTCGGTGGCTGTTTCATTATCGGCGGATGCTGATACGGTGATATCTTTGCAGGTACACTTTGATAGGAAGGGTTGAATTGTCCATTCATATTGGATTGATCTACGCTGTAGCCTTGCTGGTAAGGATATTGAGCCTGTCTAATATCTTGGCCATTATACTGGGGATATAATTTTGTGTGTTCGGGAGAATTAGGCTGCAAACTTTTTTGAACTGGTAAATTGTGATTTTGTGGTTGAGTCTCTTGAGTGTAGTGCTGCGGTAGTCTTTGATAGACTGCAGAATTATTAGCGTTAATTGTGTGATTTGTTTGGCTATCAGCGCCGTGTAAGTATGGAACCCTTTGGTAAGGACAATTGTAAGCTGTCTGTGCGTTTTGTTGATAATTATTGTTTATGGCATTTGGATTATAAGCAGAATTCATTGGGTTTTGATTATATGCGTCTTGTGGTTTTAACTGTTGAGTGGCATTTGTTACATATTTAGACCGATTATAGTCGCTATCGTAATTGTGAACGCCGTTCATATTGGCTGGGTCGATAGGATGTGTCTGTGCAGGATTAGGAACATGTTGATATGGAGTGTTATTAACAATCTGCTGTGCGGGTGATGTATTATTGAAAGGTGGCGATTGGTATGTCCCCTGATATGGTTGTGTTCTGTTGATAGGGAAATACATTGAGTTCTGTGTCTGTTGGTATGTATTGCTATTATTCGCTGCAGGGTATGCGTTCGGAATCTGTCTAGGTGCAGATGTTTGTTGCGCGGTTGGATATTGTCCATTTTGTGTGTTGTATGTCTGAGGCTGAATATTATTGGCAGGCAAATGAGAAAATTGATTAACTTGCTGATTGTTCGCAATGATATTGGTGTTGGCAACAGGAAAGCTCTGATAGACTTGATTCTGTTGAAGCGGTTTGGTTAATGGCCTTTGATTTAATGTGTAAGCGTTATTGTTTTGGGCGGGCATGGGAGGCGATTGATATATGCTATTGGATGGTATTTGATGAGCCGAATTGATTCCGTTAGTGAGATGCTGATAAGCTGCGCTATTAGTGACACGAGGTTGTTGAATCGGCATCGGTTGAACCATTTCAGCCGATTTGAATTCGTCCAAATCCTCTGTTGGTATCGGTTGATACACGGCTGGCATTTTTGCATATTCGACAGAACCATTCATATTATCAAGACGATAATTTGAATTTTGAGAAATGCCAGAAATATTTGACTTCTGGCTCTCGATAGAATCCTGTCTTTGGAGAGAAGGTTTTTCTCCTTGAAGCGGCAGAGTGATCGTTTCAGGTTTATTGCGAGCCGACTTGAGAACTCTTTCAAGAATCGGATTGGGAATATAACTATCGTCTTCTTGGTCTTCGGCTGTAGCCACTAAGATAACCTGGTCGCAGAAAGACACAGACTTCTTTTTTGTGCGTAGAATGTTATCAACTTTTGATTCAATGCTGTTCAAGGTGTCGGTGGAACAACTGTGCTGTGAATTCTGACTGAGTTGGCGATTCACAGCCGCATTTAGCATTTCTACTTCACGCATTTCTTCTTCCATTTGACTCTTTCCAATTGACGACTCAGATGATCTTCTGCTGTTAGAATAATCGCTCACATATGTATTTAATGATTCATTATTCAACATGTTGTATGGAGAAGAATTAATTTGATTATTTCGCCTCATGTCTCCTTGCGAGTTGTTGTAAAGAGACACTTTATCAGCAAGCTTTATCGGATTTTGGTCGACATCACTGACATTTATTGGAGACATAACGTATTCAAATCGAGATGCAAGATTTTTTACTAAGCTTACATTTTCAATTTCTTGCTGAGCATTTCTCACTGCAGATAACGTTTGAGGTTGATTATTCATAGGTGGAGCCTGTCGCATATTATTTTCCATCAAATTATTGGATGGTCTTTGAATATCTGAAGGGCCTGTCTTTTTCAATTTTAGCGCAGCCTGCTTGGCTTGCAACTCTTTCAGCCAAGTCTCTCCGGAAGATCGGGAACCTTCCTCGGAACTATTTTTCCTCCCAAAGGAATCTTGAGATAAAATCTGTTGCCGTTTCTGTTGCAACTGAGCTAACAGACCAGACGCCTGCTGTTCGATTTCATCAGATACTTGGCGGGAATGATTTATGTTGGGGTTGGACGGACTGTCCAGTGGAGGCGGAGGAGGAGGGAAATCTTCACTCGCCTGTCTGGAATGGATTGATGAGGCCGGAGGGCTCGGGTATGGCGGCAGAAGGTCCATGTTGGGAACTCTGATTCCTATGCAATCCACCTCATCAATGCCATCATCAAACGCAGCAGTCAGATTTTGTATGTGTGATTGATTTATCGGTAATGTATTCATCACAGTCTCCTGTTTGATTGGACTTCTCTCTTGATGGACATCAGCTTTTGTTATAACTGTGTGATAATTAGTAACTGCTGGTTGAGCAGTTGTCATGCCACATGCTTCATACAGTGTTCCATGATTGTAAGTCATTTCTTTCATTCTCGGAGGCTGCACATAATTTTTATTATTTTCGTTATACGACGGCAAAAATGGCAACGATTGTGGTTCACGGTCAAAACCTCCAAATGAAGCATCTTGTGCTTGAATATCTTGATTCATTTGATAATTCTGCTGATGGAAGTAATTTGTTTGCACCTCATTAGGGAGAGGATAAGGAGGCCGGTCCGCAAGATCGTGGTTGACTTCAATTCCATGCTTAGACCCGCTAAGCTGGGAAGAAGTCCTCAATGGTGGCGGCGGAGGAACCTTGGCGATGGTTAACATTTTTCCTGCACTTCCATGGAAACTTTTTCTCATCAATTTGCTCCTCTCCAAATTGGGATTCGTAGTGTTACCGGAGTATTCTAAATGGCCTTCAGACAAGTACCCGCTCATACCGGAGAGGTTTTTATCTGTTCCTTTCAAGCCCACTCCACTATCGTCGACTGAGCTTTGAGTTTTAGTATCGATATCTGATTTCTTACCCACGTCAGGATTGCCTTCAGTCAGATCAGGCATCGATCTATTCTTCCGTCTTATTAAACCACCCATCAGTAACTTTCTACGAATTTTGTGCTGCTTTTTGCCTGGCTTAGAATCTTTTTCACCTTTCTTATCATCTTTCTCTTCTTTTGTTTTTTCTCGTTTCAAGGTGTCTTTAGCATTAGCTAATGATTCTGGCGCAATAGATAAATCCTTCGACATTTTACTTCTGTCTTCACTTCGGGATCGTTTTTCTTTACTTTTATCATCGTCCTTATTTTTAGATCTGCCAAATATGCTACGGCTTTCCCTGTTGGGTCTATCATAAATCATATATTCTTCATCTTCGATTGCATTAGATGGCTGAGGTGACTTTTTTAAAGTGGACTTCTTCTTTGGTAAAGTCGCATAAATTTCAATGCTCTTTGTAGGGCTTGGCTTTTCTACAACCGGAGCAGGTGCGATGAGCAATTCTTTGCTGTTTTGTCGAGAGTGGTTACCTTTATCTCTAGAGTTCTGTCTGGAATGTCGAGCACTCGAATTGCTTCCTTCTCTAGTGTGTCTGATGTCAGGAACACCGGAATCTTTCTCGTTGAATCCTTGCTCTTGAAGCATTCTCCTGTGAAGACTCCTCGCTCGCATAATGCAAGTGTTGTGCTTCATTCTTGCGAAAGTCATTGTGTTAGGATTGTTGTAAGGAGCATCCATTGCCGCTCTGGCTTTAGTGGCTGCAGCATTGCACAATACCAACGCTGTTTCCAAATCGTGAGCGTCTTCTGTCTGACGCGATTTATCTAAAAGCTGATCCGCTTCCAGACATAGCCTTTCACAGTCATCTTGAGAAATCTGAGGTTTTCCAAAAGGCCTTACTTGTGGCTGATATTCCGGTATCTGCGCCAACTGTAAGTTATGTTTGAGAACTTGTTGCAACGGAAGACTATCAGTCGATGACAGAGAATAAGAATCATATCCTGCATCATATCGACCACTGCTGCCGCTACTCAATTCTCCTTTTCTGGTCGGACTTCCTGGCACACTTCCGTTTCGGGGTTGAATTTTGCCCACCAGATACAGATACGGATTTTCCAATGTAGTGGAAGAAGACGAGGATGTACTATTTCTGTCTCCGCTCCAATTCCCAGAGTCTCTTCTTCTTGGGACATTTAACAGATCAGACAGGAACATGTCTCCTACGATATTTGCTGTGGTTGAACCAGTACTCAAACTTCTGTGCAATTGCATTTGCTGTTTCTTTGCATTCTGTGCATTCAAAACAGTTTCAACGGTTTTTCGACTAATGTAGTCGGATTCTTTTCCTTTATCACCGTCGACTGCATCGATATCACAAGATTGTTGCTGTTGTTTTGCGAACAAGTTATCTTGGATGACGGCCAAGTTTTGGTATTCATTATATGGCCGATTGATTGGAGGTCTGTTCTGTGTAAAGACGTGGGTGTCCGGATTCGGAGTGATGGCACGGCGAGTGTTTCCTATGTTAGGCTTCTCAGGACTCGGAGTGACCGATCTCCTGAGAGTATTTTGAGGCGGAGCGTTACCTACTCCGAGATTCGGGAACGGAATTACTGCCGTAGGTGCACTTTCCGTATTGCACGGGGTCCCATTCGGTGTGGCGTACAATAAAAGAAGCGGTTGATATCTTCCTCGCCGACATTTCTCAACGACTTGGTCCCATCTTGGACCGACCTCCTTGACGGTGGCGTCGTCGAAATATATCCACAGTCGCAATTTCGTGTGGAAGAAGAACGTGGAGTAGTGTTTTCCGTAATATGTCACTACACCTACGAGGTTATGGACGGTTTGCGACGCCCAGTGTTGGTCGACAACGCTGTGGAAGATGTCCTGGAGGGTGAGGGTCGTTCCGACTGTGCTGAAGACGTCCATGATGTGCTCCAGCGTCGGTCGTTCGGAATCCCAGACAACTCCGACGGACACGATTTCAGGCCTGTTCATCAGAGAGCGGCATATTTGGGTCTTTGCTCCACACGAGCTCTGAAATATGGAAAGAGAATTTATAAGTTTATGGAGAATCGTTGAATTAGTGAACTAAAACTAAAAGAATCGACTATAATACTCTCTATAATTTAACATCATTGATTCTTTAACATAATTCTTTTTAACTATTGTGTTATATTTTATATCTCGTGTTGCAGATATTTGAATATATTTATCCAGTTTGCATTGATGGGGCTAATCAAAAGGAATGTAAATGACACTTATTCAATCTCAAATTGCTATCTTGAAACATTCATGAAAAATCTAAACCTTTCCGAGAGTACTGAGGTCGGTCTTCTCGTAAAGGAATAAGAATGTCGTTGAAATCTAGTGTATATTTAGGTCAATGTTTAATACTTACAGGGCAATCTCGTATATCTCCCATGCCGCCAGCCCTCTTGAGCAGGTCGCCGAAGTTTTCGGTGTTTTGTCCGCAGGATGCCGGGTTCAATCCGTTTTGTCGAGCTTGTGTCGTCAGAGCGGATGCTGATACGTAGTGTACCATCTGAAAATAATAATATGATAAATTCCAATCTCAAAACAATTTCTACTGTCAAAAATAGACCGAGCTTTTTTTGTTGCAGTACTTGATTGCACACAATTTACCACTGCATCTTGGGAGCTATGCATTTTGATAGATGGAATTATTACGAAAAAAAACTAATCACAATATTAATGTTTTTCATTACGTTATTACGACTACAATAAGGTTGAATCAGCTGAACCGTTTTGGGAAATAGTTCAGTAGTACAGTTATTGTGGTTGGTAATGTGTGATAAAGCCCATTTCTATATAATTATATGTTACATGTCCAACGAAAGACCCAAACCGGTTACATCTGCTCTAACAGTAAGTACTACCCGGCAGCAAGTAGTATTCTATTTTTTTCTATGGAGTCAGCGGTAACTCTGTGGAAATTTATTGTTAAAATTAAATTAAAATTTATAACTTTGTTATTCCACTGATGGCGTTATTATTTAAAAAAGATCTTCAGACTAACTATATCGCAAGGTTTTTTATTTCTAAGGTTAACAGTGATTCTGATTCTCAATTTAAAAATGAACGGTGGGTGGATTTATTTCCTTCTACTGGACGTGCGATTGTTATCGTTTTTGTCTTACCCCATCCATCCCCACATTCAGTAGAAGGAAATAAACCCACCCCATCTTTCATTTTTAAGTTGAGAATCTTTATTTACTTAATTACTTAATACTTACTTAATTACTTAAATGAGCTTGCGATATAATTAGTGTGACGATGCTTCTTAAAGAAAGGAAACACGTGTTACATTTAGTATCAGAGCTAGTGGAATATAGTATAGGAATTGGGTTATAAATTTTAATTTTATTGCAATAATATTCTTAATTAATTTCGATATACAAAATCAGAAACCATATTAGAATTATCAGGCGCCAATCAAGAATGGTAATATTTCTCATACTGATTGACAGAAACTGATAGATCCTATTAAAATGAATTAATTTACATTTGTCGAATATATTTACATAAAATGTTTATTTTTTACATTCTGTGTTACGCATTTACTACACTTAATTCTCAACATTCCTAGTAAGTAAGTGTGTAAATGTATTTAATAGTATGTAACAACATCCATTGATTATGGAGATTTCTAATCGAGAAATAAAATCGTCGACAAGTCCAATACAATCGCCTCCACACATTCGTAAAGTAATTTAATACCAACAAACATTATTTATCATCTGTGTTGCAAAATGTTAAAATTCAAGGCAAATCACTCTTACTTATTGAAAATTTAAGATATTGTTAACATTTACGACGCATAAACGTATAAAATTACAGCATTGACGTGCTCAAAAGATCATTGAAAGGGGTGGGGTAAAACAAACGTAATCCCCCAAGGACATTTCAACTATTAATAAAATATTTAAAAGAAAACCATTAATGCGCATATTTATCAACAAACTTGTTAAAAAATTGGATTTTGGATGTTCCTGACGGAAAAAATTCTTCATTTCCAATTTGGAATGTTTGTGCTGTTTACTTTCAATGTTAATTACCTAAAATTTGCAACTTTATTGTGAAATTTTCCCATTTGCTAATTCTATTAATGAATATTTATGAATTATTTTTAAAGACATTACATTTTTCCCACATAATTGACTTATGATTTGATTTAATATTAGTAGTTATTGGTTTGTAAGATGTCCTTAACATTATAATTGTAGACTATTTAATTTCGTCTATGTATAATTGTAAATCTGGCCATAATTATTGAAGAAATATTTTGATATAATTTGTAACACTCAATTACATATGAACTATCTTGTTAAGATCTATATTTTATCACATTATAATGCTCGCGATGAACGAAACCGTTTTGATCATTATAAGAGTATGGAAGTAGTTCAAAGCAAATTGTGTTTTATTTTTTAAATGTCTTTACACCAAGAATTGACAGTTAATACTTTAATGGTAAACAAAATATGTGTAATTTAGAAAAATGTGTAATTTTCGAAATGAAAAATGCCTAGAAGCAAAGCTCCATAATGGCAGCCTTACTAATGAAGTTTCGCATGAATCACGGGTTCGAATGTCTGAATGGATATTTGCATGGATTAATTATTATTTTTCTTAGCATACGTATGTGTATGATGTTTTAACCTGTTTTTACCCAACCCGGTTAATCTCAACCTACTTGAGTAACTGACTTACAATCATTTCCCGTTAAATACATGACATTCACATACTTCATAGAAACTGAGAATTCTAGCGATGCATTAAAATAACGTATAGTGCTCAGCCAGAGTCGGTTCTGGCGGGCGCGGCGCTTGAAACTGCATGCTATGCATTTCAGTTTCAGGCTCCTCGCCTGCCCCACTGTCGCGCATTGACTCTGGCCGAGCGCTTAACATCGAATTTATACATACTAAGTAAAGTAAAATTTCTTTACTTTTAACAAAGATTCTTCCAGAAATCATCGATTCAATTATGTACATTTCATAAATTTACTATATCTATTAACATCACAGTAGATAATGTTTACATTTATTCGGTCTAAAGTTGCTTCTCAATCAATCGAAACACGTGGCACAAAAATAGTAGTCAGTTTAATAATTTTAATCATAAATACTTATAATATTTTTCTATGCCGTAGCAACAACGTGCAATAACAATACGCTATCTCATCACTAAACATCAACAATATCGCAAATCTGTAAATTTGCTTAAAAAAAGCTTTGCCCCTAGAAAGCGTATGGCAAACGAAGCACGCCATTGTATATAATAAAGAATGTTTTAAAAGCTCCCGGGGTTGTTCCTTCAATAATAAGCAATACGTGACTAGACAATCGAATTGACCATTTAATCATTTCATTGAAACCAAAGTTTTTATTGTAGACAGAGAATACGCAGAAACACCATACGGCGGCATTTCTACTAGTATTGTAAAGTAAGGATACAACGGTGATAATTCTAATTGATAATGGACGCTTATACAAATAAAGATTTAATTCTGTTGTTCACAAAACGTGCCGCGTGGATATATCAGAAGGGTGCCACATTTGTTTTGTCGTAGTTCTAAATGTAGATTAAAAAATTGTTGGATTTTTTTGTGAGATGTTTTCCACAAAAAAGCAACATCTGATTATAAAATTTGATTTGTTTATATTTTTTTACACTTCATAAGTGTTGTCACTTACAGTTTTGCAACTACATTCGCATGCACTGGTATCTTTTGGTATCTACTGGTATCCAGGTGCATGGATAAACTCCAACTGACAGTTAGTAAATAGTTTGTATCGTTTATATAATAGAAACAAATTATTATCACTACATAATTTAAGGAACTATATCGATGTGATTATAGATATTTAATAAAATAATATCTAACAATATTATTGAATGAGTAAAAATGGTAAAGTGTGCCATTTTTAAGAAGGTTGTCAGTGAAAACACCTGGAATATGAAAACACATTTTCACTACGATGTTCGATGAATTGAGGAAATTTTATCAGATTTAAATTACAGTTTTTATATTAACATTGATCTGTTTAAAATCTCCGTATCAGTTTTAAATTTAAATTATTACATTGATAACTGATAACCGACTGCATTCCCGCTTATTTCAGGCCAAGAATTGTTAATGTTATTTAATTTTCCAACAGATGGTGTTAGCATTCTTATTGATTTTAATAATTAATTCATTGCTGTATAATTTTGCAAAGGTAGCAATTCCAACAATCTAATAATAATTTGTGTACGTCAAATATTCCTTTAATGACGACACGTTCAAAAACATTCAACAAACGTGCTAAAATACACATTTAAAATGTATATGTGCGAAAGGTCTGGTAACAGATTAAATTGCAGCTTCTCTTTTAAAAAGCACGTATCTTTTGCGGTACATATTCAATTAATAAATTTGTCATTTATTTGGGCGAGACTTGAATTACAATAAGAACACTTTTTTTAATTCGTCGATTTTTTCGTGGGAAGGTGAATGTCGACAATTGAATTATAAGTAACGTTTGTATCAAGTAACCCCAGTCTCAATATTGTTCTAGGATATTTGATACGGCAATACTGAAACAAAGATTTAAAATTTTAACGCAAGGTGATAAAAAATACACACGTACATACTTTTTTTTTTGTTTTTACGAGAGAATTTTATTACGTAGTATTGGGCGTGTAATAAAACTTTTTTACTACCACCATTACAGAGTTAATAAAATATAATCATGCCTATATTTGGAAGCCATCATTTTTGTTTTTAATTACTATTTTACAATAATTTAAAAAACAAATCTTCGTTTTTACGTGAACGAGTTACAATAACAGTTTAGTTTGAGTTAAAATCATTTACCTAGCATATAAGTGGAGATTCCTATTCCATATTTAAGGGTAATGAGATCATGTCATTTTAGAACAAACATGAAGTAAGCTACAGGAGGTGTCACCTCAAAGCGAAATTTGATCATCACGCTGATATGTATGGGAAATAAATTTTGTTTGACTATCCATATTTACTTTAATCTGTAGAGCATTCGATCGTATCAATATACAAATAATTTAGTCAGAAAACGACACAAAAGATGTTTATGCAAGGTTGAGAAAAATAAGGGTTATTTATATACTGCAACTGAATTTATATGTATATCAAATGAGGGTCCAACAAAGGCAAGATCAATAGAGAAACTCAAAAACTCTCATGTAGCATCAATTTGATTTATAAACACTGATGATGACATTAAGTTTCTTTCGATTTTACAAAAAATGACCATGTAGAGAAAATCAATTAAAATTCATTGTACGTCGTATGGTGCATCGTCAGCATATTATATAATAGCCTACCTTTGCTATGTAAGTAGTCTTTCGTTGACATTATAATATATAACTTGATGAATACAAATAATTGATGACGGGCGTTTTGGAGGTCATGCACTCGATTTCAAGTGATTTAAAAGACGTAATCGTTAATTTTTTCTATAATTCACACAACATAAACATTGGAAACCGTATGCATCTATTTCTATGTAACTGTTGGCTGAAGTACTTGTCACAGTTTTTAATTACGGTGTAGAGAGAAATCATGAACTATAAATATTGAAAAATGCATATAATTTGAATACAGAAAAAGCGCTCGCGGTACGCAAAATAGTATGACCGAATGATCCAACCATTCTGGTCAATGCTAAACGTTCATTGTTAGAATGAAACGGACAAAAAATTGTGACAGAACGATTTATTCATATAAGATTATGTGTCTTCTACCTGTCGGTAAAAATTACTGTCTTTTGAACCATTAATTACTTCACTAATTGTTTCACAAGCCAGTTAATACTGATCTCGAAATAGACGATGCATTTGCCTAGGAATAAAGATGAAGGGTGGAAAGAAGCCAAGAGCTTTGTTGGATATAAATATTAAATACACAACAAACAACAAATAAACAGTTGAAGCAAAATATCGGCCATGCGTTGTTATATTAATTTGATATGGATAGAAAATGAAAGATGACCCTGGAAGAAGTCAAGACAATCTCACGGTTTTGGAACTGATGGATAGAACTGATTGATGATTATGATAAAATTAATCAAAATTCAGTGAAGCATAAGACAGTGCACGTTGAGCATGTGTAAGTTAACACCTTTGATGCGTAGGTATAGCGTGCGTGCGTTATTTAACATGCTGAGAGCGAAAGAGTGGGTTGACTGCGAGGGACAAGTGGCGACTTTTGACGCGGCCGATTCCATTTACATAATGGCCACGGAAGAAAAGTCGAGCTTAATCTCCGTAAAAGGTTTTGTCTTTTGGCGCCTGCGCACCCGCGGTCTAAGTCTGGTAAATGTCCATTGACGCGACTGCTTGCGGGGGCCATTAATTGCCGGTATTACGATAATTAATTACACTCATAATTCTGCCTTTTTATGACCAAAGAGACGCAATCAAAATGACATCGAATCTATCATCGGTCACCACCTGCTTATACCACGCAATTTCTTTCAGCGTACGGTAAAATACTTTTTTAATTATCAATCCGCATGCAATGAAAGAATTCATAAAGTTTCGAAAACTCTTCACTATTATCTAAACATGCATTGGGTTAAAGAATTTTATGAAAATTGGTTACAAATCACTCACTCTTATCTCGTTTCCACATTATTTATAAATAATGAAATTAATAGTCTACTTTTTCTACAATTACCTAAGATCAATTAGTAACTATCTCAACAATTCAAATTTAATAACTATCTCTTTTTGTCACGTTTTATCAATTTAATTAATTTTAATTTATTACACAATTACATAACAAATATAATGCAAAAAAATAGATTTCATTAAGCTTTCCAAATGAGCCCTCTTTAAATCACAGGAAATCAGTGCCACTGATCTCGGTATTAAATTAGTTAAGTCCGGCGTGGGCCACTAGTCATGGAGGACAAGTACGTAGGAGGTTCTTCCCCCGAAATCGAATTGCCAACACTTGACACCACCTTCCGTGGGTGTTGGTCAAATAAGGAAAACTTACGAATGTAATTGTTCAAGATGGCTGCACCGCTGTTTATAAATACCTATTTTAGGCATCGTTACGTATTCTTATACAAAGTTTTTATGCTAATTTGAAATGACAATACAAAATTAAATCGAGCCATTTATAAACAACAAAAACAATGAACAGGTGTTCATATTATATGTATTGATTATAATTATAATTGTATTGTTTATTATTATTCTTTGGTGAAATATCATTAAAAGATACCATGAAAATACATGTATAATAGATATTCAAAATTTTATTTACACTTCGGGACTGGTTTTGCTCAACTGCTAATAATATTTATCTGAATGTTATGATTGAAATAACGTTTCGGTTCCTAATGGAGTATTTCATTTACAAATACCTGCTGGATGACTGGTTGTTAGTTCGTTATGAAGATATTAGGTAAGACAAAACGAAGATACGTTATTGGAGGTCTACTGTATTTACATTAAATACTCCAATACTACACACTTTTTATTGTTTTTAGTGTAGGTTATTCTATACCTACGTGCCCTTTCAAATCTTTGTGTCCCTTTTAATCACAATTTAATTTAAACCTAACGCTATTTATCATAAATAATTTTTATAAATATCCAGTGGCGGATTAATCACTTCACATTAAAATGTGGGGGCCCGGATAACATAAAAGCGTCGCAAAATTATTCGATATTTTCAGCATACATGAATAAATTTCTTTATTTGTTATCTCTTGTAAGTATTGTATGTATATCTCATTAGTTATGTCAAAGCTGTTATTCTCAAAGCACTAATTGAAAAACATTTTATTAATTATTTACTCAAAAGAAATAATTGTTGCAATGTTACTAGAATTAAAAATACGTGACACGTGACCATAAACTATTTTTGAGACCCAAAGATTCAAGTCTCTCATGCGTTTTTGAGGTAATCTACTACTGTAAATAGCTATATTCAATTACATATCTTCGGCTTAACTAGCAAACTGCGTATGTCCATTTCAGCATCATGTTCAGGAGAGTTTTAAATCTCAATAAATTCATTTTTAACCAACGTTATTTTTGAATTTCACATAACATTATTCATAAAATATTTGTAAAATTCGTAGAATAACATTGGTTGAAAACTGAATTTATTTAGTTTTAAAACTTTAATGAACATTTTGTTGAAATGTAGATAAGTACGCAATTTGCTAGTTAAACCGACGATATATTTTTAATCAGTTTTAAATTATTATTTGCTGAGCGCAACTAGCCCTGGTAAAATTATATTTTTAAAAAATGTAATAAAAGTGGCTATTATATATGAATTCACAGTACGTTATTATTAAGATAAAACCAAATACAGAATTTTAAAAATACAGTCAATACAAGGAATTCATTATTCAAGAATGTGACTTCAGATGTGACATTGAATGATGGACATTGGAATATTGCAGTCGATAACAAAATCTCCTTTAATTTGCATGTGTATTTGCTACTTCCTTCAATGTAGATATCAGTTTTATTTTTAACTGATTATTAATGTCTGCTAATGTTTCTTGGTAGATAATATAAATAAATAATATCATAGTGACATGCTTTGTTTTACAGTAAACAAAAGTGATTGTTTTATTACGATTTTTAATGAAGGATGCTTCCTTATTGTTGGCTTTATCAATATTATATATTTATTGTTTCGAACAATAACGAATAAACTGTTAACAATACTGTTGGGTTGAATTAATATTGATAAACTTTATTACCAACACAATGAACTAGTACAAAATTAAAATTGATAACTTAGTTATTCCACTGGCTGCGTTACTAAATGCGACACGTATTTCGCTTCTTTAAGAAGCATCTTCAGGCTAATTATATTGTAAACAGTGACTCTAATTCTCGACGTAAACGTGAATGTGGGGGTGGGTTTATTGAATTCTTCGTACTCGATTTTAATTTTGTATTGTATGAATTTCCACAAAGTTACCACCGAATCCATTGAAAATGTACAATGAACTAGTCTTGTTAATAATAAATTGATAGGTTAATTGTTAAAAAGTTATTTAATTCAACGTTAAAAAATGTTTAATATTTTTATTGTAAATATACATTTTTTTCCTTGTTCGCTCCCAATGTGGAGCATATTATGGTCTCCTAATGAAGGTATCTCAACAGAGTTTTTTCTATGATAACTGTTTGTTACTCAGTTGCTCAACCCCCCTTTATCGAAGAGAGTATCAATAGAATGATATTGATAGACAGGACTAGTAGTTAGCTAATCACTCTCGCTACGCCACGTGAGGATGGGATAAGTGGGTGAGGAGGGAGTTTTAGACAACACAATACAAATGCTACGAACAGAAATCCATAAATCGATTGAAATATCAATTTATAAAAACTGTCCGCACCGGGAATTGAACACGAGACATCCGTAGCCCACGACGGTACCAACTGCGCCACGGACGCCGACAATAAATGAGGGTAAAAGAGTAAAATTAACCAAAAAATTACTTCTACGAGAATTTTATCAGTTTTATTGATAGCTACTTCGACTTTATGCCATCGTCAGAACTATGTTTAATTAATTCACAGTCTAAATAAAACCATTACAAGTAGATCACGTTTTAATCAATAAAATTTCAATGCATTTACTTTAACGATTAATTAACAACATCATGTACGTTCCTTTTCCTAGAACAACTCAACACCCAATAAATAAGTTAAATATTTCAATTTTAAATAAAACTTATGACGTTGGAATAAATGAGATGATATAGTATGTATTGTATATTTCTTCTAACACAGTATATTATACAGCAAAGTTAAATAAAGTTAAACATATTAAACACCGAAATAGCTATCAACAAACTTATAAAATCTTGAAGAACTGAATACTCTGTTATTTTTACCCTATTATAATTGAACTTTACCAAGTAAATATCAATTCAATCAATTAATTATTGAAAGTAATAGGATAAAATATCAAAGTATTCAGTTATACAACATTTTATTAGTCAATTTATAGCTATTCCGTCTTCACGTCATCCTCAGAATTATATGGCGTGACGCCGAAACAGCTATCAACAAACTGATAAACTTCTTGTAGAACTTAATACTCTGAGTAATTGAGTTCTACCAAGTAAATGCCAACCTAATCAATAAACTATTAAAAGCTTTCGTATTTAAAAAAAAAACTACTAAACGTAAATAGCGGAACTAATATATTAGTCAATAATTTGTTTATTGGCATAGGTAAGTATACTACTTTCGTTAACATATATTATTTAATTTGTATGAATAACAGCAACTGCTATCCTTATATGGAAAACTGCACTATGTCGTACTTGGCAAAATTAATAGGCATCATGACGTTTCCGAAACAACAAGAAATACTCTTTTATAATATATAATAATTTATCCAACGGTAAAGCGAATCAGCGTAGGTGTTACATTTTAATAAATTCCCAACACATGTATAGAAAAAAAACACGTATAAACAAATGACTTGTCTACTCAATAGTTTTCGTTTTTTAATGTTCAATGGCACAGTGAAATAATAACATAAAAATTTAGTACACCGGTTATCCGTAGGAGTCTTTAGAAATAAGACATGGAGCTAGATAACTATTTACATATTTGGAATCGTCTACATTTAGATTATGATATATTATTCGTGTTTTAAATTAGTAGTTTTTTACGTAAAAAATTTATGGTATACTTAATAATTTATTGGAAGCAAAATTTAAGATCTATTTAGTTCAAGATGTTTTTTAGTATAATTATAATAAATTTTCCAAAACAGCATAAAGCACGTTTTTTGACATTAAAGTACCATAAATATGGGTAAGTTTGCCCATCGGGCTGACACTACATGGAAAAAGGTGCTGTTTTAATACCATGATAATACTAATGCCATATGAATATTTTTTAATTAAGCAAAGGTATTGAGTAGCCCCTCGTAGTAAAAATATGAATATATGTGCAAAATAATTTGTTTTTTTTTGTTGAATTTGTAAGCTGTCAGCTTGGAATGGTAAAACACAATTTAAAAATTTATCTTAAAATATATTCGTCATATTTTCAATTTGTTTTACTAATCTGTAAACCAAATGCTGTATATTTTTTTCCCATCTCAATTATGTACAGAATATATGAAAACATAAAGAAAAGTTCCCAAGACTTTAAAATCACTGAATTTATAGTAATTACATTGATGATTTGTATCGTGGGCGAAAGTTACCCGATTTGGATGAATGGCCCACCTTGTTTTATCTCTATTTATATATCAATTATAACAATAAATCTATTTATGTTGATTAAATTTCTTCTTAAAACATTAGTTCATTTCCATGTAGAACAATATCACACATAAATGCATTAGCGAAACATAAAAATACAAAAACCCTCAGAACTGACTCAAAGTTACCCAGATTGACTACTCTATAAAACGCGAAAATAAATCAATAATATTTGATTTATGGTGACAATTTGAATACTACTTTTCGAATTATCTCATTATAGGTTATTTGGAGATGTCTGAGTAATAAATAGGACGATCGAGATTGCTATGTTTACCAAGATTAAAATGCCGTTCTATCAATCAATTACTTCAATAGTAACGAAGTATTGACAAGAAAATGAATGGGAGATATCGTTTAAATACTAAGATCGTCCAAAAGTTTAACTTATATAAAGAAAATATGGTTCCAAGCTAAGACAGTTCAATTCGGTTTTGAAAGTAGACATATTCACATAACAAAGATTGCATTAATGTTGGCATAGGTTTATTCTCAATAAGTTGAAATGAATCCCAGCACATTTTTAAAAATAAAAACTGTTCAATTTAATTCAAAGAGATAATATTGCCTGAATAATAAATGATCTATTTTATATTCATCGTGAAATTTTAATTAGCAAACGTGTCAAAAATAAATCAACTATTTAACGAGACGATGGTCTAGTTTTGATATATTCCTTTAGAATTCTTCTCACTAACTTTAATATATTATCTCTATCGCATTTGAGACTTGACAGTTAATAAAGTCAGCAAAAAAAGAGGTAACGAAATGAGGCCAACTTAATGAAAAATGATCGCAAAGCTTCGTCGCAACGAAGATGGGCGATCGAAGCATTGTTACCGAAAAGAAAAAAGCGTAGGTAGGTACAGGTATTTTCAATTAGTAAACAAAGCCAACTCCAAATTGTTTCCGAACCCCCGTGGTGACTTATGCGAGAATTGAAATGTCTTTTACAATTCATTGAGTCTATTCAATAAAGTAAATAGTTTGCTTTCTCGGATACTAAGAAATGTATGATTCTTTAAACAATTTGTCAATGTTTGTGGACGTGGGTTTATCTTAATTATTATCATCACGATTCGCCAATCCACTGCTTGAAGAAATTTTACGTAATATTCTGATTAGTGTTTCCAATCCCGGGATTGACTTAATACCAATACCAGGATCCACTGTAAAATAATAAAAAATAATTTATATTTAAATGCTAATTCTTATCCGATGAACTATACGAATAAAAGTTTCCGGCGGCCGAGTAACTAAAAATAGTTGAAGACTATTCTATTTTTAGATGCGCACGTGTGGAGCTTTTGTCATCCAACTGTAACATGTCTTCAATTACTAATAAACATACAAAACAATTGAAAAAAATAAACGGGCAATTAAATACGAATATTTTGCTGTGAAATGCTTTTTAAATAATTGTGAAGACACCTAGGTACCTACATATTTTACAAACATTTTTTATGTGTTTGTTCATAATTATTATTATTTCATATTCTGATAGTAAATAAATAAAATCATCGTAAACCTAGGTAGTTATTATGTTCTTTTATGCGTTTTTAGGAACGTACCTACCTATCCTCCTACTTTGTATGTTTATTTTTATATTTTTTTCAGTGGCTTCATTTACACGGTTTATCGTAGTACATGATATCTACAAAAAAAAATTTGACAATTTCAAACGGCTTTTTTTTTAATCCCGGGATCCCGAAATTGGCAAAAAAAGTCAATCCCCGATTCAGAAAAGGGGTCCGGGATTGGATGCCCTAAGCGTGACTTTACATTATATTAGTTTACCAGTGTTTTATATTTTTGACTGTGAAAAACAGATATTTTTTTAATCAAAATTTTGAGATTCTTGCCCAACAAAAACTTGGATTAATTGATACTATTAGTCAAGATATCCTTGCGATTCTTATACATTCAATTGTATAATCTTGAAACAATTCTCAATTGGCATGAATCATAAATCTTTGTACAAACATTTCTATCTCGGTATTACAATTATATTATATAAAACACGTGGAAACCATTGTTATAGCACCGATTTTTAAATGAAAACAATAAGTATAAAATCATTGAATTGAATTTAAACGTCAATACATACGAAACAAAACTACAATAAGCTTTTGTTCAAAAGCTTTCAAGCTTGTCAAAATCAAATAAATCGATTTTTGGGTATTGCATTTGAAAAAGATTAAGTAAAGTACCCTTACTTTTATATTAATCGCGCATGACCAACGCAGACATAGCTTTATAAAGTATTTGTTATACGTTTCTTATTACCTGAGTAAATGGTAAGGGCTCGGACGTCGCTCCACAGGCTGCACAGACGCTCTGCTCGACGAGCGCCATTGCAAACTTCCTGTGGGGAACGCAATGAGGAGCTCTGCAGGCATCTTCGGGCTCGGCGTGAGCGGCGTGTGCGTGGACTCTGAGTAAGATGTTCTCGAAGCACTCGGCGGCGTCGGCCATGCAGCCCAACCGGAAGCGACGCTGTCCGCAGAAAGGCGCCGCGAGAGCCCGACGCACTTCATCCGGAGGAAGCGCGCGCTCGCGGGAAAATTGCAGCTGTGAAAATAGTTCCTGCAAACAAACAAAAAAAATAATCGGTTAGATTTTACTCCATAAATAAAGTGTTGGAATTAATTATATACAAACTTCTATTTCACACAAACCACCATAACTGCATAAATACTTTAAAAAATATTCGACGTTTTCCATTAAAATGTTAGATTTATTATGAGTCTTGGCTTAGAGACAGTTATAATATAAGAAACTCAACCAAAGACCCGTATCCACAATAAAAACAAATTCCCCAAAAAAAATTTACAGTACATGTCACATGACACATGATCGACGATTACACATGAATAATATAATAAAACACAGATGAGTCCTTAAAACAAAGTTTGCTAAAATGTATTATTCGTTAAATATTACGAATGAAATACGAATAACTAAACATTGTCAAAACCAACACCAGTTAATTTGTATCATTGATATTTTAATATGCACCGTACGAATATTCATTCTGTATTATTCTAATTGCAGTACGTATAGCGTTTTTCTTACATACTGTATCCCATTGCAGTTATTTCAATTTGAGAGGACAATGTACCCACTGTTTCAATTCTACAATTAGTATTCTTAAACTAACTGTAAATTACATTAACGTATTAAGATAGCGATCTTAATACATTATCTGTAAAAGAGGCATTCACCCAAAACGCGAATTTAATTAACAAACAAGCGTTCCTCACAAAGACCATATTTATTTATTATTTCAATCTTTTTCTATTTTATTTCAAACCATTTTTTTTACATAAGTATTCTGTGCTTCTTAATGGTCATACGTTTGGATTGATACGAGTTGTTTTACTTACGGTGTTCATAGTAAGTCAATCGACTAACATATTATAATGATTTGGCAATCCAAAATAAATGTGTATTTGGACTTTTTAGTATCTTGAACAATTCTTGAAAAGGCAACGAAAATATAGCTAAGCATGATCTTTATTTAATTGTATCGTCGGCTTAGTGGCAGAAGACGATGCGTCGAACATCAGTTGTTTTGAGCTATAAATGCAGTACGATAGATTATTATATGTATTTTTTACGTAATTTGAAGAAATCAAAATGAATTAAATCAATTTCGTTCATAGTAAAAAACTATAAAAAAGAATTTCTAATACTTAAATCGAATTCGTAAATGATAAACGAATCTCATACAGTGGTTAGTTTAATAAATAATGGTTAAGGTATGTAAAAAGAGAGACTTAAATAAATTTCATGATTTTCTTAAAGTCGATTACCTTAAAACAAGTTTTTTCGACTTAACTCTTTCTGTCAATATAACGACGATATTGTTTCAATTGATTGGATTCAAACACTTTACATGAGCTGCTCGATTCGATCTCGTTTATTATTTTATTTGATTGTTCTTAAAGTTGCTTAGTAGACTAATATTAATCAATTTTCCAATCCAATTGAGTATTAACAGACTAGTATAAATCAAATTAAGATATTGCCTGCGATATTTTCGCAAGGCAGAAAATAATTGTGATAGATTCTTAAAATTCCACCATAAGTAAATGAATTTTTGGCTACGATCGAATCAAAGTCGAAAATAGTTCGACTTTTATGCAATGGTGCAGGTGTTCATATGAACATAATTTTCTTATACTGATTACATTCAATAGTGCGACGTAAATATATTATGCAACACAAATTCCTGACTCTTGTTCCTCACAATTGTTGGCATTGACTGGGCAACAAGTCGGTAAGTAGAAAAAGATTTTTCTGGTCGTACGCGACGTCGCACAGGTGTTCGTTTAGTTTTTTGTAAACACTTCATCAACTTTTAGGTAACACACTGCCAGATTGGAACACTGCAACTGGTTATCAGTGACGTTCGAAACGGAGTAAGTTTTATGTTGCGTCGAATACAAGAACAAATAAATATTTTGTTTATTTTAAAAGTTTGTTCGATATGAAAAGACGAAAATGGTAAATAAGATATTGCCGGAATCACGATATATTTTTCAGTACAACACAGCATAAAAAATGGGTAGCTGATAAAAAAAAATCCATAATTCTGAAGATGCTTCTAAAATGTACGAAATACGTGACTCTAATACAAAACAGTATTGATTGACAAGGTAATGAATTAATTCTGTAAATTTCTCATTATAGATAATGTTTTTCACATAATAAAATCCGAAAATGCCTAGAAGCCATTGTTTCTTAGGTCGATTAAAAATCTGTATATTTCCACCATTGTGCTGTATTTTAACTGGTTTATCAGAATTAATTTTACCTGTTCAGTTGCAAATTATTACCCTTTGAGCGATATCAGTTCTGATCATATTTAAAAAATGTGAAATATTTTTATTTTCAGAATATATTAGCCGGGTCCGTGATGCAGTGGTCAACGTCGCTGGCTTCGGTTACGGATCTCACAGATTCGAATCTCTGTACAGACAGTTTCATAAATTGATTTTTCAATCGATTTAAAGATTTTTGTTGGAAAACATGGATGTTTTGTGATGTCTAAAAATTCCTGCTACCTTTAGTACTGTCCTAGCCCTATCCTTCTATCCATACTCTCTACGAAAAAGAGAGGTTGAGAAACTGAGTAACAAGCGTAACGCAGAAAAACTTCTGTTGGGACGCCATATGTTCCACATCGGACATGGTTAAAAAAAACTACTCCAATATAAAAGTCTACTTCTTTTTCAGTTGTAACAGTCGCGTTTCACTTACAAATCATGAAAAAGTAATCGATTTTAATTTAATTTAATAAATGCAATGTTAATTTTGTAATTTAACGAGATACGTCGTTTTTACCTATACATTGGGATATCTATAATCTATAACCACCATTTGTGGGTGGATCTTACTTGTTATATCTCCTATGGTTCTGTAGTACTCCACTGTACTTTATCACGGTTGTATGTGGATTTTCATTATTAATATGTGTGCCACATGCTAGTTGCATCAAACGCCTAACAACCTGTCTTATAGTTTGATATTAAGCTACAAAACAAGAATAAATTATAGCCAGATTGGAGGTAGACGTAAAATAGTAAAAAAAGCAGTTCCCAACCCCAAAGAGATAATCACAACAGGTTTTTTGTTGCCAGTACTTTTTATAACTCGCAGCGTAAAAGATTGACTATGTTAATTAAGCAGTAATTTGATCCAAAAATTTAAATTTTATTTATCACAATTCTTCTTTATTAGCACACAATTTTTCATAAAAACATTTCGCTATTGTGGTGTTTTTTGAAATTTTTTGGCGGAAATATTATTAATTCTTGAAAATATTATCAACTGGAAATTATAATTGCATAAGGCAGATAATAAATACTTAAAAAAATTAAACAATTTGCTTCGTAATACTTCTAAATTTTCTATATATTTAAGTCAGTGGTGGAAAGGCATTATTTTTAAAAATAAAAAGTTAATTTAGTGTCTCATTTTAATAAGTTTTGACTATGCAGATCAATATTAAAACTTTCCTAAAATTAATATTTTAGTGGAAGTTAATTTAAAAATGCATTAATTATATATACCTATACATCAAGCGCGTGCCGTGGATTTCTCTCTTTCTCGCTCAATCACATGTAAATAAATGGTGCGAGTGAGATACAATGCACGGGCGCATGCTCTTGTATCCCACTTGCTCATACACAAGTATAAGTCTTCATTAAAAGTGACGAATCGCGTTATATAATACACATTTGTGGCATTGAACGACAATGCAAATTAAAATATTAAATTAAAAGATAATGCCTTTCCTTAATCCGCACCATTTGCTTATATTAAACTTAGTTAACCCGATGGGTGCGAACAGTTGTAAAATCCCAGATATGATATTTTATCTTCTTACCGACGAACCGTTATGTAAGCTTACGGCTATAGCCTGAGAAGTTGCACACCACACACCTTCCTCTCCCCCACTCTTCAGCGTGGTTCTTAAGTTCTCTTGCACTGCGTAGGTAACATAAACACACACATAAGCGCGGGCAAGATGGCCGCCGCTAGCTTACCTGAAGAAACGACGCGACTCGAGAGGCCCGAGCAATCTACGAGAGTCAATCTGTGGTGCGCCGCGTAAACGAGAATGGACTTACACAACATGGCGATTCCAAAATATAAATGAAGAGGATATACACTCCGTTACTGCAAATTAAGCCTATAATAATATGACACACCCTGGTCTTGTTTGTTAAGTTTGTTTTATTAGGGTACCTAACTGACAGCTTTAATGGCAATGATTCTTGGTAGTCAAACCGAGTTATTGACGTTAAAAGCAATCGGTTGCCTTAGGGCTATAACTAAAAATTGGGAAGCGTTCAGCGGACGGATCTATTATGGACAACAAGGGGAGTAACCTACAGTGTTTGATGTTTACTTTTTATTTTTGCGGAGAGTCGACTGAAAGGCTTCGAGGGCTAAGGCCGGCCGTCGTAGCCTTTGCGTTGCAGTCATTATAAATTGTTTTTGTTTGTTTTGAAATTGGACTTAATTTAAATTTAAAATAGTTTGTAGTGTCACTTGTATTATAACTTAAAGGTAAATTCATGTGTTAAGTAAATGTAAATGTAGACTCAATTGATGTGTTACTGATATTTTGTGTAATAAACCACTGCATCTTCGTTAATTAAATAAGAGATGAACTGGATTTGAAATGGTATTTGCTTGAGATCCCAGACCTCCCGGACGTTGATAACCAAACAGTCGCCGCTCATCGATTCGGTCTTTTCAAATAATATACAGTCACTCTACTGTTTTCTCAACGAAAGAGGTCGCAAATCGATAGAATTTTGTAACTATCAATTATTGTTGGTATGATATGAAATATTATTAAATTTTAAATAAAACGTGTACATAAAAGTAACGATTTTGGACGTAACGCATTTTTCCTTTCGTACACACAAATACATATTACTAGCACCGTACCCGTCATAGATGACGGTATTGAAATCGAAATACTGAATGTCTAAAGAAGCTAGTACGTCAGGACTGTGTGTGCATTGTATAACATTTTATTTTATTATATACACCGCCAACACTAGGTCATGAGAAAATTGCATACCTACATGTGATATGTGATAATAATAAAACCTCTATAGAGTAGTCTGTGCTATTACACATAAGATGCTTAAAAGTCGAACACAATCTGAAGACTTACAATAAAAAATATCATTTGATCGGGACCGGTTTTGTTCAGAGAGCGCGTTATTCTTTTTTTAGTACAGATTCATTTGATTCATGACTTTATTATGAGGAAAAAAAAACTAACTTCATTATTAAGAAAAATAATTAAATTACAGTTCTTTAATTGTAATGTGGTAACAATCTCTTCGGTTTGAGGGGTGCATATAAGAAAAAGTTTAAGGATATCAAAGCTTTGCGCCAATGAGCGTTCTCGATTATAACATTCAAACTTCGAACGCTTTTATACCAGACAGCCACAAACAAACAGATTTGTATTGGTATTTCAGGCCTACTGCCAGTGCAAAAACCCCAGGCCTGATCCGCCACGAATATATTCAATAGTAAGCTATTGAAATCACAAATTAAAATATCTTTTCGTGTATGGTTATTGGCTTCAAATTAGTGGTGTGAAAGTTTGATCGAAGATATTTTGCCTAAATTGTATTTTTGGCGCGAAATGAACTCATGACATACATTCGGAGAAAAAAATACATGTTTTTTTATGGGCGCAGATTGGTTTTGTGAGCAGGCAATTGGACATGATTGAGCTGAGAGGTTTCCGCATTGGCTACGTAATACGGTACCGTATTATTAAAACCATAGATATCAATCTAGCTAATATATGAGAACTATAATCGGATATCAATTCAAATTTAATAGGACTGGATAATATTGTCTATGAAAAAAAAATGTTTAACAATATGAATGAATCCATAGAAAATTAACTGCGTAATGACAGTATAAAGATTTTTTTGAAACAGCTGTGTCATTGTGGGCGTGTGATTGTCCAGATTCTAAAAATATTAAAATGAGATCATACAGGAAAACTATTTGAATTTATGAAACCATGCAAAATTATGTAGTGTTTATGTAACATTATCAATAAGGCTTGAACTAGTTTTGCATAGTTGAAAATGCAAAATAATTACTGTGCAAGGTACCTTGTGATTGATGTAATAAATTTAAAATCTTTCCAAGTAAGTCATCGCTATCAGAGTAGGGATATTATTGGTAAATGTCGGCAACTCAGTCAGTTGGTAGCCCTTAATGAGATGTGTAATACCTTCGTCTTCATCTACTTACTTGGGATGTTCTAGGAAAATGAACATACACGGTATTATTAATTCATCATTAAATTAAATGAATTAGAATCTAATTGATTATGCGTAATTACGTGAGCCTTTTGTAATGGTTTAAGTTAAGGCGATGCATCAATATTGTTTGGTAATTAAGAAGGTTATTTATTATTTTGATTATATTTATTAATTTCCAGTTACTCGAAGAAATCAATCCTAACTACTTTATTGCACAAACATAGACACACCGGGCCTGAATTAGAAGTTATGTTGCGTGATTTTATTAAGAAGTGGACATATTATAATAGACCTCTACCGAGTAAATAGAAATTGAATAAAGCTATTTAATAACCTAACAATACTAAACTCTTGTATACTAAATATACACGCTTGTTCTAAAACTAATAAGGACTTGTGTCCTACTCGGCTTCAACTTCGAGTCGATCTTATGAAACACCAGTCGTAGTGGCTATTGAAGATGATAGGCAACCGTACTGCCTGATACACATTCATGTATGTTTTTCATATAACACGTATCATGTATCTATGTGTACAGTTTGTTTTAAAACATATGTGTTTTTTTTAGTTTAAGTATTTTAATTTTATAATACATTATCCAGTATGGAACTTCTTTTTCCAGTAATGAAAATGAATGAAAACCGAAATTATTTACAGACGATTGCATAATGAAATAATGAATGCAGATTTCGTATTAATGAAATTAACGACAGATTTCGTTCGGTCAAAAAAACTATTTATAATATATCAAAATTTCCATTCATAATTACGTCTGAAGATTTTGAAATTCAGATGTTAACGTCCAAGAGTTCTTTTTGTGTCATTGTAAAAATAAAATAATCCTGACTATCTTGAGTCTGCTTGAATCATCGCCTCGCGTGATCCGCCATTTTTTCTTGCCCACTGAAGTTGTAATAATTTATAACAAATGATCATTCGCTTTTAAGCTGCTTATTACTTGAAACTTTTGTAAGCTTCTTAGCAAAGGTGACGGCCAAATCTCTATTATTAATAATTGTTACTCAGAATAGCAGTAAGTAACACAAAATGACTTTATATAAACGATTGCTGAAAGATTTCGCAGAATGATATCACGGATTTACACGAATTAATTCAGCACATACAAATAAGTTATTCAATATTTATATAAAAGTCGGTTGTCTTACTCAGTTATAATCAATTTATTGTAAATATGATAAATAACTATTGAATCTATCGAAACAAATATCATTATTTCTTACTTTTCTTTAAAAATGATTTTTTCACTGAACGAAAACTTTCAATTACCTGACGCTTCTTTGTCAATATCTCATTCTTTTTTCCCAACCGGATTGTATATTATCTTGTTAAAGAAGGCGCTTGCAAAGTTTCAGTTGATTGATTTCAATAATTTTTTTCAAAAATAAAAACCATTTTAAATAAAAAATAAAAATTGTGTTAATATTATAAATGCTTTGTGAATGTATACAACATTTTCTTTGCGAAAGCATGACATGTTTAATTATATAATATAAAAGAAAGATTATATAATAGAAAGGTTCGCAAAAGCCTAACCGCGGAAATACGCCGTAACAGCGAAAGGAAATTTCAGATCTCTTTTGAATAAGTATAAATTATATTCGATAGATTTGGCGGTAACTTTGTGGAAATTCATTTTAAAGATAAAATTGATAACTCAGTTATTCCACTGGCCGTGTTACTAAATGAGACTCGTGTTTTGCTTTTTTAAGAAGCATCTTCAGGCTAACTATATCGCAAGGTTATTTATTTCTAATGTAAACAATGATTCGTTTCGAAAACTATTATCATTTGTCTTACCCTTGTTTTCCTTAGAAATAAATAACCTTGCGATATAGTTAGCCTGAAGATGCTTCTTAAAGAAGCGAAATATGTGTCACATTTAGCAAAACATCCAGTGGAATAACTGAGTTATCAATTTTAATTTTATATTAGGTATAAGTTGTATTATACTGCCATGGGCTAATTTTTTTAGGGATGAGATGAAAACATATTATCAAAGAACGCATTTTTTATATTGAAATATATATAGCCGTTCATCCTATTTTTTCCGTTTATGTTATAAGAGTCGAATATTTAACTCATCAATATTTTTTATTGTCTAAATCAACTTGTTTATGTGTAATATCACATTAAAAGTAGCGAAATAAAGCTAGCGGATAAAAAATATTTCAGCCGTGTATAAATCTACAAGAATAATGCATATATATAATATTTATAAGTATAAACTTCAAGTACGATATTGAAATCCATGATCCCATACCGGATAGAGTTAATACACTCCACAATAATTAATTAACCGTGTTGATTTTTATCTAAATTAATAAATGCAACGTACCAATGAAAAGATCTTCTTTAAAGACTTGCGTGTGATGTCAGCATCTGATAATATCAAGTACGAAAAGAGTTTCAATCACGAACGAGCTTGGAAGAGTTTGTTCCACTTACAATATTCCGGCGACCTAAAATGAAATCGCTGACACGACATACGAGTAAAACCAGTAATCTTTAATATGTGCCGGTACTAAAAGCTTCCTTTCGATGGAATTTTTGACTGATTACTGACCCTCTAAAAAGCATGTTTTTGTATACGAAAATGTTATGGAGTTCCCAAATTTTTCGGCTAAAAAAGGATATATTTACAGTATCGGTAGTATCGGTGTTTCTTTGCTAATTTGATTCAAATAGTTGATTGATCTTCACGTGTATCTAAATTTTGTCTTTTAAATCGCTATCTCAGTTGGCATCGTTGTATATTGTAACTCTATATTTAATATGCATCTCGTCGTCGGCTCTAGCTGGGTTTATTTAGTCTTTCAAATGCCTATATGAAAAGCTATCTTTTTAGACACTTAAAAGCATTACAAATGTATAATATTACTCTAGCGATTCAATTGAGCATTTGATTAGAAGAACTCAATTATAATATAGTAAACACATGAACGTATTATGCTCTACAATGATTTAAGATATCGACTGAGGGTGTTTAAAGGAATTTCAAAATTACATTTGAATCGTTAAAATTGTCTACATTTCCATACGTTTAACACTAACGTCTCGGGTATCGCCATTCAGTATTTTCAGGCATTGAAGTACACATCTGAACCTGAACTGGCAGTCAGTCAATAGTTATTATATAATACGAATGAAAAAAATATATTCACTAATAATAATCAAATATTGTCCATGGCTATTTGATAAACTATTTTAATACTATACTAAATAAACACGTTCTAACAACTAATACGGACGAAAAAAAAATTAATTGCATTAAACTTCAATTAACGTTACCAGTGTGACTCATAATGGAGTAAGTAATCTGCGTGTAGACAAGTCGATCGACATCCCTTTTTTCAGCAAGCGCAGTATCATCGATCGTAGATGTCCGGAAAATGTAAATTAGATTTCGCTGTATTTCGTAATTTTAAAAGCTCAAATACATGTGTATATATTGTTAATTTAATGCTAACAACGACGATCACTAATCATTATGACTGTTGTAATCCGTTTGGGTTGGTGGTCTAGATATAAAAAAACTAACAAAACATCAGCACATCCATTATGTCCCAATTAGATGATATTAAAATAATTCTTCTGACACAGCTGGCCCACTGATATATCTGTTATTTTTAGCGTCCAGTCATTTTGGCAAAGCTTCTTCTAACAAAACGGAAATTGAACATAAAAATTTAATTATTCAAACAATACTCGATGGTTTTATGCTTCGTTTACTGCGAATCCACGGAATATTCCCACAGGCTTTTTAGAAACACCTCATCGTGTATACATTGTGATTAAATGCATATATAAGATAAGCAATATAATGAAATTACTAAGAAAAACAAAAAGTTCAACGAGATTACCTTACTAATCAGAAAGGATCGTGTTATATTTGCTGTTAGTAAGAATTGGCCTTTGCTGTTAACGTTAAACAAATAAGGGAATGAACAAAACACTCAACTCGTTAAGATAATTCATAAAAGGAATTGTTTTCATTCTTTTCAATTAGATCGCAATAAAGTTAACTGACTTGTGAGAAGTTGGGTGACTATCGGAAATATATTATATCGTCGCTGTTATAGAAGATAACACTAAATCGAAAAATGACATATTGACTTAGTTATACCAACAATGTTCCTTATTTCGAACTCTACTGTATGAAAGAACACTTATTTTTATAAATTACTAGCGAGTACCCGGCATGCGTTGCAATGCCACTCAAAGAAAGTGTTTGTGATTTAATTCTGTTTATTGAAGTGCTTTTGGATATACTATATTTTTCGTTCCGTCTGGTGCGTACAAAAATAAATCAGAAGATTTTTCGGGATGTCGGTGTTTGTGGGTTTTTTTTAGATTTTTTTTCAGAAACCTTCACGGATGTGCGCACAATAACTCAAAACAAAGTTTCATCGAATGGTAAAGGAACGCATACGGGACAAACAAATAAAGGAACATTCATATATATATAGATACTTTTACGTTAAAACAGTATTGTATAAACAAACTAAATGAAAAAGATATAACATTCCAAACATTCAATTACTCAAAACTAGTATTTTTGTACTGTCAGTTTTAGACTATCGTCTTCTTCCAGAACAACGACGATATACTACATGAATATAGACTAAAGACGTGCACTAAGTCGATGATGCAAAACCATATTGATCAAGTTATAGACATAGAAATATTATTGTCGTATTGTAGGGTAAGATCGTGCTTGTGTTTTCTTTGATTGGTACGCTTATAATGCCTTACATGTAATTTTGTTTTTTTATGAATGTTTGAAGTCAAAGTGTAATACGTCATTATTTACAATAATTCATTCGTGGTTAACATTTTGTTTTGGATCAAATACACTGTATATTTAATACGTTTTACTATGATTGATTTGTATTGGCATCACGCATATAAAAACTGTGTCTATAAGTTTACAACAGTTACTTTGTGCGTGTCTACGAAATAGGGAAAAAAATATGACACACTATTAAATTTGGACATTGTATGGCAATTTATAACACACACTATCGAGGTTCTTGTAATCACGCATTTTTTACTAAAATTTCTCTACTCACCTGACGCAAAACGTTTCTAACAATAAATTTACCGTTGCAGCGTATTATGTAAAACAATTTGACACATCAAATTCAGATAACGCTAGTAAGAATAAGATCGTAAGTGCAATAATAGTGTTCCCCCATGGACAGACGACTTACAAAGGTGCATGGTAATAAACGTTATTAGAAACAATGAAGTCTTGGATACCGTGAGAAAAATATCATCATCAACACGTTTCCTGCCCAAGTTCACGTCTTGTATATATTTCCAGCTGGATAATGTGGTGTATTTTCTTTTTTATGTTTCTCGTAAGAACAGGTAAACCTGCAATGGACAGTCATAAACGGATGATTCATCGCTTTTAGGCTAATGTTGTAATTAAACGAGTTAACAAGTTAATTACATCTTTTAACATGGGATATATAAAAAAAGCTCTCAGAAAAACATTAGTTTCAACACCGTGACTATTTTAAACACAGCCGATGACGCTTTACAGCTCATTAGAGAAAATTATAAATGAACATTAAACCATGTTGAAATCATATTAATAATACAATTTAATAATCAGTCGTCGTGGATGAGAGGTGGCCGTTAAGGCTTTTGCACTTATACTGCATAAGTATCCAAAAGTAAAGATGTCTTTGATTTCTGATATAGTCATACGCTGCATAATTCTGAACATTAAAAAATCGATCAGGCATCAAATTGTATAACTATGTTTCTTTATAGTCTAAATGATTTTAAGCACATAATTAAGCCACGAATAGTCCTTGTTTAATTCGTATTGTTAAGGTGGTTTGGTGATTCTCCCACACACGGAGTCTCGAATTTTGTAATACTCAAAATCGTTCTTATTATAGAAAAAATAATAAAAAATCTTAGTTTAAATCAGGGTGTTTTACTTATCAAAAGAAAGGCTAGTCATGTTAGGTAATGTTAAAACTATATCTCGTTATCTGTTCGTAAAAATTGTGGGCTTTTCGCATTTTGATTTTCCTAGCATCAATTCTTGTAGAACTGGACTAATATATTATTTGTTATCTTATAACTATGGAGTTCTCACAATTAAATTAGTAAAAATTGTTTTTTATTACAATCAATATTTTATTCTTCTTTCTACTTGCTGTAGTTTTTATTCAAATCAATATCATTATTGATTTGAATTGAGTGTCGGAGTGTTAAAATAATAATTCTAGTTATTTTTAAATAATTGTTATGGGATACAATCAATTATAGGTACAGTTAAAACCGTAGAAATAACACAGGCGCTGATTTTAACAGTAAACATGACAGCCAATTATGGCAATTGTGAACTGGTTGCTAACCCGAAACGCCTCCGCACCTCGATAAATTGTAGCATAACGCCACGCCATTGTTTTTAAAAGCATCACACCTCGAATCCACCTGTAATCATGTGATATTCAATACACAGTGGGAAATCTGTGTGGGAGAAACTTCGACGCCATGCGCGCTAAGAAGCTGGTACTTCTCACGATGGTACGAGATACGATTGATGGGTCTGGGCAGTGGCGGCCGCAGGCAAAACGCAGCCCGCAAGCACGATTCAAAACGCCACCCCTTTTATAAAAAAATATATTCTTAAAATATCAATAATATACAGGCCACGCCGACTTTAACTCAACAGAGGTCAACTTTGAGGCATTCGATAAATTTGCAACATCGTATGGAGAGCAGGATATTCTTGATTCCTCTTTAGATTCAGTAGTACGCAGAGTAGATTAAACTCTAGCGCTTACGCACAGGATACTTAATTTCGCTTAAGTAAAGTAACTGGGCAAGTCATATTTTCTTTTTTTTTTCTTAAGCACAATAGTGCGTGGTTAAAAGATCGGTCCCATGCAACTCTGCATCGGGTCAAGAATCTGAGAAGTGAATTCGTTTCTTTTCTTGGTCGTTGTTGCGTTATGGAGGGCGGCCGTGAAATAGCGGCTGCTTACACATGGGTGGAGGTGGGGCAATCAACTTGTAATATACACACTGCACTGTTAATTATAATGAATTTCATATTTGTCTATAATGATTTTACCACAATAACATTAATACCATAAAGAGTAAAACATTTCATTAAATTTAAATATTGGTTTGTAATTTTTTTAGTGCATAAGAAATACGTAAATTATTAATTTGATTGATATTTACTTGATGAAACTCTAATACACAGAAGTAATGTTTGCATTTTTTATTTAGTTATGTATGAAATATACAATAGCAGCATCTCACCATCGTACGAACTTTGATAGAGTAAGTATCTTATATATTAGTGTATAATATATAAAAGTGAAAAAATCTGTTAAATTATAGCTCCGATGATGTCGTGATGTCAAAATTGATATAAAAAATATTCTAGTGCTTACTTATTCATCGAGAACAAAAAAAATATTTTTTCACCCATCCGAATTCACCGCTCACGGGCACAGCATTTCTTGCCTGCTACTATGAGACGTCACTGTATCTGTGGGAACTTTTCTGTTAGGTTATTCTATATCTAATCCATCACTGGTTGCGGTCTGGAAGTAAATCAAGTAAACCAGCATCTTTGCTTACTATCATTGGAAATGAATCATAATATTAGTGATATTATAATCTCGATGTTTGAATGGCGCTGTATTCAGTTACAATTTTAGAAACATGAACTCGCTCCGTGATGGTCGTCCAAGCTGAACGAGGTGATTGACTTCTTTTCTCACAGAAAGAATCAATTGGAATAATAAGAAATATGTACTTAACACCGAATCAAATTCTTCTGTCATGATTAAAGTGTTCAATAACTCCCTAAATATATCCAAATGATGACTAAAAACAATCACGCATGAAGAGTAATGACTTAATTACTAGTAGTAGAAATAAATAGTAATATTATACAAGAGGTGGCATTTACACCTGTCAATATTCGCTTTACTCTCATAAACACAGACAGACAAACAGATAAATCAAGCCAAACATAAATCATACTCATTTTTTGATAACGAATCTTCTTTTATAACAGTAATATATTAAAAATAAAACACAACTTGTTTTGTATTACTTCCATAACGAGCAGGACCAATTTAAGTCACTTCTACGGTGTTAACTGTAAATTCTTTGTGGAAAGGCAGTATATTTAAAAAACAAAGCACAATTCGTTTGCACTATTTACGTTTGCACACATATCGGTTAATAATGCACGTGATTAACGAAATTGGTCATGATCATACGGAAATAGTGCAAAACAAATTACGTTTTATTTTTAAAATATAATGCCTACCAAGAAAACACTTAATTGATTAACGATTAATATATTTAAAAAATATATGGATGTACCGAAATCATTCCTATGTTTTTATTTTAGAATTTTTTTAACTTGATATCTATAAAACTGGCTCGCGCGAGGTCAGCCTCGTAAAAAAAATATGCTGTCTAGGAAAGATGTTGTGTTTATCATATAGAAAAAAATCACTCTACCGATTTCGATAAAGTTTTAGTGCGAAAATAATAATTACGCACAGATAATCGTGATCGATTATGGCAAAACGGCTGTAAAAAAAATCATTTTCACGGTCAAAATTAATAATACTCACTTCGTAGCTCTTCGTGACCGCTGCTCTGTCGATCGGATCTGGCTTCGCTAGTTTCGCTCCGCCAGATTTGTCGCTTTTCGTTCTCGGCAGCGTATTGTTCTTCCTCGTGACGAGTCCGCAGTTGATAGCGACTATGTCATGCGTCGGCTGGACCTCTGCACTGTTTAGCGCATCACCGTTCTGTTTCTGGACACCATTAACAACATTACTACAACGGCCAGGCAAAGTCCCAATTGATTTTGGTACGCCATTTTTCAATTTAATACTATCATTTGAGGTCATAGATATCGGTGTTGTTCTACCGCTTCTTTGAAGACTTGCACATGATCCAGATTTATGTAGTCCTGGTAAATTATGAGACATACTTTTCATCGTTGAGTTCTTTTGCAAACTATTTGTATTCCCTGGTTTACCGAATCCGTTAGTAATTCCATGTTTCTGTAGACTGCTGATGATGGCGTTTTTTCTTGACGACGGTAATGTGCCTGTCTTTGGTAAGGTACTGGTCTTCGGAAGCGTACCATTCAACTGCGTTTTGGATTGTACGTTTTGTGTAAGCGTGGTAACTCTAGGTTTGACTACAGCAACGTTGGAAGGAACCTCCGAGGGTTCCTTGCGTTTGTAGCGGAATTTTATCATTCTGAATCTTCTCGTTCACTTATATCACAGAATAAACCATTGTCAAACAAATCACACTGACACGATAATGTCTACTGTGTTTTAGTCACTTTTTAATTTATCTGCTTTTAAGAACGCTATAATAAAGAAATAAACGATTGCAAAATAAATCATGAACGCTGTTAAATTTGACTGCGCTTTAATAAAATAATTGATTTATTCTAATGCTTAACATAAATGTCAGTATTTCATTTAGTCGGACATGTACTGAAATGTCTTAAGATCCTGACATACTAAGATTATTCAACATACGAAAACGTACACTGTTTGCAAGATTTAAATTTCAAAAGGTAAAACTCAACCGACAAAGTTTAGTATTAACTGAAAGTTTCTCTAAATTTGCATCAATCAATCAAGCATTTATTTACCAGTTAACTGGCCAATAAAATTACAGCGTGTTTGTTTATTTTCTATCACAGTCTTTTCTAACTGTCAGGTTCGATGACAAATAATAAGGCGATTACAAATATTTTTATAAGAAACGATACGCGCATTGATGCGGATAGTTTGCAGTTACTTATTATCAATATTGTTCAGAATAATATCTCGTTGAATATTAATTTTTTACTCTTGTTGCGTTATGATCTGCAAAAAAAGTGGTACAAATGCTTCACAACATGCTGCTCTTTGTCTACTCGAAAATTTACCAAATTCCGCTAATAATGTAGTTATGAAATTTAATAAATAATAGGAAAATGTCAAACTATCATTCATGGGAGTCAGACAAAACGGATATCAGTATGAAAACGTTGCCATTTATCTATCATATATAACGATTCGTTCTCAGATCTCCATAGCTACGAATTTTTGATCGTAATGTTAATTGTATATTCTTATTTGCAATTAAATTTTCTATAGAATTGAATTGTTTTTTGCTTCAGTAAGTAAATTTTCAGGTTGAAAATGTTTATAAGCATTTTAACCAAAAATTAACAGTACACATCGACATACTAGTAAGATGGATTCTATCATTGACTTGTCAGCATCACAGAGACATCACGATACACTTAAGATAAGATAGTTCTTTATATTTTCCCACAATGTGTAAGTATCAGGCACAAAAAATCAAGTATAAGACTATCTGTATCTAGTCAAGGAAGAAATCAAGCTATCAAAATCCTTAATTGCGTTGTTATTACTTTAAATACAGGCATAAAAAGGGATTCAGGTAATTTTCTCATAACGTGAATTTCTGTAGCAAACAATTTTATAATAAGACGAGTTCCTCTAGTAAAAACACGAAGGTAAAGAGAAAATGACGACTTATGACAGCTGAACGCAATACCTTTCGTAATTTTCAATAACGACAGCGTTTATTTGAGCAGCTTTACTTTTTCGATTAATTTCAAATATATAACTGTATTGATTAGACAAATTTAAAAATATAGCAAACTATGCATAACCAAACCAATATCACGTATATTTTAATAATTACAATAAAACAGCGCTCACTCCATAGCAATCGTTTTCGCCTATTTTACCTGTAGAAAATGCCTCGTGGCGAGTTCACAATAGGTCCTAAAAATCAAGGTGTTGTAATATTTTACTGTAATGGTGAGCTATGTTAGTCTTTAAAATTATTGAATCAAAATAAGTTTACTTCTCATGGCAGACGAATTATTTTAAGAAATCACCCATTAAAGGTTTCATTCTCAATATTTCGACTAAGACTATCTACCTAACTATCATGCCAGAATAGAAGTGATACTTACAAACGAAATGAAACCGAATCCATCGAAGATAGACATGTTAAATTAGTTTGACACAATGAAAAACATTAATACTACATAAATTAAGTGAAACGTTGACAAAACTCTAGGGAACTGAATCGTAGTAATTTCATTATTACATATCAACACTGTTTTGACCAATTGATGTAGCCCTCAAAATTGAAATTGTTCAGGACAGAGTAAAAACTGTTTTTATTGAAAACATTACAATATGTTGAGTTGAGCTATAAATTTTTGAAATGCTCTTGTTTGTAGATACGAAATTATACGTAGGGAGTGTTGATATAATAGTGACTTACATGAAGTGGCCGGGTCAGAATCTTTAAACCTGAAACCAATGTAAAATGATGTTTCCCTTCCAAAAAGTGGTCAATTTATAATTCTAATTCACATCATTTGGCCGATACCTGCTCTGTTGTCTTTAAAATGAGATCCAATCATTTACTCATTTTCGTATTTTTGAGGGCTACATCAATTGGCCAAAACCGTCGAATCATAAACGAAAATTTTAATCAGTAATTATTCAATGCGATCAATTAGTGAAGAAATAGTTAATAATACACCAATTCAATTGTTGATTGAATTTTGTATGGACAGCTACGCTTGAACGCCTGGTAATTGTAAGATGATAATTCTTTGCAGATTTAATAATTCACGATTTAAAAGAAGAGTATAGAACAATAATTTCATAAATTGTATCCGAAAATACACGACATTCAATGTTATGCTAAAGAGAGTTGATTGATTATGTTTATTCAGCGTCATCAATCACGCCTTCTATTATGAGTTACAACTTACTAAATACTACATTTCCAGGTAAATCAGGTAGGCGGCCGAATAAATCAGTGCGAAGGATTACGAAAAGTTTCCTCTTGTCCGAAACTATCGCAGGTACCTACCTACGTGACTTTGTAAACTTTCAAAAGTGATATAGGCACATGGTGCACTGAATAATATTGCATTTACTGTGAGAAAAATTGGCGAATTGATTTATTGGGTATCCACAGAACCTGTTATGGCGGACGGAAGGGGAGGTATACAATAAATTATAATCATGAATCTGGATGCGCATCATTTCCCGCCAAAATGTGATCATCATGTATTCAGAACCGCGTTTAAAATTTAAAGTAGACGCTTTATTACCGTTCTAAATTATAAATCTACACTAAAATTTAATTATATTCATTATGGCAAATGCAATAATGCCCACTTATCTTGCTTTACACGTAGTAGACCGTATTGAAGAGGTAAAAGTAGATTTTCTTCAACTTTCATGAATTTTATTGATATTTGAGAGGTCTAGTATCATAACTAAGAATCTCCAGCATATTATGCAAAAAATGAGTTCTTCGTGTTCACACCTACCACTTAAATTATAAAACATTTTTCTAAACTTACAAACGCCCATCTAAAATTAATGTGACAATTTTGTTAATTTCAAAACTCATATTCGAATTCCCTATAATTTTCTAAGCTAAAAATCTTCATTCCAGCCAGTGACAGTGCAGCATTGTACCTTCATGGCCACCAGTGTTTGTTAATTTGTTTAAATATCATGGTTTAAGCGTCTTTTTCAAAAAAAAAAATTGTATCAAACTATGCGTTTGCAACTGCGGCACGAAAACGGTTTTTTTGGGATGAAGATTCTGAGTTATGATGCCTTCATTTGTTTCATACAAAAAATGTATTAAACATCAATTCAAAATTGTATTGCAATATAAACCAATACCAAAGCTATGAGCAATTTATTTGACTTATTTATGGTTAATTTACAGAAAATTTGGAAAAAAAATATACAGAAAAATATGAATAGAATGATATTAAGTACACCTGGATGTGCAGGAATCATTAATAGCTATTTATTGTTTATAAAATATAAAATTAATATATATGCTCTTATATGCATTGAATGATATGTATTTCTTTTTCCTGCATAATAATTTCAATTTGCATACTTGCCAATTATTTGTTGACACAACAGAGTACGCGCTTTGAAGTGACTTTTTTAAAATAAAACTTTGTCAAATTAAATGCGCAGTATGGCTAGTATATTTTGATCAATACGTCGGTATAAGTTATGGTAATAATGTATTTCGAAAAGCGGAAATTAAATGAAACATTTGTAAAACAATGTTTAAAAAATCTAATTAGCATTGAACATGCAAAACAACAATCAATTTTAATTATAAAGTATTTATATAAATATCAAAGTGACGGTAAGTCTTGTCAGAAGTTGAAAGAAAAAATAACTGTTTTTATATACATTGACTAGACGTAACAATAATTAATCATTGGGCTGTCATTATAAAAAAAAACAATACGCAAATAAACACTATAAAACAAACGATTTGTATGTTCAATTAAAATTATCCATTATCCATATGTATGCAAAATAATTTCAATTAAACAGATTGAAAAAACAGTATATCCGCAAACTAATAAATAATTTATAATATTAAAACTATAACAAGTATGTTATATACATTTTTGTAAATATATTTCCGAGTCTCTTATGTTTGAAAATAAACTGCACGATTTTTCATTAAAAACTGATTCAAACACTGTTATAATTTAGTTTCTAGTATACGCTAGTTTTTTTAAACTAACCCGTAATCACTTGTGACTCGTATGTGTTTTTGTTTTAGCACGATATTTAAATAATTGAAAATGTTTCGCGGTTTAAAATGGAAGCGTGATTCACTTGGCTAAGACGAGCGCTCGGAACACTATCACGGAAAACTTCTAGCTGCCAGCTAACTGTCGACCAGGTAAAATCAAACTGAAGCCCAGCGTGTTACAAAACAACAATGAACGAAGAAGAACCTTCGCTCGGTGACGTCACAGGTGTTCCAGGTAACACAAAGCCCGAGGCACATTTACCTTTGGATTACCTTTTATTATACATCTACACATATCTCTTTCGTGTACGAATCAATTCTTATTCTTTCTCGTTCTAACTTTGGCATTATCATTCGATCTTTTTCGTCGACGGAGTTTCCATTTTTTTCGCTGTTAATTTTAGTATGGTCAAAAACTTTTGTGTATCTTCAAATAAACAAAATTCATGCCTGCCATAATGTGTATGAGATGCATTAAGTTCATAAAAAGTGTTTGAAATCTTTATGGGTTTGTAAATTATTTAAGGTGAGATAAATCTCCTCCGCAAAAATGACAGAACGTTTTATTTGTTGAATTGTATTACTTAGTTTTTGAAAGCTTTTATGTGTAAAATGAATGTTAGCATCAAAGATCGGAAAACTTTTTGAACATAGATATTGTATGTTTAAAAAACAATCAAATAATTCCTTTAAAAAAATTTGATTTTTTTAGATGTTTTAATATTGAATGAATAATATTAAAAATATAAATTGGTATTTGATTATTTTTGTAGTTATTTCAAATGCATCGTATTATTTCAGTAGTATGATAAATACTCAAAATATTGTATTAATAGTATTAATATTCCAATAATTTTTGTTTTGAAGAATAATAAAGTTTTTTGTTCCGGCTAATCTGAAGTGAGCGTTGGATCATTGCTATTTATGGAATAAAATAAAAACAGTTAATATGACGGAATATTTATCAAGTTTTTTTTATTATTTTATAAATGATTCTCAAGTGTTATATTACTGCTAATTTAAAACTCACGCCGCAGTTTTCAATTAATGACGGTAGATGAGAAAAAATGTTAAAAAGAAAAGTCACGAAAACCGCTGTGTTCTGCCAAAGCAGGGCTTCTTATTGAACTACCAGTTTTGAATTTGACGAATGACAATAATAATATTGTGGCGAATAGTTCAATGAGTTCATTTCTTCATGCTTCATCTTATGGTAAAATACACAGCTGTATCGAACATACGCTTAACAAATAAACACACCAAAATATGTAAAATACTACGTTTTAATTGAAATATTTTTTTTTTAATTTAAAACCAGATTCAAATCGCTAGACAATCATTATTATTTGTGTGATAATTCTTTTAATTGAATTGAAATACATTATTTAAATTCAATGAGATTCACACAAATAGGGTCAACATCGCGTTTCCTCAAATATTCGTGTTGATTTATCGTTACTGACGATATTTTTTTTCCATGACGCATATATTTATAAACCATTATGGAAATTAATCTCTAAAAAACATTTTAACGGCACTATATGATAACTTTGCACTCTAGCTCTAGGATCACGGGATAGATTCGTACTAATACACTAACACGCTCTGTGTATTATAACAAAGCATATCAGCGTAGTAAAAAGTGCAAAGTTATAAAGCATATATCTACTCTTCGATTGAGATTTGGCACGTTTGACAAGCCAATCTGAAAGTGATAACCGATTCACTCACAACTAGTATTTATGACTGAAGTTTCTATGGTAGAATGGCGATGACTTACTTTGTAAAATTATGATTTTGTACCATTTACCTTTATCAGCATCAAAGACTGTAGCTATTCTTACGTCCAGAAGCGGTAATAAAATTGATTGGAGAATTTAATAGACCTGAATTATAACAATAAACCACCACTAGAACTGATAAACTCTTTTGTTTAAATGTCGGCAGTTTGTGTATGGCTGATTGTATAAAAAATCTAGTTCAATAGTGTAACTGTATGTAAACTGTGAGACTTCACACGAACGTAAAGTTTTGAATAGAAAATCATTCACTGGCAACGTGTGTGTGTGTGATACTTACATATTGGTGGCCTGGCATTTGACCACCATTCAAGTGTTGATGGTTCCGCGAAATATGGATGTTAAAATAAAAGCGGTTTTGCAAACGGAGAGTAAATAAAGTGAGGTTTATGGTTAAATGGAATTCCGAAGCGATGTGATCGACACTGCTCGCACTGATTCATATTTAGCGTACTTTTTTGTAACATACAAAGGAAAGCGATGTCGAATATCACCGAATTGAAATTACCAATGTATATTTTATTCTACTGAACTATTGCCTCTCAATTTCTTAGCTTAGTGATTGATATAGAAGGTACATGCAAAGTCTTCGTATCCCTTGATCCTATATTTTTTCACTTGAATATTTTTTAAGGAGAAAACCATTAAGAAAAAACCCTAATGAATACGTAATGTAACAATTATTAACGTTTCCATTGATAGTATACTGGTCAAATGGTTTTTGAGGTACGATAATAGATACGGATTATTGAGAAAACAATTATTTTTAAAATTTGTTTACATGCAAGAATTTAAAGATTCAAGTGATAAATTTCAATGTATATTGTAAGAGAGATTTGTTTGTAATTACAAAATGATTACTATCAAATCATTTGTAGATTGAACAAATAAACGCTTCATTTAAAATGCATGAGCATATATTTGATATTATGAAATACAGTAAAACCTCGACCTATCATTCTTGCATTCATCGTTTTCCTGTATTTATCGTTATTTTTATAGTCCCGTCAAATAAGAACAGATTAATATGTTGTGAATCACTTGATAATGCTCGCGATAAACTAGCAAGTCCTCAACATTATAAAAATATGGCAGGAGTACAAAAGAAATTGTTTTTTATTTTTAAAATATAGTGCCTTTCCACCAAGAATCAACAGTTAACGTCTTGAAAGAGATAGATATTAAGAAGTGTTAAATAATTCTGTATTTGTCTCCATATTTTGATGGCATTTAAAAACAATAAAACGAGGTCGAAAACAACCGTTTTAGATAATTTACACAATTGAATGATATTAATTGAATTGCGTAAACCTTGAGTGAAATAAACATAAAAAATGAATTAATTCAAGTATGAGACATATCATTATTTTCTTATGTATAAGCAAAGACTAAGCCAAACCACATTCAAAATCTTCTCATATATTATTTAATAGCGAGCTGCGTGTAGTAATTTTCACGAATACGGTGAATCAGAGCGCTGGAATGTTGACGCTTTTTCCGCACAATAATGCTTGAAGCATTTCCGATCTACGACCATTATTAGCTTCAAGAATGTATGCAGAACATCGATGCGGGCGGCCCATATTATGTATATATTTATTAATAATTACATTGTAAATAGGCAAGTTAGAATATGAATGGAGACTATAAAAACTTCAGCTATACGATATGACTTCAGCTAAGCACTGCCGATGTCTATTTTAACACGCAAGCGTGTAAAACTATTCCGGGTGTAAATAGATACGGAGAAATCATATCGTAACTTCGTTAATTATTTATGACTGGATCTGGCACTTTAAAATCATTATATAGCAATGCCCACATAAGCGATTTTAAATTAAGCTGAATATTTTCAATATATAAAAAATAAAGCTAAAAAATAAAGCCATTTTGCAAATAGTAGAAAACTTTTTTGAATTATAATAATATATTTTTAGTAAACTAGTCATAATTAGTAAAGGTCTGAGGTTGATGTAATTTTCATAAATAAAATAACCTCAACTGTGTGAAAATGGAACTGTATGTATGTACCATCGGTGTAAGGTGGATGTATGTTTATCTCTATCACACAACCTAAGTTGTGTATAAGGAAGAAGGATAAAAAATCAAATTCATTCATGCTCTTTATCTCGCTTGCGTCCTTTACTTAACATCTGATTGAGCGAGAAAGAGAACAGTTCACTGCACGCGCTTGTATGTATAAATGTACATACAAACTTATTAGGTATTTTTTCATGGGGAACCTTTTCATGTCGGAAAGCCACATTCAAGAAACTTCAATTATAAGACATACTCAAAAATATTATATAAATATGTTCCTACAACTATTTTTAAATGAATAAAAACAACGTATTGAAAAAATTGTTTTACTGTAATTATTGATATTTTACCGTTAATTAAGATTAAATAAAAAAAGAGCTTAGTATAATGTATTTACAAGAATAAACACCCAAAGAACCTGTATTTATCGTCATTTCTAAGGTATCACCTCAAATACTTTATGCTTCCCAGGAAACAACCCTTATTAACGCAAAACTGAAAAAAGGATGCGAATAGGGTGTCAATTCTAATTATTTCGAAAGAATGGCAATGAATCATAAATGTGAAAGTTCTGTTTTTTTTAATGCAGGGATAGGTACATTATCCTGAAATTAGTTAATAAATTAAGCGTGCTATCAATTAACCTTTTCCTAAGTAAAAGTTTAGGTTAGATAATGGATTTGAACGACCATTATAAAAACCTTCTACCTGTCCTATTAATTTTAGTTATATTTGTTATCATAGTAAGAATATGTACCTTTCGCATTAAGGACGGCTAATTGGCAGGTGGAATTGGAAACACTTATTCATAATCGTTTGATGGGTCCTGCCAATTAACATTTAATTATATACCTTGAAATAATTAACCTTACAAACAAATGAATTATATTGAATAAATGGTTGAAAAATTCTACTTTTACCAAATTACTATTAATTATTCACCATGTCCACTCCCAATATACACCATATCGCCCCGTAATGAGGTATGCAGATGTAAGTTTTTCTACGAGAACTGCTTGTTACTGATAATTTTTTTAATTTTTTTTTTTTAATGTAACAATAAGAATCATTGTTCACCTTTGAAATAAATAACCTTGCGATATGGTTAGTCTGAAGATGCTTCTTAAAGAGGTGAAACGAGTCACGTTAGTGGTAAAATAAGTGTTATAACAAAGTTATCAATTTTAATTTTATATACCGCCGAATCCATAGAAAAATATATCCTTTTTACTCATTTGCTCTTAACTTCTATTCCGAAGAGAGTAGGAATAGAAGGATATAGATAGGACAAACCTAGTAGTTAGCTAGTCTCTCTTACTGCGTCCCGTCTTAAAACATCATAAACATCCATGCCTTTGAACAGATATCCAGAAATTCATTGAAAGATCAATTTGTTAAACTCTCCAAACTGGGATTTGAACCCGTGAGATCCGTATCCGTAGCCAACGACTTTGAACACTGCGCCACGGACCCGACATATTGTTAAGCTTCGTAGTAAAGGAGTTCTGAATAGTAGTAACTTCAACAATAATTTGCCATTTTAAAAGTGTTTCATGTTTAAAAGTAGACGCAAATTGTTCAGTACATATTTTAATCAAAATAAAGCGATAAGAATAATCTAACATAAAACAAAATCAATCGATTTCAATTGAATGAATAAAAAACATGTGAAATGGTTTTTTAAACAAGGTTCTATTGCCTTGCCTTTTTTATTTAACTAAATGAAGTAAGCAAATTTTACAAAAAAACAGTCGTAAATTTTACAAGCGTGATACTGTTTAGTAAATTTATGCAAAAATAACGCAATAAAACACCTACAGAATACGGAATATGAAGTTTGCGTGGTCTGTGACGAATTTGATCATTAATTTAAATTTAAACAAGATTTTGCTAATTTATAAACAATTATCAAACGTTGTGATACCGATTTAATGCGTGAAGTGTTCTGTAAGACTATTAAATAAGTTTGACGCCGTCTTCAGTCGTGGAATTTCATTTAATATTCGATTTGGACTGTTATAATATATGCAAGAATAATATTCATTAATTTGAGGTCATATCCTCTATGGGAAATCGTTGATAATATTAGTGATCTTTTCCCTTTTGCAGTGTTATAGAGATACGAAGAGATGCTAAAGGAATTCTCCTAACAAGTGACTAGAAGATTGGCGCTAATGAACGACACGGTTTGAGGAAGTTATTGGAAAAGACCTAAGCCAAGTCGGGCAGTTATTATAGGAGATTAAAAAAATACTTAAGATATAATAGCTTTACAAATTCCATCAAGCACCTTCAATCGATGTCTTAAATTATACTTTACAATATAGTTAATATATGTTCGTAACGTCTGGAAAAACCTTCGGTTTTTGTTGAGAAACACACAAATTTATATATATTATAGGGTTAGTTTGAATACTGAAAGGATTAAAAAAGCTTTTAAATATTGGACATCTTGCGTGCTAATCATTTAATCCTATTTGTATCCAAATGCATCGATATCCGTCACGTTTAATGCTTTGCTACCCGTTCTAATTAACCATGTCCGCTCCCAATGTGGACCATATGACCTCCTAATAAATGGAATCTCAACGGAAGTTTTTCTACGAGAACTCATGTTTACTCAGTCGCACTTTTTTTTTTCGAAGAGAGTAGGAATAGAAAGATGGGGCTAGGACAGGAGCAGTAATTAGCTAATCGTTCTCACAGTCATCCCGTTTTTAGGATCAGGTGGTGGGAGGCAGTTTTTAGACAACACATTCATCACCTTCGGACAGAAATCCGTAAATCAATTCATGAAACTTTCCGAACTGGGAGTCGAACGCGTGAGATTCGTAAGCGAATCCAACGACCTCGACCACTGCACCACGGACCCAGTAAAATAAATATGGCAAGTAATTAACAACTCTTTCTTCTCCCTGATCTTTTTATCTTTATGGACTCGCAAAATTGAGACAGAGCGAAATGTTTCCAATAAGTGCTCATTAAATATCTATAATCGAAGTATTGAATTCGAAGTCCATAGAGGGGGAGGATATTTTTCTCACAGTCAGAATGACTTTTCATTAATTAATACCTTAGTACTGATTTCCTCTTTCAAATATGTCATAAATAATGTTTATATACCATTTAAATTGAACAAAGGATAATAATATTCAACGACATCAATCGTATAACTAAAGTGTGGCTGGTGATACATTATATTATTGTATATGTTGCAGCAGTACATAGAAACTGGTTACACCAAACAAAGCAGTAGGTACACATTAAATAATAACTTAATATATACCAGATAAATGCAAGTATATTATTCATTGGACTCGTTGCAAACGCCCCCTCGATTTTACTACATAGCATATTAATGAATTATTATTTCAGCTGCAGCGAAAACAAAAGTGGATATCTGCGTATTACCATACAATGGCGATGTAAATTTGAAGCCTTAATTATGACAATGGTAACTTCGATTTGTCATTTACCTTGTTTCATATATTCGAAACTTGATCGATTAGTTTTGATTTCACCAAACTTGGCAGTGACATATGTCCGACCCACGTGCAACACTGACTTTACAATGATGTCGTGAGTGTAGACTAACATTAGAGAAAATTCACTATAAATCTGTTATGAATGTCCGAATAATGTAACCTTAGAAAAGTAGCTAATTAATCTTTGAGTGTAAAAAACTCTATCGCTTTAAAATTTACTTTTGTATAATGCAGTATTCGATCAATTATAACATAATCACGAGCATGATATTCAATTAGGTATGGTAAAAAAATTATAGCGAATTCAATTACACTGCGAGATTTTTATCTATCAAGATTTCGGTAGAAAATCGTCAATTAACTTTTAGATAAATCGTTATCGTAAAGACTAAATTCTTAATTTTATTCTGTCCCATATATAAGCACATACCGATCGTTCAGTTGATTACTTTTTTCCCATGTCCGCTCCCAACGTAGAGCATATGGTCTCCTAATGGATATTTTTATAAACAATTATTTACTTTCTGAGTTTAGTCAGTAGAAGGAAATTTATAAATGTCCTTTTACTGACCCAGAAATATTAACATTTTGTTTAGTTCTTAAAAATGTAATCTGTCTTGGCATTCGTGATTTATCCGGATATTAATCAGATAGAGTGCAAAATTTTACATAAATATAACTGCATATTTAACTCAAATTTCATTTTTTTGAAGTTGTTTGACTAATGAACTGGACGATCAATATCGTCCTTTAGTACAAGTTTTAAATATGTAGATCGATTTTGAATATGTCTCTATCAATAACAACCATTGAATAATGATTCAAAGTCAATTATCTTTTTTATTTTACTCCGAATGTTTGATTTCTGTGTTTTCCCAGTGGCATAGCTTGAAAATGGTAATATATATTGTGGTTTAACCTTCCCGTTACCATGGGTGCACCAAGATTGGCATACGAGTTGAAAACATTAATATCTCGCTTATAAGGTTTTATATAAATTTAGAATTTTAGCTATTTGTAGATAAAATAGTTATGAAATAAAATTCAAATAAACAAGTGGTTTGATTCAACGTTTTCATCATAAAATTAATAAAATTACAAAACTCTGATGACAATATTATTTCGAACTCAAAGAAAGTTATAGCGATATATAAAATTCTATACGCAAGAGTGACGCACGATATATATCGTTAAGTTGAGACAAAGCGAGAAATGGTATTAGTGTTAGGAGAAAGGATCGAATACATCTTCGCTTTTAGTTATTTTTTATGCAGCGGCATGTGGTGGTTACTATCTCTAAGTAGGATACAAGAGCGTACGCTCGTAAGCCCTTGTACTCACTCGCTCCCTTCACTTTACATGGGATTGAGCGATAAAGAGAGAACGGCACGTCACTCGCTTGCTTGTGTTTGTTATAATGTGAGTCGACTCGTCAAGTTTACATTTCAAACAGACTGTATAAGACAGAAGCGAGACATGCCTGCACCTTCTTATGTGACGTGCTTTTTCCATATCGTCCATATCTCAATTATATTACATGTAAATATGTAAATTGCAAGCTCTAGACACAAAATAAAGTGTAAAACGATAACAATATGATATTTAAAAACAGAATAACCCTTTTAAAGAGATCAATTAGCTTTAAAAATGCTCAATAGATGACCAAGTCTAAGTGACACAGCCTGTGTCAACCACGGCTGGTAATGTGATTTTTTTAGCACGAACTGGAAAAAGTTCAATAGCTCAAAATATGATGTTTCTGACATAGCGATAGACTAATGGTCCAGAATCGTTCATTTCAATTATTTTTTTACTATCAAAATAACTTTGGTTACGAATTTAATATAAGTGCAGTTGCACATTCCATTATCTGTGTAAATACTATATTGCGTTATTATTTACACTTTCTAAATATTAAAAAACCTGTCGTTTTTTTTTAGTTACTTGAAATTAATATGAATACGAAATGAAACTGTTACCGTGTAAAATAATGCCAACAGAACAATATTGTCTGTATCTACACTGTCTACTAAAAGTTATCATATTATATAATGTTATCATGGACCATTAAAGCAATAAAGCTTAATGATTACAAAAAATGTGGCGGCGAGTTTAATATGACCAGGCGAATTTAACCACAATACAATAAATAAATTGTATGTCGTAATCTTGAAATGAAAGTTCACTTAATGACTTCTGGGAATTATGTTTTTGCACGAAAATTATAAATTAGATTTGAAAAAGCATGGTAATCATATTCTTTGCAGAACCTAAAAATATAATACTACACATTGTGTTAAATAACAAGTGGAGCCACAAAAAAATATTATTAATGAAGTAAACTTGTATGCAGTTGTACTTATAATAAATCTTCCAAGTCAAAGTAAAACCAATTTTAAATTTGTCATAAAGTCCATTAGTATTTTTTTTAGAATATCGAGTTTAGGAATGCAATGTTATATTTTATTTCAATTAGTTTCTTAGCTTATGTACAAAATATTTATTCTTTATTCTAACTTACAAAGTATGATTATACTGCGCCCAACGTTGGTGACAGCAATTCAGTAATCAAAATTTCAAAGTCATCAGACAGATGTCATTCAATGTCCGAATTACAGTACATCTATAATATGTATGACATTTACAATTACAGTGCATATCATACATATTGTTAACATTCCTCGCAAAGTATGTGTAAAATTTTTGTTAGGATAGAATTGAAAGAAATTTAAATCCATACTATACATGATCTAATACATTTCATTTACTTTAACAGTATATAATTTTGAATAGTTATGGTATTTCAGCCTTTACCATGTAAAATTTAATTAAGTTCATTAACCCTTAGAGCGCGACCCGTTTTCGCACGAATTTATTTTCAGTCAATTCATCTGTTAAAACGCTCAATATGGCCAAAAATAGATCAATTTCAACAGTAAAAAATAGAAAATTGTGTTAAATATATATTATTTAACCCAAATACATCAATAAGTAAACCAAAATCGTCGCATTCCCCGTTAAAATAAGTTGAAAAATATGAAGAAGCTGAAAAATAAGTAATCTACGACTTTGCAAGCAAAATGGCTGCGGCCAGTCTTCATCTACACAGCCAAAACGCACACAAGCAAGCGCTTAACAGCATAAGTATGTGTATGTGCTGGCATAGTACGTAGCTAGCTTACATGCGGGAAAGGAATATAAAGACTTAGTCTGTACCCACCCTAGCACTAACTTTAGCCAGGAAACTAGGAGCCCGCCTCGCGGACTCCACATAATAGTTTCAGTAGGAAAGAAGAGGTAGGAAAAAAAAAAAAAAAAAAACGATTAATGCTGCGTATCGGCAGTTTAAAGTTGAAATTCGAAAGACTGATCTGTTGCCAGAAATTAGGCAACACACTACCAAAAAGTTTGAACTATTTTATATATATCCGCAAGTATTTTCTTCTCGTTCGGCCGGAGATACGAGATAAAGTCTTGACATATAAACATGTCCAGCGCGTTCATCTGGTTAATCATGTAACTTAACATTTTCTTCTATTTTGCAAGTTTATCCGACGATTTTAGTTATGAACCTAGCAAGCAGACAAATTGGAGTGTTGACATTATATTAATTTTTTTAATAAGTTATTCTATGCTGACACAGGGATATGAGGGTATAGCGAGGGCCTTCTATTAATGCCTTTTTTTTTAAATAATTTTAAAATTAAATGCATTTTTGTAAGATATCCAATAACTAATAATAATTGATCATATCTATACAATGAAACCACGAGATAGAATTATAAACAAACATTATTATGGAAACAATAGAAAATTTGCAAAGAGGGAAGGCATGCAATTTTTCAAATCAATACTTTTTACCTTATCAGAACTATGTAATCATATACGGAAGGATTGTAATGTTGTAAAAACCCGGAAAATTGGGAATTAACTATTAATAAACTAATAAATATGATATTTTTCAATAAATTAATTCAGGTGCTAATATAAATATGTGTGTCTCACCGAGGTTCACTTCATACATAAAAAGGAACGTTTCCATAAATATTTTGTGTTGGCTTCAAGCTTCAAGTATACATGACAGATGTCCATAGGTGATCCGATATTGAATTAAGTTCTTTACTTCCATCTAAATATATCATCTAAATATATCATCAAATTAAATAACAACTCACCGTAACCTCTAATTTTTGGATACAACGTACAATAGGTAAAAAATGCCACGCTTTTAAAATAAGTGTTGCCGAATGCTAAAAATGATATACATATCATAAATATTATAATTGTTTTTTGCAAATTTTCCCATGCGAGTTTATCGCCGGGTAAAATCCCGGTTTTTTCCCGGCCTCCCATCACTAATCTAAAGTGGTGGAATATCTTTACGAGACAATACAACACTTTCATGTGTCTATCTAAGTGGAGTCGATAGCTCGGAGAACGTACAGTAAAGAGCCTCATCTCATTTGGAATTCGTTTCGTGGCTTTCGATGTTCTCCGAATCGTTTGCATAAAGAACAATCGGACAAATAGTCTTGCGTACGTATAGCCATAACAATAATTACCATTCTGAGTGAGTGCACAACTCACAGACTACGGAGGATAAAATATTAAGCCTTTTCCAAGTGGCACACCGCGTCTTATAACTGTACGCTGTAAAACGATTACTTATTGACTAACCGAAGTAATAAAAAGTATTGAATCACATTTTGCTGTATGTGGTTATTCTAAATTGTGAATTGCTGGCTTAGTTTTACCTGTATCTTTGTCTAGATTCGAACTTTTATTGCAGTTTAGATGTCAAATGTTTAATATGATAAATACAGGTAGTCCTCGACTTACGACGATTCGCACTTACGACAAAAAAATTTACAAAACATTATTTTTATTGCATCATGGAGAACCATTGCATTTTTAAAAATGTAAATGAAGTGACTTATTTTTACAGTCAAATAATCATCTAGAAGCTTTATTGCCAGTGCATTTGTCAGCATTTGGTTAGTTGAAAAAAAGCGAACTTTTATGCTGAATAGATACATAAAGATTTGTTTACAAATATTAACCTTTTTACAAACTCCTTTTGTACATTTGAAACAAATAATAAAATCAACGTGACTGCCAAAAATCGCTGTCAAATATTTGCACGATCCATATCTGAAGATATCATAATAATTCAATAAAAATATGAGAATGACAATAGATAATATATGACACAATACGTCACTGTACAACTCATAGGCCTAAATAGTTACATATAATCTATTTCAATACACGTCTCTACGTAAGAAGCGGTTTTGTAAAAATAAAGTATCGTCATAAAAACTAAGCTTTTAGGGGTTATTTAAAATTATTTGTTCGTTTTTAATATTGTAGTGGGTTTTGGTTAAAACTGTAAGGTTAATTCTTTCAATTCTTTTAGAAACTTCAACGCGCCACCCACTTTGAATGGACTCCGTGCCTTGGAAGGTAATATGTTTGAAGTTATTTCCAGCTGGAGTCGCAAGTTTGTTTGATTTTATCAGCGATTGGCATTCAAGGTGAAGCTTTCGTACAGTAACTAGGTATATTATACTGACTTGAATCCACTTTAAAAACAGTGACGTGACGTATTATACTTGTGAAGTAACGACGCAAATCACAGTGTTAGCGTTTCTTGTCTGTGATTAGATTACGCAATTCGTAAGCTGCAGTCTTTGATAATTAATATAAGATTTTTATGATCTTATTTAAATAATATTATGTATAGAAAAATGTGAGAGACATGTCTTTCATTCTTGAATATTTTGGTTGTACAGTAAATAAATTAACATACTAATTAATTATGTGTGATTTCTAACTTAACGTATTTAAAAACACACTAAAAGAGAAAAAAAATAGCTGAGCGACGCCGGTCCCAATGATAATTAATATTGAGGAATATTTGCGATAAATTGCGCTTCAAAATAATTCTTGCTCATAATGAATTAACAGTTAACAGATATACAGACGTATAGTATTTAAATATTCAACATTTTATTTTCATTTATGGGCGGTTTTGGATAGTCAATATTTTTATAGCTGATAGAAGAGGCAAATTACACGGCGAGAAAAAGACAAGAAAAATATATATTCTATAAGAATAATATGGAACAATCGTTACTCTATGTTGAGTAAAATGATGATTTAAATCATTTATTTTTATTCATGTTTCATTTTAAATCAGATAAAATTACATTTTAATTTCTGTTTAATTTTCATTTGACTTTTAATTCGAAAAAAGTACTATTTTGGCTATCAACTATCTAATGTAAAACTGAACGCTTTGTTCAAACAAATAAATGCCAATTCAATCACTTTAATTCAAAATATTGTTCTGTTTATCGTTTGCGACATGTTATATAGTAAGTAAATACAGAATTTTACTTAGCGAAATAATGAATATCTTCAACATCTACGAAACGACAAGAACATTTTTTACATTAATAATGAAACGCAAATTTATTCTTTATAATTATATTAGTAACTTATAATCTATTAACCTCCTGACATTTATAAAGGTGCGTCCCTGACTTTTTTTTAAAAAATATTAAGCTATCAAAACAAAAAGTCCGACAAAAAATTACCATAAAGTGTGCCCGTGCATTTATAATAAATTAAAAAATAACATCATGATTGCCTTATGAAATAATAAAAAAATTATGCTCGCCGTATGAATTCAAATTATCGATCATTGTTCGCATTCATTAAAATATTATTTTATTTGTTTTTGTGCATTAGAGAAAATGCTATACGTGGTTTGTAATAATAATTTAGATATGCGTTTATGGACATAAGTATGAATTCGCATAAAAAACACATCATGGAAGTAAATATATGTTTTTATAAGAGGCGTGTCGTAAAATCAGATAATTTTGGAATTGGTTAATTGATTAAGTTTCGATACTGCAGTTTGAAAAGTTGCTACAAATATCACTAAGATTCAATATCTTAAACAAAAAAAATGTTTATTTTTATTCGTAGTAACTAAGGGTGTCAATTTTTAACACAGATACAAAAATGAAATTTAATCGATTTATTGATTTTATTTGTCATTCAAATTGCCATAGCACCACATACGATTGCGATGAAACTTTCGTGAGTTGTTGTGCTCAAGCCCACGAAGGTTTCCAAAAAAAGAATCAAAGAAAAGTACAAACAGCGACATTTCAATTCGAGTGTGACATAACAAGTGGTGTTAAGGGAGAATCGCTAAAAGTGTGTGGAATAAATTAGGAAATATCCATGCTTCTCTAATAGATATGCCATCTATCTAATATATTATGTATATGTAACAAAAATTTGAGCTGAAATTATTGATAATCATAATTAATTGCAGTTTAACTACGATTATCTGATAATTAATTACTAACTATTACGATCTCGAAATATATAACAATTGTAAGGAAAATTTTTGAAAATTCCAGTGCTTATAAATAAATTTATTATGTCCCTATAAGAGCAAATGGCAATTTTTATTTTAGCGACTGAATGAATCCACCAATATCGTGTTGGAAGTGAGTTTTCGTTTCTCGTAATCAATTTTCTAACGCAGAAAAAACAGGATAATTGAAATAGAAATATCTTCCACATTTGCAACAACAAAAATTTTCTTTTCAAAATTATAGCATTAAATTGACCATTTATGTAAACGCACTATTAAAATCTCATTTCAACGTTTAAGTAGACACACGGCAAATAATGTTATCAAATTTAAAAAAAACGGAAACAAAAAAAAAACCAGGAAGTATGTCATTGGTAGTAATTTGACACAAATTCTTGTTCCACATTTTTATGTAAGCAATACATAATATTGTTTTATACTCAATCTGTGGAGCAATACGAGAGGCCAATTTTTAAATGTAATATACAGGCGTCGTAGTTTGAAAGAACAGCGTTATGCATAGAGCTTATTTTACTTGTGAAACCAGTTTTAGTGGCTGGCTGTATCTAATAACGGGGCTAATATTTATCTCATGGAAATATCTGCATACAAAATTATACACATAATACCAACACGATTAAATCTTATCACGGTAAGTGATTGATAACAAAATAGTTTTTCATTTGGTGACTAGTTTCACATTTATTAAATTACATTACTTCTTTATGGTTTGTAATTGAAACGCCATTGTGCCAATTTTTATTAAATCAAAATTGTTTCGTTATGTTTTTCTATAACTGAAATAGTCTATAAAAGATATAGACCCTTTATATTGTAGTGGAAATTGTTTCTTTTTAAAACCATGATCGATCTAATGTGGAGCATATGGCCTCATAATGGAGGTATTTACAGAAAAAAATTGCTCAGTATGCTTAATTTAAGATATTGACTGAGGGCGCTTGATGGAATTTCAATATCAAATTTGATTTGTTGAGATTTTGTACATTTCCATGTGTTTCGTAATTAACGTCAGTTCGAGTTCATTCGTGTGTTCGAATGCCTGAACGGCATCTTCGGGTGAAATCCGGGTCGTTAGTGACGAAATACGTGGAAATGTAGAAAATCTCAACATTCAAATTTGCCCAGTATGCCTAAAATTATCTGCTTACTATTATACTATCTAACAAAACTAGTTACGTTATAAAGAGTATTTAGAGATAATTTTCAATAACGATACGTATTTATTATTGATATAATATACCTTTAATGTCCATATCATTAGATAATAACGTGTGTGAATCAGCCTCTGATCGATGATGTAAAAAAACGATATAATAAATCTACAATAAATATCATGCTATCGAACCCCTGCAAGAACTAAACAATTCACAAAACCAAATGAAAGGGTTTTTAACTTACTTTCGGTATTAGTTTCAAATGCAAAATTCCCAAAAAATGTACACAGTGCAAAATGTGACACTATTAACGATTATAGCGTCGTCAAATTGCCACGCAGATATTCTATCATTTCAGCTTGTTAGCGGTGGGTTGACGAACTACAGAAATAACGTTTTTTTAGAAGATGGATTAGCTTTATATTCATTTAAAATGACGATTTTTGAATTGTGACATTTTTCTTGCGAGAGAGCGATATGTCGAAAACATTATTATATTTTCGTTTGACCAATATTTAAAACGTATAAAAAACTGTTTCTAATAATAATTACAGGTTATTATTTCAAAAATAATTAATACTGTAATTATCGCTCATGTATCATTGAGCCATCTATTGAAACACGTTCTAAACGGGTCGAAAGAAAATACTTTGCCAGTGGGCCATTTTAACACATTATGTTAATAATCATTTTAGACACATACAAAATAGAGATGTGAATTAATTATGGTTTTTTCAGATACAGTTTGTTATTAAAAAGAATACCTACGCAAATAAATTCTCCGGTTGACATTTTATTTCGATTGACATAAAAAATTCTCCTCGCCAAAATTAGCCAAGTATGGATATTTGATTATGAATGAATAATGAGTAAACACAAGTGCTCAAATGTTTATGCTAATATTTTTTTTTGTTTACACTGCTGATTATTAAATATTATTTTGAAATGACGTTTGATATTTTCAAAAAAGGACATCTTCAAAGCACCCTAAAAGGAAATTTTTCATTTTTATACCTGACATTATCTTGTTAATGAAACTTTTGAATATATTTGGTAAATATGGTTGGCATTGCCGCTAGTAATAATACAGTTATGTGGGAAATTAAATTACGAATAGAAAAATTCCAAATTATTATACCTACACGGGAATCAGGGAAACTGAATATACGAGGTGCTGAGTCGCTAAAGACGCTCCCGAAGGTTTTTAGAGTTTTGAGTAAATCATGAAAAACTGTTATGGTCAGTATGATAGTTTTTAGTATAATTTAAATTATTTTGTGTCTGGTGTAAAAGCAGAAGTAAAATAATCTTTTTACACTGTCGTTTTTCGTAGCACGTTAGCCGTGTAAAATGAGGATCGAGATCGTGTAAAAAACGACAATTTTAAGTTTGGAAAAATTTGTAATTTTAGACTTCTGTCGATAGAACACTTACGTACATCAAAATCTTATTTCATGAAAAATCGCCAGGAGTGCATTTAGCGACTCATATATAATATCAGCACTAAAAAGTCACCATAATAGCATTGTAAAAAGGTTTGTTCTTCTAAATTAAAAGAACGATCAATAGGAACTAATTGAAATACAGTGAGGAGTTTTTGTAATTACCATAAATTACCGGTTTCATTGATTCCAATGTTTGGTGTTTCATTGTTTTCCTACAGACAATTTAATTTCCTAGAGGATTGCATTGTTTTTTTACGGAATTTGGTATTTTTTCGGGTAGAAAAAGAGGAGTACACTGTAAAGCATATTAACCATAAATTTTAGTGAGTAACAGTTTATACTCAATATTTAATGGTAAAATTAAAACGGTCAATAAAGAAACTTTAACAAATTTAATTAAGAATTGGTGACAGGAACTCAGATTAGATTCTGCGAGATTGTTGTTATTAAACTGATTGAAAGTCTATAGTTCTTTAGTAGAAAACTATAGTAATTGTAATAATCCAATAGTTTTAGTATCGATAGATCCGCCACACCTTTATTACCGACAAATTGGTTGCCACAATAAATTCTTTCGGCATTTAGCGCACTTAAAATAATGTTAAATAAGTCAAAATGTAAATTTTCTTAACAAAATAATAGGAATGTCTGAAACGCGAAACCTATATTCTTGTAATTTAAGATATAATTTAAGACATCGACTGAGGGTGCTTGATGGAATTAATTCTTCTATATTCTTGGTCAAACTTCATAAAAATAAATCTACAAAGATTAATGTCACGCTGAAATTTGTAATAATAATAAACGTCAGTTTAATTGATGCTGTGAAAAAACAAGAGCTTATTAATTAATCAAAACCAATTTTAACGAAGTTTTTTTAAATATCGTAAAGATATGTAATAAATATCAGTTTCTTTTAAATTGACCTTTTTAAAATTGAAATATGACGAAAAGATGAGCACAACTTTATGTTAAAACTTTCGATGCATTTATTATAAATGACCATGAACACATCGACATTAAAATCATGAGAACAGTAATTCTTTTGAAATTTACACTTAAATTTTATTAATATAGCTTTTATCAACCGGTTTGTTTTAAATGAACGAAATAAATGCTACTCATGCTCAATTATTTAAAAAGAAAAATATTGCAAACTATCCGCATACGTATTCTTATATTTATTTAAATATCATTTAGTTGATATAAGAAAATAATTGTGCCACTAATATTAAAAAAACTACTCTAATTATATTTTAAATTAAATTAAATTATATTTATTAATTAACGTTTTTTGTCTTTTAAAAAACTGCATTAATTGACATTAGATGGGAGTGGCTCAGTTATTTTATTATATTAAACAAAACATAACAAACCAATATAGATAATATCCTTTTATTCAGTCAAAACATGTTTAATCCAATTGGGCACTATTTTTGCACAAAAACCACTGTTTTTTAAAGTCACTAATTTAATAAAGTGTATATTAATTAGATATTTTTGTATTTTTGTTGTTGATGGAATTAAATAGTCCACTAGATGTCAAAAGTAATGTCCACGAAACAATATAAGATCTTTTATTGAGTACACGAGTGAGAACAAGAGTAGAGGCCGACCGCGTATATCAACTCCGTTCGAACGTCTGCAAGATGGTGTCACGAAATGATCAAGTAAAAGGTGTCTTTATGTCAGTGAGCGGAAACATTTTTTTATATATTCCCAATAAAGCATGTAAAATATCAAAATATCCTGTCTTTTCTGAGTTAAGTAAGTAAAGAAAACAATCCAATTCTATTTATAAGGAAAAATTAATATTAAACTTATTAGAAATTAAATTTAATATATTGACTGAGGGTGCTTGATGAAATTTCAATATCAAATTCTAATTGTTGAAATTTTGTACATTTCCATCTATTTCGTCACTAACGACACGAGTTTCACCTATCGGCATTTTCACGCATTCAAGCACACGAATGAACACTAACTCACAAACAGTAAATAGTTTTAAACTAAAATGACTATTTACCGTTTATCAGTTAGAGTTATTCATGTGCTCGAATGCCTGAAGATCCCGAAAGACGAAACCCTGGTCGTTAGTGATGAAATACATGGTACGCAATTTCAACAATTCAAATTTTATTATAAATTGTTCAAAAAAAACTTTTCAAATTGATACATTTGTTATTCCGCTTGCCGTGTAATTGCGAGTTGGTTGTCTCACCACCACCCGCTATGTATGTGCAGTCGATTGTCGTGGTACTAGGTGTAATACTTTTAGAGAACTCTATATAAATTGATTTTTTTGCCTAAAAATAATTTACCAACGTAACCGGAAGAAACTGAATTGCTAAGTATTTTAATTTATGCACAAGGCTTCATCAAATTGAATCGTTTTGATAAAATATCTAATTCTGTATCACATAGTTCTGACGATGACGTTAAGCTGAAATAGCTATCAACTAACTAATAAAATGCTATACGATAAAATATATAATACTATATCCGATATTTAAAAAAATAAAACACAATTTTTTTGTACTACTTCACGTGTTCATAACGATCAGGACCGGTTTCACTCATCACCGTCATATATCAGATAGATCTGAAGAGAGCGTTAAACCGAAACGGCTACTAACTAACTAACAGAATGTTGTAGAACTAAACACTTTGATATTTTATCCTATTATAATGGAGTTCTACCAAGTAAATGCCAATTCAATCTATAAAAGTACAGTTTTTATCAAAACGAAAAAAAAAAGAATTTTGAATTTTTTTTTTTTTTGCAATTCGAAAAAAATGAATATGTTATATTAATCTAAAATCTAAAAACTCTCTTAAGTCTTCCGGACTGTATTGTCAGCAATATTTTTTCGTTTTAAAAATACAGGAAATAACAAGAACAGTCGCGTGGCATTCTTTGGTTCAATGAAACATTTTTAATATGTTGGCAATACCTGACGTGCAAGTTTAATCGCCTTCCCGCTATACCTTTCTCTGTCGATATAGCGGCGCTATTCCACGAGCGTTGGTACAATCTAAGCGCATTTTAATACGGAAACTCGTGGGAGTTGTCGCGTGGAATATGAAGCTTTACTCAGCATACGAGGGAGTAGAGCGAGAGAGAACGACATCCGTGGGCTGTCGCGAAAACTTGTCCCCAGGTGAGGTAAGAAGCTAATCCAGAGATAGGTAACATATTTTCGTAAAAATTCACACCGAAAAAATAATCTTTACGATAAGGAAGTCAGTAGGAAAATATCTTTTAACATCAAGTATCAAATATTTTTATATGTAATAAATTAATGATGACTGTATATTTCAACCCTCATTCAATAAAATAAGGTCATGTGTAAAACAAGAACTAAACTATAATTATTACCAATCGAAATAAACACATAAAAGTAAATGCCATTCATCAGTTTATTTTTAATATGGCGGTTAGAACAGAGTCATTACTGGAAGTTATTGAAAAAATAAAAGTGACAATATTTTATTGTACTCTCACCCATCCGATCCTAAAAATATGGCGTAGTAAAGTGATTAACTAACCACTAGTAGTCTCCGTACTCTGTCCTTATATTGCTACTCTCTTTGAAAAAGTGGTGTTGAGCAACTGAACAACAAGTAAAAGAAAAACTTATTTTGTGATACTTCTATTATGAGTCCATTTGCTGCACACTTAGAGCGGACATGATTTAATTTAGATTTTTAAAATACAGAATTTTCTTTTATGTAAAAACTTAATCCACAAACATAACTGGTAGGATTATTTACGTCATATAAATTATATTTTAAATATTAAAAACATAAATTATAATGAAACGGAAGAAAAAACTTACACACGAATATACTGAAATCATATTGCATAAAAATATTGCAAAATAAATTCACATCAATAATGTCAGTACACATCAACGTGTGGTAATATTATGCGAATGCACTATACTGATTTATGTGTAAAAGTTGTACTTTGACCGAGCCATCATTATTATCCTGTAACACACTGTAAAAAAAGGTTTCTGACCTCTCCGCCAAAGTTCAACTAAGAGCGCTTTTGTAATTGCTACTCGGTGTGCGTGTTTATTTGCTTACGTGTGAGTGAGTGTGCTTGCAAGTGTGGGGTCGCGGAAACTTTTTTGCATTACGCTGCATGCAATAATAGCTCATGAGACGAGAGCGATAATTTAATGGAAAAGCTCATCTATTGCAAGACATACTGAATAATATTGTTTTACTCATTAATCTAAAAAAATAAGTGTTGCATACTATATTGTATCGAAATAGTTTATAAATAAATGAACCAATTAACAACACTCACAGATAAGTAGAGAAATTGTTCTCGGTCCTGCAGTTGAGTGGTGTATGCTTGGGCTTTGATATATTCCGGACTGGCAACTGTTCGTCAAATGACTAGTCAGTCAATCTTGTCTATGATATTTTCAAACTTCTCCATTCACCCTATCTATTTCAGAAAACGGGACGCAGAGAATGCAATTAAATTAATACTATTTCTTTCTTAGCTTCTTAATTCTTACCACATCGTTTCCAAAAAGGGAGAGGTTATGCGAATGAATATCTTATAAACAGTTTTTGTAAAAGCATGTTCTATGATATGCTTCAATAGGAGTCCATATGATCGTCATTGTAAGCTGGTGTAGTTTAAAAATAGTCGCATAGATTCATCCGATTGCTGCGTTATCTACAACTAGAGGTCTGCACGGGCCCGGGCTTGGCCCGTGGTCCGGGTTCGGGCGGGTAGAGATAATTATTATTCGGGCTCGGGCCGGGCCCAGGTAAGTGATTTGTTCTTCAGAAAAATATTTCAGACTATGTTCGGGTCATGAGTACTCTTGATAACTAAATACTTCTGATAACAAAAATAATTTATTACGTTTTGAATATCATTGGACACAATAGTCTTTTATTTGATAAGTTTGGAGAAATCATTTTATATGTTGGTAATCTGAAAATGAGCTCATAAAATTGTTATTGATCCGTGAAACAATAATTTATTTGTTTAAGCATCACCGATAGTAAGTTTAAATAGTTCGTTAATGAATAAAGTGTGATATTATTCAGTATCTGCTTTCTATTCATTTAAGATAGTCAACTGTGTCATGTACCAAAAAATCATTATAAAAAAAAACAACAGATTCGTTAAAAATGAGTTTTAACGATATAAAGAAAATGTTAAAAAGTGGTGACTGTGGTGAATGTGTGGTCATTTCGTGAGATAATATATTTTTCTAAATGTGATAAAGTTGGATAGGTACATTAAGTGTGTTAAATTTCAATCAATTTTATGCTACTCTTTTTTTTTTAAATTGGGGTTTTTTCGGGCCAAGATATATAAAGTTAGGCTTCGGGTCGGGCTCGGGTAGCAAGTGTGGTATTAAGACTCGGGCTCGGGCTGGCTCGGGCCTGGAGTGAACGGGCTCTGGCCGGGTAATTTCATCAAATTTCGGCCCGTGCAGACCTCTATCTACAACCATATAATATTTATAGGTTTAACCGCCATTTTGACAAAAAGCTTCTGTCGGATAACTAGTTAAACAGTATTTCAACTATCCTAAAAATTGTTAACTATACATGCATAATATGAATCTAATGTTCAGTTTGTTTGATTTGTATTGATTCATTTGATTGACCTCTGCAACTACAGAACATACTATGAAGCATCCCAAAATTTTACCGTGTGAGCAAAGGAATAGAACTGAAATTTTGTATGCAAGCAATGAGCCGTTTTACCGTAGTGTCGTGATCGATAAACTATAGCATGTTGGTAATTCACTTAAAACATAAAATTTGTGTACACAACGTTCGTTATACTATGACTAACCAAGAACAATAATTTAAATTAATTCACTTATCCTCGTAAGCTCGGCTCGGAAACTGATAAAAGAGTATGTTTAATATTGTGAATGGAAAATATTAATGTTAAATCATTGAAATTATTGTACGCATTGAAACAAAATTTGTGTTTTACTACTACTTCCACATTTTTATAATGATCAAGACCAGCTTCACTCATCGCGAGTATTATGAACTGAAACCGGTCCTGATTGTCATAAAAAATGTGGAAGAAGTACAAAATGAATTGTGTTTTATTTTTAATATGTAATGGTTTTCCAATAATAATTGACAGTTGACACCTGAATAGTGGTAAATAGATATGTAAATGATATTAAATAATTCTTGTGGAACTTGAAGCTATCCCTATGTTTTACCTTCTTTAGTTATTTTAAATAATTGCCAATTTAATCAATCTATTAGATTATCTACTGGGTTACTTAGAATCAAATTTAATTACATTTATTTCTTACAGAATATTTTTCAAAAACTTAGATACTTATTTTGTAAGCCACAATTACTGATAATTGTACTCCTTCTTATTGTAGTAGTCCATAGCTTAGATTTGATCAAGTAATAAAGGAACTTAAAGAGGTTTTCGCCCAGTAATAGATTTATGACTATAGATATAAATATATTACTTCTTAAATATCTTCAATGGAATACTATATATATTTTTAATATTAAACGATTGTTATATTTAAATAAACTATTTACACAAAGCCATTTTTTGTATAATAAGAAAGTAAGAGTACAAATAAAATTAAGGTTTCATGCTGTACGAAAAAAACTGTTATTGAATGAAAAATATTAATAAAAAAACAATTGTAATTTACAGTCAACCATGTCGCTGATAATAAGTATTTTTTTATAAAATATAATCCACCGTAAGATAAGGTTACTCTATTTTTATTCGATACCTATATAAATTGTCTTTTATCAAGTTTCTGCACCCATGAATCAGCAATTATTTTTTTAAGTGGTAAAAAAAGTATTCACAGCTGCGTAACAAGCAATTAAAATGATATTTTATTGAAAAGATATTGGAATTGAAACGAATTGATTATCAATTAATTCAAAGGGTGACAGTTTTGTCAAATTTAACGGAATTCTTTATCCGATGAACAGTGAAATACATTTTTAATTATCGATCGATATTTTAAATATCCTGAAATATTAATTGATAGTAATTTATCAAGGGTTTCATGTTTGGTGTCATAAGGACTTGCTTAAATTTGTCATCATCAATGGATATACGTTTAGGGACCAGGTAGGCTTATTGAGAAGGGATGAAAACGTCACAGACACCCATATTTTTTTAAGTACAATTTCATAAACATTCTATCATAGGATTCTAACCCTTGACATGCAATCAGGTAAAACGAAAGCAACTGAATCCGATTTGAAATAGATCATCTTAATATTTGAAATAATCCAAGGATCCAAAAATCGTTAGGGATTTAAGGAGGTAAAAAAAAGCAATGTATTATGTGGCTCAACTTTAGTACTATGTTGAAAGCTATGTAACTGTAATGGTGAAACAGTAATAAACGTTTTTTTCAAAACCACGTCCGCTCGAAAATGTGGAGCATATGGGCTTCTAATGATGAGTTTTGATAAGGGAACTGTTTGTTACTTAGTTTGTCAATCTCTCTTTTTTTTAATAGAGTAAGGATAAAATGTTAGCATGCTAGAGCAGGAACTTTTCGAGCATAAATCCATAAATCGGTTGAAAAATCAATTTATGAAACATCGTACTGGGATTTGATCCCGTGAGCACTGTAACTGAACCCATCGACGTTGAATCTTAATTAAATAATACTTAGTTAATAGTTAATTTAGAAAACACACAATTCTTAGTTAAAATTAAGTTCTACCAATTCCAACCATGAATTGGAACGAAGATTTGCATTACAAATATTCTTTAAATAAATATTGCATTATTGCGCCATATTTATTCAATAAAAATACAATTTACAATAACATAATATAAAAAAAAATTTTGTAGTAATTTTTAATGTTTAGTAATCGCCCAGAATGAAAAAAATTTTTTGCATCCCCCTGGATACCTCGAGCCTGGGTACCCATAACGGCGACAGCATTGCCACGTTGGATTTCTATGCTTATTCGTTGTCTAAGATATTCACCTGAGCGGCACTCACCCGTCCTGTCCGTCATCCTTCGACCAATTTCCGCCACCGTCCTCAAAGCTGAGGGTCCCCAGGGACCGAACGTCTCAAAACCCAATGGACAGAAAATGAAATTTGGCGAGACAATATGCCAAAAATAATATAGAACTATCTTGATATCACATCAATTGTTTGCAATCTCATACAGTATAAGTTTTATTCTCCATGCCATTCTCAACAAGCAACGTATCGATTGATTATTTATTATTCATGGATATGTACTCATTCGAATAACAGCTAACTGTCTTCGATTCCGAGTATCAATAACTGGTCTTGGCTATAGTCTAATGAATAATCCATCTAATACATCTAATGAATAATCATAAAAACACTCCTCTACGATATAACACTTTTCAATATTATATCTGTGATTTCGAAGCATGTCGTGTTCAACCGAGAGCTTCACTATGACATTATTCTTTGGGTATTTTGTAGCATCTTATTATTTGTACAGTACCTATTGAACATTAACATTCTTAAGTACCTACTCAGAGATGAATACAAGGAGCTATTTACTCAGTTATTTCTCATTATTGGTTGTTTAATATTATATAAGAAACATCAGCAGAGACAGGGACGGCTTTAGGGCTTTTATTGTATGAACAATATAACGAATAAATGACGAATAAGAGCGCGGCAATTAATGAGGTTCAAAATTTGACCTCTATTTATGAACAATTTTTTGTCACATATAATGAATATTTTAAAACTTTTACTGATTTAGTACTAAAAACAAATTAAGAAGAACTCGATTTTATCATATAAGCTCAAAAAGTAGCAGGCGTGCTAATAATAATAATTATTCCAAGACAGTCAAAACACGCCAGTTCGGTCCAAGTATCTTTATTACAGTTAGTTAGTTCAATACACAGTTTAAAAATTTACAATTTCAAATTACACGAGTAAAATTAATTTAATAAGATTGCAAAATGTGAGGCGTTGAGGGATTCTGAGCACAATTCTCAGTTGAGACGAACCAAACACGATTGGGTCGTGTCAAATAGTGAATAAAAATATTTCTAGAAGGATTGTAAAATTAATATTGTTGATATCTATTGAAATCTCACACTACAGTAGAAGGATATTTCTAACGATAGCGAGAACCAATTACAATGATATATTTTCATTTATTAATGGATTGAATGATATGATTATTTTGCTTATTATACTGTTAAAGAGTCGATTACACGGGCAACAAAAATACCTTAAGCCAGCTCTAAAAATGGCATTGAAATGTTAATTACAAGAATAAACGTGGTTTAAATGGAAAAATATTTACAGCGATATGTATGTAGTAAAAAAATATATATTATCGTCGATTGATATTTCAGGATACCGTCGTTGTCGAACTGATGATACTTATACTTTCAGATAACAGATTTTCGGTACATATTAATAATCACATGCAAAAGTGCACGTTTCATTCATACACATTAAAACGAAACCAAAAACGTTCCCAATAAAATAATTTCCCACAAAATTGGGGGCAGGTTTACGCAACTTTTGTTACAATCTGTTGCAAAGGTGCCAATAACAGAATAAACTTTGCTTTCGAATAAAAAAATCTCCCACACATGTTATTGTAAAGAGGGACACAATTACAGTTCAGGGGCCAATTGTATGTTACCTGAGGATTTATCTTTTAAATGTAATGTATTGTATAATCGAGGAGTCGATATTTAAGAACGAGATACAGGCAATAATGTTGACAAGCGGTTTAAAGTTTTGATGCGGGTAAGAAAGTTAAACGTGAGAAGGGTCTCCGGTCAAAGAAATTGATCTATTATATGTATATAGTATACACCTGCGATGGTTTACCAATGATATTCATCTATGAATGACAGCATACACTTCATCATCATCTGTCAAGGAATCAAAAAAATATCTTGTCATCTAAATATAACAATAAGAAATATTTTATAATATGACCGACATTTTTTAAAACTTACGGTTACGTTCTCTCGACATGTATGCATTAAAAGTAACTGAAATAATTAATTCTCCCAATTGTCATCAAATAGCTACAATAAATTTTCTGTTGATTTTCTTACATCTTTTTTTTACTATGTCCGCTCTCAATGAGGAGCATATCTCTCAATTGAGGTATCTTAACAGAAGGTTTTTCTGCTACGACCCGTTTTTAGGATCGGATGGTTGGGATGGAATTTTAGACATCACACATATCCATGCCTACGAACAGAAGTCCATACATCGATTGGAAAATCAATTTATGAAGCTGTACGTGCCAGAATTTGAACCCAAGAACACCACATCACGGATCAGACATCTCTATTATATTACTGAAACTTTAATTGAATCCGCGAGACGAGTTCCAAGTTTCCTTATTACTTCAATTGTTAGTGTGAGGTAAATACACTGGTCGAAGTCTAAAACCGCATGAAAACTATCGAAGCATCATGTTCCTAAAAGAAGCAGCTTAAGGGTAGGGAAACACGTAGGAAAAAACCCTTTACATGGAATGATTATCTTTAAATCAGACAAAGGGCACAATTCTTTCAGGATTTTTTCTTAATTAAGTTGAGTAAGTTCCCACACTACAGAATTAAGAGTAAAAATTCTTCAGAGTTTCGCTGTTGTTAAATCTGGTATCTCGCTTTGAAAGATTAATTTGATCTGAATTAATTGGTAAATTTATCTTAGGTGAATATAGAAAACACATTAATGTAGATTGTTTACGAAAAGTTTTTCAATTTGAATTTAAGCAACTGGCTTCATCATTGGGGAAAATAATATAGCTTCAAGCCAACTACAATTCATTAGCTGTATCTTATACATAATAGCCCAGACCGCTCTGTAGACGTTTTATTATTATCAAATATCACATGTAGGTATGTGTATATATAAAATAACATGTTATCCAAAGCGCAGACTGTTCCGACGTACTATCTACTTTAGACATTCAGTATTTTAATTTCAATACCGTCATTTATAACGGGCACCGTTATACTAGTAACATAAGCGTTTCATTTTGTCCATTTATCATTTTAAATTGAAAACGATTTTACTATTAATTTAGTTATTACAACGATTTAATTAATGAGCTGTTCCACATATAGAAAAATCACATACACGTATTTGGGTGTCGGCCATTATTTTAATGGTCAGCACAAACGAAGGTGGCATTAAAAAAACACTCTAGTTTAAATTAGTATCTCTGACACGAGCTTACTTATCATGTTATTAATGGGTAACAAAACGCATTAAAAACATGTAAGCTTAAAAAGAGGAGCAATAAAATATTTACAATAAACGGGTTTATATTTTGGATCAGTCAATACATAATGGTAAGTAAATCGAAACTTCTAAGAATTATATCAATTTCAAAATAAAAAAAACATCCAGATATCATTTATTATGTATTCAGGATTAAAATGTTTTTATTGCTTCCTCGTTGTAAATTAACTATAATAAAAACATGACCGAACATAAGTTTATGTGAATTGAATGAAAAAAGTTTTAAATATTTATGCTATTGGACATTTATTTACGAAATGTATTTTTGAATCATCTTAATATTATAGTGAAACATGTCATGATTTATAGATTTATACGAACATCATAAATATATTGACGTTTCATTCAGCCAAGTAAAATACTAAAATGTTATCAATGAATTCTAATCTTATTTTAATTTATTGTAATTCTACGCATATACTTTTGTTTTGTAATTGATTAAAATCAATGTCGTATGTCTTATATACCACTTTTAATGTAGATAACACATTCAACGTGGTATATAAGACATATGACAATTTGGCGCAGGAGAAGATTTTCAGTGAGACATATATTCACTTTTTAAGGAGTCAATTCTTGGTGGAAAGGCATTAGATATATTTCATAACATAAGACGCAATTTGTTTTGTGTTAATTCGGATGGATGGGAAAGAATTTTACACATCACAAACATTTATCACTTCGAACAGTAGAGATGGGAAAGTAGTAAAGGACTATTGGTTAGTTTGTGATTATCATTTTTTCAACCAAATCCGCTCCCAATGTGAAACATATGTCTCCCTAATAGAGGTATCTTAGAACAAGTTTTTCTATAAGAACTGCTTGTTACTCAGTTGCTCAACTTATCTTTTTCGAAGAGGAGTATAAGAATAGGGCTAGGAGAGGACAAGTGGTTATCTAATTGCTCTCGATAGCCACGTTGTTAGGATTGGATGGGTAAGAGGGAGGTTAAGACATCACAAACATCCATTCCTTCGAACATAAATTCATAAATCGATAAATTTAATTTATGAAAATGTCATCACTGGAGTCGAGTCCGTGATATCCGTAACCGAAGCAGACGACGTTGATCATAGCACCACAGCCCCATTAATTAATCAAACCGTCATAATGGCCGAAATATCGGATCCCGGCTTCAGTACATAATACCGGTATTACAATCCCTGCCTCCATGATGTACAGAGGAAAAGCGCTCTGACATAAGTAGCTACCAAGTGTTCTTAATAAATAAAAAAACTACACAGAGCAAAATAAAATTACCTACCTGTTGTGTCTATTATTTGAACAGTGAACGTATGTTCGGTTCAGTCTACACATGGTCACATATTGTGTTTTTTTCTGTCTGTATTTTATCAGTAAAAGATATTTCTTTGTTACGAATGTCGTCTACCAATCGCATCGTGTCAGATGTATTGAAAAGAATTATAACAATGACTTTATAGCCAGAATGCACAAAGAAATATATACATCTAATAGTTACGCTATGGATGTAAAAAAATTCATAGTTTTCGTTGCTTATTTTAAATCAATTATTTTATTCAATTAAGTTGATGTTTCATTCTCATTTTCTCTTATTACTGTCTTCTGCAGTAAGTCTCTCCATTGTAGGCAAGTCGTATTCAATACTTCATCATCAACACATTAGAAATTAACAATGCATAGCAATTAGCAACAGTATCCGCTTCAAATTTCAACACGCCTCTATTTCCCTGTCCGTGGTGCAGTGGTCAACGTCGTTGGCTTCGGCTACGGATCTCACGGGTTCAAATCCCAGTACAGACAGTTTCATAAGTTGATTTTTAATCGATCAATATATTTCTGTTCAAGAGCATGGGTGTGTGTGATTTATAAAATTCCTTCTTTCCCATCCGATCCTAAAAATGAGACGTCGTGAGAGCGATTAGCTAACCATTAGTCCTGTCTTAACACTATTCTTCTATCCCTACACTCTTCGAAAAAGACATTTTGAGCAATTGAGTAGCAAGCAGTTTTCGTAGAAAAACTTCTGTTGATATATCTTCATTAGTAGGACATATACTCCACATTTGGAGTAAACATGGTTAAAAAATTATGCTGTTTAGTAACACGACCAGAAGAACAACAAAGTTATCAATTTTAATTTTATACTATTTATTTATTTTATTCAAAGCTGTCGGTTACGGGTTGGCCTGGATGATTAATAAATTTATACATTTGTATCCAAAATCATGTTTGTTTGTGGAGTTTTCAAATCTACCCACATACCCGATCCTGAAAACGGACCATCTCTAGATTTCTTTCCATATCCTTTGCGAAAAGAAATATCGAGCAGCTGACTTATAACCAGGAGTACATGCTCAAACCTATCCTCCACACTGTGAACGGAAATGGTAAAAAAACAATGTTTTAAAAAGTAGCTAAACTGGGAAATAAATATGCCTCTTGCAAGCCGTTAAACTTCGAACCAAATTGACGTACTACAAATCAAGTATTATTCGCAGTATTGAATGTTTGCTTTAATTTGATATAAAATCGAACGAAAAGTCGCTCAAGTGTCCTTCTACGAATAGCATAATAGCAAACGCCGCATTCTAATTTTTACAAACAATCCAAGTAACCGCAAAATTCATGCGAACAAAAGGTACCCTACAAGGCAAAATACTAGGCCAATTCAATTACGTATTGTGCAATCTAAAATTATTATTGTGAGATTTGTATAAAAAATACCAGCCAAAGGAAACCTAAATACCACCTGGATGTTTCTATACTACAAAATTGGATAATAAGTGATTTTTCATACCTTTTTCCTGCCTTATGACAACACCGTATTTTTATTTATTGTGTTCTAATATATTAATAATAAATTTCAAACGTATTTCTGCAAGTAGTACTATCTACTATGCTATGTGTGATTCTTATGTTATACTTATTATTCACCCAATAATTGAAATATAGTTGATATTTCTTACTGAAAAGATACAATAAGTAATACACGTTATATAAATAAATAATTCTGATCACGACTCTGATTGAAGTAAAAAAGAATTGGAAATAGTAATTGAGCGACGAATAAAAATTTGGTGTTTCAGAAGTACTATTTTGGCTAAAGAATTATTTTCGTTACATTTTTCATAGATAATTGATCATAGGGGAGCCTGAATCCTGCCTGTCTCATCTACCAACCAGATGGATTCCATCGCCCTTTACGACCACTGATGATCATCCATTGGATGTATTCGGCGGAGTTACGAGACGCTGGAATGACCTGGGAGGAAGCGAAGAGACTGACGGGTGATAGAAAAGCTTGGAGGAACCGCGTGATGACCATAGTATGCTCCGAATAGGGAGGGAAAAATTTAATTTTAATGTGGCTTAATTTTTGATTTCAGATAAGTATTTATTGATTTGTAAAGGCCCCTTAACATTTTAATTGTAGACTATTTAATTTTGTTTTATTACCTGTACATTCTTGTCATAATTTAAGGCATCGACTGAGGGTGCTTGATGGAATTTCAATATTAAATTTGGATTATTGAGATTTTGTACACTTCCATGTATTTTGTCACTAACGACCCGGGTTTCGCCTTTCGGCATCTTCAGGCATTCGAGCACACGAATGGACTCGAACAACGTTTCACAAGATTATTTTTTTGATTTAATGATAAGATCATCTGGAATTCGGTCATCTCTTTACGAAATCATCGCAAAAAATATGCGCGCTTTATTTGAATACATATAATCGTTCGAGTCCATTCGTGTGCTCGAATGCCTGAAGATGCCGAAAGGCGAAACCCGGGTCGTTAGTGACAAAATACATGGAAGTGTACAAAATCTCAATAATCCAAACTCTTGTCATAGTTCATGGTTTGATATCTTTTTAATAGTTTGTACTTATTAACATTCAATTTCATACAAATAGCCTTGTTATGATTTTTATTTTTATCAGTTGATAATGCTCGCAATGATCTTTACCGGTCGCGATATATACTATTAAATTTGCGATGTCAAATTTCGAATTCAAAAATTTAATATTTCCCCTAAGATGCAGAGGCCAACGTAATGAGTCCACTGTGCTAACCAAATGTTTGAATACGCGTAAGAAGATCTGCATATATTGTTTTTTTAATGAAACTCTTTTTAGTGCCACATCTTTATATTCCACACAGTGCTAAAAACAGGAAGCGATTAGCTTATTGCTCCTCTACTAACGTCCCCCTTCTGACAATGTGTATACTTTTATGGATTTATATTTATGTTCTTTGTAACGCACGGTGCAACACCGTGCTTGCGAAGTCAAATAGAATTTGTGTTAATAGTGAGGTGATAAACAAAATTAATAGTAGTTTATAAAATGTTATCACAGCGTTAATTTTTAATTTCACATAGGAAACGAATTACCACAAACTAACTGTAGAATCCATCAAATAAATGGCAGTTAACGCGTTAATAATTATTATCATTGAAGTAAAATAAATTCATCTACTATGCTTGGATTCATCACAACTAATTATTCGTTAATTTACTGGCTATGTGCTTTGTATAGTGCATCTATTAAATCGTTTAATTGTCTAAATAAATACCGAATTTTCAATTATATGTATTCAAATAAAGCGCGCATATTTTTTGCGATGATTTCGTAAAGAGATGATCATGACCGAATTCCAGATGATCTTATCATTAAATCAAAAAAATAATCTTGTGAAACGTTTCTTGTGATTGTAAACAAACGAAATTCGAAATTCGCTACGGAAATATTCAACAATGGCTAGGTCGATCGAAATGTATGAACAGCAAACACCCACTGACCTACAAAACAACTTTAAACGAAGAAAAATTATATCTCAGTTTGACGTATAACGCGTAATCGAGAACAGGGTCGTAACTACGACTCGTAACTAAGCAGGGGTGCTGGACACATTTAAAAAGGCGCAAACGATCAAGGAGCCCATAATTTATGGCAATAATAACTTAAATAATGGAAAAATAATCTTTCTTAAATCTTGTATTATAAAGTATACACCAAGTCACAGTGCCACCTGTCAACATTAGTTTAACGCGTCCATTCCTTAACTCACAAATTTTCTCTGTCTGTGAATCGTGCGCAATCGTTGTGTTGTGCTGTTCATTGCAGACAGATATATTAAAAAATTAAGACTTTCATTATATATTGTTATTTATAATTTGAATTAGTAATATTTTCATTATACGTACCTTTAAACTATTACAGATGTTCGTTTTCATCAAATAAAATGGCTTGCTAGTAAAATACTGAAACATTTACTAAATTCATTGTTTCTATTATAATTCATATCTTAAAGAGTTAGATTATTGTCGGTGTAAAATGACGTATATTAAAACTATATAATTATGACAACAGAATTTTACAAATTATTTTTATAAAATATAATTCTAATTGTGAATGGGAGAATTTTATTCTTTTATATTATGTTTAACTGGTATAACCGTACCCGTAATAGATGACGATGTTGAAATTGAAATACTTAATGTCTAAAGTAGATAGTACGTTGAAATTGTGTATGTGTTGCACCGCGAACGCTTACATCATGAGAAAATTTCTTACCTACATGTGATATGTGATAATAATAAAACGCCTACAGAATGGTCTGTGCTATTATATATAAGATAGGCTGAAACAACTAGTTGTCATGAAATAGGCCATATTAAAAATTGTAGTGAACTGACGGAATAAAATTTCTGCATATTAATTTAAAACGTAATAATTGTAAAAACATCTAAAAAGGAGTAGAATATATCAATGAAATATGTTGACTAGTGTGGACTTCTTTAGTAGTGTAAATTTAAAAATATTCCTTTACATTTTATAGCAAGTACATATAAAATTTATCGAAACATGTCTGAAAAATTCTTAGATATCAGTCAATATAATTTTAAAGGCGAAACATAAAATTGCACTAAATAAACCAACAAAAGAAGAAAAAATGTTCAACAATTGAGCATCCGGCCGTCTGTTGTCAATGGCGCCACCTGTCCATTTTACCTGCCTCGTTATTATTGCAAACAAGGTTTTTTCTACTTCCTTAAAGACGCGACCGTAATAAATTATTATCTTTACGAAGGTTCAGCCATTGACACCATATTTCGTCTAAAATAATATCGTCATTTATTTACCACTGCGCCAAAAAGCACGTGGATTATCAAATTTAAATGTAATGTACACGAATCAAAAACATAAACACCTTAAAATTCAGGCTCGGTATACTTAACTGCATTTGTGTAATAAAGTTTTGAAAATAAATTAAACTGGAAATTAAAAACATATAATCAAGGAATAACCTCCTCAATGATAAAAAAAAAAACATTTAACATCTTCCGCCTTACTTAACCATCACAATAAGCTCAAATAATTACTCATAATCAATAAAATCTCAATGCATTTACTACAACGAATAATTAATAAAACCATGTATTTGTTCCTTTTTATAGAACAACTCAAAAACACAATTAGTATGTTCAATATTTTAATTTTAAATAAATATTATGATGTCGGAATAGTTGAGATGATATAATATTGTATATGTCTTCTAAAACAGTATACATAGATTGGCTGAATTAAGTTCACAACTTCTGACGATAGCGTGAAGCCGAAATAGTTATGAAGTAACTGATTCAATAACAATTGTTATGGAACTGAATACTTCGTTTCATAATATATCTACTCAGTCATATTTATATTTATGCTACACTATAAAAAATTGTATGCAAATGATAAAAAGGTTCAACTGAATCAAAATTTCCAAATCAAACGTATATAGGTATTCATTTTGAGTGTGCTCGAAGAAAACTTGAATTTTCCATGAATCTTATCACATTACGTGCCCTTCACTTTTCATCATCGTCAATCTCGGGAGTAGATGGAAGCTTGCACACCTAATTGACTTGTAATTAACTAGAATAGATGAATGGTTGAATCATATTTACTGCTAATTAAAAGCAATTAAACAAATAATTTACCCATTCCATTAGTAAACTCGTAAAGTAATTCACCGTTAGTTTGACATTACTCTAAGTATTATTAGATACCTGAATGACAAAAAGAAAACCATATTCAGCGAATAATTAAAGGTTCGTTTTTTGTTGATAAATAAATTATTATATGCCATCTTCTCCATTAGCTTTCTGTACATAGACTAAACGAACCTGAACTGCGTAATTCGTCAAATTACGAGATGTAATTAGGATACTATTTCCTTAATAGTTAAAATACAACTAGTAACTAAACGCTTCGTTTTGCATTTATACAACTAGCTGAATAGGCAAAATGTTAGCTGTAAGTTATATCACCGTATTTTAAAATTACTCTGAAGAGAGCAGACTAGAACACCTGACTGATTGGTTGATTGCTAGATGCTATCATATGAATACATTTCACTGATTTATCATCACGATTTACAAAACAATAATTATCGTTATTATACCGAGCGTGCGTAAAGTAATAGTTATTTTCATACAACTACGCGCAATGGATAAAAATTTGTTCATGTATTTGCGGCTAGAATCCTTAAATCAATGTAAAATTACGTAACCGAATTGAAAGTTACTTTACGGTAGGTAACAGTATACAATCTTATTTCAGTTCAATTAGGTTTACTATAGGATCATTGCTACTTACTTTAAAACTGAATTATCATTTCAGGTGTCAATATTTAAGTTGATAACAAATTCTATCATATATTAGACGGCAGTAAATCATCGAATAGTCGGTAACGCAATCATAAATATTCATTATATTTTTACTTTATAGAAAACACAAACTGAAGTAATCAATCTTTGTGTATATCTATTGAAATGAAACGAAAATAGCATTTTTACAATTTATAATAATTACAATCTGTTACAATCAAGCACAAAAAAGTGATTCTGTGCTATTAGGGCATAAAGGAAGGTCAATTATAATTATATTTACTACTAGTATAACCTTACCCGTAATAGATAACGGTATTGAAATTGAAATATTGACTGTCTAAAGTAGTTTTTACGTCGGAACTGTGTGTGCATTGCATAACATTTTATTTTATATATACATCGCGAACGCTTAGGTCATCAGAAAATTTCATACCTACATGTGATATTTGATAATAATAAAACGTCTACAGAGCGATCTGGGTAATTATATAAGATATGCATTTCTATCAAAAGACCAATATATAAAATGTATCAGGCGTTCATAAGAATAGAAAGGAACCTAGTTTCAGACAGTTTCTTACATTTCTTCTATCGGTAAAATGTATTAGGCGTGCATAAAATACTTGTTGTTAATATTGTAAAGTAACTATCTAAATTCCATCTATGATGGCTGAAACCACTATCAATAAAAAGTATCAGGCTGTAATAAAATCCTCCGTAGGTAAACAGAATAACAATTGAATTTATATTAATTCTATAGATATCAATAAAAAGTATTAGGCTGGCATAAAATCCTCCGTAGGTAAACAGAATCACAATTGAATTTCTATCAATTCTATAGATATCAATAAAATGTATTAGGCGCTCATAATATCCCTGTAGGTAGATAATATACTGTGATATGCTCTTCTAATGGCAGTGGCACGAGTGCGCAGCTTCTTTACTAAGTGAATCCCGATCAATGGCGGATGGCAGATGCAAGCGAGCCTTATGGCTGAACCGGTTTTCGTAATTTCATTTTCTTGTATTGGTGTACAAATCCGTGCGCTGATATTAGTTGTGGTATCTCTACCGTAATTAAAACTGCCTAATTCCAAATATTATTACGGACTGGTTTTTAATAACACTTTACGTGGAATAAAATGCCAACGAGATATTACTTTTACTGTCCAACAACTGCGTAATCAAAATTGTGTAAATTATTTTGTTAGATTAATTGCACATACCTAATTACTGTGGCAAAGTAGAAAATAACTGCGCACATAGACTTGAGACGCACAAAGAATTTCATCCTGACTAAAGTATTTTATTGAATTAGGTAAAGATGCTAATTTATGCGAAAATTGTAAAACATACAAAAAGATGCTACAGTCCGATATTAATGAAAAATTAGTTTATCAGTTTCAAATAAATGTTAAAATATATACCTAACATCATAGCACAGATAATAAATGTCAAGAGTCTAAATTATGAATTCATTTAAGGATATAAGCATTTTTAAACAACTTTTAAATAATTTAAAATGTTGGTTAAAATCTGATACATCGCAATTATTAATGACTACAAAAATTAAATATTAAGAGTTTGCGTGTGCTGCTAGAGTGATGTTGAAAGGGTCTTCAGGAAATATAACTTAATTGTCACCGATTGTCACACTGAAAGAATTATCTATCGAAAAAATGCATGCTTAATTTTAATTTTAGTAATTTAAAAAAAATATGTTTTTCATTTTTTTTTTCGTTGGGTTAAATAAATATAAAAAAATGTATTGTAATTGATTCTTAAAAAATCATATGCTAAAATTAAACACTTAAAACGGTAAAATTGATAAAAATACTTCTCTAGCTATTATGATGTACATTTTTAATTTTTTAATTAAACTGTGAAAATGAATTAAATTGAATCAATTTAATCGAATTTAATTACACTTCTCAAACATTTATATAATATATGTATGCTATGATGTTGCAGTTTAAAATGACAGTATATAACAGTCTCGATTAATTAAATAATTTTTTAGCATTTTGGTTAATATACTGTTGTTATTTTGAAATAAAGGTTTGGTTTGACAATTTTTAAATCTGTATTCAATGGCGTCGTCCTCTTAAATTCGCAGAATTGTAAATGTCACATGACGTAATATGACGAGGTTAAGCGCTTATCTTCGTGGTGGTAAATAAAGGTTGAAACCAAATAATGAATACGGAGAAACGAATATTTATTTGTTACAAAAAAATGCAGTATACATCGAAAGCAGTTTGATTGAAATATGTGTTTAGACGGGAAATAAAATTCAACCAAATTGGTACTACGTTTTCTTTCTGAAATAAAATATTCAATTGATTTACTACTGCAGATTTTACGGTACAAAATGAAAAAGTTTGCCATTGCATAAATACTGCACTTTAGTGTAAGTATACACTTGGGCCTCGTATAACACGGTTGAATAATAACACGGTGTCAGCCTTTTTTTATAGAAAATTATCCTACAATGGAAAGAAGTTTGAAGTTCCAGAGGGAATTTCAACAGATCCTGGCTCCTTATCACGAAATACGTAAGTATTTATACGCTAAAAGCAAACAATCGCTTATTACAAAATTTTTAAAGGTTAAATTCAAACATACTTCAGAGTCCTCCTCCGATAATGAAAACTCAAAACCGATTTCGAACGAATCGAAAAAGAGTCGAACATATAGAATTTTAAGTGATAGCGATGATGAATGAATGATCTATTATATGGTATTATAAGTTTTTGTCAATACATACGTAAATGTGTATTTTTTCGATTTCTTATTAAAAAAGGTAAAGGATACTAAGTACTCGCAACGAAGTTAATTAACTAAATATATCGCAAATTTTTTCCATATTAACTAAAATCATTTAGGTTGCCTTTGATTGATTTAATCCTCTCTATTTTCATACCTTAACCATCGTAAAATCTATTGTACTACATTCATAACTTAAAACAGTTGATTTTCGTCTTATCGCCTTCTGCCACTAGGTATGCGACAATATATATATATATATAACTCAGAAGCAGTTACGGCAATATGGTAGTCGAGTATTATGAGTTTACATACTTTATTGTGGTAATGGTATTAAAGATTTTTTTACGTTTCTTCGTTGCCGGAGACAATTTTTTTGTAGTTGATTTATGGCGTCATCAAATGTGAATATCATCATAAACTACCTTTTCCAGCATCCATTTGTATTGGTCACGAGTCACGACTAACAATCGTGGTGAGCTATATATAATGCACATCAGTGTCTGCCTTAACTGCCATAGGCGTCGCCATTACGAAAGATAAACTTTCAAATTATAAAATACATCTTATATATAATAGTCTAGACCGCTTTGTAGACGTTTTATTATTATCACATATCACATGTAGGTACGAAATTTTCTGATGACCTAAGCGTTCGCGGTGTCTATTTAAAATAAAATGTTATGCAATGTACACACAGTTCTGACGTACTAGCTACTTTAGACATTCAGTATTTCAATTTCAATACCGTCATCCATGACGGGTACGGTTATACTAGTATATAATATCGATCATCGAACATTGACACCTTGTATCAGACATTTGCCTTATTTATAACGTGGCTTGTTAACAAAAAATATATTTTTTAAGTTGATTGTTAATATGTAATAGGAATGATACATTTATCATATATTTCTATAGCTAAAAGTAATATCATAACAACATAAAATTAAAATTGATAACTTCGTTATCTTCGTTCTCGTTCTTCCACTGACTGTGTTAATAAATATGACACGTGTTTCGCTTCTTTAAGAAGCATATTCAGGCCAAATTATCACAAAGTTATTTATTTAGATAGTTATTTAATATGTTTTCGTTTCTTTTCTTGACCATTATTGCGTTATGGAAGGCGGCTGTGAAACAGCGGCTGCATACACATGACGAGTGGAGGTGGGGCAACCAACTTGTATAATAGATAAAGCCTTACGATATTGTTAGTCTGAAGGTACTTTTTAAAGAAGCGAAACACGTGTCACATGGAGAAATTCTTGGTAGAAAGGCATTATATTTTTTAAATAAATACAATTTGTTTGTATTTCATCCACATGTTTATAATCATTAGGACCGGTTTTGCTCAACATGAGAATTATCAGTTGATGTGGAAGTAGTACAAAAAATTGTGTTTTATTTAAAAAATATAATGCCTTTCTACCAAGAATTTTCACTTAACACCTTAAAAGTAACATTACAAACAACCATGATTTGCGATAAAAATCTGTATATCGATGTTGACCATGTCGATTGTGGGGATTTGAATACTTGACAACGGCATCGTGTAGAAAGAAAGCTCAAGCTTACCACTCGGCTACTGAAAGTTGTTTGAAAGTGATATATCGAATTGACAAGTTAAACATGGAAAAAATGAAGTTGTGTTCAAACCATTAAGCTGAGATTGTCAAGCACCGCTTCAAAATTTCACAGCCGGTTTCTCAAAAATTGTTTGGAATCGTACAACTTGGAATAACAGCTGATAGTAATTTATTCAAATGGTATATATTTTATCTGTGAAAATAAAACAAATTACATTTAATTTAAACACTGGTATATATATATAAATATATAACTTCAGATGACTAATCATTATTCCAAGCAACGCCCTTTGTCGACGCCACCACTGTTAACTGCTTGTATTATTAATGTCTCTACTATAAAACTGATTTTTTTTAAATTTACTCTAAAACATTTTATTCAAAAATAAATACTTTTTTAATACTAATAAGAATGATTATTTTTAAATACCTTTAATGATCGACAAATGATTATGTCGTTTATTTTAAATAGGTATAATAATTTTATTCAATCAATTTTGTTCCCGCTTAATAAGGAAACTTTCTAAGAATTTAAAAGAATAAAAAAACCGCATAGAAATTTTTACTAAGAAACGCAATATCACAAAATAGTGATACAGTGTGGAACGATCAGAATATCCCGGTTCAATCCTGATAAGGTCAATTTATAATGTTAAATTTTTAAAAATAATACTCGATAACTGGAACATTGGTTTTTCTCATGTCATTTCTCTTCGAGTTGATCTCTTGTGAACATATTTTAATGGATTGTTTTTAGAAATTTACATCGATGAAAGACAGTTAGAGATCATGTCGTTGTTTCCATTGTAAAATTGTGTATCTGCAAAATCAATATTTTTCGCTACAGCATAAAAACACTTTATCGAATAAAAAACGCGTAATTAGTATAGTTATATATATTTACTATTGATTTCGTGTTTTTTTTATAAAAATATTAAAGACTTGATTGCACAAGAAGTACTAATTGACAATTCAATGTTTGCATAATCGATTTATTTATGCACGTGCGAATTGCCTCTATTCAATTATTTCAAAATAAATGTTTCGCGTCAAAGTATAATAAATATTTCTTGACTATCTAGCCATGTAAGAGTATTTTGTTGCAGTTTGCAATATCGTGTCCATTGCGATAATACAGGCAATGTTGGTAAACAGACAAAGGAAATACCATATACAAACTTGCTTTATATTTTTTATTTATTTAGTAATAATTCTACCTTTGCTTCATAGACCTACCTTTATTTCATACGAAATGTGTTAGAAAATAGTATACGAAACCTTGTCAGATCCATAATATAACAAAAGATTCTGGCACAAACTTTTTCATTGTTAGATTTTACTATTGAACAAATTTTCCTACTAAAAAAAGCGAAACTAATTCAATTTTTCAATTGGAATAAATTAATAATCAATTTATAAATTGTATGAGTTTATTTTTTGCGAAATATACAACTGATATTTATAAGTGTATGAAGGCTTGCTGAAATTTATGGATAGACGATTTTTTATTTTCGAAAAAACATCAACGGAATTCATTTAGAAGAATATATTATTGTTTTCGCTTTGTAAACAATAACTATTGACAATAGGTTCGCCGAAACACCTGCCTCTTTTTCGCGTTATTTTTAACGGATCACATTGTAAAAAAACACTAAATTGGAAAATATTTCGTGCTGGATAGTATTTTTTTTTAAATAAAATAAATGAGTGCACAAAAAATCGATTACTTTATAGAAGATTTAGTTCATATAGAAGGTATACTGTAAAAACAAATAAACGTCAAAATGTACACAATTTAACTTTATACGTACTGGTAAAGCGCATGAATACATAGGATATAAAAGGATTTTAAAAAATCAGTCATATCGATATTTTTTTATTCTTGCAAAAAGTATGATATTACTGTAACGCGTCGATACCAAATCTTCTAATGTGTATGCCAAAAAGATTATCTTATATATAATAGCCCAGATTGCTCCGTAGACGTTTTATTATTATCACATATCACATGGGGGTATGAAATTTTCTCATGATCTAAGCGTCGCGGTTCGCGGTGTATAACAAAATAAAATGTTATGCAATGGACCCACAGTTCCGACGTATTAGCTACCATTTATTACGGGTACGGTTATTCTTTATAATGTACAAAAAATCTATTTAAAAAAACAACCAATTTACTATGGATAGAGAGTATTTTGAAAAAAATAATAATGCTTAAAATGCGGTTATATCAGAACTTGTTTTTATGACTTAATGCTTTTTGTCAGTATACCATCGATATGCTTAGGATTCCTATATTTTATATATGCTATGGTACTTGTCAATCTATATTTTTATCTCTAATAAGTAGGCATCTGAGCTCCATAAATGAATCGCTTTACGTTGGTTGACATTCCATTTGAGACGCTTTGCAAAAACCCGACGACAAAGAAAATTACGATCTTTACTGGCGCCTTTAACGAGAACAATCAGTAAGTGATTAAGAACTTGAATACTTATATGCCATATAAAAACTGTGTTGCCAATTAATGTGTAACCTTCGTATGCTGTATATAGGCGTGTTATATTACGCACGTCAATTTGCAAATATTTGTATCAATTTATACAATTAAAATGTTATAGAACTTTTACAAATCATTAACTACTAATCTGAAATTAAAAACTAAGTCACATTAAAAGTAAATTGTGTGAAAAAAATTTAATGAGTTGACCACAACAGTGACCCCCAATTCCAGTTGGGAAAACAAACGCATTATGGGTGGAGTTTAAATCCCTCCATTCCAATGGGATTGATGGGTCATTATTGTGATCAATTCAAGTGTCAATGTAGTTTTTAGACTAAGTGATAAGAGTTTGTCGTATTTTATATTATATATAAACGATATAAACTGTTTAATTCTGTCAGTTTGAGTTCATTCGTGTGCTCGAATGCTTAAAGATGCCGAAAGGCGAAACCCTAGTCGTTAGTGACGAAATACATGGTAATCTACAAAATCTCAACAATTCAAATTTGAGCTGTATCTTTTTCACACTGTTTTTCTGTCAGTCAACTGATAATGTTTAAATTCATGTTTCACACATTATTTTAGTCACCCAGGGTGCATTGTCCGATTGAATAAAAGTCTTGTCTTTATATTCAGTGAATCATGTTTGATAAATCATCACGTATGAATCATTATTTAATATGCCAAGCTACTATTATATTAAAGTATATTTACGGCCAGTCTGGTAAGTCACAAACGAGTGATTGTTAATCAGACAATCTCTTGATGAACGCTATTGATCATTTTAAATATGTATCAGAAATTTAGAATCGATCTTTGAATAAGGTACAGCAGAAAGCGTCTATTTAAACTGAATAATGATAACTTAATCAAGAAGTATTGGTCAGAACGCCATTCTTCATACTGCAATGATTATTATATTAGATCTCATTATTACTCTAAAGAAATAGAAGTTGAAAAAATAGAATTCATTATTTTTTCCTTAAATTAAAGACAATTTGTTCGTACTATTTCCACATTTTTTATGGTGACCAGGGTCTGTTTTTCTCATCGCGAACATTATCAACTGATGGAAGTAGTACAAAACAAATTGGATTTTATTGTTTTAAATGTAATGCCTATCCACCAAAAATTTACAGTAAACGTGATGAGAATTCACGTTGAATTCGAACATTTTTTTTTCATTCTGAAATAATTTATGAAGGTATTATTTTTACAGTATGCTTAAATGTAATAATGAATGATTTTTCAAAATATATCTCGTAGTATTTTTATTACTATGGATAATATATGGACTAACTAAGCATAACGAATTTCGCTTACTGAATATGTTTTCAGCTGGACTAATTGGTGAGTCAAACTTGTCATGGATATGAAGTCTTTCCATCAATAATAAACGTTAAAATATAAATATTATCTTACAAAAATAATGACTTGAAATGAAATGAAATGAGATACCAAATCAAAAAATTATTTTCGGATTTAATAAATATTTTTGTCATAAGAAGTAATGCAAACATCTGCGTTTTGGGGTCGTCGATATTCACATGCCAGAAGTTTAAAGATGGTCTATATATAGAAAAATGTTGTCAAAATTTGCATACGAAATTTTTTTTTTGTGTTATTTTAATGCTTTAATTGCAGTTTTATAGTTAGATTCCCTATTTCTTAGTAATTATACAGTCTTTAGTTAACTTTGATGTAATTATGATAATTTTACTTCTTTAACTTTAATTTAAAATTATGTAAATTGTGAAAAATAGTGAATAAAGCTTTTACAAAATTTTAACAATCATTTTTTGATAATGCTTTTTATTTACTTTACCCAAATAAGTTGACTGGTTTTAGAGATATTATAGTTATTTTATTGGCAGCTTAAGATTATGCCATAATTGCCCAAATAATAGTAGGGAGGATAAAGGTTAAATTAAAAAAAAATATATGAAATATTTTGTGCCATATTAATTAACGGATGAAGTGAATTGAAATAATAGTTTATTGCAGAGAAGGGAACGACACATTCGTTCATACATTAATTGAGTTAATATTATTTTATCTCGTAAGGGATATTAAATAATAACAATAAAATGCGCCAGTAATTTGTAAACAATGCCATCTGTTGAACGGACGCTTTAAAATATATTGTGATGGAAGTAATATAGTCAAATAAGTGAATTTCTTGTTCGTTTGTTTGATACTCGAATATAAGGCGTTCCGTCTATTTTCGTGTCACTTTTTTTGATAAAAACATCGCCTTATAGTCAGGCTAACACGGTAATACAATAACTTAACATCTCATTGAAACAAAACAATAATACACACTCAGAGGAATAAACTTTGTACTATTTGATGCTAAACTATGTGGTGTTGAGAAAATCTTATTAAATATTTTGATCAACCACTTCTTATATAATTTTATTTGCTGCTGACATTTGATATCTCATTGTGAAAGTAATAGTTCTCTTATAGAAACAATATAGTTACTTTATTGAACCACAGGCAAAGTAATATACCCGGAAATATCAAAAGTATTATTCATTGACATTGTTCTCTTAAAGATTTTATCGTTCGAAAAAGATCTTAAAAAAGAAATCTTCACTCTAGTCATAACATTGTACAGAAGTATTTGTACTTTTATGATACAACACTGAATAAAACTTTTAAGTAACAATCGCATTGGGTCTAAGTATAAATGAGAACAATTAATCACACCAGTCAAGCTTGTGAAAAGTCAGATGAATCACATTTAAGATGGATGACTGTGGCTAGATTGACTAACGAGGATTTATCTTTTTAGGTTTGGTTGAGTTTACTTTTTAAGGGAAGAGGTTGTGTTGAAAAAACGACAGAGGTGCACATGTACGCATGGTACAGTTGGAAATCGTAGGCACCCATACAAACGTAATCTCGCCGCAAAACCTGTTTTTCTAAACGGCAGTCTCTCAAACCAAGATACCGTAAAAGTAATGGGTTTATAAATAAATAAAAAAATCTCACGTATCGGTTCCTTAATGTTACTGTAAAAGAGAGCGAAAATAACATTGGTATTATTAACTTTAATTGCTCAAATATATTATATCAACAAATCCGCACACTTATGCATATGTCTACTTTATATAATGTTTACAGAGCGTGAACGTTGTGAGATAGATACAAACTCATTTTATTCTTTTGTTGTATTGAGATTTGTATCTTGGTTGTTTTAAAAATTTGCTCACATAATAAGATAAGGTAAACCTTTTAATTTTATATCAACCTTGTTTGTGATGTCTAAGACTCCCACCCACCCGTCCAATCCTCAAAGGGCGTAGCGAGAGCGATTAGCTAACCACTAGTCCTGTCCTAGCCCTATCCTTCTATCTCTACTCTCTTCGAAAAAAGAGAGGTTGAGCAAATGAGTAACAAGCAGTTCTCGTAGAAAAATTCTGTTAAAATACCTCCATTAGGAGACCATATACTCCACATTGGGAGCGGACATGGATTAAAAAAATATGTGGCATATAAAATTAAAATTGATAACTGTTTTTCCACTGGTTTTATCACTAATGTAACGCGTTTCGCCACCTCTTTAAGAAACATCTTCAGATGTACCATATCGTAAGGTTATTTATTTAAAAGGTAAACAATGATTCTAATTCTTAAATTAAAAATAAAGGGTTTTATTCCATTCTACTGGACGTGGGGGAGGGGGGTAAGACATAAACACTGATAGACTACAATAACACTATTGATAAAAAATCAATTACTAGTGTTTGGAGGTGAAAATCCCAAGGGAAATAAATTTAATAGTAGTGAGCCACCTGTTCTATTTGAAACGTTATTTGCTAATTTTTACTTATCAATTTTAGTTTTATATTGAAAATGAGTTATCGCCCAATCCATAGAAACTATAATGTGAAATATTTATGACGAAATATTTGTATGAATTTCGTAAATCAAACGCATTTCATACGCATATTATTTTATATTTAATGTAAAATAAGCATTAGTTACTGACTGTATTAGTATTAAACAGATAGCAAAGTAGGGGAATATTTATATTCCATAAAACATTATGGTCTACTGTGCTTTTGTATATACCGTTGACGGTGTTCTTACAATTGTAGCTTTTTAGATCTCCACGAGTAGCAATAATGTAATTAATTCATTCTCCTTTTTTACAAAACCGTTTAAGAATCTGTGTATTAAAAATCTACAGGCTTCAGTTTGGGACCCAAGATGTGTACAGTAAGCATAAAAAAAGCGACCGTAAAATATATGCAAACTGTAAACACTTATTTTTATGTTTAGCCATTGCTGTACGTACATAAATCGTGCATATTAAAATTATTATCTGTGAAAATAATAGTACGAGAGTTGTCTTAAAATTATTTAATCAATAAATATTTAAATATCAACAGCGGTGGTCCGAAATGTTTTGCTATAATTTATAGCGTATCTAAAATATTGAGTACATATAGTCTAAAAATATTTTTTTAATACTATGAATAATTTTGAATAAATTAAAAAGATACCAAAAGTAACGAGAATGGGATAATTTGAACACGTGTTCATAAACAATGAAAATATAATAACTTATTTTAAATGATTTAATAATATTCCAAATAATATTCTTCTGTGAAAGGGGTAGTTGAAAAATAGACATAATGCAAGAATAGTATAAAAACTGTTTCGCTATCTAGGATTCGAAGCCCAGAACGAAAATTTTCATAAATATATTGGTTTTACACTAGATGTATGAATTTGTATACAAATGCGAGGGTTTCTTCATTGATTAAATCCCTTACCATAAAATAAATGTTGCGCCAACAACGTAATTAATTACACATATTGTGAGAGGACATGGTTTATGTGGGGCTTATTTTTATTCTGCTACTCTTACCCTCTCTTAAAATGGAGATAAAACTTCTTGTAAATTACTTAATGAGGATTTAATATTGTCTTATCATTTATATAATTGATCCTTATAATTTAATGTTGGTTATTCGCTGGGAGTTGAAGAAGATAGCCTAAACGTACTTTATATATTTAGGTACAGTAGACTCCTCGATAACAAGGTAGATAGGGGGGCGAACTATTCCAGAACAGGCTATCTGGGCTACCATGCTCATACAAAATCAGAGGATACTTACGGAGTATTTTCACGTGTAATCAAGGAGCAGTCGCAAATTTTGATGAAAAATGAGTTGCCAGCAATCGCGTCATCTCTATACTTCTTACTACTATACTTCCTAATTGAGACCATATGAAATCCTAAGGAAACATCAAATGAAGTTATTTTTACGAAAATTGCTTACAAGTAATTCGCCAACCTCTCATTTCAGATTAAGTATTGTATGTTATGCCTTTAAAAGAAAACACACATATAAAAAAAGTATTCCACTGGGGTCTTTCATAATTTAACGCATTAAACAATATTTTATGTGCTGGAATATAATTATATCAAATTAAAATCAGCGAGGTTCAAATATAATAAATCTCCATATAATCATGTGTATTATATTTTAAACAATTATTTATTGTACAAGTCCTCGTAAAAATTACTATAATTTAAATAAAAATTACATGCCTAGGGATATAAGATTATGGCTATTAAAATCGCTGCGTATTGGTATCATAAGTGTGTTAATGAGTGTGACAAGAAACAAAAAATAAATAAAAAAAACTTCTCGGCATTTCTATTTGGTAACACTACCAGTACTACTATTATCAAACGTGGAACTCTTTTGACAGTGATTGCATACTGGCATCTCGCGGTCATTTCAGATTCTTATAAAAGTATTATGACATTTCGGTCATTTTATGTTAATAACTGAAACGTCGATTTTAATCACTCGCTGAACGAAACCGGTCTTAAAATTTGAATAAAAAAGCATATTGTTTTTTCTAAAAAGTTGACAAAAGCCCAAAAATAGAATATTGTAAAATACAAGCTAGAAAATATAAACCATAGTCTTCTATAAAATATTATTAGTTTAGTTAGTATTTAAAAACACCCGTTTAACTTTTTTTTAAGGTGTTTTTACTAGGTTGAGCAGAACACGTTTTGATTTTTTAATATCAAATTTAATATCTAGTCCAGGTCAGTTTGCAATTTATTTTTTCTCTAGAGATTCCGCGGCAAAAGGTTTTCTATCTATGACAGGCAGCCTCCGATACAGTAGAGCGGGAAACCAGTCGACCAATCAAAAGCGAGGCCATGGGTTCCACGAACTCGCGCGCTCGGCAGCCATTGGACGAAAAGCCCGCGAGATAAACCGCGCGAGTTTTATAAGCCGAGTTCAACAATCAACCTAGTGGATAAACCAGATTCGATATACGAAACACATTGAATTGGTGTCGATCTTACAGGCTAGTTTGCTTTACAAAGTGTAAAATTTTGCGCGAAAAATATTGCGGTGATTAGAGTACGCCATGTTTTTTATTGTTGACATTTCAAAGCAAATGGCGGCGAGCTTTTTGTTTGCATAGTTGTATATGATGTTGTTTTCAATTATTCAAATATCTAACACAACACTGATTATAGTATAGCCAATCGCAAATTTAAAACACGCATTTGGACAATGCATTCACAGCATAAATATTGTCATTTCCTTAACTACACATTTATAAACATTCATTCATGACGCTAAATTATTATTAAAATCTGACACTCAAATCGCATTCAATTCCCTAAAAAAATAAGCTTATATAGGCAGCATGACTTTGCCCCTATCACGCAAATATAGGTAGAATACGTTTCCTTATCTAATTTATGGGCATTTTTTAATGAAAGCAACATCATTGCTTGCGATCTGCAAGTGAAATACGATAAGTTTCTCTGCAATATATTAGAAAATATGGGAAAGTTGTACGAGTAAAATAATTTGAATTTAAATATTTATTATCTAATTAAAAATTCAGAAGCTGTATACAGATGACTAGTTGGGGACTAAAATACCAGAATAAACCACAGTAACAAAAAGCTAAAGCATTAAGCCTGTGCGATTGGTGAAAAGACAGTATTAATTTTCTATAACATTAAATATTAGACACTACATCTTGTTATTTATACCTACATACACCGGAATGCCCAGATCAACTCGAGGAAAGAAGACAGCCACGGTCAAGATTTCAAATGTGAAATGTTATATGATTATATGATTACAAGAATTTGAGTCCAGAGTCTTTTAATGGGTGAACGTGGCAAGGCTCACAACGCAAGGCTGATAAAAGAGATGAAGTATTTATATAAGTATATTGTTGAAACAAATCGACCTTAATATCATATTTCAACCAAGGTTAAAGATATGTTTATAAAATATAGGTAACAATCCACATACCAATTCGTTACGAATTTGGTTAAGCCATTCTAAAATAGATACGGTCAATCTGGGTAAACGTTGGCCCAGCTCTGAGGGTTTATGTAGCTGATGTATCTTAATTAACACAAATAGATTTATTGTTATAATTTATATATAGATAAAATAAAATGGGCAAAATTTTTATCCAAATCGAATAACTTTAGCCCACAAATAATCACTGTAATTACAATAAATTCAGTGATTTTAAAGTCTTGGCAAGTTTTCTTTACGCTTTGATACATTCTGTACATAATTGAGATGGTAAAATATATACATCATTTGGTTTACATATAAGTAATACAAATTGAAAACATGTCTAATCCAATTTATTTCAAGAAATGTTTTTAAATTGCGTTTTGTCATTCCAAGCTGACAACTTACAAATTCAACAATTAAAACAAATTATGTTGCACATTACTTCATATTTTGACCAAAAGAGGTTACTCAATACCTTTGATTAGCTAAAAAATATTCATATGACAGTTGTATTTTCATGGTATTATAGCAGCACCTTTTTCCATGTAGTGAGCCAATCTTAGACCGATGGGCAAACTTACCTAAATTGATGGTAATAAAACATTTACAAATTATAATATAACTACCGACCTAAATTTTTATCACAAAATTAACCTTACGTTTTTGCTACCAAAATTCTGTCAAAAGATAAACGTTTTTTTTTGTCATCTACGGAAGGAATAAAACTGCTACCGATCTTTTTAAGCTCATCGCTGAGAATAGAATAATTGCTTGCTGGCCGAATTTAAGCTGTCATCACGTTAATGACACCAATTCAAGGCAGTAATTGGACAAACGGAGCGGTATACATATATTTTTTTTTCTCATTGTGTTGTCTAGTCTGGCCGGTATATAGACTGGTTATCGGTTGTTGGCTCGGTATCCCTTGACCCCAATTTTGAGCAATTTTCTTCCTTTCACCGTCTCGACGCGAGAAGTGTGCCGCTAGGAATCTATCGATACGAAATAGATAAATCATGAACGAGTAATTATTTTAAACAGCTCGGATGTAAGATTGAAAAACAATTTTAATGATATGATTAGAATAATTTTAATATTTGTTATCACCCGAGAGGTAACACTTCGTTTTTTTGCACGAAAAGTATTTTATTCCCGAATGGGCAATAAAACTGATCTATCAATAAGGTTCGAAAGCAACAGATTTATTTCCTATGTACTGTACAAAATTATGAACTGAGAGATGTTAACTAACAAATAATTAACTATCTCCTATATTATGAAAATATATGGTGTTTGACTATCTCGGTTTATATTTTATGTAAGTATTTTATGGCTTAGTCAATAACGACTTGGATTTCACCTTCCGGCATCTTCAGGCCATTCTCAAGAAATGTGTGGTATTTTCACAATTCTATAATGACCAGGGCCGGTTTCTCTCATGGCGAACACTGTCAACTGATATTTAATTTCGGTCGATAATGCTCATTACGATAAAATCGGTCCTGGTCATCATAAAAAAATATGTTTTATAAATATAATGCATTTCCACTAAGAAAAATACAGATAACAAACACGTCAAAATTGATAGATACACAACTGATTTAGAGAATATGATAAAATCTCAACGTATTTGGTTCTACAAAACTTTATTAGGTAGTTAATAGCTATTTCGGCTGAACGCCATCGTCAGCACTATACTTAAACTTATTTCAGTTTAGCTATATATACTGTTTAGAAGAGATATACAATATTATGTCATCTCGCGATCTAAATCCATTGAAATTTTATTAATTATTCCTAATTACATGACCTTCTTGTAATGGTTTAAGTAAATGTGATGAATTAATGTTTGTTTTGTCATTAAGGAGATTATTGTCTTGATTATATCGATTAATTTTCAGTTGTTCTAAAAGATTTAATCTGAGTCTCTTATCTCATAAATGTAGACATACTGGAGATGAATTAGACGTTATTTTGTGTGATTCTTTTAAGAAGTCGTTAGCGAATTGAGAATCTCTTTATTTATTTAAAGAAAACTAAAGAAACGACGAAGAAGAACATCTTTGAGATGATTTAAAACGTAATACTTTAGTTTTCAGTTACCAAACACTTTGGTGTCAACTTAGTAATTATTGTCCTTCTTGGTAATCAATAAATTTTGACCATGCTATTTATAATGAATCTCTATTGGACAAAGAGCAACTGCCTATCTAGATAAAAAAAAAATGATTGTTAAGATTAATATTTAGGTTTTATTGAAATTCTATGATGTGGGAGTTTGCATTATCATCAATTTTAATACATATGCCCATCGGTCTAAGGTAGGCCCACTACATGGAAAAAGGTGCTGTTATAATACCATACGAATATTTTTTAGTTAAGCAAAAGTATTGCCTAGCCCTTGGTGGTAAAAGTATGAATGAATGTGCAACATATTTTGTTTTATTGTTGAATTTGTAAGTTGTCAACTTGGAATAATAAAACACAATTTAAAAACTTATCTTGAAATAAATTGGATTAGCCATATTTCCAATTTGTATTACTAATCTGTAAACCAAATGCTGCATATTTTTTCTCATCTACATTATGTACAGGATATATGAAAGCATAAAGAACAGTTGCCAAGACTTAAAATCATTGGATTTATATTAATTACAGTGATTATTTGTATTGTGGGCCAAAGTTACCCGATTTGGATGAAAATGTTGCTCACCTTGTTTTATCTATTTATCTGACTTTTAATTATAGCAATAAATCTATTTATGTTGATTAAATTTCATCTTAAGACATTAGTTCATTTCTATGTAGAACAGTACCACACATAATACAATACGAAATACGAACCATATAAATAGAAAAACCCTCAGAACTGGGCCAAAGTTACCCAGATTGACTGTGCTTATACGTATTAATTTCAAATCAATTTGTAACGTAACCTCAATGGCAATTAAAACTGTGTAAACATGTAGCACTGAGAAAAACTTGCCCACATTGTACGGAAGGCGTAATATGTCACATTATTTTTTTTATATCACTCTTGATCATTTCAACATACATCCATTTCCGGCTGACTCAGAGAAATAAAACGGTAACAAACGACTAATAAACTGACTGACACATAAGACTCGATGAAAACTGAAAAGTCGCTTTGGAGTGAGTCGCCAGTTGCGCAACGAGACACGTGGGTGATAGCGTACGCCCCCGTTTGAAAACGCATTCAAATCATTAATAAAAATCTCCAATTTGAATATTTTTAATTAAGACTGTTAATTTATTGCGTGTCATCATCTTGTATTACCAATCATACATAATCTAAACGCCAAGTCCATTTTTGATGTAAACTTTTGGAAGATAATTCCGGATTTATTGAAAGGTGACAGGGATAATTTATCACAATGCCTTTAATGGTGAATTTAAAGCAGCCTAAACCAATTAAATATTTAATTAACAATGTTTTTACATTTTTAAGGTGTGAAGACTTTACAAATAAAGTTATAATGTAATCATAAAATGAAATCAATTAAATGTTCATACCAAGTTTACCGTTCAAATTACGCATGAATCTAGCTTAGATTATTAAATTTTACTGAATCTTCCAAACTACCCGTTGCTGTATCCTATACGTTGAAACACCTAACAGATGCCACTAAATGTGGAATGATAGTATATATTTATCCTTTCGTCGAATTGCATCCCGTCAAAATCCACAATGCTATTATAATTTTAAAAATCACTGGTAATTCTAATATAAGTTAGAAAGCGGCAATTCGCCAGCCTGTTAATGCGTTGTTTATATACTAATATTAGCTAATATTAGTTGGAAAGCGGCAATTCGCCACCCTGTTAATGCGTTGTTTACAAATTAAGGATTAAGGCGATTCTCGAAATTTTAACTCAGGTATCAGTGTGGATCCTAGGCTTCTAATATTTTATCTCGTAAATAATATTTGTCGTATTTGTATCTTATATATAAACGTTAGACACTGTTTACGGTCTGTCAAAATATGTCTAAAATAAGAATAGTAAGCTTCAAGCTTACGCCGACATTACGAGCAATTCTTGGTAAGAATTGAACTTTTTTTTAAATGATTCAAAAGACAATCATTCACGTAAAGGGTTTTTCTTAAGTGTTTTCCCCTATCAAACGTCCTCAGCTGACAGAATCTTTTTAGATAGTACTTAGCTAGCTTACATGCGGGAAATGGATATAAAAACTTAGTCTGTACCCACCCTAGCACTAACTTTAGCTAGGAAACTAGGAGTCCGCTTCGCAGACTCCACATAATAGTTTTAGTAGGAAAGTAAAGGTAGGAAAAAAAAATTACTGTCTGTCAGTTCGAGTTCATACGTCCGCTCGAATGTCTGAAGATGCCGAAAGGCGAAACACGGGTCGTTAGTGACAAAATACATGGAATTGTACAAAATCTCAATAAGTCAAATTTGATAATGAAATTCCATCAAGCACCTTCAGTCGATGTCTTAAATTATACTTTACTTAATGATTCTCGGTCTTTATCGTTGAATAAAAACTGTTTTTACTCATATAACACCCACAAAATAAATACTTCCTCAATCAATATGAATTTTAAAAGATAAAAATATCAAGATGGACTGGACCTCATGTAACACCTACGTAATATAGTTTATCAATTAATAATAATGTTAAATGTTGAAAGTTGAAAATCGCACAGTTGACCTAGAAAAAGCATTTGCATTTGTATTTTCTGCAATATATATAATAGTAAATATATTTAACATTCAATCGCGCTAGATTTAATCAAATACATTCATAATCATAAAAATTACAATGTATGCTATTCACCCCTTCAATTCGTGCAACTATATCATGAGTTTCTTCGTTGTTTCTTTCCTTTAATACATTTTTCAAAAGTGCTATTCCTACCATTGTAATTCCTGTAAATTAAAATTAAGCAGCTGCATCATCAAAAATTAGGCAACTAAGAAAGAGCAAGGAGTCATACAAATTCTTTTATAAATTATAATAATATATTGAGCTACATGCGTTCCTCACAGCAGTATAGTGCATAAAAAGAATGTATTTATTTCGAATATATTACCATCATAAAATTTGAAAACAGCAGGGTTCAAATATCCATGCATCATAAAAATTAATTAAAGATTAACTTCGTGTGGTTTTTATGTATTAAAAAACATCTTAACTTCAAATTAAAGTTACGCATATATCTAATCAATGTCGTTTATTAGAAAATGACAGATCGTAGGCGAGTATTGGATGCATGGCGAGTCATACTTTATATGGGCGGAAGATAAAACGTGTTTACAATAAAAAATAATTTAGTAAAATTGAAGTAGCAAGGAAAATATACAAATCAATTCGACCACTCTATGAAAAAACAGAGAAAACAACATGTATATTTAAGTGCTTAAAATATGTATAAAAGAAATTACATTAAAAACGAATCGCCCACAATTTATTGCTATTGATGAATGAAAATAAATCCCGCCTTTATTGTGCGAATGGCCAACTTTCTTTAAAAGCTGAAGGGTGTATGAAAGACTATTAACTTAATTATAATTATGCCTCATTGTGAATTTACCTGCGAATAATGTTTACAATTGATGCCACGACCATAATCTTCAATCGAAGTTGATATTTATTGAGTTTACGTCAGAAAACAAAAATACTGTATCATTCTTGAGAAGTGACTAAATTAAAAATTGTGTAAAATTTTGTCTTGTGAATGATAAGAACAGAAAGATTAATATTTTATGTTCCCCATTTATAATTTTATCGGGCTGTTGAAATAACGATTTAAAATAACAGCATTTTTTACTATGTCCGTTCCCAATGGCTATCTAATGGAAGTGTCTTAAGAGAATTTTTTATAAACTAACTGATGGTTACTCAGTTGCTCAAAATCTCTTTTTTTATGAAAATAAGAATATACAGATAATACTGGAACGAGTGGTTAGGTTCGCTACGCATAAGTGTCAGGATCGGATAAATGAGAGGGAATTTCAGACATCGATAAATTGATTGAAAAATCAATTTATGAAACTGTCCATACTGGGATTGAAATCGGTGAGATCCGTAACCTAAGCCAACGACGTTGTTGACCACTGCACCACGGACCTGACATAATAGTATTCAAGATGTAAAATTAATTACTCGACGCTATATTGCATTTGGAAGTATAACATAAATTATGGAAAATGATGTATGCGCAGTAATATTTTGCATGGTTTCCAACTCAATGTTTCTCAGATAATAAGAAGAATTTAGTATATTCAGTGTGTAGTATAACATTCTACTGTTTTAACTCAATAAAATGATACTAAACCAGTGATTCTTAACCGGTGCACCGCGGCGTGCATAACAAACTAAATAATTTGCGAAATGTTGAAAACTGAAAAAATGCTTCGCGAAAGTATGATAGTCGACGAATCGATTTTACCTAATTGATCGCATATGTTGTCTCGCGTCGGATGGTTTTGGATTTCTGTCCAAGACGAATACCCAGCTCTCTGCATGAGGGGACTGAAAATCTTGCTACAGTTTTCAACATGATATTTTTATGAGCTCGGATTCTCAACAACTTAATGAAAACTTAATATCGAAAAACACTTAAACGAAGAATTGACGGTAGCCATATAAAATATTTGACCTAATATTTTTGAAATCTGCAAAAGCCGACAAGCTCAGGTTTCACATTAATTGATTTGCACATCAAATAATATCCATTTTATTAGGGTTAGTTTTTCCATATTTATTATATGTAATACTGTGCATATGTCTATCTTTTCTTTAATTATTTTTTTGTTGCATAACTGTTGTTCTGTTAAATTTATAATAAAGTTTTTTGCTAGTTTGATTTTAGTACACCGCCATTTTTTCTTATAACAAAAAGTGCACCGTGACTTCAAAAAGGTTAAGAACCATTGTACTAAACAGATGCGTGCCCATTAAAGCTAAGCTAAATGGTATTTTGTAATATTTTCTAAGTATTTTTTTTTCCTATGCAAGATATGCACGTTGGTATCTGTGACATTAAAATATCTGTGGTTTAGTTATGTGGAAATAATATGTTTATGCTGAGAAACCATAGAGTATAATAGTCTTACCTTGAGTGCGCAGAAGATGCAAGCGTTCCCCATACAAGCATGGCCGGAGAGTTCTCGAAAGCTTCTCCGGAATATGTCGAGGTGCCATAGCACCTGCAAATAAGCAAACAAAATACAATTAGAAAAACTCATTAAATATTTACCATAAATATGCAAAATTATCAGTACTATTACGTTAAAAATAGATCGATTACTTCCTACACGAAAATAATTACAAATAAATATTACATACAATGGAGATTTATTGTTTTGCGTGCATCTTTAAATATTAGATGGATGTGGGTTTATTCAACAATGTTCTTATTTGATGGATCTAAAAAGCATAACAATAAATGCGAGAGCGATAGATCGGCGTTCCATTGTAATAATATGTATTGGGCCTACTATCAATTTAATGGCTGATCGTACATTTGCCTATCAACAGGCGTTCGATCTCATATTTTTCTGTAAATATCTGACAAAGAAACCATTATATATATATTTACTAAAATTTCAAGACATTTATGAGCACTGATTTTAGTCATATGTAAATGTATAATAGTATTATTTTAGTTCCAAATAATAAAAAAAGAATCACTTGCGTAGTGTTTGTTAACTGTAGGATAGAAAGGTATAAAATACAATTTTTGCAGTAATTCCACAACATTATTAAATGATCAGGAGGCGTTTAATTTATGGATTTCTGTTCGAAGACATGGATGTTTGTGATGTCTATACCTCCCTCCCACCCATACGATCCCAAAAAAAGCATGACAGATTCAATAATAGCTGGTCCTGTTATAGCCCTATCCTTCTATCCCTACTCTTTTCGATAAAGAGGAGTTAAGAAACTGAGTTCCAAGCAGTCCTCATAGAAAAACATCTGTTGAGATACCTCAGTTACGAGGCTATAAAAAAACAAATCGTTAATATAATTTAAGACATCGACTGAGGGTGCTTGATGGAATTTCAATATCAAATTTGGATTATTGAGATTTTGTACACTTCCATGGGGGTAAAACCACACGTACATTAAATATAAGGGTATCAGAACATTTAGCTGCCTTTAGATTAAAAAAAGAAACTTCGACATTCGCAAATCACTTGCTATTGGAGAACCATACGTTTAATGAGGATGATGGGGTTAAACTGTTGCATCAAAACATGGGGGATCATAAATTATTTTATCAAGAAATTTTGGAAATCGATAGAGCCCAGTTGAATTCCTTGCCAATTCTGAATGAGCAGCTGAACCTCCCAAATTCACCGTTACTTTATTCTATACGATGAAAAATCTAACAGATGTCACTAAATGTGGAATGATTGTATATATTTACCCTTTCGTCGAATTGCATCCCGTCGAAACCCACAATGCTATTATAATTGTAAAATCACTGGTAATTCTAAAAGTAGTTGGAAAACGGCAATTCGCCACTCTGTTAATGTGTTGTTTACAAAATAAGGATTAAGGCGATTCTCGAAATGTTAACTCAGGTATCAGTGTGACTCTCACACGTATAATATTTTACCTCGTAAATAATATTTGTCATATTTGTATCTTCTATATAAACGTTAGACACTCTTTACTGTCTGTCAGTTCGAGTCCATTCGTGAGCTCGAATGCCTGAAGATGCCGAAAGGCGAAACCCGGGTCGTTAGTGACAAAATACATGGAAGTGTACAAAATCTCAATAATCCAAATTTGAAATCGTTAATAATTAAATATCGAATAAAAATTTAGCGAAAGTTTAACTAAATAATGAATGCGTGATCCCCAATATTTCGTCATTGAATATAGAGTAGGAATATGCAAATCTTTACATAGCTGGTATTATAGGATACCTATAGGATGATACAGATTTGGCTGCTTTTATGCTGGAGATGCATAAGCGAATGAACTTGTATATATATATTTACATATTATATATTAATTTATTCTGCAAATATTTATTTACAATGTTCGAAAATGTAATTTTTTTCTCATAGAAATTGATACAATATGTAGTAAACAAAGGCAAAAAAAACCTGAATGTAATGAATACATACATACACTAAACAAATAACGGCACTATATTTTTTTTCTAAACATAGTTGGATAGTGTTTCCATAAAAAATTCTCATAATAAAATGATTGATGTTTTGAAATATCGTAAAAAGTAACGGTTGTAAAACTATTGAAGTGAAATGATGACATATGGCGTATTATTCATTTAGGCACCAGATCGATTTTACGAGTGTGACACGCGCCACCGTTCTACCTCAAAATGTCAGCATATATATATAAAAGCCTCCCCAATTATTAATTCTCTCTTTTTTTTATCCCGCCGAATGCATTAAACAGGTGTTTTATTCTCCATGAAAAATACGCGTGTAAATATTTTTTTATACAGTGACACCTGTCGCGAAAATATAAAACGTGTCTCAATTTTTATTTCACGAGGGGAAGTCACCAGGGTCGTTTATACTTAAAATAATAATTATTTTTTACCGTCGCATGATTATGGTAATGCTCGTGTCACGCATTAAGAGGGGTGGAATAATGCATACTACAAAATATTCTTTTTAACGATTGAAGTGCACGCTATTATTGTAATAAGTCAATCAAAATTCAAATGCGGCACTTTGTGAATGGTAATAAATCATTGTTGAGCTCGTGGTACAGTGATCAACGTGACTGTCTTCGTTTACTGATGTTTCGGTTTGACATCCCGGTACAAATTGATTGTAGGCATGAATGTGTGTGATGTTTAAAATTGCTTCCCCAACCTGAACCTAAACCAGAAACGTAGCGAGAGCAATTATCTAACCACTAGTACTGTACTAACCCTACCCTCTTCGAAAAACAGGAGTTGAGCATCTGATTAACAAGCAATTTTCGTAAAAAATTCTTTCATTTGAGATACCTTGTCAGACAGAGAGAGCGGACGACTTTCAAACATTCTGTATTGAACTATTAATACAGACAAAATAATAGCAGAGCAAGATAAATAACAAACGTATTAATAATGCAATACATAGAAAATCACCCCCACCCCCAATTTGAATTATATGAGCTCCTAATGGATCTAATATCAACAGAACCTGTTCTACATGACCTATTGTCACCACTCTTTATAGAGAAGAGTTTTCAGGAGTGTAAGAATAAAAATATTGGGCTAGGAGCTAATATAGTGGTTAGGTGATCGCTTCAGGATTTTAATGAAGGGAGGAGAGCATCTATGGCTTTTGAACAATGATCATTTTTCCGTGTCCGTATTGGGACTTGAACCCGTTAGCTCAACAACTGAAGACAACGACGTTTACCACTCCACTACAGGTTGTACGTGATAACAACATGACAGTTTTAAAATAAAATGAAGACAAATATAAAACAATATTAGTTATGTTTATGTATATAGTGTGTAAATATAATTATTATTTATAGCATTACACAAATATTATATTTCTTTTCAATATTGTTTTATATGTATCTCCACGGAATGAGATAAATATTTAATTTATAAAATAAACAGAATCAAAATGGTCTGTTTTGCCACATTCGGATTTGTCCGGTTACCACATAATCCATACATCTGAGTTAAATTCCATACAAGTAATTTCGAAAATCGAACGAGATGATTGCACTCGTAAGATAATTAATGATAACGATTTTCGGGGCAATGTTTGTTCCACCTATCGAGAGATTCGTGCAATTATTTTTGGTATGAAACGACCCAGATCGCTCGTAAAGAAAAGTAAAACGAAACGTGGGCTCAAGTGATGTCAACGCGTGGGCAAGAATGACGGTCGAGCTTTTCTTTGATATAATTTATTATTTATAGCCGCACTTACAACGAAAGCGAATTTTCGTAGTAAAGATAATTTGATATTGCGTGGCTTTGTTATAGTAAATTTAAGATATTGACTCACAGTTCACAGTTCCAGATTCAAAAAATAATCAAAAACGTGGGCATTGTTTGGTACTATTCAGATTATTAAAAAAAATATTGTATAATGCAATTCTTATGTGGGTAAGATATTGTCAAAAAACAATTATTTAAAAAATAGTTAATCATTGAAGTTTTATTTATTAATGTCAAGATATACATACCGAGTAAATTCCAACTCAACCTGTTGAAGGTTTATATAAATTGAATTCAATTACAGTAAAATAAACGTTTTTTCCCATTTTTTCATTTGATCTACTTTTTAAACGGAAGACAGGTAATTAGGAACATAGGTAAATTACTTAATCCAGTAATTTGAAAAAAGTTAAACATAATTTATTATAAGGAAGGTTATAGAAAATTCAAAAATTATTCATTGAAATACGATATCTTTTGTAATTCCATTGAAGACGGATTATTTCAATCTACGCACAAATTATATTTTAAAAAAGAAGAACGAAATCTGTATTATACTATTTACACATTTTCAATATATATGTTTTTCTAAATATAATGCCCTTCCACCAAAAATTGACATTTAACACCTTAAAATTGACGACGCCCAAATAATAATAGAATAAATTCACGACGTAAAAGCTTATTTCTATGACTGCATTATTTGTGACTTTGGTGCAATAGAAAACAAGTATCATCAACTATTAATATATTAAATATTCGAGTGGACATGCTATTGTAAGAAAATGTTACTTAATTTTGTTTTAAATGTAAATACTGCTCATGATATAATGGGTATTAAAGATATATATAAATCAGTTTCTCGCCTTTCTCAAGAGATAAAAATTAGCATTATCCATCCTGCATCCTGTAAACTATCATCACGTTCAATCAAATAAACGGATATACAGAATATGGTAAAAACTTGTATTTTCCATATAAAACAACGCAAAAAAATGGCCGAAGAAGAGACAAGTGTTTATAAAGCGACCAGTCGCCGGATACTGCATTTGTCACCGTCGCATCCTCTTTACCGGAACGTCGCGTTTAAAAAATCTTTTTTCCATTTATTTATCAATGAATGAGTGCCTTTATGTAATAATTATGTGCGGATGTCACTTTTTACTTAGGTGTACAGGATGGTTGTAATGTTTTATTAACCTGAGTTTGTCATAAGACTAGCCGCGATCGATGATCATGCAACACATGGCCTTATTGTTTAAAAACAACTACAATCAGTAGCTTAACTAGTTTGTGCATATATCGGTATTGCTTTTTGATTTTTTGTATTTGTTTATGCATTGATAAGTTTAGTTTATGACTTTTTTAATGACAAGTGCTTCATTGAAATTTATTTTTACGGAAATGATTTATTTGAAAATATCTGCATTGGGAAAAGGACTATTTGGAAGCTTTTAGATATCATAGTAACACGTCTGATTTCAATAATAAAAATAATATTTACTTGAATATATTATGAAATGTTCTGTCATTACGAATGAACTACAAATTCATTTTTTTATATGAAAACCCGTCCCGATCGTATGTAATGTAGACTTAATACTAAAATGTGTGTTTTATTTTTGATAAAATATTACTGCGCATGTTTAATACTGAAGATTAAATAATAGAGCATTGAATTAAAAGATTGGATATGATATATAAATGTTAAATATTTAGATAATATTTCTCAACGAATCAGTCGAAAATAATTGTATGATTTAATAACTTATTTAATCCCCTTCTTTGATTCTCCCAAATTTCTTTTACTTTTCATTATATTTGAGATATATGGGAGCTATTTTGGAACTACTTATCGGTCTATCAATTAATATGCCTTTATTTTCAAGAGCAAAAACGATTAGAAGACAAATGCTGAAACGTTATTTGGATAAAACTTTAATTAAGGTATTAAAAGAAAGGTTTCAATCCGGGATTGAGCAGAGGCTTGTTATCTATGCCACTATATCCGAAACAAAGAGATTTAGTTGAGTATTTCAGAATTTGAGTTACATACGTATAACTAAACAGGATGGTTATATTTAGATCATACGCTAAAATTTTAACCACTGGGCCGTGAAACGATTGACTTTGAATGCAATCTTTTGAAATACTCGTTGTTTACACTGTTGCTCCATATCTGAATGCATGGTCCACCATGTTATGGAATGCTGTAATTATTTACAGACATAATATCTATTCACCGTAATTACCTCCATCCTGGACAGGTACATAGCGTATCGTGTTATTACATACATATTGGATTGGTGGTCAAAAATATTTATCTGACCAGTAGCCTGTGTGCGGAGAGAAAAAATGGAATGATGTAGTTATTCTAAATATACAACACGCCCATTTATCAACTAGATCTTCGATATGATCGACAATCTTGTCTCTTTAGACATTTATAGCGGCTTGATAGGATTTGTATCAATTAAAATTGTCGTAGATTAATTGGAAACAAAAAATATTAACTACATTTTAAATGAACGAATTTAAAAACTGAAATGATATTGAACGTATCTAATTAGAACAACCGATGATTTATGGATGGGGTAGCAAAGACTAACAAGCAAATTAAGAATCAGATAAGAATATGTAATTAATTAATTTACCTAGTTCGTAATTCATAGTTAATGGGATATATCGATGACTGGGGTGAACAATAACAAATCAAAAGTAAACTTATTAATTTAAGTATTTACTTATATTAACATACTTGTCCAAACACAAAAGTCAAATAAATACTCTCAAAAATTTTAGTTGAAATTTTTCATAATCATACGAAATAGTAATTTTCAAATACAGGTGGGAATAACCACATAAGTTAGATTAAGATAATCATAAACTCAATATATAATTTAAGTCATCGACTGAGGGTGCTTGATGGAATTTCAATATCAAATTTGGATTATTGAGATTTTGTCAGTTCGAGTCCATTCGTGTGCTCGAATGCCTGAAGATGCCGAAGGGCGAAATCAGGGTCGTTAGTGACAAAATTCATGGAAGTGTACAAAATCTCAATAATCCAAATTTGATACTCAATATATGTTTGTTTCTAGCATTGTTAGTGATATATTTGACGTTGGTATTGTTAAATGTTTTGTTGAAAATAAATAAAAAAATATCACCAGATAGAACTAAAAATTCTGCTGAAAACCTTGCAATATTGACTCATGTGATTGTTCTCCCACCAATCCATATAAATATCAAATGTATTTGTTGACATTATTATTAATAAATATGTTAAATACATAAGAGATCGAGCCATAAATCGATTGTTAGCTATAGACTACAAAACCGACGAGGATGAAAGGTATATAATGTTACCACTCGGCTACAGTTCACTAATGCTTTACCATTTCGTCCCATCTACATCACAGTAATATAAGTAGTAGGTAAATACAGTCATTATAAAAAAATAGATAGTTTCTAATGAAATCCTGATAATCTTAAACTTACCTAAAAGGAGGAATAGTTAGCGATTTATAACGCGCAATTGAGAGTTCATACGATTCAGTGTGAGAGCGGATTTGAAAAAATAAAGTATTTTAAAGTAAGCGAAAAAAAATTTCATCAATTAGTATAAATAATAGCGATAATTTGTTAATATCATGTAGCGTTCTATGTTAGAAGTAAACGTGTAATTTCTCTCTCGTCATGCATGGCGTCCTATCACAATCCATGTAATTTTTTTATAACTCATATTTGCACCGAGCAATTTTCTAAAAACACCACAAACCATGTAAATATATACGCCAGGCAATGATAAATTTGCCTCATTATTGCTTTGAGCTAGCCAGCCATTCATTAAAAAGTAGCTCACTGCACTGGGTAGTTATACAATTACTTAATTTGTTGTGATTTTAATTAATCACATGCATTTTTTTAATATACTACTTTCCACGATTTAAATATTACAAGTAATCAATGTAGGGAAGGGTGAACAAGTGTTTTTCCTCTTCCTTTAATATTAATTTTAACGAACAACGAGTTTTCTACAGATTTCATTCGAAGAAAAAAAAACACGCTCAGTAGAAAAAACAAATCATTAAAATGACTTTACTTAGAATAAGTCAAACGTCAAAATCATTTTTAACCTATCGTGTCCGTCGTCGGACGATCAATCAACGTTGCCTGCGGTTCCGGATCTCACGGATTTGAATCCCAGTAATTCCCTTAAACTCATCCGATCCTAAAAACTAGGTATAGCAAGAGCGATTAGTCAAAAACTTGTCCTGTTCTAACCCGGTTTTTCTATCCCTAATTCCTTCGAAAAAGAGAGCTATGGATAAATAAACAGTTCTCGTAGAAAAAGATCTCTTGAGATATCTCCGTTAAGAGCTCATATGCTCCAAACTGGGAGAAGACATAGTTAAGAAAAAAAAACTAAAACTCATATGGTAATTAAAAATATAATAAACTTATAGTGTACAATTGACTGAAAAATTTTGATATTAGTTTTTTATTTATATTTGAAATTCAATATTGTCTTTTTCTTTTTGATTTATATTTTTCATCGATCTTTATTAAAGGTAATTCGTTTTATTTGAATTATTTAAATTGTTTATGAATCAATTGAAAAAGTTTACTAGCTATGCAAAACCGGTCTTGGTGTATAAATAAAATTCGTAGTATATTATCTAAACGTGTTTTCTTTTTATCTCATGATATCTTCTATTCAATGTTTAATTTAGTGTTATTTCTTTTTAATATTATGCGCTTAAATATATTAAACAAAATAGAAACTTTCAATGGCTGCGGCGTCTGCTTTATAGAAATTCATTTTTAATACAAAACAGACTCAAATAAATACCACGACTAAAACGAGAGAATAAAATAACTGAAATTTATGTTAAGATTTTATATTTTTCGTATTCAAAAGACGCAATATTCAATAACATAAAAAGGTAAACAATAAATAATCAGTTTTCAGTTTAAGTATATAGGTGTAAATTTTACAGATAGAATTTTACGTTGGTGTATAATAAACACATAACAAACACAGTACACCTACTATATCTTTTTCCAAGTCCATAAATAAATAATTCATTTATGACTATCAGTATATATATATATACTTATAATTCATACTACACGCAGCTTTAGTTCCAGTTTTCCTTTTGAAACCTTCAATAAATTTAAGCGGAGCTTTACAGAAGCTACATTATTCTATTTACAAAACTCAAAGCTGAATGTTAATAATCATAGTCGAAATATTTCAAAAGATATAAGAAGATTACCCACTACTGTATTTTATGAATATGATAAAAATTAAATAACAAAAAAGCTTTGATGGAGAGCTTTCCACTTTTTGTCTCATCTCAGAATTTTATTTGTTCTATATTATTTCAATACACAAAATATAATAATAATTGAAAATATTTATAATTTAAGTTATCGACCGAGGGTCCTTGTAAGAATTTCAATATCAAAATTTAATTGTTGAGATTTTGTACATTTCCATTTATTTCGTCACTAACGACCCGGGTTTCGCCTTTTGGCATCTTCAGACAATCGAGTACACGAATGAACTCAAACTCACAAGCAGTAAACAGATTACATCGCTTATTCGCAAAAAAAAACATAACCTAGCAATCAAAATAATGAAATTACCATATTAATACATCATTCCATGGTCACCTTGACAGGGGCCATTAGTTTGGAATAAGTAGGTAGTTCTTCGAATTGCATTTTAAAACCCTCCTTTAAACCCATAATGCGTTTTGTTTCCCAACTGGGTTTGGGATCATTGTTGTGATCAACCCAGGTGTTAATCTTATTACTAGAATTAGAGATAAAATTTTGCAAATACGCGATGTAGTCTGTTTACTGTTTGTCAGTTCGAGTTCATTCGTCTGCTCAAATACCTGAAGATGCCGAATGGCGACACCTGGATCATTGGTGAAGAAATACATGGAAACGTACAAAATCTTAACAATTCAAATTTGAAAATATTTGATAAAACAGAATGGTATTTGAACGCTTTCGCATAAGTTGAAAAAGTGTGTAACTACCGCTCTGACATCAGACTTCTATCTTATCCTCTATAAACTGAACGATTTAAGACATATAAAATTGAAATTGGAAACTTAATTATTCCACTGGCTGTGTTACTAATGTAATGTAATCATTGTTAAGCTTTGAAATAAATAACTTTGTTGTAGTTAGTCTGAAGATGCTTCTTAAAGAAGCGAAACGCTTTACATTAGTAACACAGTCATTGGAATAACTAACACGTCAATTTTAATTATGTATTAAAAATGAATTTCCACAAAGTTACCACCGAATCCATTAGAAAGATTTAGGACATGTTTCATAAATAATCGTTATAAAAGACCGATTCAGAAATGCATCCTACTATTTAAAACGCTTTACCATTTTCCAAACTACCAGTAACAACTCTATGTGCCTCCGCAATGTAATCCATTGTTGGAATCTTCAGCTTTCAGTTTGGATCGACGAGAATTGTTGATATATATAATATTTTCTAATCTAAGAAACAAAGAGGAGGGTATTTGATAACCAAAAAGCATTCCATGTTAAATCTTGCGTACCATAAGATCTCTTGAATAATAGACCGTCGAGAAAATGACCTACAAGCAATCGTCGTTATTGTTAACCACAAGAATTCATTTTACTTTACATTGGAAACATAGAAAGTTGTAAAAAATATTTTTATGTTAAGTACAGCTTTGTTTTTTTTTTAAATGTTTTAGGCAAGAACGATAAATCCATGAAAACATAATTATTAGGACACGCTTCGAGCAGGCAAATATAGTATTTATGTCCCTTTGACTGTATCGTATGTTTTGGAGGTTTATATCAAGTACCCGTTTGCATCCGAATAAAAGACAATTCAAATTGGAGATTATTAGACTGAATAGAGGAAAAAAATCCTATTTTTAAGAAATAGTTAAACGAAACTGCTCAGGTTTTTATCAGCAAAATATACAGAATTTCGATGTATTACAAATTTAAATTAACAACTGCTTTGACTGTATGCATCTAATAATTAAAATGAAAAAAAAAAACACCTATCCACTATAATAGTGTCAGTAGTACTATAATATGACGTAAAATTCTACAATCTACTACGGACGAGTAAATATAATATTTACTCAAAAAATTCGAATAGTTGATCAAACATTTGAATATCCCGCCAAGGAGTTGGTTCAAACTGACCCAACTAGTTTCTCCACCACTACAAAATCTATAGTAAAACTGTATAGTACTACACAAGTTTTTTCCAAAAAACCAAACGAATATAATGACAATGCTAGTCTCTTTTACGCATGGCTGCATCCACATGCAAAGGAGTGGGACGGCTATGGTATCGCTGGGGAGTTTTTCGATTGCGTTATTTTGAACCTCCGGCGTCTCTCTGAGAACAGAGGAGCTCGTGCCTCTATACAGATAAAATAAAACAAGAAGGTTTTATACTGGGAGGTTTAAATTGAACGGGATCGATAACAATTGGTGGTCGAACGAAAATTTAGGGGGAGTTATGATAACGTTTTTAGCAGAAATATTATATCATAATACAATAAACACAACTCGAACAAATTGACGTCGATGCTTTTTTTAAAACTTAAAACTTTAAAGTACTAAATTACATCTAAATATGCATAATTGTAAACCAATATATCCATTACTAAATCATTAAATGGCCAACCTGGGGTATTTTAAATGAGATCAAAAAAATATCATAATATAAAATTAAATTTGATAACTTTGTTAATCCACTAGAAGTTTTACTAACTGCGGCGGGTGCTTCGCTTATTTGAGAAAATGAAAGCTAAAATGTATTTTCTATGGATTCGGCGGTAACTTTGTGGAAATATATCTTTGAAATAAAATTAAAATTGATTACTTAGTTTATCACTGACGTGACACGTTTCGCCTCTTTAAGAAGCATCTTCAGACATCGCAAGGTTATTCATTTCTAAGGTTTATTTATTTATTTAATGATTAGTAAGCATTAGAAGAATTGTTTACCTTAGAAATGAATAACCTTGCGATATAGCTAGTCTGAAGATGCTTCTTAAAGAGGCGAAACGCGTCACGTTAGTGATAAACCAAGTGGAATAACTAAGTTATCAATTTTAATTTTATATTTATACTAAAAACGTGAGGCCAGATTTCTGTCGTCACGAGCATTATCAACTCCAAAAAATCATAATAAACATATGGAAATAGTAAAAACAAATTGTGTTTTATTTTTAAAATATAATGCCTTTCCAACAAGAATTGACAGTTAACACCTTAAATGTGAGTATAGTTATGTATTAAAATATTACAGAATTGATGGAAAAAGATATTTGAAATTTAAATATTGTAAACAAAACAAATAATTTTGATTGTGAAAAATACGAACATAGTAGCAAAGTAAATTTTAAAAATGCAGCTTGAAAAAAAAAATGTTATGCATATCTGATATTACGATGGATACGAAGCAAAATAACCGTAGATGTTTAGCAAAGACGAAAATAACTTTTCGTGAGACCTGAGGTCAATTTTGAATACAATACATCAAAAAATATAATCCTACTTATACAAATATTATACTAAATGGAAAAATAGGAAACAATCCAGTGTGATAGAAAGATTGTTAAATTTAAAACAAATTTGACATTAATATTGCAACAATAACTGCTGAATAAGTATTATAAATAAAATATGTATAATGTTATAGGTAAGATTACAAAATTAATGTTAAGACAATGTTTAGAAACGACGTATCAAAGGTACCTATAATTAAAATAGAAGTAATTAAAATAAACATGAAATTATGATAATTTAAAATAATTATATAAGTTTAATGACAAGTTATACAATGTATTTTAAATTGTATTTTGGTTATATCGTTTGACGTTTGACGTTTTTAGTTATAATTTTGTTTATATTTGGAGGCATGATTACAGGTGGAAATGACAATATCAACAAAATTTTGTAGCAAAAACTTACCTTGCAAGTTTGATAGAGTGCAGAGTTTTGTTGAGTTTTCCCTTTCGTCATGATCGCGATCACAATAAAACTGAATTAAACGAATCCCATAATGTCCACTGGCAGTATAGCCACAACTTTTGTCACAATTTCGAAGCTTTTCATTGACTTTTCCGCAAACAAACACGATAGAATGCACAAAAACAGTTAGAGGGGTCTATACGATTTGAGAGTATGGTTGTTTTGAGAGTCGACGCTATCGTGGTTGAGCGGTTGGCGCTGTTCTCGGTTGCGGCGCGGTGGAAAATGGAACTAAAAACGAGGCGGCCATCTTGTTGTTGAATTTAATGATATAGGGCCGATCCGATGTTTGGGATGGTAAATCGGGACTCACATAGACGGCACGTGGTGGAACATCAGCTTACTGCAACGTATGCACCAACTCCATACAGATAACGGTTACAGTTACATTTAATAAACTACACAAATTAATTAATAATATTAAAAAGGTTTTGATGTAGTAATCAACTAAGCATACTTTTATTATATCAACTGTAGGAGGGTTTTGTTTTTTGAAAATTTTTTAATAATCAAAATGTACACAAATTAATACACGTTTTATGTGGAATACATGTGTAGGTTACGTCCTTTTGCCTTTCCAAGGTCGATATATTTCAGTAGTTTCTCCTCCACATTTTATTTTCGAATAAATGTAGAAAATGTACAAAAAATAAATTAATAGGAACAGTTAAAAATATATTATCTTTTTTTTCTAAAGCAGTTTTTAACTCAATTAATCTCTATTTTGTATATTAATTAATCTCTATTAAAAATCATAAACGCAGATTTTTCAACACGCCATGTTAAAGCCGTTTATGTAAATTTTGAAGTAGATAAAACACGCGACGCGACAATAACATAACGTGATATATTATGAAAAACTTACGATTTTATTCATAAAATAAAGTTTTATATGGAAAAATTGATAACATTAATTACCAGTTTTTTATGTTATCAAGTAGGTATGTAAATTTTATACTTTGTGTTATATAAGTAATAATATCAAACTATAGAGACGATTTAAATTTGCAAAAATGCGCATTTATTATTTAATACGCGCGAAAAGTATCACATACTTAAAATAAAGTTTTATAAAGTATACGACTCAAATCCAGTTTGGTAACATAATTATATTATTTTTAATTAACAAAATATTCATTTTATACTATTATTATCCAAGGTGTTTTAAGTCATTTAAATTAATACTTTAATACTAAAATTGGATAGCACGTTGATTTTTATCTTCCCTTGTAAAACTAAAATGTATATGCGGGGAAATAAATAAATACAAGGGACAACACCGAAGAACTTACAACAAACAAAGAAACCAGAGACACCTACACCGAGATGGGCGATAGACAAAACACGATCGAATGTCGTAGAAGCCGAATTGCCTTCACATTGTAGAACAGGTGACAATAATAAGTTTTCGCCAGCCGTCGACCGCGAAAGGTTGGCGGCAGATCTATTCCAAAATTGATTGAATTGGCGTTTACTTGGAGAAACTCCATTATAATAGGATAAAATAACAAAGTATTTAGTTATACAAAATTTTATTAGATATTTGATAGCTATTTCGGCTTGACGCCATCACTCTGTTCATAGCTCTGACGATGGCGTCAAGCCGAAATAGTTATCAACTACCTCATAAAATTTAGTAGAGCTAAATACTTTGTTATTTTATCCTGCCATTCCAAAATGTTTAAATATCTGTAATTATACAAGACGAATAAACACATTCCAAAATACATTTGTAATTAGTTATGGTTGTTTTAGCGTTCTAGGGTTTAAGCTCCGTATACATACGAATACCAATTTTTTTTATTCCTAAATTAACATTTGAATAAAATATATTTAGTTGATATACATTAAAAAAAATGTGCAAAAAGTACTTTCCTAAATTCTATTGTGACACTGTAAAAGTGTGCTTAATTTTGTTTTAAAAAAAAAAATAAAAAATATTATTATTTTCCTCGACGAACCGCCTTTTTCTAAATTCGTGTACTCCATATTCCCCTACTAAATAAAAAGGCAACTAAAATGGTATAGAGACAGTGCAGTGCAGTCAGGTGGCGCAAGGAGTGTTAAACGGATGAGGGGTAAAGGTAAAAAAGTAGCGAACCGTGTCTACCTGTATAGAAGAAGCTATAACTCATGGCAGGTAACCAAACTTTTACACGTGTGAAGATTTCGACCATTAAAAGTATGGTGATTTGATCTCGTATCGATTTATTTCGAAAAACATTAAGTAGATGGGCGGGTCAAGGAGCATTCTGTATTATAAATTATTATTACATACAAACTTTTTTGAACAGGCTTCTTATCGGCATCGATTTTTCAAATCTTATTATCTGAATCCTATAAAAATAAAATGTTGTTTCAATATATTACCAACCTTCATATTCATATTTTTATAATATAAGACGCAATATAGCACCCGACGTTCTTTGGATTTCCTCAAATAATTTATAGATAAGATGAAATCATTAAATATTCCCAATAAATACTATATCATAATACACATTATTATGATATTTAGTGTCGTGACCCGATTGGAAATATTCTTAAAGCGATTTGTAAATCGATCTACGGGCTTGTTATTCAAAAGACTGGATGAATATGACGTTTTCACCCCTTCTCTTCTTAAATTATCCTGAAATAAAAATCTGGATTCCGTTTTCCGATCGCGGAAAACGGAATCCATGCGACTCATTTACTACCAGTTAAGGGATTTAACACATTCTGTTTAAATTCACCAGTGTACGATCAAATCATCCACATTTGGAAAGAGTAGCAGGTAGTTAGTTCAACAAAGATTATCTAAAAATATCAATTACCAAGTATGAACACTTTGTCTTATAACTTGAACCAGAAAAGATGAACAATAAGGCACCTCAGTTCAATTAACTAACATCTTTAATCACTTTCAAGAGTAAACTTTATTGAAAGTTTTAGTGAAATGATCTCTTTACATTAATTTCACTTCTTACAGAATAAAGTATATTCACAACTTGCATTTACTTAGCTCACTTTACTTGCATGATACTTTATGACATGTAGAATACCATAACGCACCTAACTAATTTTTTCGATTATATCAATTGGCTCACTTCACTTCTCATTGTGTCATATAAATAACATTATATAGTGAACATACAACAAATTCTCGTTCATGCTTTTGAAAGGCCACAGATAATTAAAACGTCGTGTATGACACAACAGTATGTGAATATAATAATAATTTAATATGGTGTATGGTAAATCATTGCTGTAAAGACATTATAAGATACAGCGAAAAACAAATCTTAAATATAACGAAGCTGCATCAGTTAAAATTCCTTCGTTTAAATGACAAAGTGAAATGGTAATCAACGGTAAATGCTTTTTTAATAAATATATTTTTGATTAAAAAAATAGAGCCGCTTTTGTTATAATGAATACATGTTGTGTCGTATATTCTTAGTACGAATCTAAATAAATAATATTTAGAGCACATGAACTCCTAATAGAGGTATCCCAACAGAAGTCTTTTTACAAGACTGGTTTGTTATTCAGTAGCTCAACCTCTCTCGCCCAACGCTTTTAGAAGAGAATAGGGATAGAAGGATAGGATTAGGACTAAGACAAAAAAAGTCGCTTTGGCTTTTTAGGATCGGATGGGTGGGAGAGAATTTGTAGACATTACAAACAAATCCATAAATCGGTTGAAAAATCAATTTATGAATTTGTCCATACTGGGATTTTAGCCTGTGAGCCAACGACGTTGACCAATGTTCCAGTCAGCAAATATGTACATATATAATATTCATTTTCCAGTTGGCCAACTTAATAGTTCATTGATTTTTAATGAGTTAAACATATAATAATACAAATAACAAAGTTCATCGAATTATTTCAGCCATCAAATAATAGTGACTAACTAATTTATATTTGTTAGAGTAATTTGGAAATTATAGCGACGTAAAAACCGCGGCGAATCGCAATTATTAATAGATCGGAAAATTGAATTCAGATTACTTATTTGGTGTTTCGAAGTGAAAATCCTTTGTTTATAGTCATCAAGGCTGCGAGCGGTTAATTTAGTCCAAGAAACTTCACGTCTTTGCAAAATAAATAAACCTTTGAATAAAGCATGGTGTTTTTTACAATGGTATTTCACTTTTGCCATTTTTAATGCCAATATGCGACATTTTTACCGCAATAAACAATACGATAATTTTATTTTTAAACGAAAAATAACAAATCTTTAGACTGTTATAAAAACTACCATGTGAGTTTATTCAACAAGTTCCGCTCCCAAAGTGGAGCATAAGGACTCGTAATGGAGAATCTCAACAGAAGTTTTTCTACAATAACTCAGTTGCTCAGTTGCTCAACTGCTCTTTTTTTTTTAAAGAGAATAGATTGAAATATAGGGTGAATACATTACTACTGGGTAGGTAATCGCTCTTACTACGCCCCATTATTATGATCGGATGGGTGAGAGGTATTTTTTTAGACATTTCTAGCATCAATCACTCAAAGTAGAAATAAATAATTCGATTAAAAAACTAATTTACGAAGATGTCCTTACTGAGATTCGTACCCGTGAGCTGCGTAACCAAAGGTACGTATAAAAAAAAACAATGTATATAGTTCTGCAAGGTTTATATGAAATACTGATTTAGAGTTAATGCATAACAAAATTATTATTTAGAATTGAGGACAAAGACATTTTTTAATCAAAGAAAAAATATAATTTACCAGTGTAATTTTATTTTCATGTGATGGTCACCGTATTACAATTAACTTGGTCACCCTAAGTACTACGATGACTGGCTACTACCAAAAAAGTTCATAGGGGTATTTGAATAAGAATCGAAATAAGGTAAAATCACCATCAATTTGTTTGAGCATCAAATAATATATTATTGAATATATCCAAAAAAGGAAGTCAATTTAATGGGTAGGGCAGGAGTGTTTTTCGTAGGGGAAACGTAATTTCTTTCATAAAAGAGGTAAAACTGACATTTAGTACAATGTTTGTTACCCCGCAAAGATTCAGAAAGAACTGAATAATAAATATTACTTATAATTATTTTCGAAAAATTCATTATCTCTGCTGTCTGGCTTCACTTGTATCGTATAAATTAAGGGTAGGTTAGATTTAACTGATAACGGGATGAAAAGAAAGGAAAGCTCAAATAAATAATAACTCGCATATGACGGGGAATATCTAAGAAAAGTATTTTTATCATGGGAGAGCCATCAGTACTATTTACAACAGTACAAAGTAAACAAATACTGCTTTTGATACTGTTGTAACGCTAGGCTATTTATTAATGAATTGGAATTTACTTAAAAAACATATAAGTTCATTAAATAAAAATAAACAGATTGTCAATCTGTGAGTCACCTCTTAAATGAATCACATAACATAAATTTTAATTCAGTCCCAGTATGCCTGCATTTGTATAATAAAGTCCCCATGCTTGATTTTCTCGAGCAACTGGAAATTAATATATATAATCAGTTTAATTCCCTCCTTAATGACAAAAAAACATAAATTTATCACCTTTATTTAAACCATTACAAGAAGCTCGGGTTATTAAGCATAATCATCAAAATTTTAATATATTTACTATTTTATTTTTCCGGTTGGCCAACATTTACTATAGCGATTAATTAAAAATACCATGAATTTTGCTTTTCCTGAATCAACTCAAAAACACAATTGGTATTTTCAAAATTTTAGTAACGATATTGGAATTTGAATTATTGAGGTTTTGTACATTTCAGGCATTCGAGCACACGAATGAGCTCAAACTGACTGGACTCGTTCGTGCGATAGAAATCCTGAAGATGCCGATAGACAGAACCCAGGTCGTAAGTGATGAAATACATGGAAATGTACATAATCAACAACAATTCAAATTTTATATTGAAATTCCATCAAGTACCCTTAGTCGATATTTTAAATTATATCGATATTGGAACTAGTGAAATGATATTATATTGTCTATCTTTTTTAAGACAGAATAATATATATAGCTAGGCTAAAATAAGTTTAAACATTAGTTCTCACGACGGCGAGAAGCCGAAACAGCTATGAAAAAACTGATCAAATCCTTTTAGAACTGAATACTTGGTTATTTTTATTTTATTACTAGACTATTTATTTGAAAATTAATGTTACTTATTGCATATATAGTATTCGTACATTATATAATTGTGTCTCTACAGATAAATGAATGCCTTTATTATAAGAGCTTTCAAAATATATGAGACGCAATATGAAAAAGTTAAGTTAAATATAAAATTGGGGCGTAGATAATCAAAATAAAATATAATTATGCAGTCCGATTAACGTTTCACGGTGGATGCATCTACAAAATAGGGGGACTTTGTCAAATAATGTTGAATGCAAAAGCAGATACACCTGAGCCATAATGAAACGGATTTGTTGACAAAACATTATACAGACATAAGAAGTAAATTGATTTTGTATTCCTACTATATCAACATTGATATAAAACGAATTTAGTCAGTATTAACCTTGTTAAACAATGAAATGTAAGCTAGCTCTTATTGACTTAAGATTTCATTTTTGTACGTTTTCTCTTTGCTCAAAATGCTTTTTATGAATTAACTTTAAAATAGTGCTACACTTACTATGGGGCGTGGGCACCGGGGGGCGTACGACTTCTGCGGAAGGCCGCAAAATGTCCCAGTTGAGCTACGATCATGCATTTTATCGTTTTACACGTGTATTACATTCCTTATATAATAACACATTATTCGTGATTTTATTAAAATGTCATCTTTGAGGCAAATATAGAATGCAAGTGTATTTATGTATAAATATGTTACATATAATGTCAAATAAAGCATTTGATAACTAAATTAATTTCATTTTTGGGGTAAGCGACCGTGGCATATTTTCTGCAAAATTTTGTGGGATGTGAAATGGAAATGTTTGGGAAACACTGCCCTAAGGTATGCATGTATATAATTTTGTCATCTCCATCTAACGCACCCTAATCCTGTACACAATTAATGCAATGATTTACAAACAACTAATCATTTCCTGACTTCATCTTTTTATCCTTACCATCTGTGAAAAATGAATTCTCAATTCAATCACGTCTTAAAAATTTAATTTGTCTTAAATATCCATAAGTCTATATGGGATCAATTTGTGAATATATCCATTCAGTAATTCTGACCTTGGACCATGCAAACAAGTACGACAATAACTCAGAAACTTTGTAACTCATAACTGACAGTTTAGTATAAACTCTATAATGTTTAACTTCAACTAACTATGTATTATATCACTTTTCAAGAAAAAGTTTGTGCTACAATACCTGTGATGTTTTTAATTTATTTAAACCGTTTAGGTTATTAAATTTTAAGTTGACCAATAATGTAGCCGAAGTATAAGTGCTACAACTCTATCTATGATGACTTTAAAATGTTATTTGATTTGATCTGTGTTTTTCTGTTTGATAATAAAGTGGTTAAGTAGATACTCTTTTACAACCCAAATACGTAGAATTACTTTAAAAAAAACAGCACTCTAATTTAACAAGATGATTTGTAAATCTATTCGTGTATGTTGATGACTAATAGAGAATCGTAAGGCTTGAAGATTGACAAAGGTTATGGGAACTTTTCAATGTTTCGCTAACAATGTAAGAAAACGGAAACCGACCATTATTAATATGGAACAATGCCAATTTGTATTATCACGCAGAGGTGCAGACATATATATGACGGTAGGAATTAACTAAGCTCTTTATTAGTCAATTTATAATATTCGTATTGTACAGTGTAGCAAATTTAGACGTTTCTTAACCCCGTCTGCTCCCAATGTGGAGTTTACGGAGCCTTAATGAAACCATTGCAACAGAGGTTGTCCTGCGAAAACCGTTTTTTACTCAGAATCCACACACCTACTTTATCGGAGAGAGTGTAGTCAAAAGGATCGTTTTAAGAATTATTATATTGATGGTGTTTTGGCCAATTGATGGATCCCTCAAAATTGAAATTGTTCAGAAGAGATTAAGAACTGTTTTTATCGAAAACATTATGTATATTATGATCTAAACATTATAGTCTTTGAAATGCATTTCTGTGAATTCTAATGTTTCCAGATATGGTATTATACGTAGGGAGTGCCGATATATTAGTGGCTTACATTAAATGGCTCAGTCAGAATTTTTAAACCTAAAACCATTCTAAAATGATGTTACCCTTTCAAAAAGTGGTCAATTTTTTTTTTGGTTACATCATCTGGCCGAGACTTGCTCTGTCGTCTTTAAAATGAGATCCAATCATTAACTTATTTTACTATTTTTTGAGAGTTACATCAATTTGCCAAAAAAAACGTCGGTATTAAGAGGCATAAAGAAGATTCATTATATGTATACATTATTTTTGGATCCATTTCCGCCCCCAACGTGGAGCCTATATATTCCCAATGGACCTTAAATCACCAGTAGTGGTCTACAGGAACTGCCTGTTACTCAATCACTCAACCTTTCTTTTAAATTTCCTCAAGGATGGAACAAGGAAAGGACAAGTAATTAGGTAACTTTAAACATTAAAAACAGCCATGTCTTCTAATACAAATCTTTAAATTGGGTAGACAATCAATTAAAGTAAGTGTGCGTACTGGAATTTGAGTCCGTGGACACCACAACCGTAAAGCACGACGTTAACCACTCGGCTGTAGGTTCGATAAACTTCACAATACAGAGCATAAAAGAAACTGCACTTGTAGCACTCATAGTCATTCCAGGATGTCAACATTCCAATATAATTTAAGACATCGACTGAGGGTGCTTGATGGAATTTCAATATCAAATTTGGATTATTGAGATTTTGTACACTTCCATGTATTTTGTCACTAACGACCCGAGTTTCGCCTTTCGGCATCTTCAGGCATTCGAGCACACGAATGGACTCGAACTGAGAGACAGTAAACAGTGTCTGACATTCGCAAATCACTTGCTAATGGAGAACCATACGTTTAATGCGAACTGAGTTCGAGTCCATTCGTGTGCTCGAATGCCTGAAGATGCCGAAAGGCGAAACCCGGGTCGTTAGTGACAAAATACATGGAAGTGTACAAAATCTCAATAATCCAAATTCCAATATACATATTAAAAATGCATTTCTGAAACCGAGTAGTAACGCGAAACGGTAGCCATGACCGTTTCACGACGAATTTAAGCCCCGGATACTAACATGAAAGGCCAGAGCTTATTTAACTGGATATATGAAGATTTGCATGTAAATGAAAATAAAATTCGTATACATTGTTAAGATCAATTGGTGCAAATTATTGATATGAATTTTTAGCTAGCTCGCATAAAAGTGAAATTTACGAAGAATTTGATACAGATTCTTTCGTGAAATCTTCACATAAAGAAAGTGACCAATGATTTATGCAAGAATCTAAATATGCAAACTAAAAATGAAAATATGAAACTGCAATCTTCATAAGCGTAATTATTATTCTGTCTGATGTATTTGGCCAAAATGCGCGCAGCACCGTATCGTGCGAAATATTGTTAATATAAAATTTCTAGCTCGAAGAAAATAATCAGAGACTGAATTCACATGACCGACATATTGTTTTATCATTTGAGACATTAATGAAGATAGACAAGCGTGTGTACATTTTAAACATGTGAAGTAACGTGATAAGTAATTGGGTCATTAGTCTAATATTACAGTTAATTAACCCTCAAAACTTGCAACTAGCAACGGAATAAAGAGTTTTTTGAAAACTATAGAAACACTGTGATATTTTTGGTAATGAAAACTGCACCACTTCAACGTGAAAGAAACGAGAATATTTTGGCAACAATATAACATATGAAATAGGAAATGTTCAAATTTCATATTGTAATTTCAACAAGCACAGTCAGTCCGATGTGTTAAATTAAAGCATACAGAAATGTTTAACCGGATGGCTGCCAATAGCATCTGAAGACGCGGAACTTTTCGTGAACGGAAATTCACTCATACGAAAATGACATCTTTCGACGTTCAAGGTTAAATAAAACGAAAAAATGCCAAACATATTACGTCATTGTAAGCTTTCATTTGTCTTTCTCTTTTATTTCAAACCATCATTCAATCGGCAAAAATATATTGCTTTCTTAAATACATGAACTTGCACGATGAAGTTGTTCTAAAACTATCAGAAATAAATGTACAGTTGCAGTGAAGAAATATATACCACTAGTATTTATAACCTGGCTTCGCCCGAGATAGATTCAAACTTTCAACCAAATCGCAAACATGTATCTCTTTATATTTTAGATGGATTAGGCGGTAACTTTATGGAAAGTCGTTTTTATTGATGTAACTCTTTAGTTAACTACTGCAGCGTATATACCACGTTTATTTAAATAGAACGTGTGTGTGTTATATAACTAGATCAATTAGGTGTACTGGCCAGCTACGTCTTGGTTATATTAAACTTCCAAACGGAGACACCGTAAATGCAAATATTTGTGTCTACGTCATCATGGCGCGAATATTAGACGATTTAGACGTTGGAGATATTACTGCATTATTTTGGTGCTAGCTAAGTTGAAAGTTAAAACTATCACCGCGAAACTATACCCACTAAATAAAGTCCATATATTTTTTTCTCATATCCGCACTCATGGAGCATATGGCCTTTTAATCAAGGTTCTCAACAGAAGTTTTCTATGAGAACTGCTTGTTGCTCAACCTTTCTTTTTTCAAAAAGAGTAGGTATAGAAGTATAGGACTAGTGGTTAACCAGTCGCCCTCGCTGCGCCCCGTTTTCGAGGATCAGATGTGTGGGAAGTAGTTTAAGACATCACAAACATTCATGACTACGAACAGAAATCCATAAATCGATTGAAAGATCAATTTATGAAACTATCCGCACCGGGACTTGAACTCAAGACGTCCGTAACCGTAGCCAACGACGTTACTAACTGCACCACAGAGCGTACAATTATAGATAATGTTAAAAGTTGAATGAAGAAAATATCACAGTTGACCTTGAAACGGAAGCCGCAATGGCATGTGCAAATGACACGCCGCTACTGTTCACCATTTGGGAGGAGTTATTATGATAGTAAAACCGACAGACACATACATTTTCCGTTTTATAATATAGAATAGATAATAATAAACTGTGGTGTTGGAGGCAAACATTAAGAATACGGTGATTTCAGCACACAATGCAACGAATAACGAATTTTTTCGGCATACTGTTTCCAATGTTCCGACGTTCTTGAAAGATTTATGTTGAATACAATCATTGGAAAGCGTGTGGTATAACTTTATGAAATAGTGAAACAATCCGTCAATATGAGCAAAGGCGAAGAATAAATTAATCTAGTTGTACGCCGATAGAAAATTACTGAAATTTTTGTACAGCATAAAAATCTAATATTTTAAATTATTCAATATAAGTATAATTGAATTCCGAACCATGTAAAATCTGTTGGAATATTAATAATGGGATTAAATTACAAAAGGCGGTTTCTATAAAGGGAATTCAATTTAATATAACGAAGCTAAACACTCTATTAAAATGACGATTTAAATAATTTGAATGACCCATCATATTAAGTTAAGGCTTAAGGCAAAGGCAGCGAACAAGGCGATTTCTTTCAATCTTTGTATGTTTCAATTTTTTCCGTATCAACGAAATGCATCTGCGTAATTCAGATTATGTTAATCTCTCTTGTACCATGTTAATTCAAAAAAAAACTGAGCATCAGGAAGGACGGCGATTTCATATAAAATGTTCAAACTGGAATAGTAGGTATGTAAATGAATAGACAAACTTTGAATAATTTATTTCATCTGATGTACCATCAAAATTTTTGATCAAAATTATATCTCATAAATAATTGACTATATGCCATCAAAAAAATAATGTTAACGACTGTCCTCATTTATTGATAACGTACTCGTCATAAATGACGGTGAAATTGAAATATTCAATGTCTAAAGTAACTGTATTCGTCATAGATGACGGTGGTGAAATTGAAATACTGATAGATAGTACGTCGAAACTATGTGTCCATTGCATAACATTTTATTTTATATTATACACTGCGAACCGCGACGCTTAGGAAGATGAGAAAATTTCATACCTACAAGTGATATGTGATAATAATAAGTGTTCGCCCAGAGTCAACGTGCGACGGCGGGGCGGGTGCGGTGCCTAAAACTGAAATGCATAGCATGCTTTTGCAATATCCGCAGATAATGCGCAGTTACTGGAAGTTTGCGCGTCTTGTCTTGAGCGATTTCGCATTTCAGTTTCAAACGGCGCGTTTGCGATTCTGGCCGAGCACTAGAGGATCTACAGAGTTCTCTGGGCTATTATATTTGAGTTGAATATTTTTTACCATGTCAGCTTTCAATGTGTAGCATATGGACTCCGAATGAAGGTATCTCAACAGAAGTTGTTTCTACGAGAACAGCTTGTTACTCCGAAGCTCTACCTCTCTTTTTAGAAGATACTAGGGATAGAAAGATAGGACTATGACAGCACTAGCTGATAGCTAATTGCTCTTGCTACGCCCTATTTTTTAATGATGGGATGGGTGCATGGACATCACAAACAACCATCCGTACGAGCAGAAATCCATAAATCGATTGAAAAATCAATTTATGAAGCTGTCCGTACCGGCACTTGATCCGGAGACATCCGTTACCGTAACCCGACACTACGTAAATAAACGTACAAACATATTTTTGTAATTTTTATCAGAAGTGAATGTGTATGTCGTATTTAATAATTAAATTATATGGTATGATGAAGTCTATGATACTTAAAAAAATGCTGGATATTTTTCGATTCAAGAGTCTATCTACATTTTTGGATTTGCGTCTACAAGAAAATCTTATTTATCTTATCTATATTGCTTTGAAAACATTGTTAGTGCCTTAAAAATTGCCAAGAACTGTTAAAATTGTAATCAATCATTGACTTTAATCACAATAATCTAATGATGAAAATATAAACGTATAAATGGGACTTATTTGTTATTACGTTTTAAACAAAAATAAGAGTTTTATTGCATTTAATAAACATAAAATTTAATGACTGAGGCACGAGCCGCGTGCTTAGCAGATATATATGCAGTATGAGGTGCAGGTATACGTCTAGATTAGGAGTCTCTAAACCGCGAGTCAAGACTTAGTACACCTTACCAACCAAGAGTCACTTTTTCGCTTCCAAAATGAATTAAAATTGACGTTTCGATCGATTTTAGAATTTTCAGTCATAGGGATAGATGTATTTGATATCAAAAAGACCCTCCTACCCATGCGATCCTAAAAAGGGTGCGCAGCGAGAGCTTTTCTAGAAGAAAAAAATATCTTTACATGATTTCCATTAGTATTCCAAATTCTCCATATTGGGAGCGGTAATATTTAAAAAAAATATTTGATTATAATTGTATTTAAAAAATGAAGTCGGCGAGCTGTGCTGGTCTTGGTCTGCGGACCGTAGTTTTGATACTCCTAGCCTTGATCAACTAGTTTCTAGCGTATTACACAATGCAATGTTAATGATTAAATTAAACAGTGACCCACGTGCACACATTGTATGTACAGCAGAACTGAGATGTCTTTCATCCTGCAAGACTGCAGATTTTATCGTATACTAGGTTCCATACTCAATATTCACAGACTCCTATACTATGTTTGATACTCAACACTAGACTGGTGTCATTGTCTTGTCTTATATCAGACAAAGAAATAGGGAGTAGATTTATGTTACTAAATTTAGTTATCAGAAATACAATACATAGCAAAATAACTAATTCCAATGTATCATGGACAACTATAAAATACAGAACACATATTTATAAACAAAATATCAAATAAATATTTTTTTTAAATGGGTAATATTAAAATTATGTGATCTCTAGATTAGTATTTGATCCGTTTGTTGCGAACGATGCGTAGACAAAAAGAGAATATTTTAATTTAATTAGCTCACACAGATACTCTTCATCTCTACGCATGCGCTAACAGAATGTTTGTGTGTGTGCTGCGTTAAAGATATATAAAGATAAATCAAGACACATTTGTATACTATAAAAGTGTAGATATTTAATATAATGTGGGGCATATGGACTCCCAACGAAAGTATCTGTGTGGGAGGGAATTCTAGACATCACAAACATCGATGCCTACGAACAGAAATACACAAATCGATTGAAAAATTAATTTATGAGACTGTCCGAACCGGGAATCGAACCCGAGACATCCTAAACCGGAGCCAATGACGTTGATCACTGCACGGCAGACCCGACAATTAGATCTGTTCTTTAGTAGTTATCTAGTTTAATAGACTCAATACGTATCTATTTCCACATGAATATTTTTATGATAGATATTTGGGCATCATGTCATCGTCAGAGCTCTCTACTTAGTAAGTGCCATTTCGTAAATTTCGATTCAAATTTCATATCTAAATTACATCAAACGTAAAAAGTTGATGATATTAAATATATATCACCCCTTTTACTTAAATATTATTTAACTTAAATATGAAAATATTTATCAAAATAAACAGCTGTGTGGGTTTTTCGTAAAACAGGCAAACGTCTTTGTTTGTTGTTTGTGAAATTTAGCACACAACTCCTTGTGTAAAATAAATATTATGGAGCCAAGCGAGCTTTTTACCTTCAAGTATGCACTTCAAGTTTTGCTTTGGCGAAACGACTATTTCGAGCTTTAGAGCTTTGGAAGTAAGTAGGCGGGAACTGGCTGCACATAAAATGACACTATTTGATTTTACCAATACTTCTGAACAAATTATTTGGAAAAATCTTTCTTATCTTTGTCAGATAATCGTAAAGGGATCGAGATTTCTCGATTCCTCTTTAGATTCAACCCGGAGTAGATTAAACTCTACCGCCACAGTAGATTCTCAGTATACAGATACGCAGGATACTTAATATCACTTAAGCTAGGTGGCTGAGCAAGTTACATTTAAAGTTATATTAAAAATTTACAAGTTACATTAAAAATTTAATTTTATATAGAAATTGAACTTCCACAAAGTTACCGCCGAATCCATAAAAAATATAAGCTACATTTCCTTTTTTTTTCTTATGTACAATAGTGCATAATAAGAAATTAAAATTAATAACTTAGTCTAGGATATCGACTGAAGGTGTCTGGTGAAACTTCAATATCAAACTTGAATTGTTGGGATTTTGTACATTTCTATGTATTTCGTCACTATCGACGCGGGTTTCGCCTTACGGGATCTTCAAGCATTCGAGTACACGAATGAACTCGAACTAACGTCAGTAGAAAATCTCAACAATTCAAGTGTGATTACTTAGTTATTCCACTGGCCTTGCTACTAATGTAACCAATTTCGCTCCATTAACAAGCATCTTCAGACTAAATATATCGCGAGGTTATTTATTTCTAAGTTAGACAATGGTTCAGATTCTTAAATTAAAAATTAAGGGTAGGGTGGACTTGTTTCCTTCTACTGGACGTGGGGAGGATTTTCACAAAGTTACCGCTGAATCCATCGAAAAAATACAATCGTAGATGGTTAACAGTTCAGTATCGTGCAGCTTTTCATCGTGACGAGAACTTGATCTGTAAATTAGTTTCTTATGTTGATCGTTATTGCGTTATGGAGAGCGGCCATGAAACAGCAACTGCATACTCATGAAGGGTGGAGGTGAAGTATTTGACATCTTGATTTATTTTCATCTTAGTTGAGTACCCTCACTTTATTAATCAAACGGAGTCTTTATTATGTATGCTCAAGTGGAATAGATGTGTAGTTAAATGCAATGAATCGATTTTTTAATCGATTCATATATTTGTATTGAAAGATATGGATTTATGTGAAGTCAAAAATAATATTCCCTCCCACCCAGAGCGTAGGGAGAGCGTCCTCTCATAACCAGCTACGTCTTGCCATCCTTACCATGTCCGAGAGAGTTCGAAGAAACAGTTCTCGTAAAAAACTTATGATGATATATTCTTTTAGAAGTCCAAATACTTCATAATGGGAGATGTTTCATGGAAAAACTTTTTTTCAAAGACCTGCCCATGTATCTTTAAGATACATATAATATAATTTAAAGATTATACTATGGGAATCGTTTTTGCTTAGTCGGTGAGAATTTTCAACATATTTTTATTATAACGATACGGGTAGCGTCAGTACGAATCTCGTAAAAAAACAACAATATAATACTTGATGATGAGAATGTAACATTGAAAACCACATCGTACATATTGCGGTTAAAAAAGATTTATAAATACCCTGTACGAATGCAGCCTCCAGCTTAAAGCTCTGTTCAAAGGATTGCAAAACAGGATTTGCTGTGAAAATATTCGACTCGCCAGGAGAATATAGCCTGTATGCACTGATGATTTTGAGGTTACGGTTAAATGGACGCGTGCTATGGATTTGAATATGAAAAAAAAAACAATAAAAAGGTAACCGACTTCCAGAGGAAGGTTCAAGAAACGCAAACCGTCATGGTGGATTAAATAGTGAACATACAAAAAAATGTGACATAAAATTTATGTAAATTTCAATATTGTTGATTTAACACGCTGGCAGATTTGAAATTGTAGGAAGAGAATTTTTTGTAGTTTTTGACTCCAATTTAAAACGAATGCAATAAAAGAAAAATATACTTTTATTGTAAAAGTTGTGTTTGTATATATTATGCTTGATATTATATCGACTGTTTTTTGGCCAATTGATGTAACCCTAAAAAAATACAAAAATGAGTTAATGATTAGATTCCAGACAACAGATCAGGTCTCGGCCAAATTATGTAAATTAGAAAAATAAATTTACCACATTTTGGAAAAAGGAATTTTACATTGATTTTAGGTTTAAAATTCTGACCCGGCCACTTGATGTAAGCCACTATTATATCGACACTCCCTACGTATAGTCCCGTACCTACCATGATAATTTACAAGAGTGCATTTCAAAGATTCATAACAGAACTCACCATATAATTTTTTCGATAAAAACAGTTTTTATTCTGTCCTGAACAATTTCAATTTTGAGGGTTACATCGTAGCGTAAAATATGTAGTACATCCGATGTACTTATAATAATCGTATGTCCTAGCTGTTGAGATTAAAGGAGGCAAGCATTGAGTTGAGTTGAGTTGAGTCGAGAAGCTGGCGAGTCTTAAAACGGCGCATGCAGCCTCAGGCGAAGCAGGTTTTAAGCATAATAAACAAAATGGAAGCCAGATCGGGAACAAGGAATCAAACTTTTGCTTCCGCGTATCCTCTTCGGATTTATTTTGGCTACATTTACGAAATCATTTAAAGAAGTCTAGTTTTAAGACAGTTTTTTTTTGAATTTGTTACGTTTAATGACGAGATGAGAAATGTAAAACTGTAGAAATAAAGAAATATTAGAAAAACGTCGAAAAACTTAAACCAACTATAATTTAAGACATCGACTGAGGGTGCTTGATGGAATTTCAATATTAAATTTGGATTATTGAGATTTTGTACACTTCCATGTATTTTGTCACTAACGACCCGGGTTTCGCCTTTCGGCATCTTCAGGCATTCGAGCACACAAATGGACTCGAACTGAGTTCGTGACAAAATACATGGAAGTGTACAAAATCTCAATAATCCAAATTTAAACCAACTAGTTTGATATCATGTTTTAAAAATACATGATTAAACAAAAGTTACTCTCACTTTTAAGATAACAACTCTCAACTCCTGGTGGAAAAACATTAAATAAAGCACACATTTTACTGATACTGCTCTTATACCCTGCTAATAAAATCTACAGTGAAATCGCAACCACTCCTTATTCAAATATGATAGTATTTCAAATACGATAAAGTGATCTCCCATGTTGCCTTGTTTCCATTTAACCCCAGTTCCCATTACTGTTTAATATGCGTTTGGAATGAATACCTTGTTGATAGATAGTATATTTTCCATGTATTTTGTTGATTATCTGTAAATCCTTGTCATAGTTCTTGAACCAATTGTTTGTTATAGCTTGTAATTATTAGCACTCAATTTCATATTATAAATACCCTTGTTAAGATGTATAATTTTTCAGTTGATAATGCTCTCAATGGGCGAAACTGGTATTGATCATTATACAAATATGGAAGCAGTACAAAACAAATTATGTTTTATTTTTAAAATATAATGCCTTTCCACCAATAATTGACCGTTAGCACCTTAAAAGTGATCAAAACTGAATAAGTTATACATCATTATTAATTACAATTTAACTATGATTACATAAAAATCGATAACTAACTAGTATGATCTCGAAAGATATAACAATTAATTTCGTAGCTCAATTTGACGTGAGTAAAATTTTGAGAAGCCCCGTGGATCCATGTTTATTATGTCCCTATATGGTCGGGACAGTATTAGAGTGATGTTTAAACAATAGGTGAAGCTTTTAAAATGACTTGCAAATAGATTGTGTTTATTTTTACATGTAATAAGCGTACAAAAAACAAGTTTTATATGAATGCAAAAAAAATTAATCAAATGATAGCGTGTTCTCAGAAACGAGTTTTTGCACATATCGAAAGGTAGGTATAGAATTATTTGCAGAATTCATTCAAACAACCGATTGAATAAATAAAAAAATCTGTGAATCTTAAATCTGCACAGATAAGCAATTTAATTTATCTGAATTCTTGGGTTATCAAATATTCTATTACGTATTATTATTGTCACCAAGTTATTTAAAATGATTTCAAAAATGAAATTAAATTTCACTTCATCATTACAACTTTTTGAATCTGCTTCTGATCAATGCTGGTTGACTCGCAGAAAAAGACATCGACAAAACATAGCATGACTTGGGAGAGAAAGACTGTTTAGTTAAATAAAGCTTATTGGTTTTTACCTGCCGTTTCGACACTATCTGCTTTTAATATGGAGCATATGAAAATCTTAAAGGGTAATTTACGAACATGGTGGAGTGTTATTCATGTATGCCATCGGTGGGCAAAAATTACATTTTTACTAAATCAATTGGATCCCTACACGGAGCATATGGCCACCGCACGGTGCCTTCAAGATTATCTCTCCCCCACTAGCCTCCTTGCTTCCTCCCATATCATCATAGTGTCCCGTATCTCAAATGAATGGTCATCAGCGGCCTTCTACGACGCCTTTAATTACCATATAAAAATTACAATGGGTCAGTAAAAGGATTTTTCTAAATATCCTCTACGAACTATACCCGAAAATTACCTAATTGTTAAACACATGTTTATAAAACGTATAAAACTCGGGTACAAATCAATAATAATTGATTTTTGGTCACCATTTTAATATTGTTTTTCCCATTATTGCAATATGGGTTATTTGGAAATGTCCAAGTAATGAACTAGCCGCTTGATATATTATACGCTAAAGAATACTATTATTTAAACTTGGAAAAATACAGATGTGTATATGGAAATATCTAGCAAGATAATCGAAATCTGTGCTGTGGGTTTATAGCTTTGCAATGCAATTGCAATCGAATCAGACAATATTTGAAATTTCGGGTCGTGCAGACTCTATTGTATGATTAAAGCTAAGTATTACACAACAAGCAAAACAAGGTCGATTAAAGGAAAATGTCATCAAACCTCTTAATAAAACAGTGGCCAATCTTGCGTTTAATTGCAAACAATATTGATTACCGGATATTTAGTTTAATTGAAGTTCCATAGAGACGTTTTTCATTTTGTCACCAGTAACAAAGGACGATGATTTTCATTTCATAAACACAAGAAGTTGCTTCGTTTTATTTTATTTAGGCTCAACTGAAGCGACACTCCAAGCAATGCTTGATGCCGTAATTTAAAAAACATGTTGTATTATTTTATATACCAGTTTAACGCTAAGGAGTAAATCAATATTCATAAAGCTAACAAGCAGTATCGCTTATGAAGATACTTGCTGTGAATAATTCCGTGTGCCAAACGAATAGGGCGTGAAGTCTAAAATTGGTATGTTTCAATAGAACCAAAACAAGATTTTTATTAGTATGAAATTTGATGAAAAATGTGATGTTTAAACATGGGCTTTACCAATTCAGCACACATTGATTCTACTCTTCCTTTGTATGTTACATGTATTTTAGAATATTTAACTCGTTTTTCAATTGACTCTACTTAGCTCCTTTTTATTTCGCACACAGAATTATTAACTGCAGTACGTTCGGTATAATTTAAGAATTAATTTAAGATATCGACTGACTTCACTTGATGGAATTTCAATATCAAATTTGAATTGTCAGTTCGAGTACATTCGTGTTCTCGAATGCCGTAACAGTAGCCACGACGCTAACCACTGCACCACGAAGCCAACAATCGAGCTGTCAACTAACTAATAAGTCAGCACTAGTTCATTCGTGTGCTCGAATGCGTGAAGATGCCGAAAGGCGAAACCAGGGTCGTTAGTGACGAAATACATGGACATATACAAAATGTCGACAATTCAAATTTGTATTTCATTTGAAAATACTCAAAACGCAATGGCGATATGATGTTATGTGAACGAACTTTAAAATAGCTCTCCTGTAAATTTAACATTATGCAGTTTATGCCCAAACATAACCATAATTGAATTTGATTTAGTTGGTGTTGAGCAATCGTTGGGTATCTTTTGGGTCAACTGGGAAAACTGATCAATTTGAAAAATAACTCTTCACTAAAAAAGAGAAGATTTATATTTTATTTTATTATATAATTGCGACGCCGCACTCTTCGATTTGTGAGACAAATTAGTTCCAATGGTGCGAAGAGGTCACCAGATGGAGTCAAGATGGCGGGCACGCGCTAGAACCTCCAGACAGACAGAGGACCCAACTACTTTCAATTAAGTGTAAAATTGCCGTGACTCTGCGTATCCGTCGTTAAATAACTTTTTTTAAATAATACTAGATTAGTCGACGCTCTCCGGAGCTTAACGTTCTCTTTCTACTACTGCACGGAACATTTTAAGGGTCTTTATGTCAACATAATCGCTCAGCGTGGTATTTTTTTAGAGAGTGCCTGCTGTAAAACTCAGATGCATCTAAACTAATGTTAAAAGCTCGACGATTAACACATCACGTAGTAAGATTTAAAAAAAACTTTAAAGCGTTAAGTGTTCCGGGTACTTAAATAACAACATATGATTCAATTTAAATATGAAAAATGGACATAAAAAAATCGGTTTGGATCGTTAAATCCGTAGTACTTTAATTATTCACAAAATCTTAAATAATATAATGCGATAAAGCACCGCAACCATCTTTTATAGTTTGAATAAAAGAACAGTATAAGATATGGTTTATTTTTAAGTATTTTTGGTTTTCATATCGAGCATGTAACTACGAATCGTACGAATGCACAAGCTAGAGGTCAGCACGGGCCGAAATTTGATAAAATTAACACACTTGTTACCCTAACCCAACCCGAAACCTGGATTTATTTTTCTCAGTCACGAAAAAACCCCGATTTTTCCTAGTTTTACCAGAAAACATTCTAAAAATACCCTTTTTTGCATTTTGCCAGTGATTTAAAGATGTCATCGATTATGAGATACACTACGAATTTAATGATTCAAAAATAATCACTTTTAAGGAGTTAACTGTCAATTCTTGGTGGAAAGGCATAGAATTTTTTAAATGATCCTTCTGGTTATTATAAAAATACTGGAGCGGAAACTGTCCACTCGTAGATTACAACTTACAACCTTATCAGCTAAAAGACCAGCTGAAATTTGTGTAATTATTATATATCTTAGCTTTAGTATTATAGTTTTGATCTTAATATAGAATCTCTTAAGCCAAGCGCTCGCTGCAAGATTGAAACATATCTATTTTGGAGAACAAGGCTCACTTATTGTTATTATCTGGCACATTATAAGACCCATCGAAAAAATAAGTACCTACGTAGATATTACAAAGCCGATTTACAAAATATTGTACTTGCTTTTACAGAGCCTTCTAAATTTTTAAATAAGTAGGTTTACAATGCATTATGTTTGAGTTTATTGAAACAGATACGGTCAGTAAAGTGATTCATGTAACCATTTTAGAAAATTGATAGAATCACAGTAAATCAACCCTTTATGAATTCAAATTTTTAACTGAAATTGGTTTCTTTTTATATTTCATTTATAATGTAGTTTTTTAATTATTTAATTTGAAGGCGTTTCTCAAAGTAACAAAACAAAAGTAAGACATAACAAATTCGGTCGGGAGACAAATATATCAAAACAAATAAGTAAAACTATAATTTTGAATTATTGAGATTTTGTACACTTCCATGTATTTTGTCACTAACGACCCGGGTTTCGCCTTTCGGCATCATCAGGCATTCGAGCGCACGAATGGACTCAAACTGAATGACAGTAAACAGTGTCTAATGTTTATATAGAATATACAAATACGACAAATATTACATGTTATTTGTTGCTCATTTTTCTCAATACAACTGTCAATTCTTGGTGGAAAGGCGTTGTATTTTAAAAATAAAAAACAATTATTTTTGTACTACTTCCACATTTTTATAATGATCAGGACCAGCTTCGTTCATCACGAGTATTAATCGATAAAATATAAATCTTAACGACACTATTTATATGAAATTGAGTGTTAATAATTACAAGGTCTATCAAAAATTTGCTTCAACAACTGTGACAAGAATTTATAGATATTACAGCAATTTGTTCAGATCTATTTTTGTTAATTCTATTTTGTAATTCAATCAATTAGAGGAAAACGGTATAAGCAAACACTTCAAATCTCTTATAAAGTATAATTATTCGTCCTAGGCCTCGTAGAAAAAACAAAACATTTTCGTATTCAATTAGCATCGAACTCTTTTTCCATTGTAACTGACGAAATATACCACAGTAATGTATTGTTATATTGTCAAATGATTTTTGATTTTTTTAAAAATTGAAAGTATTCCTTTAGATTAAATTTGTCAATTCACGACAAAATTAATAATTCTGAATTTTTTTTAGAAAGCTCATCTTTCTGTTATTAACTATTCCGGGAAAGGCTAGTGAATTAAATGTAGTTCAATATTTGAAGTTGATACAATGGAAACTTATAAATAATTGTGAATTATAGGATTCAAAAGAACATTACCTTTATTTATTATAATACCTACTAACTAAGAACAAGTAATGCCGTATCCCTATCATTTAAATTTAGAACATATTTTAAAAATGGTACACAATGATTTATGGAATACTATTTAGAAAGAGAAGATGAGCCATAAAAAACAGAATCAAAACACTCAAAAGTTTTACAAAATTTACTCAATAATACAAGGTTTTGATTCTGTTAATCTCATGTGGCAATCAACCATAGTTCACGAAGCTGATGGAACGGGTTAGTAAAGGTCATCACGCATAGTTCAAAATCAAAATGTATTAAGAACAGGTTAAATTTTTACATCAATTTATACGTTAACGTGAAGTGTTATAGTTACGATTATAGTTGGCAGTTGAAAGGTTTTTGAGTGTTAGGATATTTTAATCTTATATGTCATCGTGTAAATACCGTAAGTATAGTTTACGAGGAGTGAAATTTTCGTAGTAAACAAGTCACTGGCATGAAAATAATACGCACAAAATACCAAATTGAATTCAAAATATGTATAGAGCTCGCCTTCTTTATAATAGTAGATGTATTTTATATATATTAGCCCAGACCGCTCTATACACGTTTTATTACTATCACATGTAGGTATGAAATTTTCTCATGACGTAAGCGTTCGTGGTTATATAAAATAAAATGTTTGAAATGCACACACAGTTCTGACGCACTAGCTACTTTAGACATTCAGTATTTTAATTTCAATACCGTCATCTATGACATGTACGGTTATACTAGTTAAATATATAATATACCACCATGTTAAGCTCAGTTATTGATTCCTAAAACTATAATTTAAGTATAATTTAAGACATCGACTGAGGGTGCTTGATGGAATTTCAATATCAAATTTGGATTATTGAGATTTTGTACATTTCCATGTATTTTGTCACTAACGACCCGGGTTTCGCCTTTCGGCATCTTCAGACATTCGTGCGCTCGAATGCCTGAAGATGCCGAAAGGCGAAACCCGGGTCGTTAGTGACAAAATACATGGAAGTGTACAAAATCTCAATAATCCAAATTTGATTCCTAAAACTTTAGATATTTTGATTATCCAGGCCAGTGCTCCGTAACCGATGTGTCGAGGAGCACTAGTGTGCCGTGAGACAATGCTAGGAGTGCCGCAGCACATTGCTTCATTGCAAAAAAAAATATTTTGTCTCCAATATTCAATTTTTTTTTTTTTTATCCATGCCCGCTCCCAATGTGGAGCATATGGTCTCCTAATGGAGGTATCTTAACAGAATTTTTCTACGAGAACTGTTTGTTACTCAGTTGCTCAACCTCTCTTTTTTTGAAGAGAGTAGGGATAGAAGGATAGGGCTAGGGACAGGACTAGTGGTTAGCTAATCGCTCTCGCTCGAAATCCATATATCGATTGTAGGATCAATCTATGAAAACCATCCGCACCGGGAATTGAATCCGAGACATCCGTATCCGTAGCCAGTGACGCTACCAACTGCGCCACGGACGCCGACAAAATTCAATATTCAATACTCAATTAAATAATACCAACGCATATAATTCGCTTATAACGCATACCTGTTAAATAAAAAACATAGCTAAAAGCATCTCTGTATAAACCACTGATATATATTGTCGTTTCCATTGAAAATATTGTAAATCTGTAAAGCCAATCTTTTTCAAAATGGCATAAATAGTTCAAAAAACAGCTTTATCGAATTAAAACAATAATAAAGAGGACGTAATTAATATTGAATACATATAACTATGCTAATTAAGTGTTTTTATTTTATTTCTGGTTTAATTTGATAAGGTTATTTTTAAACGGCTATTATGCTACGATATTCAATCCATTTTATTTTTATTAATATAAATTCAAAAACCTTGGATAGTTTACTCATTGTAATATGATAGTACAATATTATCTATTCAATGCATTGTCTAGAGAGGTGAATAAATCAGTAGTTAACGAATTTAGTAGACTGTTATTTTTCTTATTTGTATGTTTATGATTTGTTTCCATTCTGTTCCTATGAATTTTGTAATTTTATATTCATTATAATAATGCCATGTACTGTCCTTATCTTTGTACAATACACAATACATAATAAATCATTAAATCGAAAATTAAATAATACCTACCCGATTAAATTTACATTAAATTATAACAATTCAATGAAACCTCATTTTAAGGAAAACTTTCAGGATATTACTTCTAGGAATTGAGACATCAACGCGTATGGATAATTAAAACCTGGCGCCTAAGTAACGCAACCGTTTTAGCGTAAAAGCAAATAGTCGTTCAACAGGCGCCAATCGGTATTCATGATAAACTCTTAAATGCATTTTAATTATACAATTCGTATGAAGTATAATTATGATATATACGTGATAAATTTATTTAAGGTTTTTTAAGCCCGTTGAATGTTTTTTTCTTAGCTTATATACCTAAATATTTCTAAGTAGGATTGACAAGTATTATTATAATTAGTGTAATCGTGTTACATTGTCATTTACTTCAACCAAGCATATGCTAACGAAAGTTATTCTACGAGTAATGATTGTTACTCAGTTGCTTCTCTCTGTTTCAACGAGAGTAAGGGTAAAAGTCTAAGGCTTGGAGGGAGTGGTAGTTAGATAATCGCTTTCGCCGTTTATGGGATCGGATATGATGGAGAAAATTTAAGGCAGCAGAAACATCCATAGATCGATTGAAAATGGATGAATGTCATACCGGATATAATAATCTGTATTTAGATTAGGGGCCGAACGTGCGTGCTATAATGAGGTAGTTAGCTGCGTAACTTCGTGTTTAGAATGCGTTTATTTTAATTTTAAATTATTATTGTCAGATCATGATTTAAACAAGAATGTAAAAGAACAGGTAAGTGCGTGTTAGGAAAAATTATGGAGATTGTCATTTCTATTATTAAATATTCATTACAAAAAGGTAAAATTTAATCACGATTTCGTCATGGGTGGTAATAAATATTCAAGTTTTATGTACCTATAATATTATTTGTTGCATTCATTGAATTTTATACTTTCGAAATTCACTATTTTTGTAAGGCAGCGTACACTTGAAATAATACACATGTAAAATGTAAATTTCACTCACTCTAATACTGGGCCAAAAGCATTAAATATACGATTATACATTAAGACGTGATTTGAACGTGATAAATTAGACATTTTTTGATAGACTGTCAGACACTCGTTTCAACGTTACTATGGTTGATGCCTGTTTAATCTGTTGATTATATAGAATCTATATAATCCATAATGCCACTAATCTATAATCTAGATAAGAGATTTGTGACATTAGCGCCCAATAACATCACGCCTTAAGAGACTTCTTTAACTATACTCCTTATATTTCAATGTCGCAGCTAAAACTATTATTTTTTAAAAAGAATAGTTAATGAATATTTTTTTTGTACTACTAATTACGACCATTTTCGCTCATCGTGTGCGTTTTGAACCGAAATCCAGTTTTGCCTGTAGCCCAAAAATTGTCAGTTCGAAGTGATAACTACGTTTTACATTGGGTTTTAACCATGTCCTCTCCCTATGTGTAGCATATAGATTTCTAACAGAGGAATATCAATAGACGTTTTTCTACGAGAACCACTTTTTAGCGATAGAAGGACTGGACTAATGGTTAACCAATCGCTCTCACAACGTTTTTAGGTTCGGGTGAGTGGGAAATTTAAAGAAAATCTCATCGGTTACGTTACCAAATATTGTTTCGTCCTTATAATAAGTTACTGTAATTTTTTGTGTACTTTGAAGTAATGTTACATTGAAATTGATTTTCCATTGGCTGTTTGACTAGGTATGACACATGATAACTTTGCAAAAATTCATTTTAATTTCACATCTTTATACTGGTCTAGTTTCGCAACCAGTGTAATTACAATCCATTTGAGATAGCTTGAGATAGTTAACTGTAAAAAAGATTTGTGTATCAATTTGTGATAATGAGAGAGAAAGAAGAGCCGCAATATCCATGAACGTATGATGTTATCCACGAACGAACCATTAGTACAGTGATGCACAACCGCAGCCCTAGGGCCGCATGCGGCCCAAAATGGCATTTGCTTAGGCCCAAAAGAACAAGTAATAAGTAGTAAAATTATGTTAATATTAAATTTAATATAATTAAATGCATATCTCGTGTAGTACAATACATCATTATTTTCCAACATTTTTACCCTCCGCGGCCTGTGAAAAAATATAATATGGATAATCTGGTCCTTCTTTCAAATAGGTTGTGCACCACTGAATTAGTATAATATATACCAATAAAAAAATGCAAGTTTTTTTGATTGTACAATATATTTTAAAGACATGTACAAACCTAATTGGTCAAAAATTAATGGATAGGATAATATGAAAAAAATGACGGAAAAAGGTGTGTGCATAATAAGATTCTTGGATATCAATTCATTGTCTGGAATAACTCAGTTAGTGATTAATTACACAAGTTTGGAAAAACACAGCAATTGATTTTATCAATAAGTATATTAATGGAGATATCTAGGAAAGCAATTGTTCTCTGTCTATTGACGTTATCGCAAACACCGTTATTTTTTAGTCTCCATACTGACGGACTGATTGTTATTGTTATTTTTATTTGTTCGCCTCGGTATTTGCGTCACATCACACCTGTATGTATTCTTGGGTGTGAGTGTGTGCGTTGTATAAAATTTTATTTTACATACATTGCGGAAGCTTAGATCATGAGAAAATTTCGTATCTACACGTGATATGTGAAAATAATAAAACGCCTGAGTTATTGTATATAAGATTATATTTATCAATGTAACCTAAAATACTGAAGCTAAACATTTTATCCTACAGCTAAAATTTTTATTTGTTGTTTAATCAGGACTGCCAATATGTTATTTACCAACCTCTGCCAGTGCGGTGATGATTTGTTCTATTTACTTTTTAATATCTTGTTTTTTTTTTGCTGTTTTGTTGTGTCACTGTACCTATGTTTTTTTTAGAGGTTGTGGACATCTTCGTAGTCTGACCATTGACAAAATGAGAATAGTGGAGGTGTACCGGTGGGAGTCGAATGTTCTGTTTGCTTTTATGCTTATAATATCGTGTGGAGAAGAAATAATTTATTGTCATATTTTATGTTTCCGAACGTTTTCTCGATAAAAAAAAGCATTTATTAAATATAAATTTACTGGACACGAAATAATGTCAAACAATATTGTTTGTTCAATGCATTATGGTTTGTATTGCTGATAAATCATCGACGTTTTATTTGAATTGCCAATATTAAAAGTGGTACATTTCTTTATTTACATGAAACATGGCCTTATTATTCCAAAAAAAGTAAGCATACTAAGCGAAGAGACGATTAAATGTAAGCCAATCGGCTATAACCTGTTAACTCCCGTAGATTAGAAAGGAATAGAAACATTACAGATATCCGTGCTTTTTGAACAATTCACAAATCGGTTTAAAAATGACTGTAAACATAAATATTTCTCTTAAAGTATTAGAATCATATCGACGGTGTTTTGGACAATTGATGTAACACTCAAAATTGAAAGTCATCACTGCGAAAACTGTTTTTATCGAAAACATTATAAGGTGAGTTGCGTTATGAATCTTTGAAATGCACTCCTGTAAATTTCCATATTTGAAGATACGGGATTATACGCAGGGAGTGTTGATATAATAGTGGTTTACATCAAGTGGCCGGGTCAGAATTTTTAAGCCTAAAACCAATGTAAAATGATATTTCCCTCGCAAAATTTTTGTAATTTACATCATTCGGCCGAGACCTGCTCTGTCGCCTTTAAAATGAGACCCAATCATTAAATCATTTTCGTGTTTTTTGAAAGTTACATCAATCGGCCAATAAATACAGTCGATATACAGTGTAGATCAGGGGTGGGGAACCTCTTCATATAGTATTTCCGAATTTATGTATCTGCAATTTAAAAAAATCGTGTTCAAGAAACTTTAATAAGATATACAAAACTGTCTAATTATAAATGAAAATAAAACTTAATTAAAAAATATGGATTCAGTTAAAACAACGTACTTGAAAACCTCTAAGACCTAAGGTTCCCACCTCTTCCTCTACCCTATAGCGTTACTACTTAGCTACAGCATTCGGCTGAATAATTTTTTAAATAACGCTTATTATTATTCTATTAAATTATTTGGTCAGTAACTAATTCCATAAATGCTCAGTAAATAATTATGTTTAGTCAGAAAATAATTGCCAACTAAATAAAGGTTAGGTTACGCTCAGATAAGTTAACCCTCTTAACCTTTTGAGTTGAATTTAATAACTGACCATTTTATGTAAATTACTGACCGTTAATTTTACGAAATGATCACGTATATACTGACTATTTATCATTTCTTACTGACCAAAAATTGAAATAGAGACAGACCCAATAAATAAAGGCCTAGTTTAGAGAGAGAAATATAATTCTACCATTGTTATTTTATACGCGAATAAATTATAAATCAAAAACTGCTTAACAGATAAATATTTAACCCTGAAATATTAGTTTGCATTTATTATTTTCTCAGCGATTCTGCCACGCACTATCTTTTATACAATGACCAAGACCGCTATGTAGACAATTTATTATTATCAAATATCACATGTAAGTAAGAAATTTTCTCATGAACTAAGCATTCGCGGTATATATAACATAAAATGTTATACAATGCACACACAGATTCGACGTACTAGCTACTTAAGACATTCAGTATTTCAATTTCTATTCCGTCATCTATGACGGGTACGGTTACTATTTAATATAATTGTGATCACATTTACACTCACATTCCTGCTTTAATAAATGAAATATTTGTTATATAATCATTTTGTGGACAAAACTATTGTACTTTATCACATCTGTGAAACAAGTGATGAGATTTCAGAGAAGATGTGTTCTCATTTGAAATACTAAAAGCACAAATATAATTACATAAATAACTTAATCATAAAAACGTGTTGTCTTTCAAAAGTTCGGCCATTTATATAATCATAGTAATTCTTGAATATTTACCCCAGACACGAAAAGGTAAATGCATTCTGAAGAAAGTGTCCGCACTAATGGCTGACATCAAAGCAATTTTGTGATTATGAAATAATACTCAGCACTGTTCTGCTACAGACGCCATTATAAACATCGGGCTTTTTTTTGTTTTGAAAAGTTTATTATTTTTCCATCACGAAACTACCAACGCAGCGGAAGTAAATTTCCCACGCGATTTCATTCAACGCCACAACGCTGTTTTAACATACAGAGGCAGAAATATTGAGAGGCACAAAGGAGATTCATTATATGTGTGTGTATATATATATAGATATATATATATATATATTCTAAACATTTCCGCTCTCTACGTGAAGCATATAAATTCCTAATGCATTTTATCTCAAAAGAAGTTGTTCTACGAGAACGAATCTTTAATTATGAATCCATGCCTTCAAAACAAAAATTGAAAAATCAATTAATAAAACTGTCGGAACCCATGAACACCGGAACCGAAGCCATCGACGTTTACCATTATATTACGTGTGTATTATAGGATTAATCCAAATATATTTTTCGTTTTGCAATACAGTAAGATGTTCATATAACTCTCAAACATTTTCAATAATGCGTAAGAATGAATGTTTTTAAGACTTGATAATTATTGTAATACAGGTTCAAAGATTCATCCAAAATTACATTACGAAAAGGAGCAATAAGCAAGTCTTTATAAATATTCAAAATTAAAATACCAATAGGATAAAATATTTATGTATATTATGTTAATTGAAAGCTATTTCAGCTCTACACCATCGTCAGAACTAATTCTGATTGATTAGCTAATCGCTCTCGCTATGCCCCGTTCTTAGGATCGAATCGATTCGAAGGAATTTTAGACATCGCAAACACTCATGCCTACGAACAAAATCAACAAATCGGTTGAAAAATCAATTTATGAAACTGTCAGCACTGAGACTGACGTAACATAGCTAACGAAGTTAACCACTGCACCATGGAGCCGAAAAAAATCATCAACTACTTTGATTTCGACCCTATTATAATGGAGTCCTACCAAGCATAATGAATGCTCAAATAGGTAAATACTTAAAGATAAGGTGTTCATCTCTTTTGTTAACTGGTGTTAATTTGTTATGTAGTGTAATAATTGTTTCGCTTATTTCTTCAGTATTAACTTATCACTTATCCATAGCTTCTAATGAGCGTGGACAGAGGAGGTCACACTAAATATTTTATTAATTACTCGTATTGAGTATTAATTGAAAAGTTAAGAGCCGACTTCCTATTTAAATCGTCCATCCAGGTCCACAATTTTAATTGAAAATTTTGTCTTCAATGTATCATCCACATTCAATTCCTCAATATGGGTCTTACAGTCAATTATTTACGATTTGATATATATATGATAAAGTTGTTTGTGGTTTAAAACCAAGGCGTGTTTTATATCTGTAAGTTTATGGTGTATCCTCCGTAGAGTGATAGTTAGAGTCGAATACGGTAGTCAGTATTGGGCAATAAATATTTTATGACACCAATTTGAAATGACAAAATTGATATATTAGGTTCACACTGGTATTTGTAACATGAGAATAAAAATTCGAAGACCTCTGAAGCGTCACACCATGAGAACTATATGTGCATCTGCTATGCGCCTATCTGACGTCTTGGACTGTTTATATTCTAATTTATGACTAATATGATAATTTAATGATAATGGTAAAAGTTCTAAACAATAATTGGTAAAGATATTATTTTGTAGTTTTATTAAATACTAGTGTGTACCCGCCATGCGTTGCAATCCCACTCAAAGAAAGAAAGAGTTTGTGCTTTAATTCTGTTTATTGAAGTGCTTTTGGATACACAATAATTAATGTTTCGTCTGGTGCGTATACAAATAAATTAGAAGGCTTTTCTAAGATGTCGCTGTTTGTACGTACTTGATTCTTTTTTTAGATTGTAGATTTCAATATTTTTTCTTCAGAAACTATCACGAGTGTGCGCACAACAACTCACCAACGTTTCATAGAAATTGGATGAATGGTAAAGGAACGCATAGAGGACAAACATAAATTCATTTTTGTATAAATATGTAGATTTAATTTTGCGATTTTTCTAATAAAACTTTGGAATTTATTTCACATTAGAATATTCTTGCTTATCAAATATACATTATCAACTGAATGTAGAACGAAGCAAATATTGATATATAAACATATTTTTTACGCGTTGTTTACTTTGATTGCGAAACTTTAAGATTCCCTAGGGCAAAGGTTTTCAAACTTTTGCAGCCTTCAGAACCCTTCTAGTTTATAACATTCTTCAAGGAACCAAAACAGCTGCAGCAGCTGTCACGACGGCGAGTTGTTTTATCGGCAGTTATGGATATTTTTTCATTAATAAATTGTTCAATATCGTCTCATTAGTCTGTCCTAAAACGCGGAGGAGCTCAGGTTGAATGCTGCTCTAAGGTACTGAACTTTGTCACCACCTTCTTACAGGGTGTATTCTGAAGCGTAACAACTTTGTGCGTCTTTCCATTTTTTATAGAGATGTCCGATGAGAAATTTTTCAAGACGTGTGCATGCACTCTAGTGTCCAGAACGATAAATAATAAATAATCATATCTCTTGTGCAGAATTTCAAATAAACAGGATTAATGTCAAACTTAGTGCGTTAAGGTTCAGAACATGGATATTTATAGCCGTAAAAATCTAGCTGGGTACAGAATCATTACAGAATGCTGGAGAGAGACTTAATTTTTCACACTGAAACTTCTAGAATAAATAGAATTATTTTCTTAAAAATACGTCAAATTGAAACATTGATCACCATTTTATAAACCACAAAAAAGGCTTTTTCACATTGATAAAATTTTGGGCTCAACCTTAATGCAAATACAAAATTTATATAATTACGTTTCTGCACACAGCTTACAGGAAAAATGTGTTTGCATACATCTTTCACGTTAGCAATAATCAAAAAATTAACCATTTTCAGTTACACTATCTCAATAATTTGTAGTTTTTTTCACACCGAATACTAGAGGGTAAAAAGAGTAACGTATTGGTACTCCTGAATCATCTGAAAGATTGGCTTTGACCTCAGTAATCTAGCCCTGTTTGCGGCACCATTAAACAATGAAAAAAACAAACCAAAATCATCTCCAACATCATGTAGCTGTTCTGTATGACTTATTTGAACTAACATAATTCTTATTCCACATTACTCAATTGAAAATGTTGTAAATATTATTTACGTTATTATTTAGAATAAGTAAATTAATCTTCTACGAGCTATGTGAATTTTTTTTTTTTTTTTCATTTATCCCTACACCTGTAACACCAATTAATAAATACGAAACAATGTTTTTCCTTAAAACAAATAAGATGATGCACTATTTTCTTTGTTGCTCATTTCCGTTGTGAGTTGCGACTAATGTGAGATTTCTTTCGCAATACTCGAACTGCAATTAAAAGTTATGACATTAGGAATTTATAAAATAGTAATACATCGTATAGTCACTGTCTTTAGATTATAGCCGGTTCAATAGCATTCATTAGGTACTCAATTAAGTGAAACCAGTGAGGTTAAGCAACTGACTAATAAGCAGTTCTCATAGAAAACTACTGTTAAGATACTTTCATTATAACACCATATGTTCCACATTGGTAGCGGACATAGTTAAAAAAACTAACATGGTAAAATTGACGTTTTATTTAGGGTTTCCAAACCCGGGATACCAAGCAATTAGTCAATCCGGTAATGCCGGGATTGACTTAATACCAATACCGGGATTTCGGGATTCGCTATAAAATAGTAAAAAATAATTTATATTAAAATGAAAATTATTATCCGATGAACTATACGGACAAAAAACGTTCCCGGCGACCGAGTGACTACCTAGATATGCTCAATTTATAAATTTTAAACATAGTTGTTATATGTGTTATCTTTTCTCTCTCACTCATATTTCGCGAGTGGACAGGAACAGACAAATAATTGTTTTTTACATTATTATCTACAAAAAACCGTAGACCACCATTCTATCTTTAGATGCGCACGTGTGAAGCTTTTTGTCATCTAACTGTAACATACCTTCAATTACTAATAAAAATACAAAATAATCGAAGAAAATAAACTTTTTATTTATATTCTGGTACCCAGTCAATAAATAAAATCATCGTAAAGGTACCTAGGTATTATGTTTGTTTATGCGTTTTTAGAAACATGCCTACCTATCCTCATATTTTGTATGAACTGTAAATCCCTTCCCTTGTAAGTCTTTTTTCAATCCTTGGTTCCCAAGATTGAAAAAAGGTAATCCCGAAATCACGGGATCAGAAAAGTGGTCCGGTATTGGATTCTCTACTTCTATTATAATTCCCGTTTAGGTTGTATTTACTATGCCGAGCTATTAAAGAAGAAAATCTCATATATTTACAAGAACAGTGTCATATTAAATAACCTTGTATCAGAGTTTCCCAAACTAGTGTTTCGGGAAAACCTGTAATGGTTATATATTATAAGATACTGCAAACTTCGATGATTGCAAAAATTCAAACACGTTGGACTTCATATTGACAGGCGAGTGAGAGAGAAGGACCATCATTTCGAACGCCGTTTTAAATTTTGCTGATTATTTATTTTTACCTACCCTACAAAATAAACAAGTTGTTCCATTAAAATATCAGGATATACGAAGCATTGTATGTTTGTAAGAACCGGAATGATATTATGATCTTACGTGTTTACTTGAAACAAGTCGTTTCATTTAATACTATAATTTATTTAAAGTGAGTATGTTTTTGACCGTTACTAAAAAATGAAAAAAAAAAAAACGTTGTGAGTTTTTTTTTTAATAATATTGTTTCTGTAGAGTTGGTATTATTGATAAGTTATGCGTTATCTGGGTGTAATGAAATATAATAAAAAGTGTGTTTTTGTGGTCGAATGTTCAGTATCCATTTTACCCCTCGAATCACTTTCACAAGCTCAACTCGTATTTATAAGATATACTCTCACCACAAGAGTAATTTAATCTTGTGGCCGATGCGGCACTCGCTGTAATAAAATTAATCTTTTTATTGACGTCTGTGCTACCATGCAATCGTACCGCAAGACAAGAAAGCTATGATATCAAAGCTTTTACAATCAATCATCAAAAACGAAAATTTTCTTGAAAAAAAAATATATGATATCATTTATTTTTGGGACTTTAGGAATCGTTTATTTATTATCTAACTGTATTATTACAGAGATTTAATATAAGAATAGATCGCCTACGGCCAGTGAAGTAGTATTCTCACCGTTTCTCCTTACGGTATTGCGTGTTCTGTCCGTGTCTATGGTTACTGTCAGTGTTGCCATTCGTATTGATGCAATCCCCACAGGACTATTTCATGTACACATTGTACTAATGACTTTTTTGGTGAATTCGAATATTACTTTGCGAAAAATCATTTTAAAATAAAATTCTTAATTACTAGTACTTCCAATAGCAAATTTTTATGTTACACTACATCTTCTAAAGTTACGTACAGTTTCATCAATTGATTTTTCAATCAACTTATAGATTTCTGTTCGTAGACATGGATGTTTGTGATGTCTGGAATTAAATCTTAAAAAAGGGTATAACGAAAGCGATTAGCTGACAACTAATCCTATCCTAGCCCTATTGTTCTATTCCAACTCTCTTCGAAAAACAGAGATTAAGAAACTGAGAAACAATTAGTCCTCGTAGAATAAATTCAGTTGAGATAACTCCAGTAGGAGTCCATATGCTCCAAATTGGAAGCGGACATTGTTAAATAAAAGTCTTCTCAAATAAGAGAAGCGCGGATCGTATTTAGACACAAATAATGAAATCACAGATAAATATGATCTTATTACAGCTATAAGGTAATAAATAAAGTTTCTACAGAATTACCAAATATTTTCGATAGCTATTATATCACAGATGATTATGTTGGCGTGCGTGGCACAGTTGGTAGCGTCGATGGCTACGGTTACGGATGCCTCGGGTTCAATTCCCGGTGCGGACGGTTTTCATAAGTTGATCATTCAATCGATTTATGGATTTCTGTTCGTAGTCTGAGTCCTCCCTCCCACCGATACAACCCTCACGGGGCGTAGCGAGAGCCATTGGCTAACCAATAGTCCTTTCCTAGCCTTATCCTTCTATCCCTGCTCTCTTCAAAAAAGAGAGGTTGAGCAACGGAATAACAACCAGTTCTCATCGAAAAATTGTGTTGGGATACTTCCATTAGGAGACCATATGCTCCACATTGAGAGCGGATATGGAAAAAAATTATATCACGCGATCGTCAGGACTAATTTGCTGCACAACGGAAGTTTACATCTCGTATACAATGTAACTATCCCATAAAATATCTCCACTTATTACCACATATTAATTTAAATGTAATATGTACTATCTTACTACAAAGATAGTCGTTACCAAGTGGAAAGCTTTCGGACTTATGTCAGTTTCGCTGTCGTGAGTTGAACTCTTCGAATAAAAATATTTATGGACATCAAAGGATAATGAATTAATTATATATTCAAGAAATTATAATGTTTTCATGCCTCGTTAGTTTGTCTAATCATTAAAATAATCAATAAACTCTTCCTTGAATCGACGCAATCACCTTATCCGGAAAATAATTATACACCTCTTTATGTGGCAACCCTGTCTATACCGTGTTCAGGCAAGTGTGACAGTTCACATGGCGTTTCCCGATATGAATAAAAATTAAGAAGTTCAAGTAACCCGTGGCAGGCTTGGTCATCCAGTATAGACCTAACCTAACCTCTGTGCGGGTCTATCGCACAACATTGACGATGACAGAGGTGAGTAATATTGGCTCATGATACAACTAATATGATCACTTGAATATTTCTACCATTCAAACTATTGACTACTGTGCTTAATAAGCATACAACATAAAATTTGACTTAGTTTAAGTATTCTGTATATCTGTATACTGAGAATCCATCGTGAAAGAAGAGTTTAATCTATCCCACGTTGAATTTGAAGAGGAATCAAGAATATCCCGTTCCATATATCGGGATTATTATACTGACAGAAGGCATTAAGTCATAAAAACAAATTATGCAATTATTTCATTTAAAGCATTATTTATTTTTTAAACTACTCTTTTTCCAAGTCCAATTGTTTGATCTTTAAAAAGATTTTTTGTACATTATAAAGAATAATCTTTTTGGTATACAAATCATAAGATTAGGTAAAGATGAGTTATAGTTATATCATGTCTTTTGCCAGAATAAAAAAAAATGACATAACTCAATACAATTATTTTTCAAAGCCGTTATATCGTCGGCACAGTGGCAGAAAACGATAAGTCGAAAATCGGCCGTTGTAAATTTTTGACGGCATATCGTCCGATAAAACAAGCTCAGCCATATTCCATGTATTTTTTACGTTATTTCAAGAAATCAATATGAATTAAGTGAATTTCGTTCACAGTGGCAAAAACCGTAATAATTAATATTACTATAAAAATAAGTTACTAATAACTAAATCGAATTCGTAAATGATTAGCGAATCTCATCAAGTGTTTAGTTTAATATGTAATGGTTAACGTATAACTAGAAAGACGTAAATTTCACGATTTTCTTAAAAGTCGATTATCTCAAAACAAGGTATTTTGAGTTAACACCTTCTGTCACTATTACGACGATATTCTATGACTTCATACGTTATACCAGTATGTAAAGCAATTGATTCTATTCATTTTGATATTTGAATTAATGCGTTCTGTCAGTATACTCTCGATATATTATGATGTTGCAAATTTATCGAATGTATCAAAGCTGTCCTTGGTTGAGATCAAGTCAGTTCTGCAGTCAAGGAAAAATAATTTAAGTTCCGGTATAATTGTATTTGAGAACTCATTGGAATTTGTAAATTATATTATTGGTCTGTTTACCCAATTATGATTTATGAAAATATTACGCATTTTTAAAAAATATGTCCAAAATGTTTTCGAACTCTGCATAGGGCTTGAAAATAAGTGCACCCCCATCTTGACGAATACACGATATAGTGAATATGTTAGTTAGTAGTAAAGATGGAGAATTGGACTCGCTCTGGTGATTTTTCCCACACTATTGTTTCTTCAGGTCGGTTTGCTCTAGACACCAGCACCCGTGGGTTTCGTTTACTTCATTAATAATAATATCATAAAAGTGCGATGAAGATTCCAGGGGTGTGACGAACGTATTATAAAATAATTCATAGAAATGTGTGAATCTATAATATTTCAAAATCGCATAATAAATAAAGCTAATTGATTTATTTATAAAAGATGTAAATATTTATAAATAAATATAGGGCTCCCGAACTTTTTTGCTGCATTCCCAATTTTACGAATGTTACTCCCCTTCCCAAGATAATCTAATTCAAAAAGTGCTTTCCAAATATGCATATAAAGACAATTGAAAATCGAGTCCATTCGTGCGCTCGAATGCCTGAAGATGCCGACAGGCGAAACCCGGGTAGTTAGTGACAAAATACATGGAAGTGTACAAAATCTCAATAATCCAAATTATCAATTAATTATTAGTACAGTACGTAGAAATTAGCATACAGGGTAGAGGCCTCCTCCCATTTTTGTATGGGCCCACTTTGGCTGGGCCCCCATTGACTCCTGACAAGCAGTATCTTTAGAGCCAGTTCGTCACTGGGAATTATACTAAGCCGTCGCATAAGCCAATCGTAATAAAATAAGCTTATAATTATATGATTTGTTTAATAATTCTTGTCTTCCTGATCAGCGACTATTTTACGTTTTGGCGACATTGATCCTGTCTATTGAAATTCATGAAAAGTAGCGTTTGCTCTGCTTTATTGCGATGAATTCAAGCATATTTGATTTTTATCGTAATATAAGATACTTTAGAAAAATTTAAAAATAGGTTTTTAAAGTTTAAGACTGTTCAATATGCATGGATATAATAAAGCGTATAAGTTCGTGTATGTTGACCGCACTTTTTATTAGATTGTCAACAAATGCCCAAAATTAAAATAGTTTCGTGATGCAATAAATCTTAATAGGCAAGTAGTACATACACCTTGACATTTTACAAACGGTATACTACCTAATAAGAATAAGTAGCCATTTAAATATTAAGGTAGATAAAACCTTTTAATGTCGTGTGAATAAAAAGATATCACCGTATCTAAACGAAGATGTGCATTGCGATGTGAATTTAGTATCAAGAAAACCAGTGGCGTTAATAATAATGCTCATCGTATGTGGCGATCATTGTACTTATATCTTTATTTTATTAATATTGTTAAAGAATTTTCTGATTTTTTTTTTGCTATATTTTCGAAGTCTATCATATTACGTGTATCAAACATAATGATATGAATTAGTATGAAGTTCGGAAACTTTATTTGAAAATTCAAACGTATCAACATCCATGGATATGGATGCCAGAAATCGGAATAAAATCGAGATCAATACGAAAAGCAGTCGTTATTCATTCAATGGCTTCTGACCAAAACATACAGCGTTGTACAAAAATAATGAAACAATAGTCATGCTGTCAAAAACTGTTCGTTTTCTATATATATAAAAATGAATGTTTGTTTGTTTGTCCTCTATGCGTTCATTTACCGTTCATCCGATTTCGATGAAACTTTGATGAGTTGTTTTGCGCACACCTGTGAAGGTTTCAAAAGAAAAAACATTAAATTTAAAATTTAAAAAAAAATAAACATATAAACATCGATAAACAGCGACATCTCGGAAAAACCTTTTAATATATTCGTGTACGCATACAACAAAAAATGTGTATCCAAAAGCACTTCAATAAACAGATTTAAAACACTTTCTTTCTTTGAGTGGCATTGCAACGCATGCCGAGTACTCACTATTTCACTGTATCTTGGCCCTAACTGAAACAAAAACGAACAAATCTGCACCAACATCGTTACAATATGTATAGGTGTTTTCTTTTTCGTCGTATTTCTTCAAGAGTTTGAGCAATCAGATCAGCTGTTTTTATTTCACGATATACCTTGCCAAAAAGTAGATACCACCCGTTTCCTAATAGTCGATATTACTTGGTCGCAATACCTGTCTCTTTTATCAGGCATACTATATACATGTTACCAAGTTGACAAGAATGCTTTCGATTCTTTAAAGAATCCGTTAATATATCCGCTCCCTACTCGGAGCATATAGCCATCACATGGTTCCTCCCACATTCATTGTCCCCCGCCAGTATTCTTACTTCCTACCAGGCCATTCCAGCGTCCCGTAGCTCCGCCGAGTACATCCTATTGATGGTTATCAGTGGCCTTCCAGGGCGACGGAATCCATCCGGTTGGTAGAACAGACAGGCAGAATTCAGGCTCTAATTCAGGGCCATCGTCGCTTTTTTAAAACCCTATTTATGCGGACGATACTGATCGAAAAGAAGTTCTAATACGAAAATGTACAAATTGGATTATAAAAACGGCCAGAGTGGCATCAGATTGTGATCGGCGACACAACGCTTACAGAGCGTGGGTAAAGCTTGCCGCATTTGGTAAACCGACCGACGAAGAAAAATCTTTATTACAATTACTATGTATGCCTCGGTGAAACTTTTGAGTATTGACAGAAACATATTTCGTGGCTTGTCTTGTCATTAGTCAGGCGCCAAAAAGGAACAGCGGTGAAACATGCGTGGTGTTACATATAACCATTAGCGAGATATGTACACAAAATCTGTATGAGGCAATGTAATGTAAAAATTATAAAATATGATTAAATAAATATTGCATAGATATACTGTAATTTATTACAACAAAATAACACGCGTTTTCACTTTGTATGAACATACTACGTAATAGTTTGAGTTTTAATAATAAATTTATGTTATGTATAATAGTTGAAAAATTGCGTAATTATTAACAGTTTAATTTAAGACATAGACTGAGGGTGCTTGATGGAATTTTAATATCAAATTTGGATTATTGAGATTTTGTACACTTCCATGTATTTTGTCACTAACGATCCGGGTTTCGCCTTTCGGCATCTTCAGGCATTTGAGCGCACGAATGTACTCGAACTGACGATACCGAAAGGCGAAACCTGGGTCGTTAGTGACAAAATACACGGAAGTGTACAAATCTCAATAATCCAAATTTGATATTAACAGTTTGTTGAAGTATTTTAGTATCTCTTATATAAAATGTCCGTACTACAATATTTGGATATAAAATATATTGATTGGCTAATAGTGAATGACGTATACAAAAAAAATGACTGCTTTTAATGTGTTGATTATCAATTCTCGGTGGAAGAGCATTATATTTTTAAAACATACAACATATTTTTGTACTTATTCCATATTCTATATCAGGAACTATCTCGCCCACCGCGAGCATTATCAATTCGATACCAAAATAAAAAATGAAGTAAGGCAAAAAATTTCAACTTTGAGCTATATATAAGGAAATGCTTAGAATTCCTTTATCTACCAGTTGCAAAATGTAACAAGTGGTAATCTGTAGTTATTTTAGAATGACTGGTTACCATAACTTTACAACCAAACCGTGACAACTACTAAAACCCTGTGAAAACTCCTATTACTAATATTAGAAAGAAATTAAATTAAATTTATTATATAATAAATATAAACACATTGCTTACATAATCCTAGAATTTGATTAAAATCTACAAAATTAGATGTATGCAGACCAAAAGATTAAACCTGACAAAAATCTTGTTTCCTAATTATTTTAGAACTATATTTTTTGAGTTGTTACACTTTGGAAACGCGGAATCGAACTGATCATTTTAAAAAAAGTCGAATTAGTACAAAAAATGTATTTTTTTATAGACATCAACGTTTATTCTTAAATCATAATTATCTCCTCTCAATATCTGCATTTTAACAGATAAAATAAATGCTGCATGTCAATCGCTTTGCCACTATTTTTAAAGATAACGGGGTTAAGAAATAATTAATAGTTTGAATTATTGAGATTTTGTACACTTCCATGTATTTTGTCACTAACGACCCGGGTTTCGCCTTTCGGCATCTTCAGGCATTCGAGCTCACGAATGGACTCGAAATGAAGTCAGTTTGAGTCCATTCGTGAGCTCGAATGCCTGAAGATGCCGAAAGGCGAAACCCGGGTCGTTAGTGACAAAATACATGGAAGTGTACAAAATCTCAATAATCCAAATTTGATACTGAAATTCCATCAAGCACTCTCAGTCAACGTCTTAAATTAATTAATAGTTTGCCATTCATCATCTGCCCTCCACGATTTAAGAATCAGATTTGGTTGGAAAGAATGCGTTTGAACAAAAATGCATAAACCGTATGAAAAATTAATCCTTCTCAAACAAGTCTCCATTCAGCAATTCGAACAATTGACTACGCAAGATTATTGTGTACTCCAAAATGCTTTGAGCGTTTACTCCACGAACCTTGACTAAGAAGACCGTCATTTCATTATAAGCACAGAAATGGTTTTCGTTTTAAGAACAATATATTTTAGACAAAGCTTTCAAGGATAATTAACTACCTAATTATTTAAGTCTTCCATCACACGTCCAAAGCAGGAAAACCTAATCACCTGTAAGTAATAATGTCTAATTAACACCGCGTCAAAGAATGGTTATTTTTCATCAAGGTTTAAAAGGTAATAATTTAACACTCGTTCCTTACAACCATAATGATAATTATACAGTATCCCATGTGAATATTTAATTAATAATATATTATTATAAGGAATACGGTTCGCTGAGTCGAAAAATATATAAATTCTTACATTGTATTGTAGATGCACATCGTACAGAGGAGATAAAATTTAGAGGTGTCTGTCTATTAGTATATGGCAACATAATGATTGGCCAATTTTTCAAGCTAACAATAACGTCGCAGCGAATAGCATATATCGGACAGTCCCAACGTATAATCAGGTAAGTGCATGCGATTATATCGATGGTGTTTTGACCAATTGATGTAACTCTCAAAAAATACGAAAATAATTTAATGATTCGATCTCATTTTCAAGATGACAGAGCAGGTCTCGTCCGAATGATGTAAATTAGAAAAATAAATTTACCGCTTTTTGGAAGGGAAACACCATCTTACATTGGCTTTAGGCTTAAAAATTCTGACCCGTCCATTTGATGTAAGCCACTATTATTTCCCACTATTAATCCCTACGTATAGTCCCGTATCGGCAAACATGATAATTTGCAGGAGTTCATTTCAAAGATTCATAACGCAACTCACCATATAATGTTTTCGATAAAAACAGTTTTTACTCTCTCCTGAACAATTGACCAAACAAAATTGGCCAAAGAATCGTCGATTATGTCTTTTGCATGTTCTTTGTGTACAAACTCAATTCTATGTGTAGGTATCAAACAACAGGGAAAATTATATCAAAATAGTAGCACTGTACCAATTTTAAAGATGATACGTGATGTTGTTACTTTGTAATTGCGTTATGAATCTTTGAAATGCTCTCCTGTAAAATCTCATGTTTGCAGATACAGAATTATACGTAGGTAATGTCGATATGTGGCCAAGATTGGTCGTAATTAGCCAATTGCTTTATTCTTCAATATGGTAATGCGTGTTGGAAAGGATATTATACGTCAAAGTACGCAAAAAAACAATGGCGTCAAAACGAAAATATTCAGTGATTTTTCTGGTGTGATAATTTTTGTTGTAATATAATATTCTTGTTGTATAATAATTGGAGGTTGTTGCTTGGAATCTTGAAGTACATCATTTATATATATAGTTTTAATGAGAAGAAAGTATGTACACACACAAAAAAATATACATATTTTTACAGAATATGAAAAAATCAAAGTCGAATTTAATGCGCATTATTTCTTGCAGTGTAGTTTTGTAACAAGCTTTTCTCAGTAGGTATAATGTGACGGTAAATTTAATTTTATACAAAATTAGCGAGTACCCGGCATGCGTTGCAATGCCACTCAAAGAATTTTAATTCGTTTATCGAAGTGCTTTTTGTAACAATACTTTTTGTTTCCTGTCTGGTGCGTACAAGAATAAATCACAAGGTTTTCCGAAATGTCACTGGATGTACGTATTTGGTTCTTTTTTTTAGTTTTTTTTTCAGACAACCTTACGGGTGTACGCACAAAAACTCACCAAAGTGTCATCGAAATCGTATGAATGGTAGAGGACAAACAAACAAACAAATTAACTTTCAATTTTATGTATGTAATATAGAAGATTGCACAAAATGTTCCATCTTAAAGCATTGAACCATAAGAGGCTAAAAGAAACTAATTGAAACTTACAAGTTTTTTTTATCTTTTCCTTAAATTTAAATAAAAAAGCTTTTTTATTGGGAGACGAACTAAATGGTCATCGTAAACGATGCATGCAATTCAATGATACTATAATTCACTGCAGATGAACGATATTTTAAAATAAAACACAATTCATTTGTACTTTAAAAGTTTTGTAAAGTTTTGTTATTTGTAAAGTTTTATTTATTCGAATAATAAATTTAAAAATATATCTCAAGACGACATGATTGTAAGTGATGAATATAAAGGCTTCTAAAATCATTAAGATACAATAGAGCTTAAAATGTGGCATATAGTCGTTTTTCCACGTAAAAAACCACGAGTTTTGGATGCCATTGTACGAAAAAACAAATTCTAAATCACCTGGCAAAAACATGTAAATAGGGAATTAATAAAAGATTCTAATTTCAATATTTCAAAACACTAGTAAGTTTTTCTCTTTCCATTATGTTTTATTTCAGAAATTCTAGAATTTTTAAAGTGATGGTAATATAAGTAATGACTTCTCTTCCCTTGTTTCAGGGAAACTGGCAACAAAAATATTTATTATTAACAAAGATATAACATCTTGCTTCAATAAGGTAATTGATATGTTTTGCTACTCCTGAACAATGTCAAATACTCTCAATACTAATAAAGTGGTTTTGTCGTGGAATCGACGATATATAGTATAAATCGTATTGCGGTGGAAATGGTTTGGTGTTAAACGATTTCCATACTGAGAGAGAAATGTTAAAAAGGTCACGTTAAAAGATGCATGCATTTTTAAAGCGACATTTTTTGTTCAACACCTACCTGCAAGGGCGTAAAGCTATTTTTTATTTGAATTTGTCTCTAACTAATATTATATGACTATACGACTCGGTCAGTGTGCTTTTGAAAAATATATCCAGTCATAAAAATAGAATTTAAATAATTAGATGTTCTTGAAAATACACCTGTTTGAAAAATCGACCAATTGTTGGGGGAAAGACTTTATGTGCAGGTACGCAATAGATTGAATTAATGCAACACATTGCTACGACAGGTGCGGATGACTCATGGAGTCACACGGGTAAATACCGACTGGTTCATAAAATACCTTTTGTTTAAAAGTCAAAATTTAAATCAATTGTTGTTTTTTTGTCAAAATGTTTTTCTGATTGATTGTAGATAACCGGAAATGTATATGATATGATCATCACATACATTGTTTTCTCATTCTTAACTTCCTTTAATATGGAAATTTATCCACTGTAGTGGGAATGGGTCAGAATCAACATAATTTTTCTTGTTTTCAAATTTCCTATAAGGATTTTTAATACTTTACGTTAAAAGAAGATTTAGTTTAGAAATGATCTCGAATGTCATTGATTTTTTTCTTAATGGAGGTATCAGAACTGAAGTTGTTTCTGCGAGGACTGCTTGTTAATCAGTAGGGATATAATAATAGGCCTAAGAAAGACCAGTGCTTAGCTAATCGCTCTCGCTACGCCCCGTTTTTAAGATGAGATGGGTGGAAGGGAATTATGGACATCACAAACATTAATGCCTACGAACAGACTCTGTCAGTACCGGGATTTGAACCCGAGACGTCCGAAACCATTTTACTGACGGACTTCACGGATGACTTTTGACAATCAAAAAAATACTGGTGCTTTAGTTATTCAACTGCAATTTTTAATCACCCGGTAGTTACTTCCTTCAGAAAAGCAATCGCAACCTGTAGCAAACTTTTAATCTCATTCACCGCAATGTAAAGAGAAATAAACGTTTCCGGATTAAGTAATTGCGTTTCCTATTCCAGCCAAGCGAATTTAATACTTATACCCGAATGCAAAAGGGGCAATTTATTTTCGGGCTATTAGGACTAATTGTGCATAGGCCTTTGCTTTATATATTCAAGGATATCCCCATTGTGATTGGTCGAGCGTGACTTCTGACGCACCAGCTCAACGACTGTTCCAATTTTAAATAATTTGTTTTGTTGGAACAAACCATTATTCTAAATAAATCTTGTCCGTGGTTCCCACCGCAGTATTTAAATTTGAATATTTTGCAAATTAAAGCGATTTTAGGATTTCCTAATAGTTTCAGTAACGATGATCTGAAATGGTGAGAGATATATAAATAATTAGTTTACTGTAGATGTATCAATTTAACTTGGCCGCTAGTGAGGGCGCCACCTTTGCGATAGGAATGTTGTCATACTCATCCAGAACTGAAATTTCAATAAAATCCACAACTGATATTTTAGCTACGGTTATTAAAAGTAAACATGGGAATATCAAAAGACATTTAATGGTAATTGGGGAAATTTATTCTAGACTGACAATTCTTGTTCCAAATTCGACGGCGGCCAAGTTATGTTGGTAATACTATAGGCTAAAATATTATTAGGAAAATAAAGAAAAATTGTATGATAACGGAAGTATTGATTTATAAGTTAACATAGGAACAAATATTTTGTTTTGTTTAATTTAATAGTTTCTATTACAGGAAACACTATAGCATCGGAAAATGCATGAAATATTTACTTTGTATAGTTTTAACATTAATCTAGATTATGACATTTTTGTGTTAATACGGGGATATCGTGTTTTATTTAATACAAGTATTTATTACCAAGCTTCGCCAGTGATACATCGCGCTACCATTTAGTCTTTGGCGTTATTATGGCATTTTTTCGTGAAAGTCAATATTGAAAGTTGAAAATATCATAAATATATTGAATCTCATGTTTCACCCACAAAATATAGTATATAAATGGAGTGAATAAGAGGTGAAGTTAGCCAAATGATATTTTACCGAAAAAAATGAGTTAGGTGCGTTTTGGTATTCTACATGTCATAAAGTAGCATAAAAGTGAAGTGAGCCAAGTAAATACAGGCTGCAAAAGTATTTTATTCTGTATGAAGTTCATTAAACTAAAGTTTTCAGGAAACAAGTTTCACCTCTGGTAGTCCACTTCACCTCTCAAATGCTCAATTAATTATAATGTTGAAAGTTGAAAATATCACAATGAACTATATCTTATTAACACCCACAAAATATAGTCCGTCAATTAAACAATAATTTTGAAAGTTGAAAATATCACGGTGGACCGTACCTTATGTAAAACTCACAAAATGTAGTCCATCAATTAATAATAATATTAAAATTTGAAAGTTGAAAGAACCTAGAAACGTTAGTCAGAATGGCATGCACAAATTTCACGTCGCTACTGTACACTGTTTGGGTGGAGTTCTTGTGAAAACTGACAAACAAACACATACATGTATTTTTTACTAAATAGTAGAAATGATATTTAATGAGTATAATTTATTTTAGATTAGAACAAGAAAAGTACATTATATACTCTAAAAATATGTATGATAATATGTAATACGCAGTACTTCATGTCACCAAACTTTCAAATCCAAAATTGACAATTTCTGGTTATTATTTTTTTTAAACTAGTCGGTTGCGTACTCTATATCATACTTGAAAACACAACAGCTTTAAATTAGCAGAAACGGTAATAATATATTAAAATTATTTGTTTTGGTTGTTAAAGGTAATTAAAAGTAAAAAATATATAGTGCATCATTTTAAACGATTTTTAAGAGGCATTTTAATCTTTTTCCGAGATAATTTCCGCTAATGGTTCTTCCGTTAATGAATTTCTAAGCTCTAATATAAGCAGCCAATTTTTATTTTATCGTTTTACTAATTTATAATAGCCAGTTTAACTATAAAATGGTTTACTGCTTTTTTATCTTAATTCAATGAATGTGTGGTCTTGTCTTTGGTCGTTTATAAAATATCGTAAACACATATAATATAATAACTCGTTTAGTCTTAAATGGATGAACACGTTAAGAATACATAGTAAATATCGTCATAAAATGTATTTTAGATATAATTCATAAAAAAAAAAAAAAACGGCAATTATGATATCTACACTAACTGAAAAATACTATTTTTGAGTAATTGGACTTTGAAGTTTGTCAAATGTGCGATACCTTTTTCATTTTGTTTGTTTGTGCAAAATTGTTTTAAAGTAAAAGTATAATAAATAAATAAGTGCGTTCTTTCTTACGATAGAGTTTGAAATAAGGATAATTTAACTATAATATACTAAATATGTCATTTTTTCGATTTAGTGTTTTCTCTCAGAACAGCGACGATATATGGTAGATAAATATTTCGGTGCCACGCTATCGTCAAAAATACGTTTAAACAGATTTTTGTAAAAATATATAGCCTGAGTTGTCACATCGTCTACTTTAAAATTGATTAATTTGTGCTACTTCCAAATTTTTATAATGGACTGGACCGGTTCGCTCATCTCAACTGAAAATACTCGCTTTCTAATACATTGACATTTAACATATTAAAAGTTAATAGGCGTTTAAGATATCAACTGAGAGTGCTTGATGGAATTTCAATATCAAATTTAAATTGTTGAGATTTTGTACATTTCCATGTATTTTTTCACTTCAAGTTCATTCGTGTGGTCGTGTGGTCGAATGTCCGACGATGCCGAAAGGTGAAACCCGGGTTATGAGTGACGAAATACATGAAAGTGTACAATATCTCAACAATTAAAATCAAATTCGAATAGGCATTTACTTTTTTGAAATCCTTTATAATAACACAAGCCAAAAGAGCTATAAATATTAATATAAAAATAAAATTGAAAACTTAGTTATTCCACTGGCTGTGGTACATAATGCAACGCGTTTTGCTTCTTTAAGAACTATCAGACTAACCCTTTGTGGGTGTTACATAAGGTACAGTTTAACGAGATATTTTTGACATTCAACTTTTAACATTATTAATAACTGATGTACCATAGTTTGGTAGATGTTACGCAACGTTGGGTGATATTTTCAACTTTAACAATTGATTGGCTACAACGTTCGGATGTCACATGAGGTATTTAGTGATATTTTCAACATTCAACGTTAGTTCGCACCAAAATAACACCATAGTAACGCATGTCTAAATGTTAGCGCTCTCTATTGATAGGCGTTGATCGGTAATAAATACAAAATATAAAAAGTAATATGATAAATTCGTGTAAACGGATTTTTAAACAATTCTGAAGATACTTTGAGATCATCGTTTTATATAAGCAGATTTCCAGCTAATAATTCGAGTTCAGGATCCCAGAACGAAAATGTTTGTACTGTAATTGGAATGTCTAGAATATTCAGATAAATGATAAGGAGAAACGTTTAATCGCATTGAAAAACAATGTTTTTCAAGTCATTTGAATTCTTAACGAATCGCTGGTAATATAGACATTTATGATTGAAATTTGCACATTGTATCGTAAAAAATGTTTTAAAATCGCATGAAAATGTATGGAAAAGATGCAATAAAATGTTACTACGATTGTATATCTTTGTAATGGGTTAGTTGGTTACATCAGCGTGGGAAAGAGGATAAAAAATCATTTCATTAAACAACAAGAACAGGCGAGAAAGGTCCAATTAAACAGTATAACCGTGTCTTAGAACAGGGGCTTTCAATTTACATCAAGTCTCGACCAATTTTTATCAAGATTGAGAAAAATTAGCGGACATACAATTTTGTATTTTTGTTTTTTTTAATAAACGATAGATTTGATACATTTTTTTAAATGGAAAGTTTACTGCAATGTATCCAAGTGAATGTTAAAACATTAATCAGGTAGAAATGCTATTTTTAATGGTGAGTTCTCTCTTTCTTAGAGTGGCATGCGTTTCAATGCCACTCTAAGAAAGGAAGCGTTTGTGATTCAATTCTATGTATTGAAATGATTTTGAATACGAAATATGTTTTTTTTCTGTCTGGTGCGTACACGAATAAATCAGAGGGTTTTCCGAAATGTCGCTGTTTGTACGTATTTGACACTTTTTTTAGATTTTATTTCAGTAACCTTCACTGGTGTGCGCACGACAACTCACCAAAGTTTCATCGGAATCGGATTAACGTATGGCAGTGCATAGGATACGAACAAACAAAAATTGATTTTTTTATTGAAGATCACTAACAAAAAAGGTTATCATGTGAATAAACAGCGAATCCAGTGGCACATGAACTCATACTATACTGATTCGTTGAACTATTTTCAATGACGAGCATTCCAAAATAGAAACAATTTATCTGTTTTCTTTGACTATGTCATGCTTGGGCATTCCAAGCGATGGCGGGTGTGTAGAGGGTAAGCAGTCGCTTTAAAGAATGGACGGTTCGCTAGTTTTTCAGGTATCTGACAACTGTTTAGGTTAAGCCATTTACAGTACTGACCTCTTCTCATATAGACTCTTAATGCCCTAACGAAACGTCTCAATAGTAATTGGTGGGCCGAGTACTTAATTGTTCTACAATAAACAATTTCCACATAATAGAACAGAATATGGAAATTATTGACACAACAAAAATGAACCTTCACTTTACATGTGATGGAAGAATGAGAAAAAGAGAGAAAACCACGGCGCGCGCCTGGTACATACATAATTTTCTCCCAATATAAAGTGGCGAAAATTTGTAATACAATACAATACATCTTAATCACGGACTTAATTTGAAATGAAGAAATTATGACAGGTTGCATTACAGAAAAAATCTTGATATATTCTCAAACGTGGACCGTAGGACGCGGACCGTTGATTAAAAGCACTTCCATTAGAAGTTACATGCTTACATAGGCAGGTAAAAAGCAATTACATGAATAATAACCGAGAGTGAGTATTAAAATATTCACGGGTCGCATCATAATCACGGTGCGTGTAATTAAGATCCTTTGGAAAAACTTCCCAGGATGCAATCCGAGCGTTATCAATAAGAAAAATGTCATTCCACATAAAAATGTAATGACAATAAAAAAGAATGCATAATTATTACGCGATTAACTTTTATGGTGGAATGAGTATTGCGGGTCTTCAAATCAATTGACTGATCCTTGATATAGTACATACCAGATGTCTGGTTTCGCTATTTTTTTTACTTCCGCTACCTAAATGAAGATTTTGGATTTTATTTTTATACAAAACTATAACCGATCTCTCGATGAATAAAAATTAAGTCTATCTGTATTAACATATTAATTATTACTCTTTTAATGACTAATGGTCTTGAAACGTTAACCAAAGCTGTTTTATATTAATTTATTGAGTTCAAATAATTTTACAATGATGGCATTTTATATATTATAATAAAAAATATTGAATGATAATATTTACATAGTTTTTATTTGATATTAAAACACCATTTGCAGTAAGAACTCTGCTTAGCCCGCAGAAGGTTCTAGCTCCTTAACCCTTTATAGGGCAAATGTGAACTTTATTATTTAGAATTATATATTATGAATTATAACAATAATTTTGCCAAAAATATAAAAAAATTCTAAGTAAAATTTTGGAAAAAAAACTATAATTCGCGGTGGTTTATTTATTGAAGAAAATACTGTAAATCGATTAATAAATGCAAATTGTATGTTTATATAAATAACTTTTCCCTCAACACACAATATAGCCATCAAAACTATGATTTGCAAAATCAAATGTTATCCACAAATCCTGTTCTATCTGTGGCCGTAAATGCGCAATAGTCGATTTATCAACCACTTACGTATAATAATTGTGTGCGAGTGATTGGTGCACACTTCAAGTTAGATGGTCGATAAATATACTAAAGAACTTTATCGATATCGTTTTTATGTATTAAGGTTGACATTTCTATGGACACCGTATGAATTATGGCTCTTAATACTGGAAGATAAATATCGAATACTGATATTAATACATAATTATGAGATTCATGGCATGGGTCTTTTATCCTTGAGTCAACCTTGAAGGACTTCATTAAAAGTTTTCATTAAATTTATATACGCCATTGCTAATATGCCAGCAATTGAACAAGTATTGAATGAATCTAAGTAAAATTCAAAACAATAATCCCATATACTCTAAGCATACAATTATTTTTTCTTGTATTATTTACGACTTATTCTGTGGAAAGTTTAGTGATCAAATTTCAGTAGACATTTCTATCCTGGGCCAGTCGTCAATTACAATTTATAAATGGGCTTAAAAATATTTTTAAATAAGTCATCATTATTTTACAGGAAGTTATATGTTACCTAAAAAACTTGAGATTTAAAAGGACATTAAGGAATACACATAGCAGGTTAATTATCCCTGATGCTATGTTAAAATTTGTCACATTCCTAATGACTTCCACGCTCTTTTAGTGGGCAAACATAATAATTTGACAACACAGTAATCACGAAAAGGGTTGCGTAGATAATCGTCTTTCAGATTTTTTTTGAAGATAATTTTGGTTTATTTTGTACAAATAATTTAAATTTTGTTAAATTATTCAATAAACGAGAGATAACATGAAATCCTCTCTACTCTATTGATATTTTATTTTTATGATAAGAAATGGCTTGTATTTTGTATCTATGGGAATAATAACTACCATATCGATGGTGTACTGACAGAACGCATCGTTATAAAAACGAGTTCTGCGATAATCGCATTTAAAGGTTTATTTTATTTTTCAAAGTATTCCCTCTCCCAAGTAAAATTGTTAATTTTTAAAAAGATTATTTGTACATCATAAAGAATAAACTTTTTGTCATACAAATCATAAGATTTGGTATCGATGATTTATAGTTTGAGAAGACCTGAATCGAATATAGGCGAATGGTCGGTTACCGACGTCCTGAAAGGTCTGGGATCTCACACCATTTCAAATCCGGTTCAACTCTTATTTATTTTTAATCGAATATGTAGTGGTTTAAAATACACAAAAATATTCTTAACACATACAATTGAATCTACGTTAATTTAACACATGAATTTACTTTAAGTTATAATACAAGTGACACGACAAAAGATTTTAAATTAAGTCCAATTACAAAACAAACGCAGACAATCCACAACGTCAACGGTGCCGGCCACGGCGGCCGGAGACTCTCCCGGCTCGAAGGCTGGCAAACGACACTTTTTTCATAAAATCAAAAAGGACTGCCGCACCGTCGGAGCCATCCCTTTCCGTCAAAAATGGACTCATCCAGCGAATGTGTCCGGTGGCGATTGACCGAGCGCCCCTCACGTACAAGCGTTGGGTCGATTTCTAGGAATCATTGTCATTAACGCTGTGCGTTTTCAGTTATGGACACTAATAAAACTTACACTTAACAAAAAAAACCAGGGTATGTCAAGTTATATCATGATTTTCTGCCAGATTTAATACTGTTTTTTTTTCAAAGCCATTTTATCCTACGACTTCATGTGTTCTACCAGTATCTACAGTTTTAAATTGCATTAATTTTGACACTTAAAACAGTAAATCATCAAAAACTAACTTAACGCGTTCTGTCAGTATAAAATCGATATTTTCTTTCAAAAAAGTAGCATAGAATATAAGCCTTTTTAAACCAGCAGATTGACTGACCACTCCGTTATCCGTTGTCAATATTTCATTCAAAATCCGCGTGATGAAAATTAGATGGTAAATACTAAAAACGGATTTACAAACAGACATTTTTGATAATTATGTTGCCCTCAAGACAATCTGAAATACAATAAAATAACGAGTTTCACTATTTTTTAAATATTAAGAGTGTCAAGAAGGTAATATAAATAATATCTATGAGTCAAAACATGCCTACGAGCGGTAAAGTACAACAAATTTTTTAAAAAGGATGAATGTAATATTATTAAGTATAATATGTGTGCATAAATAAACAATATTAATATGTCAATGTAATAAAATTGCTTAAGAACTGTACAACTGGACAGCACCAAAAACTGAACAAGAAAACTTACATTTTGTCATTTTGAAACTAAGTATGTTATTTCATTCGATGAATAAATTAGTAGAAAAAGTAATTAACTATATTTCAAACTATTGTTTAACAAATTTTCATCTTAAACACACTGTTATTACTAAATTAGACTGTGGAAACATCTCAAAACAACCTGCCAATACGCTTTGTCAATAGTAAAATGACGGCGACTTGGGCGAACTTGACAATATTTTTGTAATATTGATCACATTGATATGTAGGTAGGTATGCAAAAAGGGCGAATATTGTATATATTTTATTTCAAATTGCCTAATATTTCACATTCGCATTTTATTCAGAACACTAAGTGGATATTGGCCCTTACGATTATCGTTTTTAAGTACTTTCCTATGGAGATACAAATTCGCTGTTTTTACACAACATATCTAGTGAAATACATATTATTGTGCTGTCATTAAAATTTCAATTTCGCAAAATGGTTGATTCGCCCTTTTTACAAAACAAGAAAATAGTTATGTTGATAAATTCGAATGCTGACGAATAGTGACCATAATTCTTTTATGTTTCATCGAATACTTTTTTAAATATAAATTTGATTGAACATTTTTCTTTTTTTTTTTAATACAACACAATTTGTATTGTACTACTTATACATGTTTATATCTCATCGCTAACTGATCAGTTGATAATGCTTATTTTTAAAATATAATGCCTTTCCAACAAGAATTCACAGTTAACACCTTAAAATTGAATATTTCTGAAAAAAATAATTCTGATTTTTATTTATATTATTGTTTATAACATCTCGCTTCGAATCAATTATCTCGACAAAAGCTATTGAAGCCCGAAGATAATTGTGAGAAAATTGCTTTCACTTATTCCACTCTCATTGAATCATTCATTAGTATCAAATGATTATTACACATTATAAGAAAATATTATATTATGTTTTCCCATCGTCATAAATCGCTTTATAGTACAATAACTATTGTGTACTAAGATCAATTAAATATCAATTTATTACTGCATCCCATTGTTTCGTAATGAAGTGGAAGTATATCAGGATATTATGTGCAGTGACCTGTTGTTCATAATACCAGGTTCAGACATTTAATGGCTTGGAACTTGGACGCGCCACTGTGTAGTAAGTAGTAAGAATAACCGAATAAAAATCCATATGTAATAATCTTATGGCGTACACCGCTTACATTTATTTACAACAGGCGCATGACAAAAACGTTTGTAATAATCCAACATTCTTTGAGCCATTACGTCAAAAATTAGAAAAACGACGATGGACCTGGCTTGGACATGTGCTGCGGATGCGCCAGGGGAGCCTGAATCCTGCCAAGCAGTCTCTTCTACCAAGCGGATAGATTCCGTCGCCCTGGAAGGCTACAGATGACCATCCATAGGATGTACTAACCGGAGCTACAGGACACTGGGATGACCTGGGAGGAAGCAAGAAGACTGGCAGAGGACAGAAAATCTTGGAGAACCGTGAGATGGCCAGTATGATCCGAATAGGGAGCGAATATTGTTTTAAAAAATGAACCATAATCAATAATTTTAATTAGTTATTAGCACAGTAGATATTTACTATGTAGGTTAAAACAATTTTTTTTATACTACTCCACATTGTTATAATAATGATGAGGGTTTCGCTCATTAATAGCATTATCAACTGATAAAATACAAATTTTAACAAGACTATTCATATGTAATTGAATGTTGATAAAAAAAATCTTTTAAGGTGTTGACTGTCAACTAATGGTGGAAATACATTGTATTTTAAAATTAAAACACAGGTTGTTTTATACTACTTCCACATTTTCATAATGGTTAGGACCTGGTGATCATGCTCGCGATAGGTAAAACAGGTCTTGATCATTATAAAAATGTGCAAGTAGTACAAAACAAATAGTATTATATTTTTATAATATAATGCTCTCCACCGGACAATTGACAGCTAAGCGTTTTGTTTTTTTATTTTATTAGTCAGGAAAAATAGTCTTACTAATATGTCAATATTATTCAAACCGTGTTTCCTGGATTTGTATTTTATCATTAAATTAATTAATTTTTGGCTGATAATTTAAAAGCAAAGCATATTTGTTTGTCTTGATTACAAGAAAATTGCTGAATGGTTTTAAACAAGTAAAACCTTTATCACTATTGTTTTATACCTCCTTAAATGACAACACACGATTTTGGCTATTTTACCTTCCTCCTTGTTAAAAACTTAATTCATAATTTTTGACAAAATATATTATTTTCAGAATAAGTAAGCTTACATTTTTCCGGTTATATTTTATTTCCCCTAACCCATTCGGACCAATTTATTAAATTGCTCATAATTCAAATTATTTGCAAAGAATACAATTTCTTCCGATAGGAACAAAAAAAAATGTAGACGCCACTGGAAATAAGCATCCAGGCAATATCAATAATACTTGGGGAGTGTTCATGTCAGAAGTCGTCAAGTTCCTTCCGGACCGGCGGCAGGTGAACCGCAACGCCCTTACCGCGGGAAGACCACTGCTGTGCGCATATTAATTTTATATGCCAGTCGTTGCAAAGCAATGGGAACCGTGCTAATTATGACAATGCATTGATTGTGAGAAATTAGATTTTAATTGTCGCTAGAAATATTAAAAGTATGCTGAGAGAACATCACATTGGCGTGTCAATGGTTAAATATTTCGTAATGATTTTAAAGACACTTCTATATATTTATGCATAATATGTATTTATTGTAATCATAATATAGATACAAGGCATATTTTTTTATAAAATAATGATAACGACTCATTATTTCTGATTTATGTTTTGACGTAGTAAGCTTCTCCCGTCTCCTCTTCCAGTGACCATTAAAATACCATTACAGTCTTATTAAGTCTCATTAAGTCTCCATTACATTAAATAATTAAGCGATTTGAATCAATACCTAAGATACAGACATTTTTTTCGATATTCGTTTTACGTTGAGTTGAAGACTTTAAAAAAGTGTTTTCATATCCATTTTAATGGATAATAAAATGAATTCCATTCAAGATTTAAACAATAGTTTGAGAAGACCCGGATGGAAGAGAGGCGGATGGTTGGTTATCGGACGTCCTGGAAGGGCTGGGATCTTAAACAGACACCATTTCAAATCCAGTTCAACTCTTATTTATTTTTAATCGAAGATGCAGTGGTTTACAATACGCAAATATAATCTTAACACCTAAAATTGATTCTACATTTACATTTACTTAACACATGAATTTACTTTAAGTTATAATGCAAGCGACACGACAAACGATTTTACATTAAGTCCAATTCAAAACAATTCGGGCGGTTCGCACGGCTCGAAGACTCGCAATCGACTATCAATATAAAATCATAAAACACTTCCGCATCGTCGGAGCCACCCCTTTCCATCAAAAATAGACTCGTCCAGCGAATGTACCCGCCGGCTATTGAACGAGCGCCCTTCGCGACAAGAGTCGGGCCGATTTCTAGGAATCATTGTCGTTACCGCTGGGCAATTTCAGTTATGGACCCTAATGAAACTTAAACTTAACAAAAAAAACCAGAGTGTGTCACGTTACTGTGATACGAAGAGTTGAAATGTCTCCAATAAATCTCTGACCAGTGACAGAAGTTGATATGTCAGTTTTACCATACGTTGTAGGAGAAGAAATTAATACAAACTTTGAATATAATATGCTCACAGCGTCTTAAACTTTTTATAGTAAACGTGAGTTGCCATTAAGGATTCCAAGTCAAATATTCGAATATTAAGTATCCGAATATATTAGAGCCTTTTTTAACTATTCGACATTCGAATATTTTGGCAACTATTTGAATACTATTCGCAATAATTTTTTAAGGAATATTTTACAAAATTGACGCTGTATTCGTTGGCATCATACGTTATGTAACATAACATTTTTGACTATTCAGCATCTTTAATAAATTAACATTTTTTTTTCAAACGTAATAAATAAATGAATTATTGCTAACATATCACATTTTGCCACAACAAGTGGAAGAATATTTTCTATAAACCGTGAGAATAAACCCAAAATGTCAAAAAGTATACATATCAACTTTTGCCATCACGCGACAGAAATAATATTAAATGTATTTTGTGCTATCAGAAAGGAGTAGTATAAACACTAAAATATATCACTATATATATTATGTAAATGTCAATTCCAGGACTTTTCTAAAACGAAGTCAAACTGATTACTTAGTTAGTACCTACGCTAGGTAACAAATTCTCCCAGAATGTGGAAGCAATCTTCCCGAACAAATAACTCATAAACAATGTAAGGTAATATGATATTTTTAGCTTAACAATTTTTTTTAAAAAAATAATGTAACACAAGTTATATTACAAAAATTCCTTGACTAAGACAGTTTTTTATATTTTTAATACGAGTGTTGTCATTTTCTTTAGTATATTTAGGTCTGTCAATATCTGAGCCATTAAGATAAGAGGCACGGATATTGGATAACCCTTAAAAATATGTGCACAACCCTATTTTAAAATTATTATGAAAAACGACACCTGTAATGGTGTCTTTATTCAGAAATGTTTTCGTTTCATTTCAGAACCTCGTACATGGTAGAAATAACAATAACAATGCTATGGTTATAAAATTGATAATTTTTTTAATTGTTTGAATGGTTATATTTGATTCTACCGGAATCATCCTTGTAATATTAATCACCTATTTTTTTAAATATTATTTTAAGTTCTACCAAGTTAATAACAATTGAATCAGTAATAATTTTATTTTAATAGAGCATTCTAATGAAAATAATTTTTTTGATGTATTTAGAAATATTTTCTCACTATTTTTTTACCATGTCCGCTCCTAATGTGTAGCGTATGGACTCCTGAATAGAGGTATCTCGACAGAAATTTTCCTACGAGAACTGCTAGGTACTCAGTTGATAAACTTCTCTTTTTGGAAGAGAGTAGGGATAGAAGTATAGAGCTAGGACAGGACTAGTGGTAAATTAATCACTCTCACTATGCCCCATTTATAGAGCCGAATTGAGGGGAGGAAATTTTAGACACCACAAACATCCATGCCTACAGGTCCTGATCATTATAAATATGTGGAAGTAGTACAAATGAATTTTTTATTTTTTTAAATATAATGTCTTTCCAAAAAGAATTGAGAGTTAACACCTAACTAACGTTCAAAATGTATTATTCTCTATGCCAACATTGAATACGTATACTTAAATCATGATGTTCCAAATTCAAAATTGATACACGAGTTGCCAATTTTTTGCGAGAAGCATGATTCGATTAGAAATCTCAACGGATATGGCAACACTATCGTCTGACGTTCTTCTTTTAAAATATACTGTTTTTTCTCTATGTTCACCACTTCTAAATTAACGAAACTTACTTTACATGTCCAAGACAGCATTCCACTATGCTGCCTAATGGATATTATGATAAGAAAACATTGGCCTGTATCCTTTCCTAATGAATAGGTTTTTTCCATTACGTGCGACAGCCAATAAAAACATCTCGCGCGGGAATGCGGTAGCCAATCGCCGTGATGAATTTCAATCAACTTCGGCCTCATTGGTCAATCAACGATAAATAATAATTGAATATTATTTCAATCGACAGAATTTGAGAAAATGGGTATTTTAAATTAACATCTTTACATTATACAGTTCGTCCGAAGTTAGATTTGTGACTACAATTTTGGCTATTTAATTATTGTCAGTAATCTGGTGCAGTGGTCAATGTCGTTCAAATTTTATAATGCCCGGTTTCGCTCATCGCTTGACACTATCAACTGACAAACGAAACCGGTCATAACCATTATAAAAATGTGGAATTAATACAAAAGAAATTGTGCTTCATTTTTAAAATATGAAAATAAATTGAGAAAATACTTTATTTAAAGGTATAGTATCAAAGATAATTACAGCCAAATTTGAATAGCAAAATGAAAAAAAATCGTTATTTTGCAAATTTTGCTCATGGCCCTCAACCTGCTTTCTTTACGCTCTCTAAATAGGGATATTGAACGAATGACTGAAGCTATGATGCTTCGTCAGAAGTTAATATGCTCCTCTTTGGAAGAGAACATGGTTAAATTGATAAAAACAAAATTTTAATTAATTAGAAAATCAAATATCCTCAAACTGATCAATACATTTTTTTTTTGACATGTCCGATCCCAACGTAGAGAAAATGCCCTCCTAATGGAGGTATCAATAGAAGTTTTCTATGAGAATTGCTTGCTATTCAGTTGCTGGAAGGAAGTAGTAGAGATAGAAGGATAGGGCTAGTGGTTAGCTAATCACTCTCGCTACGCCCCGCTTTTGCGGATCGGATGGGTGGGAGGGAGGAGTTTTAGACATCACAAACATGGATGGAACAGAAAGCCATAAATGTATTGAAAGATCAATTTATGAAACTGTCCGCACCGGGAATTGAACCCGAGACATCCTTAACCGTAGACAACTGCGCCACGGATACCGACGACAGTTTAACTTTATTTAGCACGGCAATATGAAAACAAATAATGATTAGGTTGTAGTTTGTTGTGAAATGCTGATAGTGGCGTTGACTATTATAGTGTTAATTTCGTGAGCGTTGATTAATTGCCTGCGATGAAATAGGTACACCTGATTGCATATTGCGTCACTGCACCTGTCGCCCGTGTATTCCACATGTGTTGCATGTCAAACGATTCACGTGTTCATGCTCTTCGTTTAATGTTTGCCGCATCGTGTTGATTATTGAAAAAGGCTTTGTATAGGCGGTGGAAAATCAATAATCTTCCGTAAATTATTTGGTCAAACGAGTCATAATAAAATGTAGGTTATTTGGTATACCTGTTAACAATTTACAGGGCATGTAAACAGCCAAGTGGTGAACATTGTCCTTTACGGCTGCGGTGTCCAAGGATACGAAACCCAGTACAGACACTTTCATTAATTGATATCTTAGCTGTTTTCATTGTTGCACACCCATATTTGTTCTCGATTCCATGATAATAATATATATCGTAATGTTTTTCGTTTAATCTTTCTAAAGATGTATCTCAAAGAGATAAAAATATGTCTTTACAAGTTACAAAACCAGTGAAATAATCAATTAAAATTTTTAGCTGATTTATTACTGTCTCCAGTATTCTTACTGGTTATCTACTTTAAACTATATCGCTGTTTTTTATGCTTAAATGATAAATACTATTAACCCTTCCCACTCGGAAAAATAATGTTTCTTTAAAGAATTTGCGCATGTTTACGTACGCATTGCGACGAAACGACCAAAGAACAACTATTAAGATACAGGTTAAATTAAGTTGTGAAAATAGTCCATTTTTTAAAACATGATAGCTATAAACTGTAGAATACCGTTTTATGATGTAATAAATTAAATATTTCCTTGAAATTATTTTAATGGTTATCTACCATGAGCCATATTCTGTCTTAATTAAAGGTGAGTTTCTCTGTGTGGAAAATACAAAGGCTGAGCACGCCAAACCAATATATTCGCATTCTGATTTTTACCTTTTTGCAAAAATCAAAATGTCATATTTGAATAATAATAAATTATTATTTTTTATTCATTATTTTTACCCGATTCGGTATAAATAATTCGCGACACCTTGTAAAACCTTCCGATTTGCTTGTGTACGCATAAGACGGAAAAACAAAAAATATTTTGTATCCAAAAACACTTCAATAAACAGAATAAAAACACAAAAACTTTTATTCCTTAACTCGCATTGCAACGCATGACGGGAATTCGCTAGTAAATAATAAAAGAACGGTCAATTTTGATTTGCTAAAAATTAAAAAGAATGAAAGTTTATATTTAAAAAAAATATTTGAAAAGTTTGTATTGGGTGCGGTGCGCGGGGTAAAATTGTCCCGCACGCGCGCAGCTTAGAGGTAGCATTGACCATGAGCAATTAATATCATAATGAACATTTAAAACAGAATAATTTCGTGAAAATAAGACAGCAATTCGGCCATTTTATAATGCGACCTGTGAAAAGTGTCTTAAATGTAAATTTTAGTTAATAATGATTTAATTGTAGTAATTATGTCTTCTTGCAGCATGCAGAACAGCAATTATTTCATCCTCATTCTAATTTCCATTGAGGTAATTATTATTTTTGGCTCTAAATCGCAAGAGGTTAACGGATTTCTGTTTTCTGTTGAATAAATAAAACACAGAAACCCGCTAATAATCCAGTTGTTAATATTTTTCTCAATAATAAAATGAAAATCTACTCAGAAAATCTACTACAAAATAAAAAAGGTTTCAAACATTTGACAAGCTTCAAAGCCCAATTTCTCAAAATTAGTATTTTTCAGTTAGTATCTTCTTCCAGAACAACGACGATATATTATATTTTAATGATTCATGTTATTTTCAATAAATTATTATTCTCATCAAAATGCATTGCATTGCACTTCTTCTTAACCGATAACTTACATTATCGTCATTGATTAAAGGGCATTTTTAACCCATTATGTTTTAGCAAGTAAATACCAATTTAATGAAAGAATAATATTAGTAATACCATTCATATCAATTTCATCGACGACGCCAAGCTTTATAAGTTGATAAAATCTTCAGAATAGCCCATCAGCGAGTTTCTCGCTGCCATCCCTTCCTAATACATAGATTAAATTGTTCTCACCAGTAAATATCATAAAATCAAACAGATGTATCGACCCTTGATACAAAACGAACAAAAAAGTACCTATGTACCAAGATGTTAAAAAATGGGATCAAGGCTTTCGTATGAGACGGATTAATCACGATTTGGTTCTCGAAAACAGGTTTTGCTACTCCGTGTTTTTGGGATGCGTTTGCCTATTCCAGGGACGAATTTTTCGACTATTTATTAATAAAATTGACCTTTACATGGTAGAAAAATCCATTATAATAGAATAAAATATCAAATGAGAAGACCCGAATCGAAGAGAGGCGTGTGGCTGGTTATCGACGTCCTGGAAGGGCTGGGATCTCAAACAAACACCATTTCAAATCCGGTTCAACACTTATTTATTTTAATCGAAGATGCAGTGGTTTAAAATACACAAAAATAATCTTAACACCTAAAATTGATTCTACATTTACATTTACTTAACACATGAATTTACTTTAAGTTATAATGCAAGCGACACGACAAACGATTTTACATTAAGTCCAATTCAAAACAAACACAAACAATTCGGGCGGTTCGCCCGGCTCGAAGACTCGCAATCGACTATCAATATAAAATCATAAAAGACTTCCGCATCGTCGGAGCCACCCCTTTCCATCAAAAATAGACTCGTCCTGCGTACGTGTCCGCAGGCGATGGCGATCGCCCTTCAAGACAGAGTTGGGTCGATTTCTCCGAATCATTGTCATTACCGCTGTGCGTTTTCAGTTATGGACCCTAATAAAACTTAAACTTAACAAAAAACCAGGGTGTGTCACAAAGTATTTAGTTCAACAAAAATTTTTTTTTATTTTATTTAAATGTATCATTGAGGAGACATGATCTCCGGTGTGATACAAACAAGTTCATCGCATTAAAAAATAATAATAATAATAATCGTCATTAACCAAGAAATAACCTATTTTTTAAATAAATATTCCGCTTACAAATGCTATTTTTCGATGCTTTTATTAAAACGATCGTTCAAAACTGACTATTAATTTCAGGCATCCATAAAATTATGAATATAATATATGGTTAAAAATCTCAAATTCAAAATTCAAATAAAGTGTATTATAATGTGACGACCCTAGTTTTTTTTTATTAATTTGAAGAAAGGTAAAATATCGCTTCATGATCCGGACCTAGTCTCCATCCCTCTCGCAGGAGGCTTCACGCGGGGATTTCGTGATTGGATTTCTCGTCACAACAAAAAAACTTATCGAAATCTTTTTGTTTCTCGCTGTCGCTTTTATTTCAAATCCTACGGCGCACTTAGTTTCCATAAAAGGTAATCTACTGGCATTGGAAACATACTCCATAAATTTTACTATCTTACAGATATTAGAGCTAACACAGTTATTTGTACAGCAATATATTATATCTTTACGGCTGATACCGATAAGATTCTGATTATACTAAATAAACATCTTTCAATTTTTGAACCTATCGTAACAAACAACAAGTTATATGAGAAGTCCAATTGTTAACTAAAGGAATCTATTTATTAACAGTTACATTATGTACCATGTCAATATTACATAATTATTCAGTTGATTTTTTAGTTTCTGCATTTATTTTGAACTGTTTTTATTAAAATATCTACACTCTTGATACCAAATGGACATGCATAATATATTTCATTATAGTTTTCATACTAAGCAATAATATTATATATAAAATAAAAATAATCTTATGATGGTATCCGCTTTATTATATTTCTTTGCCTGACGTTCATCTGACAATTTTCTCTGTTTCTCGCTCAATCACATGTAAAGTGAAGGATGCGAGCGAGACGCAAGATCATGCGGGCGCATGCTCTTGTATCCTACTGTGCTTATACAAACTGACATTGTGTGATAGAGGTAGAGATACATCCACCGAACATACAACTATACACAGTATGATTTTTTGAAATTATAGTTTATTTTAATACATTCCATAATAAAATGCGGCAATAAAAGCTAGCATGCATTAATTTGTTTAAAGAATCGTAATATAGTTGTGAAATTTGTGGAATCTTAAACTGTATTTATGTTAATTTTAATTTATAAAACTCGCTATAAATTAAAATTCACAATTCCCCCAAGACAAAATCGTAGAGATATTTAAATAGGAAGTAGGTCCTTTTAACCCTTCTCTCAGCGTGTCATTGGTCGCGGCCTGTTGTACACCTGACCTGGCTGTCCATTCGACGCATGTTGCGTGGAATTTTAATAGAAATTTAATGCAACATAAATAAGAGTTACATTAAAAATAATACTAGTATAAGTAATACCCGGATTTAAAGCTTTTTACCACATATGACCTCTGGGGTGACAGATATGCAATAATTTTATGACAAATTTATGACCGACACCTCATTATGAAATATTTATGAGTGATTTAATTAATTTCGGTGATGAAAGTCAATTGATTAGAGATAAAACGCATAAAAGAGATATTTTGAAATTCTTTAAAGAAAATAAAAAAAATATGAAATGTCTAAAATAATTTATTATAATTCATTCAGAGGTTGAAAGTATTATTTGTATCGATATAAGTATAGTGATGGAGTCTAGAGAAACACGGAGTAATCAATATTCCTTTAATTATAATATTTTCGATGGATTTGGCAGCAACTTTGTGGAAATTCATTTTTAATATAAAAAAATTAATAGCTTTTTTATCCCTCCGGATGTGTTACTAAATGTAACACGTTTATTGCCTTTTTGAGAAGCATCTTCAGACTTACTATACTACAAGGTTTATTTATTTGTAAGATATGAAAATATCCTAATTATTTACTTAAATGTGTGGGGTTACCTATTTTTACTGAAATTTGATCGTCCAGTAGAAAGAAATCGTTTTTAGAAAATAATAAAACCATTAACAGTTATCAATTATTAGTAAACTAGTGTGGCGCCCGTCATAGATGACGGTGTTGAAATCGAAATACTGAATGTCTAAAGTAGCTAGTTTTATTTTTTGACTATAATCAAAACGTATAACTACATATGATATGTGATAATAATAAAACGCCTACAGACCGGTATGGGCTATTATATTTAGAATAATATTTTAAATAGGGCTGGTGGCTTCACCGCTATTAAATTGATATCCCTTGGAATTTTCATTTCTGAACATTAGTAACTAATTTTGATTAGTAGTTTTATGGGAGTACTATTATCGTTTGTGTTTAATCATCTCCCTACGTCCAGTATGAAGAACCTTTTATTTTTCTGTTGAGAATTAGAATAATTGTTTATTTTAGAAATAAATAACCTTACTACATAGTTTTTATGAAGAATTTTCTTAAAGAAGCGTAACACGTTTAGTAACACAGCCAGTAGGATAACAAAGTTATTACCATTAATTTGAACAGCAGTTTATTATAGAAGCTAACAAGTATATTGGTTATTAGACAATCTCTTACTATTTTCATGCGCCCGAATGATTGGTGAAAATAGTTTTGACTTAAAATTATTTATTACAAATTTTATGAAGCTTTTGTAGCAATTTAAAAGTAGATTTCAGCAATTTACTATTATCGATCCAGTGGCTACATTTTTTGATACTTAATCCTTTTAGTACACACATATACATTACTAAAATTGATAATTCATAGCGAAATTCTTCAAGAAGAAACGAATATCAAAAGTTGAAGAAGAGATTTTGGGTTTTCAAAATGCGTCATATTAAAATCTCACGGTCTGAATATAAACTTGTGGAATTTAGCTGACTAAACAAAGTATCGAGTTATAATAAAAATATGATAAGTGTACATAATAAATACTTAAATCTTGTTGTTTTAGACATCCGACGTGTGACAGCCACTATTATCCTAAATCTCAAATGCGCCTGCTATCGCAATAAGGTTAAGAACCTCTGTCTTACACAGTCAAATAGCAACAAAAAATGATATAATTTTTTTTTTATGTACGTACTAACGATGATTGGTTATCAACCACGAATTACCTTTCGCCTATGGGTGGCACAGCGTATGTAACGTATAAGTATATATCAATATAATCAAATTTCAATGCAAGAGATGTAGCTGGCCGTATGTACAAATTTAGTATTCAACATGGATGTAGCGATGGTTTATTATAGTGGAGATTCCTCGACAAACAAGACAATGTATTTACGTGTGTTTATATTCATAAAATCAAGCAAGAAATGTAGACACGGCGTGCTTATCAACATAAACATGTCTTTTTGATTATCATGCACAGAACAACTGGCGACAGCACTGGGAAAATTGATAAGCCGTTTGCGTAATGCTGATTTAAAAAGCTGACCGTAAAAAATCTTCTTAAAAATGTAAAGCTTTCTTTTATTAATAAAAACATTACTTTTTTCGATGGATTCTGCTGTAACTTTGTGAAAATTCATTTTTAATACAAATTTATTTCATATTCCACTGACTGTGTTACTAAATGTAACGCGTTTCGCTTCTTTAAGAAGCATCTTCAGACTAACAACATCGCTAGTTTATTTATTTCATTAATTATTATTAAGGTAAAGAATGATTTTAATTATTAAATTAAAAATGAAGAGTAGAGTGGGGTTGTTTCCTTTTACTGGACGTGGGGAGGGGGTAAGACCCAAACGATAATAGAACTAATTACAAAATTTATTACCTGTGCTTGGGGGTGAAAATCATACTAAATGGTCTTGTGATATGGTTAGGCTAAAGATGCTTCTTGAAGAAACGATACGCATTACATTTTATTAGGTATTCGATAGCTATTTTGGCTTAACGCCATCGTCAGAACTATACTCAAACTAATTTAGCTTAGCTTTATAAATTTATACTGCTTAGAAGAGATACATTCAGCAGCCCAGCCAAAGCTGGAATAGCAAAGTTATCAATTTTAATTTTATATTATAACTTTACTTCAGATTCCAACATAAATCATTTGCTAGCTGTTTCCATAGATACAGCCGTAATCACTTGAATTATCGTTTAACTGTCAATTTATTCTTAGTAGGAAGACATTGTATTAAATTTGATCAAAATTCAACTTTGTTTAAATGAATGCTTTTAATATACCATATATAGTGCACATTAGAAGAAGAAACACCTTCAGAGTACCCTACAGGAGAACAAATATGTTGACGCGGTGATGCATCGTCAGGTCAGTTCAGGTTATGTACTCCAAAGGAATGTTGTGGAAAAATATTGCTTACTTGACTGGACTGAGGCATTTTTAAATCGTTTATATGCTTCCATGACAGCTATCATCAATGTTTAACAACACGGTGACCCAAAACTTTATTAATTGGACTAGAGTATTATTAAATTGAAGCACACATATTAATAACCGGTTTATTTGTAAATGTTTATACAATAGTTACTTAGTTGTAATATCTACATTTTAAACAAATGCAATAAAACTAGTGAATCGCCCTTGGAGTGCTTTGTAAAATATTGGTAATATATGAAGACTATGAGGAGTCGATGTTTGCCAAATGAACTTGAACGAGCATACGAATGGCTGAAGCTGCCGAAAGGCGAAGCCCTGGTGCAAATGTACAACATCTCAGCAGTTCAAATTTAATATTGAAATTCCATCAAGCAACCTCAGTCGATATCTTAAATTACATTAGCTATTTTTTTACCACCTCTGCTCCCAATCTGGAGCATATAGCCTTCTAATGGAGGCATGTAAACAAAAATTTTCTACTAGAACTGCTTCTTACTCTATGGCTAGGATAGGAATAGTGGTTAGCTAAATTCCTCCCGCTTTGTCCCGTTTTTAGGATCAGATGGGTGGTAACAAATTTTAGACACCAGAACCATGCCTACGACAAAAAATCATAAATTCATTCACGTAACTGTCCGTACCGAGATTTGAACCGGAGACATCTTTGATCGTAGCCAACAACTTTGACCGCATACCTGTAATTAGATACTTAACCTACCTTTATAGGCAGTCTAGAAAGCAAGATTATGTAGAGATTTCGTGTTTTTTAGAGGAAATTCCTTAAAAAAAATTGGATCCATTTGCTCGACAAATGACAGTTGAGTACAAATAAATATCATCAAACGAGCAAACCATTAAGTTGTTACACTTGTGACCGTCCATCAAAGTGTTTTTGCGCAGAACTTAGTTTTAGGAGTCAATATTAATTGTTGTACAAATAGTTGAATACAAATATTACAAAAGATTTCTAAAAATTATTTGGTAATAATCGGTATAATTTTGTGATGAACTTACAAATTGTGAACACCGTGTATAGGCATATCTATTTCACATACAAGATAACATGGTGTTAACAGCGGGTGTTAGGTAGTTCCTTATTGAGCCTTAAATCTAGTTAACGATCCTTAAGATACTCATTTCAATCCAATTGAGAAGGATACAATAAGATCCTACAATCTAAATTTCATTTCCAGTGGGTTGAGGACAATAACAAATCTATATTCTTTGATATCAAAAATGAAATCTTATCCTTTCGACTATTGTTACGTTTGAAGGTATTGAATTTTACAGCGAAAAAATATTATAAACTTAAAAAAATATTAGATAAATAATTAAACGAATGAAAATGGTCACACACATATAAAATAATTATGGAAATAACCGTTCTCCTGTAAATACATGGAAGTGTACAAAATCTCAATAATCCAAATTTGATATTGAAATTCCATCAAGCACCCTTAGTCGATGTCTTAAATTATAAACATATGTTGAGTTGATCTAGTGTTAAATTTAAAAAGTGTTATGTATGGTTGACCCTGGCCGAGAGGTAATGGTAAAGTGTTTCGCGATCAAGGGTTTAAGTCCCACTATGGAAATATATTCCGTACATGTTTGCTTATATCAACTGGAATAAACTAAATATTAGGTATATTCGTTACGCGGCATGTGCGAAATTGCTTATTTCATTAAATAAACAAGCCCGTTGCTTCATTCATGAACTAGGCAAATTATCTGCCGAGTGCGGGACTTTCCCACATCTTTATAGCAATCTTAATGAATCAAGCTATATTTGACATCCGTATTAAAATTATTCTTTCCACTGTCATGTTGAGAGCATAAGATTTCCATACACTGCCGAATTCACGCACTCTGCAGATAATTTTCCTTATTCATGAATGAGGCAATGGGCTTGCTTATTTCATGAATTAGACAAAGTTTTGCCCATTTCATTTTAAAATAGTAATTTCACACATTCGGCGTAAAATATATATTACAGTTAATTTACACGGAAAACTAACTGCTATTTTATTTACAATTACTTAATTTATAAAACCACCTAAATCAAAACATTGTAAAATTTTATTGATGCTGTTTGTTTATATAACCAAATAATTTAATAAAAAAAAACTAGTTTCTATCGTATGATGTACAATAAAATACGTTATTATCATTTAAAAGACAATCAATCTACGTGGGATTGAGTTCTCTGTCAATAAATCAACTTACTTATACTTCAACAAATCGTTAAATAACCTTAGCTTAATTATTTAAATCTTAAAATAAATACTTCTGATAAAATACTGATCGTTAAAGTTTTGGATAAAAAATTTGATTATTAGAAACAAAATATAAGATAAGATTTAAAATTATAATACAATATCTGCATAAGAAACTATGGATTTAAGTTACGAAATGTTTTAATATCTAATAATATAACATAAGATATGGCTGAATAATAATTAGCAAATAACTTTTTAAAAGAAAATGTCATTCAAATTAAGTGAATGAGAATTTTTATTCATAAAATACGTTTCCAAAATACAAGGTTCATTTAGATAATTTAAAGAAACTTGCTGTATTTGTTAAACGAGTAATTCTATAGAAAATAAAACAAATTTTGTGTAAATATTCATTTTTAAATACACAGTTTGCTTATTTTTACTTGTGTAACGACCATTATCGTCATCTTGGTACCCCTATACTACTGTTATATTTTGCTTGTCAGAAAGTCTTTTTTAACTATCTTCTCACAATCTGGACCATATGGACCCCTATTGGAACATCTAATCAGAATTTTATTGGTATGAACTCCACAATAATAAGTTAACATATCAAAGTATTTAGTCACACAAGAATAACAGGCTATAATTGACAGCTACTTTGCCCTATCAACTAAAGTGGTTATAACTGGCTATAGGTCTTTTAGTCAACCTCTCTCTATAGAGAGACTAATTGAAGTATAATGGGATTGGGAAAGGCATAGAAGTAAGCTAATCGCTTTCTCTGTGCTCCAATCCTCCATCAGGATTGGTTAGAAATTGTATGGAGAGTGATGATAAAATCATATTATATGTCCATGGATAAACAAATAAAATACTCTTAATTATTTACAAATATAGTGAAGCAAAACCAGTCTTTTTGATTCAATAAAAAATGCGTAATATTTACTATAATATTTATTTTAATTATATCTTTACACCAATGTCTTCAGAGTAAAGAATATTAAAATTATTAATATTTTTTCAAATAAAATAAATAACAGAGAACCGGTTTGCAACAGTAGCAAGCTTATAAGATAACAGAAAACTTTAAATTGATTTTATATGTGAACCTCTTTCGTGTATTTTAATGACATCGGTTTGGCAAACTATTTATTATGTATGGAATCTTAATTAAAAGAGGGATATCGTATCACAATTAATAGATCTGACACAATTTTACTATAAAGAAGGGTGGAGTAATTGAATTGAGAAGAAAATGATGCTTATTATTTAGACAGGCTTAAGTTTTATAATACGATTATGACGTGACGAGATATTTCAAACAATAAAAAATCCTAAAGGTGAAGATATATAGTCTCTTTCAAATTTTTATTTTCTTTTTTCCAACCATGTCCGCTCTCAATGTATAGCATATGGTTTCCTAATGAAGGTATCTCAATAGAATGTTTTCTACGAGAATTGTTTGTTATTCATTTGCCCAACCTCTTTTTTTAGTAGGGATAAAAGAACAGGCCTAGGACAAAACTAGTGGTACTGCTTTTAGGATCGGATGGGTGGAAAGGAATGCTAGACAGCACAAACATCTATAGCGGAAATCCATAAATGGATTTGAAAAATCATTTTATGAAACTTTCCGTACCGGGATTCAAACCAGTGAGATCCGTAACCGAAGCCAGTAACATTGACTACTGCACCACGGACCCGACAAAATTTTTACAGAAAAGGAAAAAAATCAGTTCGAAAAGAGCCTTACGTTTACTTATACGTTTTGTATATGGCAAAACAGTATTACATTCTTTTAATATCTTGAATGTAGCACAGGCTAAAAATGTACATAATTCGGGAAATATATAAATAAAATTATGTTCTTCTGGAAGATTCATGTTTATGTTAAATTCTCCGTATAATTTTCTAGTGAGCTGATTTTTATCAATTCCACAAATGTTTATGTTATTTTCATATACTCACTATTCTCATCAATATATTATCGTCACTATAACAGATGTATCAGCGTTACTCTTCCCTTCATTAAAATAAGTGATTATAAAAAACAAAACTAGGTCAAAAAGACTCATCGTTTTTTCCGATATAAAAATTACTTGTTAAACAAACTAATATTAATTGAATTATGATTACTACGACTCCACCCTGTTTGGATAGCAGATATTTATCGCCTTTACGTAACCGGCTATCTACAAAATTCAAAGCAATTTGTATGGCATCTCGTTTGTAATAACTAACTCGTGTTTATAAGGCTTTCAATCCCGCTGTTTTCATACGAGTTATTTATGTGACAAGGTATACCTAATGATTAGCATTAAGTTGGTCTAATATTGTTAATGATAGACATTTTTAATTATTAACAAATGAAAACGAAATCCAAGAATACCGCATACATTATATTGACTCGAACATTGTTCCTTTATCACGAATACATATCTTTCTTAACCATGTTCGTGCCAGATGTGGAGCGTATGTTCTTCTAATGAAGCGTCTTAACAGAGGATATTTTACGATAACTAGTTGTAAATCAATTCCTCAACCTCAGTCATCATAGAGTGTAAGGATGGCATTAAGGGAAGATTAGTAATTTGTCAATATCACTACGTCATTTAAACAAATTAATTAATATAAATTCAATGGCATGTAACGAAGTGGTCAATGCCGGGCTCTTCGGTTGCGGTGTATACGGGCTCGTATCCCACACAGGACTTTTTATACTCTCTCATACAATCCTGAAAACGGGACATAGCAACAGCGATTCGGTTACTACTAGTTTGGCGCTAATTTCATTCTTCTATCATTATTCTGACTGAAAAAGGAAAGGCTGAGTTACTAAATAGCAAGCGATTCTTTCCGAACAAATTCTTTTGAGATTAAGATGTCTCCATATAATCCACACTGGGAGTGGAAATAGTTTGAAAAATATATACCTTATTAGGTTCTGGTGGATTGTGTCGATATGGTATAAAACAAAAGTTCAGAAATGTTTAACCGTCTGACTGTCAAATCTGATATAGCGGCTTTTGCTACATTTGCGAGAATAGCTGGATCCGTCGGCTCTGACGGTATCATTGAAAGAGTATCCAATACATTTTAACAGCGTGTAGGGTATTGTGGCAGGAGTAAAGTTTGTTTAAAAGTATAGAACACACTAAGTATTTATTATTTATGTTAGAACAGCGGCTGCACTGAAATGCTCTGAAGCTGAGCACGTCATAAATAAATCTTCCAGCATTTTATACGATTACACACTACAAATATTTAAATAATAAAATTAGTATTTTCAAAGATTAATCACGTGAAAGATGGGAAGTTTTATATAAACCTTTATTCGCGTGTTTCAAACATTGCCAAATGGTAAACACTGTCCTTACGGGTTGAACGTGTGTTTATTTAAATAAATACTTATTAGTATTCACACCTGTGTAAAAAGGATGAGAGCGCTCTATTCCATCGACATATTAGGTAGCTAGGATAAATAGCAAGTACTGTATATGTTTAATCTTTCACATAGGGGTCATATACATTTTGATCATAAGATACGTGTACTATACAACGTAACCGTGCAGCTACCAGCGTCATTGTTTTCCTATGTATTTCACGTTTCAAAAAAAACGTTTGTGCTTTGTATAACACTAATTATTCAATTGTTAGAACGGTGATACGAGAATGTTATGGATAAAGTTTGTTTTACTTTTTGTAGTTAGTATTTTCCGTTTGTCTTATTTATAAATAATACAATTAAAAAATAATATAATTAAATTGTTTAAATTGCTCAGGTAAACTCAATAGGAATTCGACAAACACGCTCCGAATTAACTTGAGGAGAAAAGACATCTTACATAGAGTATACTCCACGCTTTCTGTATTCTACACAGAGCATGTCAGTGTATTAGTATGTATGGATCCCGTGATCCTAAATCCTAGAGCCTTTGAACATCCGTGACCAGATGAAAATGGGAAATATATCGCGGACCGGCGTCAATCAGATACACGATACACATGTATACATACGGCGGAGTGTAAATTTATTAAAAAATATTGTTTTCTTCAGTTTCAATAAGTGTCGTCGATAGGTGAACCTACGCAATACTAGCTTTCGGTGGCGGTGCACATGTCCTCCAGTTTTTTTTTGTCGTCAAAAAGATGTCAAATTTTAATTTGAAAAAAATACAATATTGATGCTTTCCAGGACTTGAACTCGGAATGTTTGGGTTGTAAAGCCTGCTTTTGATAACCCAATTATACAAAACATTTTTTTTATTGCTGACACGTGTTGGCATTCAATTTTGAGAACATGATTGATTCATAAATTTATATTATCAGGGAGTTGTTTAAATATATTGTCAGTCACGGAAATGATTGATTCGGGTGATGTTTAACGTATGATCGTAAATCCTACATTTTACATTTCTTCTACATTTTGTTATCTGTAATGATAGACAAAGTTCAAAACAATTGAAGTACAGTATAGAAAAATATTTAGTAACTGCATGTTATTCTAACAAGTTAATGAAGTAGTTTTACATAAAAATTCTTACCTGTACTGCACTATTCAGGAAGCAGTTGTTCTGTCCAGGAGCATTGAGAAGACCCTTGGTATTGGTGAAAGTTCCAGAGTCTCTGGAAGTGTGTCGCGCGTGGTTGGCCTCGGGAGCACCAGTCGTTATGGTCGGAACCATGGTAGCAGCTTGATAATCACAATTTCAAATGCAATCGAGCTCGACCGTCAGTCAAATTCTTGCGAGAAAACTGCATCTTGCACCTGTAAAAGAATAACGAAAAATATTATTTGACTTTTCATTTGAACTAATATAATTAGTAAAAATCACACCGAAATTGAGATACAGGTTCTGTTTTTAAGTATATATGATTCTTTTGAAACAAATATGATTATTATATAGTTTGGAAGAAGAAGTCTAACATTTGAAGATTAATAAATTTTAATTAAATATTCAGTAAGTCATAAAATAGTTGGAATATTTCTATCGACTCGAATGGCTCTCCCGAATATACAATAAATGATCACAAATAGGTATAAAAAGTTATTAGACAGTATGTATTTATTAAGTAACATATATTGTAATAGTGGCACTGTATCACAACCCAAGGGTAATTCTAAAGATATAAAATGAATAGAAAGAGTCTGTCGATCTCACTGTTGGACCGGTCGGCCAAGCCAACTTGGCACCTAAGTGGACGTAATATATTTTTTTTTTGAAAATATGGAAGTTTGCTAAGTACCTAAACACTGTCTTTATATCAATAGTCGTCAGCGAGAAAATTTTGTTTGCCCGCAAAGTCATTTCAGTAACATAATCAAAACCTAGAACCCATAAACATATTTCAAATACGTAGCAGCAAACATTTGTGTAATTATGTAATGAATCTGTATAAAAAAATAAGTGGAAATGTTATTTTTATGATCATTTTGTTATATATATGTTTTAAGAAAAAAACATGACTGTGATCCACGATATTCAAAATTGTGAGTTTAATGATTTGTGAGGTGTGTAATGTTGGCGACCGTTGCTTTAGTGCATAGCCACCGAGACTTGGGCTAATTCTCCTTAAACACTCCTGGAAACCATTTGAAAGCCCTTAACGCTGCTGCATAACATTACACTTCGAGTGATGGTTGTAAATCCTTAGCGGGCACAAAATTAAATACCCTGGAAAGACTTATTTATCATTTTTCTTATTAGGAATCAACATACGTATAATATACATGGGATGTATATATCCCAGTGCAACAAATACTCCAAGCGTAACAATTTTAATGTACACTAAAATAATATTCGGTATGATTATATGTTTGCGTATTTGCTCACATGCATTTTTTGTGAAAATGTTCCTAACATAAAGCCAAAATAATTAGCATAACAAGTACACGAATTCCGCGTACAACGTATAGTCACATACAGCATGTAAACTTTTTTCAATTCAATAATAAATTCTGCAATAAATTCAAAAGCGAAAGTGAATACATAGTCATTCCATTGATGCTTTATTCCCATTGAAATAATCTATTTTTACGCTTGAATTATTACAGTTATTTGTGAATTTTGTTATCGTGAAAATATACGAGTGTGCTAATGAACAGAATATTGAATCATTCATCAAATGTAACTACGGTTTACATGTTTTATGGATTGTAATAAAATCAAGGAAGTAATTTTCATTGAAAAATTGGATTATTAGCCTTTTGGTTACGGACAGGCGATACATCGCTGCTACTTAGAGGTCTGCACGAGCCGAAATTTTATAAAACTACCTGGTCCGAGCCCGAAAACTTCAGACCTGCCCCGGCTCGAGCCGAAAACTCAGTATCACACTTCTTACCTAAACCCGATCCGAATCCCAGATTTATTTTTCTTGTTCCGAAAACATCCCTTTTTTAATGGATCAAATGACTACTCACACTTTATTTATGTACAAACGAGTAATAATTGGTCATTCGTACATAGAGAAAGCATTGTTTCAGATTTAGTTTCAATTAGTCCACACCATTTTATCGGTTTCTTAACTTCATCTTCTCGAAGAAAAGTGATGATGACGCTATATTTTTAAACAATTGATGTTATTGTTTCCGTCTTTCCAGCGATTTTCATAACAAATGTGAAATAAATTATTTACGATAGTAACGTTTTTCTGTATGGCTGACTGATGACACGAACATAGTCCGAAATATTTAATTAGATACCCGGTCTTGGCCCGAGCCCGAACCTGATTTGGCTTTACCCGACCGAACCCAGCCCGCGCAGACCTCTACTGCTACCATTACATGAAAAAAAAGACAAAACGATATATCACTGTTCATTTCACCTTCGAGTCATAGACACATTCAAATGGATATACCCAGATAACGAACGTAGTATCAAAACAATTATTATACTTCCAATATCAAAGGGTTACAAGCAAAGTTTACGCAATGGATATGCATATATCTAATAAGTTACATACTTTGCTGATACCTGGATAGTTTTAAATAATTTTCTATGTTAATTATTAATAAATTTACAATTGTCCATTGTTGAACATTATTGGAATACAATTTTCAGCATACTCCGGGTTACCTCGATGCCGTACAACAATTATATTGGATCGAAATTCGGAAGAATGTAAATCGAGAATCACTTCTAAGGCAGTTAACTGTCAATAATTCTTGTAACTTCTGCAAATTTTTTTGCAATAAATCACATTTTCATAATGATCAGAACCGGTTTCGCTCATCACGAGCATTATCAACTGATAAAAAATAAAAACATACATTGTTTTTTTATATATTTGTCATGGAATATATATAGTATTTAATATAATGTGTAATTTAATGTAATATATAATAGTATCAATTGATAATGCTCCTGACTATTAATAATACATAGAATCAGTACAACAAAACATGTTCTTTTTTTTTTAATGTGAAACAGCAGCGTAACTAATATTAATTTTAGGATTTTAATGAAGATTACGCCTAAATAGGTTTTCCTTACATGCACGCGTTTCTATCATATTTAAGACTCTAGACATACACTATTAAGTCTATTGAATTATGCACCAGTGTGTTTACTAATAATTATTACTGTAATCAAAATAGCAACGAGTGAACGATTATTAAAAAGGAATTTTCAATTGGGTTGAAAAGGAGTACAATATTTTCTACTGTACAAACTAATCGAATTTTGAAAGGCATCTCATAAAAAATACAATTTACGCATTACGAATTATTAAAACTAACCAGTTCACCCCTGGCAGCGAGGAATGCGAACGAAACACGCTTAACTGAAAAATAAAAAATCGAAACAAGTTTGTGGCCGCTCCAATCAACATATAAATAAAATTATCCGTTACTCGTATCAAAAAAATTCATGTGTCGATTATTATTACTATCAGTATATTTTACAATTTTTGGGAACTTGTTACGTATACTAAACTCCCATATTATGAGCACTATGCGATGTATTTTTTTTATGTTTTCTAAAGTGCAAACCGCCGTGGCCCAGTTGCAAGATATCTTCTCAAAATAATTGCACAAACCGTCGAAGAGTAATCACTTATTAAAGGAATATTTTTAAGAAGTAGTTCTCATAGAAAAAATCTGTTGAGATACCTCCATCAGGAGAACATATGCTTCACGTTGGAAGCGGACATGAAAAAAAATGAAAAATAGTTATGACTATGTTAATTTTTTTATTTGAAGCAGCCATCATTATATTTTAGTATTTACTATTATAAAATTATGATGGGGGACACGGAGCTTTTTGAAGCGGTGAAGTGGGGCATGGCGCAAATAAAGTTGAAAAACACTGGGATAGAAAGTGTTAAATTTAATATTCGTTACGTGCATGGTATGAACAGTTGCTGTGCAGTAGCCCTATCATATATCATTCATACAATTTGGCGTTTGTTTTTATCTTATGCATTCACTTCGGTAGCATAATACAATGGCACGTATTAATCACACGTGTGACTTGGTAAAAAAGATTTTTCAACAAATAATGGCGTGTGAAAAAAATATTTCTATTCATAGAGATTTTAATTAAAAATAAAGTATAACAGCGGCTCACATCATGCTCAAAATGCGGTGATTAATAATTGAATGTGTTCATCATTTTTAATTCGACTCCATGAATCAGAGAGTCATTGTAAATAGATACGTGGCTATTTAGGGAACTAACTATTTTTCCTACAGATAGTTGCGTAGATTAATAATAAGATAAACATACGGTTCAATGGTGCAGTGGTCTACGTCGTTAGCTTCGGTTACGACACTCATGTGCTCGATTCCCAGTTCAGTTAGTTTCATAAATTGATTTTTCGATCAATATAATGGATTTATTTTCGAAGATAGTAATTTGTTTTTACCATTTTCGCTTCCGGTGTGAAGCATATGGACTCCTAATGGAGGCATCTCAACAGAAGTTTTCTATGAGAACCACTTGTTACTAAGTTGCTCAACCTCTCTTTTTTTCGAAAAAACAAAAATTTATGGATTCAGGAAGATCACAAACATTCACGACTACGAACAGAAATCCATAAATCGATTGAAGGATCAATTCATGAAACTGTCCGCACCAGGACTTGAAACCGGGACATCCGTAACTGTAGCCAACAACGTTACCAACTGCGTCACAAAACCGACAAATTAAATTCCATCCCACCCATCCGATCCAAAAAACGGGATGTAGCTAGTGATTAGCTAAACACAAGTTCTGTCCTAACTCTATCCTTCTATCCCTACTCACTTCAAAAAATAGGGGTTGAGCAAGGGAATAACGAGCAGTTCTCGTAGAAAAACCTCTGTTGAGATACCTCTATTAAGATTCCAGTTCTACGAGAACTATATGAATTAACTGATAGCTATTTCGACTTCACGTATGACGTTTAAACTGGTTTTCGTTTATTTATTTATTTATACTGGTTAATGTAATCTTTCTCTTCTGAACCAGTATATTATTATAATGATAAAAGTATATGTTGATATTTTTCCTCATTATAATGGGGTCTACGAAGCCAGACGATTAAGTAAATTCCATTTGAATTGGCACGATAAATGAATTAGTTTTTAATCTGTACCATTACTGTAAATTTACCTTTTACACAAAGTTAAGAATTTTAAAATTATTATCGACTGACGATATTTTACAAGTTACAATGGATGTAAATTATCTTCTGAGGTAGGAAATTTAGAACAGAAGCGTATCAAAAGATTTTTAAGCTGCGGGTTACAATTATCCTAAGGCGTACGTGGTCATTCCATTGCTTTATACAACTAATTTTATTTGACGGTACCCCAAGGGCGGAATTCCTGATCAAGTTTTTAACGAAAAAAGGACAATAATTGTCGAGAAGAGAGGAAATGACGACTGACTCGAGAGTGGTGTAATTTACCCTTCTATAGTGACACTAAACTTGAACACATACACGGTCCAATTTTAAAGGGGTCTTAGTAACTAATGACGAATTAAGAGTATACTGCTTAATATTACATTTATAAAAAGTGTAATTTGATAATCAAATATGTTATCAACAATTATAATGATTTTCTTTAAAATTTTTGGGGATTTTAATAGCTTTTGTTGGATTATTAATACGGCTTAAAAATATGAATTTAGCACCAGCTTTATAATTATAAAAAAACTTATCCTATATATGTCACATCGTATCTATACCAAAATTTTCTTTTTATATTAATATTTATCGTCTTTCAAAACGTTGATTGAAATATATTTTAAAACAAAACGCTTTTCAAACTATTAAACATATTCACATTAATTTAAGATATAGACTAAGGGTGCTTGATGAAATTTCAGTATCAAATTTGAATTGTTCAAATTGTGTATATTTCCATGCATTTCGTCACTAACGACCCGGGTATCACCATTAGCATCTTCAGGAAAAATCCTATGAGTTTGTTTTGTTTATACGATTATTAAAGTCATTATTATCAAATAAGTATTCAAATTAATCTAGATACCAATGTAGTTTTCTAGACTGTGTGATAGCATTTTTTTCTTAATTTGTGTTAAAAATATGTAAACGATATAAACTATTCAAACTCAAATTTGTATTATTGAGATTTTGTACACTTCCATGTATTTTGTCACTAACGACCCGGGTTTCGCCTTTCGGCATCTTCAGGCATTCGAGCTCACGAACTGACTCGAACTGACCTAGTCAGTTCGTGAGCTCGAATGCCTGAAGATGCCGAAAAGCGAAACCCGGGTCGTTAGTGACAAAATACATGGAAGTGTACAAAATCTCAATAATACAAATTTGATATTGAAATTCCATCAAGCACCCTCAGTCGATGTCTTAAATTATATTATAACTCAGTTCAGTCCATTCAAGAATTATATTTTGTACGTTATTTAAACACGAATTATTTATTTATTAATGATCGAGACACAAATACTCAATAAAGATATAAGACACAAATTCAGTATTTCGGACTAAGCGCTGTTTACCATAAAGACGTACATATCTATTATCCATCATAACGATGGTGTTTTGGCTAATTGTTGTAACCCTAAAAAAATCCAAAAACAAGTTAATCAGTGAATCTCATTTTAAAGACGACAGAGCAGGTCTCGGCCAAATGACGTAAATTAGAAAAATAAATTGACCACTTTTTGGAAGGGAAACATCATTTTACATTGGTTTTATGTTGAAAAAATCTGACCCAGACACTTTGCGCACAATGAAAATTTACAGGAGTACAATTCAAAGATTGATGACGCAACTCAGAATATAATGTTTTCGATAAAATCAGGTTTTACTCTCTCCTGACCAATTTCAATTTTGAGGGTTACATCAATTGACCGAAACACCGTCGATAATATGATTAACCAGAAACTGACCCAAAGCAAGCAGACATTTGTTGTTTTCCGTCATTTTCATTTTGTTTTTATTCATCACGAATAGTTAGAATGTAGGAATTTTTAAACAATAGCTATTTGTCTAATTGCACAAATGGTCTTTTAATTATTTAACGTCGAGAATTGCAGACTGCAATTAGTATATAAATTTAAGATTTAATACACGAAGTATTAATTTAATGAAACAAATACGACAATGTGTGTATATTTTCAATTAAATCTGACGTTCTCGTAATACAGCCGTCAAGTATTAAGGAGTACGAGAGATGCCAGTAAAACTATTATTAAGTACGGTACATATATAAATACATTAGGAATTTCCGCTTTCTAAGTTTGGAATAAAAATTGAAAAATTATTTAAAACATTCAACCATAAAAAGGCTCCAAATATAACTACACTGCCTATGATAAGAATGAAGACGACAAATAAAAAAGAATTCTTCTGAATGAAAACTATTACAATAAAAGAAACCAGTTTTGGTTTTTTATATATAAAATAAAATGTCAAAGATATCAACGAATATAATTTATGAATTTGAATACATTACAAAAACAGATGCAAAACCTTGTAAATTTTTATATGCGTTTGACACTTCCTATGGTATAAAACTTTTTTATTCGTACAGCGATAAAATACTTTAATGCTATTGTATTTTATTGTCTGTAATATTCTTTTAAGCGCGATGATTTTTTAAGTTTACAAGGAAAATAGTCGATAGCTTGAAATCGTCTCTGTCGGTGGTCCGTGTTGAGGAAGCTTTTTTTAACCAGGTATTTTTTTAAGAGAAGCCATCACATACAATTTTACGGTTTGAATATCCGATATGAAAATCTTTCGTTAATTAATTTTTAATTAAGCTTTCGCGATAGATGATTCCCACAGATTGGCTAAACTAAGAAGCTATCAATTAAAAATTCAATCGACAATTTTATTAACGACTTTAGTAATTAGATACGTGGGTAAATTTTTTGCAAGATTTGTCGATTTGGTAATGTCGATATTTAACACATTTTAAAATTGCTCAGTTCAAAAGCAAGCAAAAATTCAGTATTAGAGAATATTTTTCTTTTTGGTGGCTTCAGTAATCCCTGTCTTTCACCACGTATAGAGTTCGTAATAATGGTTTAAGGATCATAGTTTTTTATGAGCCACCAGAGGATCGGATCTGGTCCTAAGCATCCTTTACGACTCGACTCGTATTGTCTTTGAAGGCACGTACATTTCGACACACAGTTGAACTGCTTTTTTAACGCATTGATCCTTGCAAAGCTTGCACAACTTATCGAAATTGCAATCATTGGTATCCTAAATGAACGTAATTATATTTGCTTATGTTAATTAATATCTATTTAGGGTTTTGGAATATTAATACTGGTATTGCAATCCCTAACCACGCCGTCTTGATTCTACAAGTTAAATCCATTTCTAAGCTCCACGAATACTACTTTGGATTACATTTAACGCCTCGTGGATTTTCGTACTTATTTGAGACATTCACAGCACATTGCAAAGCTTGAGACAATTTTGTAACATGAAAATTGTTGTTACAAAACGCTGTGAGGTTAAAATCACCCCTTCTTACATAAAGCCAGTATCCGTCGTAAAATCTGCGTTTGAATTGTGTTGCCATACTACTTTTATGCCCCAGTACAACTTAATTATATGGGTTGCGTGACCTGGGAATAGAAGTTGAAATAACATTAATATTTATCGAATTATATCTCCCTAAAATAATAGCGTATCGTATTAATTCTATCAGCAGTATTGCTACAGTGGTTCATAGACCGATTTGTCTTGTTTGTTTTAGTTTTAAATTTTATTTTCAATGACATTTCGATAATTATTACTCTTGCAATAAATCAAGGGAATATGTTTTCATTGAAAGGTGCTGTATTCTATCGATTTGTCAGACAACTAAGAAAACAATAAATTTTATTCAAAATTAAATTTCCCACGAGTCCGTATTCCGAGAAATATCTTTGCCGCAAGCTAAATAAATCCATACGAGTCGCTTTCTGTCATGTATTTAACAATGAAATGTTGCCAAATCTATAAATCTTTTATCGAGAAACTCTATTATTATGCTATTTGAATTATAAGGGGATCTTCTATTTTTTTATCATTTAAAACAGTTACAAGGTAACAACATTGATATGGTAAAACTATAACAAATACGAATTTAATTTATTGACTGTCAGTTCGAGTTCATCTATGTACTCGAATAACTGACGATGCAGAAAGGTGAAACCCAGGTTTTTAGTGACAAAATGTATGGAAATGTATAAAATGCGAACGATTCAAAAAAACCAAGTAAATATAGTCTTTGCGATGATCTACGTTCAGTTCTAAAATCAGTTAAATATAAATATATTATAATACACTTGAATAAGATTAAATTGTATTTTTTTAGCATATCCGCTCCCAACGTGGAGCGTATGGCCTCCTAATGGAGGTATCTCGACAGAAGTTTTCTATGAGAACTGCTTGTTACTCAGTTGCTCAACATGTCTTTTTTCGAAGAGAGTGGGGATAATTGGATAGGGCCAGGAGAGGACTAGTGGTTAGTTAATCGCTCTCGCTACGCCCCGTTTTTTGAGGATCAGATGGGTCGGAGGGAGATTTTAGACATCAAAAACATTCATGACTATGAATAGGAGTCCATAAATCGATTGAAAGATCAATTTAACTTTTGTGTTAACTGTCAATTCTTGGTGGAAAGAAATTATATTTTGAAAAATAAAACACAATTCATTTGTACTACTTCCACATATTTATAATGATCAGGACCGGTTTCGCTCATCACGAGCATTATCAACTAATAATCAGTTGATAATGCTGGTGATAAACATGTGAAAGTAGTACAAATGAATTGTGTTTTATTTTTCAAAAAAAAAGGATCAATTTATGAAACTGTCCACACCGGGACTTGAACTTGAGACGTCCGTAACTTTAGCCAACGACGTTACCAAGTGCGCCATGGAGCCAATAAAAAAAATAGTATTTCTTCATAAAAGCTCTTATAGCAGGGGTTCCCAACCAGTGGCGAATTCACCCTAAGAGTGAGCACCCCTAGGGTTCCAAGGGGAATTGCTGCCGTTTATTAAAGATTTTCAATGGTATCGTCGCTGTAAACTAAGTAAACTTCAGCCCCCGGGAACCCTTTGCTTTGAGGACGGTGGCGGAAATTGGTCGAAGGCTGGCGAGCAGGACAGGTGAGTGCCGTTCAAGTGAATACCTTAGACACCGAATAAGCATGGAAATCGAACGAGGGAATGCAGTCGATGTTTTGGGTACGCTCGAGGTATCCAGGGGGATGGAGGAATTTTTTTCCATTCTGGGCGTCACTTAAATTTTGTTTAAATGTTGTAAAACAAAGTCTGTAATTTTTTTTTAATGTATTTAAATTTAAAATTATGTCAAGTAAAAATATTGAAAATTTAGTAGGTAAAAAAAACTAAATGAAAAAGATATAGCGTTTAAACATTTGAAAAACTTCAAAGTTCAATTACTCAAAACTAGTATTTTTCAGTTAGTGTCTTCTTCCAGAACAGCGACAACATAGGCATATTTGGAAAACACCTCTTGAGTAATAGTAAGATTATCTTACATTAGGGGGAATAGAATCATGAAAATTGGTGGTGAAAGGGAATATGGAGCAAAAGAGGTGGGAAGCCCCTGCCTGTTGCTGCTGAGTGTTGGTGATAGATACTTAGTCCATCCACGCTTTTAAGTGTCATCTTTTAACGCACACTTTCATGTCGGATTTTTGGGCATAAGAAGTAAGTATGTATGTGAATTATTTGAAAATACATTATCCATCTTTCAACCGCATTAGGTGTTTACGATAATGGTTTGTTTATCCATTAACGCGTAAAACTTCAAGTGTTGTAATGAAGAAGACTTAAGTACGTATTGTGGTGATAGAATTAATACCAAACTTATTTTTTACATTTCGTAATCGGCAATTGGGATTTTATGGGCGATCACGAAATATTTAATCGGTTTGACGACTATCGACTCACCATACTGACTGACAAGATTCGACTGACTGACTTGGTTGTGACTTGTGACACTTGTAAGCAGAGGATTGGAGTGGACAATTTTTCCAATTGCTATGCTCCAGCTCCACCCTATGCTCCGCTCCGTGCTCCAGGTAAAATGTTTTACAGGACTTATTTACTATAATAGTTTTCATATAAGCATTTTTAATGTTCAAATAAGCATCTTTCATAGTTTGCATATTCTCGCTTAGTAATAATTTCTAATAGTCGCTCAACACTCTTTTGGGTATTGGGCATACTTGATGGCAGTATTTTCTATTACTATTATAGTATTAGTAACCTTCCCCGTCATAAATGACGGTATTTAAATTGAAATACTGAATGTCTAAAGTAACTAGTACGTCGAAACTGTGTGTGCATTGTTTACACCGCGAACGTTTAGATCATGAGAAAATCTCATACCTACATGTGATAATAATAAACCTTATACAGAGTGTTCAAGGCTATTATATATAAGATTACGAAATGCTTAGTTTTGTTATTGTTGATTTCAAAAACATATTTATTTAGAATTTTTGATGAGGTTTTGATGTAAAAAAATAATTTCTGCAGCAGTGGAGTATTGCTTATTTTGCATGCTTCGGATAAAATCGCACTGCTCCTCTGCTCCAAGATCAAGCTCCGAGCTACGTACCATAACGCTCTGCTTGCAATATATAAATCATAAAAAAATTGCTTAGTAAATAACCATTTACAAAATGACATTATGTTAGAAATTAAAAGACTGAGGAGAAATAATTGTTGTTGGTAAACAACCGAAGATCAATAATTGTGGATGTCTAGTGTTGATTCGGAAAAACTAGAGATTTTATTATCTATGTCGAATAATTGACACTTTTCACTTAAGAACTGAAACAATAATGTGTTATTATATTCCTTGAATTGTGTTATTATAATGATGGCGAGAAATGATATTATAAAGCACAAACACATTGCGTAATTTTAAAAAAAATGACAGCCAATTTTTTACTTCTCGTAACGGAACTTGAAAGTGTGAATCGAACAATCAATGATTCGAATTCCAAAGGACGACATTTTCAGATTTATTTCCCTAGATTTTAGGGAAAAGAAAAACAGAAGGGATCATGTTTAGCGATAGCAATTTATTTAATTGCATTAACATATTATCCGTCTCTATTCACTAATATGGCGTTTAATGTGAAATCTTGTTGGAGAGGTTTTATATTTTTAAAAATAAAACACAGCTTTTTAAACTAATTTCACCATTTTATCAAATAATTGACCGGTTCCGCTTATCAGGAGCATTATCAACAGATCAACTTAACTTAAAATACGTGTCAATACGTATCGTGTGATAATAATAATATGTGTCACATTTTGGGCGTAAATTCTAGATATAAATTTAATATTAAAAGTGAAGTAAGTTTAAAATATACTAATAAAAAATTTGAATCGTTCAAACTTTGAACCCTTCCATACATTTCGTCCCTAATGACCCGGGTTTCGTCTTTCGGCATCTTCATGCAGTCTATTAACTACATTGAAATATGAATTAATTTTAATGCTCATTTGATAATAATGTTTTAAGATATCGACTGAGGGTGCTTGTTGGAATTTCAATATAAAATTTGAATGCTGAAGTTTTGTACATTTCCACGTATTTCGTCACTAACTGTCCGTTCGAGTTCATTCGTGTGCTCGAATGCCTGAAGATGCCGAAAGGCGAAACCCGGTGACGAAATACATGGATATGTACCAAAATTTCTTCAAATTTGATAATAATTACCTTTAATCTTAATTGGAAAAATAATCGCATAAACAATTAGAAGCTTTTAGGAGTTTGCAATTGCATGCGATCATAAGAACTTAATTATAATTAAAATGTATTAAAATTAATTAAACAATGACATTTTTTCTTAATTTGTCTTATATAATTATAAGCTATTTACTAACTTTCAAATGCATGAAGCTGCCGAAATGCTAAACCCAGATGGTTAGTGACGAAACGTATGGAAGTGTACAAAGTTTTAACGATTCAAATTTTTATTGAAATTCCATCAAGGACCCACAGTAGATATCTTAAACTTACTTCACTTTTAATATTACATTTCTGTCTAAAACTCACGCCCAAAATGTGACACATAAATCAACAATAATTATTGAAAATTAAAAAAAAATAAGTGGGCAGCGATCGGTCACAACCAATTCACTCTTTTTAATGACACAGTCTTACTAAAATAGTCAGCTCGTTGGGCTGTATCGAATTTCGCGTGGGCCACTTTTTATTTTAAACGATCCGTGGGACAAAGTTATCTCACAATAAATCCAAATAATGACCATAACATCTACTGCTACTAATCGAAAACACAAAATTCTGAATTATAATGTTTTGACTTCACATTTATTCCACGTTGCGGAGCACTGCACTCTATTGCCTTTTCTCACCCACGGCACAACTAAACATACATTAATATTTCGCGGCACACCACATGGCAAAATGTAACAAAACTTACAAATTATATCTTTGTTTTTATTTGATGAATTTCAATAGTAGCTAATTTTTTTTTTGTTTAGCCAAATCCAAAATAATCTTTCCTATGTTTTTAATAATAGTCTCGTTGGTCAAACGGAACATTTTCAATGATCCTAGTCGTAACATTGTCAATGTTTGAGTTTCTGTTTGAACCCATTTTATTTGTCAGAGCATGGCAATAATTTTTCATTCCACTTGTTTGTAATAATTCCTTTGAGAAATTTTTAACCATCAATGCTTCTCAATATATGCAGAAATGTATAATGTCTACCGTAGAATTTTTTTTGACTCACACACGAGACAAACCCAATACACTATCCGTACCGTTTACAATGCTAATTGCCATTCAATATCAAAATAATACAATATTTGTTTGAACGAGAATAATTTAAGCGGAGATCTTTGCCACCGAATGGCTTTAATTTTTTTATAATATAAAAATAATCGTTTTTTTCGTTTTGGGCGTACTGTGCCGCGGCACACCTGGGGTCATCTCGCGACGCACCAGTGTCCCACAGCACACCGGTTACGGAGCACTGGTCTAGTGTCATCACGAAATAATTTCAGAGACTAATACGAACCTATTCATCATTCTAATATAGAATTAGAATTTCTTTTATCATAATAAATAATCATAAAAGTTATACAATAAATTATACAATAATAAATGGCGTATGATTTATATTGATAATGCGTAACTGTATTACCTTAATACGAGGAAGAAGGAAATGATATAATAGTATAGTATAATAGTATATTTACTCCACACAATAAGTGTATATTGTTAAGCTTGCATACAATATCAATAGGATGTCATTGTACTTAGTATGTATTTATTTATGAAATACTAAATAATACGGAAGACAAATGTGAGAAATTATGGATATATATTTATATATACTTACCGTAATTATGAGCATTAGTATACGATGAAGGTAAGGACTTATTTCCTTATATATTATGGTTCATGTAGTATGAATACACTTTACATTTGTTACTGGTGTATGTAAATAAACTTTAAAAAAATACTAAATACCTTGTAAGCAAGTAAAGGCATTAGTCCAATGGGACTAACTTTGCTTTGAAAGAAGTACCAGTGGACTTATAACCAAATCAAAATACAATGGTTGGCGAAAAGTTCTCAAAAACAGACTAATAGCTTCTCACTTGCGAAGACAATAATGCATGGTATAATTTTCACATATTACTCGAGATGATATTTTCAATTCAGAACAATACGGATAAATACTACAATTTTGACATATGTGCCTGAAAATGGGTGCAGTTTCATCAGAAAATAAATAATAATATTATTTGTGCGCTATATGCGCTAAAGACAATAAGAAACAGCTTTCAATATAATTTTATATAATGTATTTGTTAAGCCATAAGCAGTCCAATCGATGATTGTTCCGAATACCCATATTATGCCTTTTGATATAAATGAAAATAGGACATAAGTGAGTTTCGATGTACAAAAACGAGGAAACTTACAACTCAGATTCAAACCTCAGACCGCAGAAAATAAACCAAGATTCAGTCATTAACAACTGCGATTTATAAATGAAAAAAATAATGAGAAATGAATGGTTCTTTTTTACGACTTGTTGAATAAATTATATCGACAGAATGACATAGTTCGTGACAGTTGCGTGATGTTTTGAATCGAGTTCAAATTTATACTTGGGCGCAAACACACGCAGTTGTAAGGAAGATTATTATTTTGAAGAGCTGTTTCCACAACTTCCTGCTTTAGAGATTATTCCTGCAATCGCAGCACAGTAATGTTTACGCAAGTGGTGTATACATTTTCACCGACAATGGAATAAAATAAACATAGGAAAAAGAAAGAGTAAATTTATTAAATAATCACTAGAAAAGTCAGTGATGTACTACTAAAATTTTATCAACCGGCTTGCACCTTGGTAAACATCAACCCCCAATTTTTATACTTTTCTTTTTAGAATTAAAAAAAATGTCATACATTACAATACCATTTATTTATATTACATAATTCATATACTAGATAAATTCATTCTAAATAATGTTTTCAAACAGATTTTCATTCGAAACTTTAAACGGTGACGGGTCTTATTCGTCTATCATCTGCTGTCTGACGGTGACTTCTTGAGCCATGTCTTAACGAATGGTGTGGAATCCCATGTAGTCAGTGGCAAACTTATCAAATCAATGGTCGTTAAGTCTGATATATGTCGAATACTTAAATTTGCCTTTTCTTCTGAACAAATAGTATTCATTAACGAAAATCCTCGTTCCGCCTCTGCAGAGCTTATTGTATGTGTATTAAAAATATTTTTCGCTCTTCTGACCGTTTCAGGAAGTTCCTCGTGATTATCTCTTAAAATATTATCGTTCTAATCTCTTAAATCATTTACATTTATTTTGAACTTAATAATTTCACTTAGAATTCTAATATTAAGTTTTTACTTTATCAATATCAGATCAAATATTGTGATCGTCTAAAAAATTCGATCTCGGAATTACGGTAATTACGGTATAAAAAACCGTATTTTTATAAAAGAATCAGCTCTTCGAACCAAAATTATTTTAGCAACCGGATCGATAGAGGGGGTGCGAACCCATAGCTGCACATCACTGAATATAGTGTATGGTGTAAAAACTAAGGACATATTGTATCGTTATAAATCAGTTCCCTAAGGAAATAATCAAAAAAATTAGAGCAACAAATATGCTATACATTGATATCTTGCGGCCTTTTAAAGTTCATCCTACTATCAGATTAGCCAAGTTATTTTTACCAATGTTCATGTACGTATCGGAAACCTGAACATATAAATATAATTTAAGACATTGACTGAGGGTGCTTGATGGAATTTCAATATCAAATTTGGATTATTGAGATTTTGTACACTTCTATGTATTTGTCACTAACGACCCGGGACCTGCCTTTCGGCATCTTCAGGCATTCGAGTCCATCCGTGTGCTCGAATGCCTGAATATGCCGAAAGGCGAAACCCGGGTCGTTAGTGACAAAATACATGGAAGTGTACAAAATCTCAATAATCCAAATTTGATATAAATATAAGCTTTATGAACTGAGTGAGATGAACATTATTTTTTCGAAAACGTAACTCTATGTGCATGGGTCCATAAGAGACGGAATGACATGCTGAGGTTTAATTGTAGTACGACAATGCAAGCACAATTCTATCTATCAATATTAGGAACCAATTACGTGTGTAATGCCAATCCAATGGTGGTGGAAGGAAAGGTAGATCAAGACTTCGCGGGATAGACAGTGTTGACGAACTTAGTTGTGCCCCGAATTGGAAAACCGGAACCACTCACGTGGGGATAATTGGACGATTCAAGACATACTCCTGGATATGATATCCATAATAATGATTTACTAAATACAGCGTGGTTATGGCTTCTAAAAATGACCAGTTGAAAAAGCAGTGCTGATAACCGGACTGAATGGAAAATACTAGTTTTGAGTCAATCTGTGCTGAAAAATATGTACTCGCATATAACGAAATATTATGTTCTAAGCAAAATAGCAATAATGTTTTCAAAAAAAAAAGCACATCTGTTAAGTGGAGATGAGGAAATGTTTCTCACTAAATTTAGGTACATTTTCTTTATTTTCATATAATTTGCAATGTTTTATTACTAAGCAGGGAAGAATAGTTCTTGAACACTGAATCCACTTAAACCATATTATAAGATTTAAAAACGAAGCCACATGCTCAACATTAGAAGTGAGCAAGAATTAAAAATAAAAATTTACAAAATTGAAATTTTGAAAGATTTGATATCACACCTAAAATGTATATTAAATTTTTGCATTTTATTTGACGTAAGAGGTTTTTCAAACAGAATTTATGTAATTTTATAAACTATCCAGCTTGCAAAAAAGGAAATATTTCGAAATGTGACTTATTCGACTTAACGTTTTAGGGAACCTAAATAAGATTTCGGGTCTGAGGTGCAGTGGTCTAATCCCAGTACGAACTGTTTCAAAAATTAATATTTTAAAAAATAAAACACAATTCTTTTGTACTGTTTGTGAAACCAGTCCTGATCATTATAAATATGCGGAAGTAGTACAAACGAATTGTGTTTTATTTTTTAAAATACAATGTCTTTCCACCAAGAATTGACAGTTAACACCTTAAAAGTCAAAAATTAATGTTTCAATCGATTTTTGAATTTCTGTTCATTTATGTTATGTCTAACCCCCCTCCCTCTTCCCACTTATCATATCTTAAAATGGGATGAAAGCGAGAGCGATTAGCCAAACAAAAGTCCTGCCCTAGTCTTATTCTTCTATCCCTACTATCTTCGAAAAAAAGAAAGGTTGAGCAACTGAGTAATAAGCAGTTTTTGTGGAAAAAACTTGTGTTGAGATCCTTTATTAGGAGTCGATATGCGCCACATTGGTAGCGAACATGGTAAAAACGAAAATCATTCAATGATAATCAAGACCATTTATAAACCAAATCTTTTTCAACGTAAAGCATAAAAACCCCTTTAAATTAAATATTTACAAAGAAAATATTTTCAGACGTGGATTGTTTTCCTTCATGTCTTTCCATGAGCCCCTATAAAAATCTGACTTGATTTTGATTCATTGACCCTAATTTCAAGACGTGTATCTTACGTAAACAAAATGCCAGTTCCATATGGATTTAAAATCAATATTACACCAACGTAATGGGGCTAATAATACCATACAGAGAAGTGTTGCTCCTCGATTGTAATGACTCTAAAATTATCCCTAGAATTATTGGGCGTATATAAGTCAAGTGCAAGTAACAAGTCTCCGTCGTGTAGTGGTTATTATTGGATTCCGGAATGACAGCGGGACCGCCCTTAATAACTGGCTCAGAAAACGTGGAATGCGATGATTACTGTGTACAGGTAACTCAGATGCGTCAAACTAATTCACCTCCTCGCAACTTTACCTGTCCGCGCTGCCCCGATAACACACTGTGAGTCTATTATCATTTCCGCGTATCGGTCACATTGAATACTTCATGAAAATGAAAACATTAATTTTGACATGACAAAATTTATTTATAATTTAAAACATCGATTGAGGGTGCTTAATGGAATTTCAATATCAAATTTTAATAATTGAGATCGTGTACATTTCCATGTGTTTTGTCACTAACGACCCGGGTTTCGAAAAGAGAGATGGCGAATGACAAAACCCGGGTCGTTAGTGACAAAATACATGGAAATGTACAAAATCTCAATAATTCAAACAAAATTTATTGATTGAATTGGCATTTTCTTGGTAGAACTCCATTATAATAAGATAAAATAACAAAGTATTCAGTTCTACAGAATTATATTGGGTAGTTGATAGCTATTTCGGCTTGACAGAACTATACTAAAACTTATTTTAGCGTAGTTAAACATACTATAGACATCTATCTCTTCTAAACAGTATATATAGCTAAGCTAAGATAAGTTTAAGTAAAGTTCTGACGATGGCGTAAAGCCGAAATAGCTATCACTACCCAATAAAATTCTGTAAAACTAAATACTTTGTTATTTTATCCTATTATGACAAAATTTACTTATAGAAAATATTATATTGTTAATGTTTGTTTATGCTTGGTAGAAATACAATTAATTAAGATTGTTTAAGATGTCGGCGTCCGTGGCGCAGTTGGTTTCGTCGCTGGCTACGGTTACGGATGTCTCGGGTTCAATTTCCGGTGCGGACGGTTTTCATAGATTGATATTTCAATCGATTTATGGATTTCTGTTCATAGTCTGAGTCTTCCCTCCCACCAATCCCATTCTCACGGGGCGTAACGGAAGCGATTAGATAACCACTAGTCCTGTCATAGCCCTATCCTTCTATCCTTATTCTCTTCGAAAAAGAAAAGAGAGGTTGAGCAACTGAGTGACAAGCAGTTCTCGTAGAAAAAAATCTGTCAAGATACCTCCATTAGGAGACCATATGCTCCACATTGGGAGCGGACATGGAAAAAAAAAAAGATTTTTTTATTAAATAAGATACACATATTTTACTTGAGATAAACATAGCAACAAAGTCGCACACGTTCTCAGGGTGAAACAATATTGCAAACCATGACCCACTGAATTATAAAAAAATTAACATTTTATAATGCTCTGACAAAGAACCATTCGATCACCTAGCGGAGCTCTTACCAATAGACTACATACATCGATCAAAGGCTTGGTGTAAAACATGCGATTATTGATTGAGTCGCTGAGGCGCTAAACACGCTCCCGAAGGTTTTTATAGTTTTCAGTAAATCATGAAACACTTTTATAGGTAGTATAATATTTTAAAGTATAATTTAAGTTATTTTGTTTTCCGGTGTATAAGGAAAAGTAAAATATTCTGTTACGCTGTCGTTTTTTAGGGACGCGTCGAGCAAGTAAAACGAGGATCGAGATCGAATAAAAAACGACACCTTTAACTTTGGAAAAATTATGAATTTCGAACGGGGGACGAAATATGAATAAATTTTAGACTTGCAACTATAGATGTACCAGTTTAACTACTATACTAGATAAATTGTTATTATTAAGTTGACGAATTTTTAGCTATATCTTCAAAAATACCATAAGTATAACATACTTATGTTTATACCCTCCCACCCATCCGATCGCGATAATCAAACCTCTTGTACTAGCTATATCCTCCTTTTTCTAATCTCTTCAAAAAGGGTAGGTTGAGTAACTGAGTAACAAGCAGTTTTCTTAGAAAAACATTTGTTGAGATATCATCATTAGAAGTCCATATTCTCCACATTGGGAGCGGACATGGTATAAATACACATATATCGATTGTGTTTTGGCCAATTGCTATAACCCTCAAAAAATACGAAAATGAGTTAAAGATTGGATTTCGTTTTAAGCACGAGAGAGCAGGTCTCAGCCAAATGATGTAAATAAGAAAAAGAAATTGACCACTTTTTGGAAGGGAAACATCCCCTTCACGTGATGTAATTCACTATTATATCGACACTCCCTACGTATAATTCCGTATCTACAAACATGAGAATTGATAGAAGTGAATATCAAATAATCATAACGTCACTAACTATATAATGTTTTCGATAAAAACAATTTTTACTCTCTCCTGAACAATTTCAATTTTAAGGGTTACATCAATTGGCCAAAACAACGTCGATATATTATGTATATCGACTGTGGAAAGGGAGAAGGACGTAATCCACATCAAAAAATAATGTGTATAACTCACACAAAACGTGCTAATACAGTATATTATTTTATAAATATATAATGTATCGACTCTAGAAAGGCAAAAGGACTTTTTTCCCTCCGTCTTTGCAAAATATTTTTTTTCGATAATCACAATGTATACAATGTAATACACGTTTTGTTTGGGCTATATTTTTTGTGTGTGGATTACGTCCTTTTTCCTTTTCACAGTCGATATATTTATCGTCAATCAACAACTTAAAAATCAGTTTATAAAAAATTGTGACTGTCACCTTTTTTTAGATATTCCTTTTTTTATAAATCCAATAATTATGCAACAAAAAACAGTGACAGTGGCTTTTTCAAAACATTATAATCTGACAGTTATTTATTTAAAAGCTGTTCATAATCAGATTATAAGCATTTGATTAGTGGTTTGCGACATAAAAAAAATCTATGGTAGTAATGTTCAGATGATAATGTACTCATAATAAATAAATTGTCGATGTTTTTGTAGTTTGCGTTTTTTCGTCGACCGCACCAATAATACAATACGCCATTTTTTCAAATTTTTTGAAGTTCATATCTCGGCCATTATTGGAATGGGATAGTTGCCAGTGTTGGGTGTCACCGGTCACTTTTTGTTTACGCAGAGGTCCGCTGTTCATTCTAATGGGCTTTTTCTTGTTATAAATAATGTTGTTACATTTTAAATTCCTAAGAAATTAAATATAATAAAACATGGCGTGCACTGTCAGTCAGTGTACTTACTCTTGCCTTAGGTAATAATAAGTATGTACAGTCTACTATAACTAGTCCAAAATGTTCTATTCTTACAGTGGCGTAGAACTTTTTATTAATAGTATCATAATTTTCAATCAAATGATTCACAAACTCTTGTGAAGACTGTCAAGTTTCGTATGTAGGACTGACAGGTCGAAACTTTAATATTAGAGTTTAATTAGATGTCTCAAAAGTAACAAAAAATCGAATACATATATATTGCACGGCATAAAAAAGGTTAAGGGCATTTTGTTATTTTACGAACGCCGCTGTCAAAATAATTCAAACATTATATCAAACGTTGAATCATAATCCAGTGATGAGTGCATTTTTTCAAACTAGTCCAGGCTGATATGACATTACATGCCTAATCATCCAAGAAGCACGACGTTGATTCGAAGATGATGTCACGAACTCGTTAGCAGGAATGAGGATCAGCTCAACGTCCATCTCACTTATCGGCATACATACGGGCAAGCAAGAATTAAGTGCCCAACAGATTACATGCTATAAGCTTAAATCATTTATCTGACACTTGCGAACATGAAAACAGTATACCTAAATCCATGGTATTGCGGAAGTTTTCGTTTTAGTTTTTAATAAACTTAGCATATATATCAATTCATTCCAGACATTTGAAATGAGTCAATTCCGTGTGGTTACATGGATGGGATAAGTTCAGGGGGATACGTGAAGTAATTATTTACAAATTTAGCCTGAATATTAGTCTTAGCATAAGATATTTTGCAATCGCCAAGGGTAGGGTTCTGACCCCCAAGACGTCGCTGCTTTTGTGAGAATCGAACACTTCGAGTCGATTGCTTTGTCAGATTCGTTTGTTGATTTCTTATCATTGTGTAAGCCAAGAAAAAACTCCCACGGATATCATTCGTATTCGCGAATCATTTGTTCTCTCACTTTGATATTGACAAAAATTTGTCAAAATAGTAAAAGCAAATAACTTTGGACTGATAATAGAATAAAATAACAAAGTATTTAGTTCTACAATCTTATTATCAGACAGTTGATAGCTATTTCGGCTTTACGCCATCGTCAGAATTATCTACTAGTTCTGACGATGGCGTAAAGCCGAAATAGCTATCAACTAACTGAAAAAAAATTGTAGAACTAAATACTTTGTTATTTTATCCTATGTAGTTCTACAAAGTAAATGCCAATTCAATCAATAAACTTTGGACTCGATTCTAATTGGAGTCTCCGCGAATTGTTTGTTATCTTACTCTGTTTGCTATTAAAAAAGCAGTCTTAGAGTGTGAAAAAAAGAAAACAAGTGATTGTGGATCATTTTGATATTCCTATATAAGTGAACGAGTGAATTTCGTTCAAGGCAAATATTAGATCATTTGGATTTGTTCTTTTCCAAATTACGCATGTCTAATTCTTTTATATCGATCAATGAGTACATCATAATCAGAAGATTTTTTACCATCTGCGCTCTCAGTTTGGAGCGTATGGCATCCTAATGGAGGTATCTCAACGGAAGGTTTTCTACGAGAACTGCATGTTATTCAGTTGCTTAACTTCTCTCTTTCGAGAAGGAGAGGGCTAGGACAGTATTGGTGGTTAGCGTATCGCTCTCGCTCCGCTCCGTTTTTAGGATCAGATGGGTGCGAGGGGAAAAGGTAGGACGGAAGAGGTTAAGACAAATGACTGCTTGTAGAAATTGAACAGTTAGTCATTGAGGAAAAGTGACTATTAATTATTTAAAACTATTGTTGTGATTGGTTGGGTCACTGTTCAATGTGTCAAATCTATTACATGCGTGATAGCTTATTATATGTACTCGTTTAAAATCGATATTAGTAAAATAAGCGAATGAATAGATTTTTAAGTATTTAAACCGATAGTAATATGATTTCATAGTTTATCTAGAATTCTAATAGTTAAGTGAGTAAATAATAATGAAACACAAACTAGATTGAAAGTTAAGTAATAAATAATCGCCTGTCGAGTTAGCGTGCTATACGCTACACACCCCCTTCCGGCTACCACAGAAACTTGTTGAGGAATTTTATAATTTAATAAATCACGACTATAGGTAAGCTCTGAGTTTTTAAGTGTTGTAATAATCGTGATAATGTTTTGTGATGTTTTGTAAGCTTTTGGTGATTGTGAAATTATGTGTTAACTTGTAATGTAAATATATTTAGTGTTTATCTACTAATTCAATTTATTTGAAACAGAGATCATATCTCTTCAATGAAGCAATCTGGTAACATAATAATAACAGGAATTTATAATAACAAATTAGGTGAATATATCGATAAAATTTTCGCGAGTCAATTAGTGTAAACTTGTTTCGATATACAGATTCAATACAAATGCTGAAATGGCCACTATACATGTCTGAATGTCAATATAAACAAGAAAGAGGCAGATTGAAGAGATTCTTGGAGGGCCATAGAGCTCGGCCGTGATTATAACGGCAACAATAATGTTGATAATTCATCGCAGTGCTCCGCAACCAGTCTGCCTCGGATCACCGGTGCGCCGAGAGACGATAATAGGTGTCAAAAAGGAGAAAAAAATGAGTAGTTAAACTTAGAAACATTTGGTTGCTAAGATCCCTTCTTATGTTATGCTCGTTGACAGAAATATTTTTTTTTTACATAGTTCAATTAGTTTGAGTCCACTCGTGTGCTCGAATACTTGAAGATGCCGAAAGGCGAAACCCGGTTCGTTAGTGACAAAATACGTGAAAATGTACAAAATCTCCATAATTCAAATTTGATATTGAAATTCCATTAAGCACTCTCAGTCGGTTTCATAAATTATAAAATAATTAATTGTATTACTGATTGTACGGATGGTGCAACGGCGTCGATGGAGAATAAAATGAGATTTGTCTCGTGCATAAAACAAAAAAATCCTGCCGTATATATTACAAATTGCTGTCTACATTGGAAAGCCTTGATGGTTACAAACTTGCTAGAGGAATTATTACAAAAAATGCTCGAACGCTTAAAATACCACATCAAATTAAGAGCGTTAAATTCGAAAATGTTCGGATCAACGAGACTTTTATTGAAAACTGACTTATTATTGATTATTTCGATTTAGATAAATAACGCAGCAATCTTACAAAAAAATTGGACAATATTTTGTTGCTTTTATACACTCGACTTACAAATTTACAAAATTTTGCTTGCGGTGTGCCGTGAAATTCTAATGGGTGCTTAGATGTGCCGTGGATGATAAAAGGTTGCGGAGGACTGATCTATCGGAATGAAACCTTTAATATTAGGTTCGCCAACTGACTTCAGATATATTCGTCAGGTGATTTATGTGGTTTGAACACGTCTTCGGAGTGTCACCTGAATGATACACTGATAAACAATGTGCGTGAACCGAGAGAATTCTTTATCTCAACCCACAGTTTGAATAATATAATACATTTGTGAATACCCGGCATCCGTTGCAATGCCACTCAAAGAAAGAAAGGGTTTGCGTTTTAATTCTTTTCATTGAAATGCTTTTGGATTAGAGGTCTGCACGGGCTGAGATTTCATAAAATTACCAGGTCCTAACCCTTCATTTTCAGGCCTGGCCCAGCCCGAACCTAAATCTCAATATCACATATGTTACCCGAACCCGATCCGAAGCACAGATTTATTTTTCTCATCCCGAAAAAAGCCCGATTTTTTTAAAATATAGTAATTCATTTATACTTTTCAAACAATATATGTTATGGTTTCCATATTTCCAACGATATTCATAGCACATATGAAATAAAAGTTTTGAAGCCTTATAGCTGACTCATGACCCGAACATATTAATTATATACCCGAATAAATCAGAAGGTTTTTCCAAAATGTCACTAGTTGTACGTATTCGTTACATTTTTTTAGATTTCAGATTTAAACCTTCACGGATGTGTGCACAACAACTCACCAAATTTTCATCGAAATCGGATGAATGGTAAAGGAACCCATAAAGGACAAGCAAACAAATATACATTCACTTATATATATATATATAGATAGACTAGTGAGAACGTCCGTCACAGATGATGGTATTGAAAGTGAAATACTGAATGCCTGAAGTAGCTGTTCTTTAGTTTCCATACTTACCGACTGATTGTTGTTTGTTTGCCTCTAAAATACGACTCTGTTCTCAAAAAATAGCTTTGTTTAAGTTCTCATCCATTCTGCATCAAAAGTTACATACAAAATCGGCAGAGTATTAGATTATAGATCCTATCAATGAATACTACATCGGCTCTCCATTCATTTTTTTCATAAAGTAAGTTTTACGATATAATGTGAGGTATAGCTTCCCTTTTGAAAAGCAATTTTGCTTTGTTACACCCGTTGGGTTTAAGATGCATTGATTTAGGTACTTTACATCATGAATCATGATTTTCAAGTCATAAATAATCTTCGATGGCAAATTTTAGTTTTAAATATTGTTTTAATTTATTTTTTAATACAATATAATACTTTCTATGTATTATAATGAAACGTGTAAATTGAAAAATCTTTCTCATTAAAAGAAACAAATACTGATTTCAAACCAAAATTATGAATATACTATTATTTATTACACAGCTTCGCCTGATATAGAGGTCGCACAAGTGTATACGTTGGCGTTGTTTTGGTGAAAGCTAATGTTTGAAAGTTGAATAGATCACCGTGTACCATACCTCATGCAACACAAATTATTTTTTGTTATCTGTATTTACTGTATAAATGCATGACGCATTGGCATTCGCTGTAATGCCATGTATTATAATTTTCATTTACAAATAAAAAAAACAAATATTAATGTTAATGATATTTATGTTAGGAAACGTATCTTTAAATTACATTATTTTTATGAGTACAATAGATACAGCGTTAAAATCATGAATTTATTATTTCCAAACACTATTGATTTGAATTGAATATAAATCGTTCAACCTTTGTATTTATTGTAATTAATAAGCTTTGTATTGTTGAGCAATAATTATGGAAGACAACATTTTTATTTCATTTAATTGGATCAGAGTCATAAATAAAAGAATCTGATTTATAGTTCTGCGATCACAGACTGGTTCATTTACAATGCGTAAATGCTCATGCAGCCAACATCAAAATAAAGTGGCCGAAATATTTTCTTGTAATCATAAATACCTCTCGATGGCGAGAGACAAGAAATAATTACTATTACAAAAACTTGTATTATTCACCTGTCTTGTGAATTTAGCGCAAACTGGTTTAGATTCTTTATCGAAAATCCGACACGCAAATGAATCCATATTGAATTACGGATTCGAATCTCTTCGGTTGAATGCGCTGACAAAATGCGTTGAGTTGTAATCTCTACCTGTCGACTGACTGATGCAACACTCTCAACGACTCAATCAAGCACCGACATATCAGTTTAAATATTACATGTACATAGAGCATAAATGATGTGCTAAGAGATTTGAGAAAAATCGTATTAACATTTTTACTGAAAGAACTGGAATATTAGGGTTTATTTTTGGAGGTAGAAACGTGTTGCATCCATGCATGCAGGTTGTGCTTTTCTACAGGTAAACTTCAGCACGGTGACCATTCATAGGCTTACGAAAGAAACTATAAAAACACATTTTATAAATTATCAAATGATTGCATTTCCAATTAAGAAAAGAATGCTTATTTGAACCAACCAGTCAATCACTTATTGTAATCATTTTTTAAAACCATGCCCGCTCCCAATGTGGAGAATATGGCGTCCTAATGGAGGTATCTCAACAAAAGTTTTTCTACGAGAACTGATTCTTACTCAATTGCTAAAATTCTCTTTTTGGAGAGAGTAGAGACAGAAGAATAGAGCTAAACCAGGGTTAGTGGTAAGCTAATCGCTCTCCTTACACCCCGTTTTAAAACAGGATTTACTGGATAGAAATTTGGACAACAGAAAAATCAATCGAAAAATTAATTAATGCAAACTGTCCGCAATGGGATTCGAGCCCGTGATATCCGTAACCGAAGCCAGCAACATTGACCGCTTTCCACTGACCATTTTTTATATAAAAGAAAAAAATCAGTCCAGTTTAAATGGAAAATTAGATTAGTTAAAAAAACTTTCAGTGCATTCTTTAAAGTTTGGTCTACCGACACACCTCGCGAAGTGTATGCAGGTGTTCGACGAAATACTAACTCTGTAAGAGGCTTACATATTTTACACGCATTATATGTATTAGTGCATGCACACCACGATAAGACTACGATGGTGGAGAAGAACCAAGCATGGCCTTGAAAACAACTTACCCTGAACTTCATTGAGGGCGGGATTTTCTGATTGAACAGTTGCGGGGAGTTCGGGTTCAGTTTATTTATTTTAAGGACTGATAAAATTTTCACTCTGTTTAATTCTTAAGAAAGTTATCTGCTTTAGCATTTTTTTCATGGGATTTTTGAGTTACCTTAGTACTAGATCAGATAGAGCGCAACATTTTATATATAACTGCATATTTAATTCAAATTTAATTGTTCGTTTGGCGTTAATTAATTAATGAACTGAACGATTGATGAAACGTAAATAATGTAGAAATAAATTATTACGTATTTAAATTTTTATTAAAAATATATATTTACATAAGTCTAATCGAGCTATGGAGATATTTTCTATATGCCGAGTTCAATTACCTACCTATTTTTTATTACGGCATTAACAGATTGGCTATTTCTTATTTACGATGAATAATAGAGTTCAGATGTTTTTTTTCTAAGAAACCATTTGAGCATTAAAAATTGTTGTAAAATAAAAAAAAAACCAAAAGCGGGTTACGTCACTAATCTTATCATAATCCTCGATCATTTTTGTTAAATTATGTGTAGTGAGTCGTTTTTAACAAAAAAAATACAAAGGATGTTGTAATAATTTAATACGATCTTATGTAAATTTACGATTGCAGTTTTAAAGGTATAAAAAAGGCAAAAGAGTAAAGTGACCCCTATTGGCCAGGTAGTAAATTTTCCATCTTCATTTTTTGAAAGTTATGGAAAAATATAAAGAATTATCAATCAATATTCACTATACGTTTTTAACAGCAAAAAATGTTTGTACAGTCTAATTTTTTCGTTGACTTGCAATATTAACTGAATAAATTTGATGATGTAACTTATATTGTACATTTATTTTGTATAATTTAAGACATCGTCCGAGGGCGCTTGATGGAATTTCATTATCAAATTTGAATTATGGAGATTTTGTACATTTCCATATATTTTGTCACTAACGACCCGGGTTTCGCCTTTCGGCATCTTCACGAACTGAAAGTCGAGTTCAGTCAAGTTCATTCGTGTGCTCGAATGCCCGATGATGCCGAAGAGGTCTTGAGTGACAAGATACATGGAAATGTACAAAATGTCAACAATTCAAATTTCATTTATTTTATATTAAATGAGTAGTGATTTCTTTGTGTCATATCAAAAAATTGACACAAAACTACACATCGTATTTTCAACATAATATTTTTCGTACCTAAACCCATGATAAAAATCATTATGAATATACATAAATAGCTAAAATTACGACCATTCACCCTATTTTTTGTACACTGTTTCAGAAAGTGATCGGTTATATGTTATTAAACGTCCTTCTTTATCGATATACGATTCATATAAATATTAAAATAAGGGTATCAGATAAAATGGCAATTCTTTTATATCTTAATTATCTCATTTAAGATAATAATGAAATAACAATTTAATCTATTCGACCATCCAAGTATTCCTATAATGAGCCAACTTTCATTTATGTTGATGAATTTTCAAAATTTTATCTTTGGTTAGACTGGACCGGACAAATAAAGTTTTTTTATCTGGCAATCTACTTCTATTTGGGTGGCAATTTTCGACCGATTCAAATAAAACATTTGGCTCGTTTTAATGACTTGATTTCATTTCTGTGAATAAACTATTTCAACTATTGTTAATATATACCAAAACGGCATGTTTGGGATATCTAAACTAAATCTTTTTAATAGGTAATACTTATTTTTATAAATTCAAGCTTCGAAAGTTTCATTCAATATTAGAAGTAAATAACTTTAAGATACACATCAAAGTAGTTCTTATTTTTTATTAACATAGGACAATTAATATTATATTACAATAAACGATTTTATATCCAAGAAAATTAAATTATTTTTTTTACCACGTCCACTTCAAATGTGGAGCGTATGGACTCCTAATAGAGTTTATCTGAACAGAAGTTTTACTACATAAACTGTTTGTTACTCAGTTCCTTAACAACTATTATTTTAAGAAGATACATAGACTGTCGTGCCCTCGTACAGAGATCCATTAATATATTTATGAAACTGTCGAGTACTGAGATCTAAGCCCGTGAGCACCACAACACGGACCCGGCAAACATTTCCTCGTAGTGTAACTTTATCAAATCAAAAACATTTAAATTATGTATTGATTTCATCACAGAAGATCTGTAAAATTATCTTCATAAATATATTGTCCGTTATCTTTTTTCTACTTCCCTGATTTTAAAATCATTTATTCGAAAAAAAAATAAAGAAGAAGCTTAAGAGGGCTCCAGACAATAATAGTAGGCAACGCCCCTTTGTGATTAAGTCCAAAGCTTCGAGGATACCGGTAGAAAGTGCTTTCTACAGCTTTAGATTTATGTCAGTGGTATTATTATTACACAGCCTTAGATAATAGGTTATTACACAGGGCCTTGAACCCCATTATAATAGTTGATAAAAGCCGTATCATAGAAGTTGATATTTAATATCAAATTTATAACATTAAAAAAAATTAACAGCCGCTTACCGAAACTTTTCAATGGTTCAATAATGAATGATCGGGTAAAAAAATACATGTCATATTTTATTAACCATGTCCAGTCCCAATGTGGAGCATACGGCTTCTTAATGGAGGTATTTCTACAGAAGTTTTTATATGAGAACTGCTAATAATTCAGTTGTTCAACGTCTCTTTTATTTCGAATGGAATATTTATAGAAGATAGAAGGATAGAGATAGAAAAGCACGGTTGGGATCGCTCTCGTTACTCCCCGTTTTTAGGATTTTATATCAGTGGGTGGGAATTAACATCACAAACAGCCATGCCTTTGAATAGAAGTCCATAAATCAATTGTGAAAACAATTTATGAAACTGTCCGTACTGGGATTTGAACCCGTGAGATCCGTAATCGAAGCCAACGACGGTGACCACTGCACCACGGATCCAACATGTTACTTCCCTGAATAATTTTCTTAAATAAAGAATTTTTTTTACAAATAAGAAATAAGTCAAAGTTTTTAATTAATTGAGAAGTTATTCACTTTATAGACGTACATAATGTCTAAAATGAATAATTGATTCATAGATGGATAACATTCAAAAATCTATTTTGATTAATTAAAAATGGCCATTTATGTGCTATTTTTTAACAAAAAGAATTTTCGTACACAATACTAAATATGTACATATATTTTGATATTGTCAAATTCTATGTCACTGAAATAAATCATGAATTATTAATTGACGAGTTTTCAGTAAATCAACGAAGATTTAGTATTAAATAAATTATTTTACACTGACATCTTTTCGGGAATCATTGAATTAATTGTAATTGTTAAATAACCTCCATTTTAAGATCAATTCGATCATAAGTTAAAAACTTTTAAAGATAAATTCATTTACCCTGAGATGTTTTAAGCGATATACCGTCTCTGCTTTGAACAAAATAACATCTCAAACACGTAGATAAGATAAAATCGTTTAAGTTATAGAAGAAAAGATTAGATGATTTGACTTGATCTCTTCTGAGAATCAAGGCGTAAGGAACGCGCATCTTCCTTATCCATCAAAAAAACGGTAGAGAAAAACGTAAAAACAATGATGCGTGTATTAAAACTAAATGCCTATTATCAAAACAAAGCTAATCAAGTTGTTTCAAAGGGTATTATACATTCTTTATAAAGAATCAACTATATATTGTCACAACCAAAACTGCTAAGATGGTGGTTTGATGAATTACAAACGTGTTTTGATCGCTCCAATTTTTTAACGGAGTCACAAATAATAAATCGTCTTTGCTCTGACAAATATCCATATCTTATATATATAAAAAGAGCAGAGAATTCTGTAGACGCTTTAGTGCTCGGCCGCCAGAGTCAACGAGCGACGGTGGGACGGGAGCGACGATTGAAACTGAAATGCAAAAACGACAAAAAGATAAGACGGACGAGCTTCCAGTACCTGCGCATTTACTACAGACATTGCAAAAGCATGCTATGCATTTCAGTTTTCACAGCCGCGCCCGCCCCGACGTCGCACGTTGACTCTGGCAGAACACTTATTATTAATATCACATCCATTTAAAATATATTCGGTTTCGTTTTTGAAATCACCGATTTAAGAACTTGAATGTTCTTACGGTAATGATTATGTAACCCAGTTAAGTAAACTTCGTCTTGTAGTGATATTCCAAAGCGTTAATGTTCCAATTGCCAATTCGAATACGTAGGTCAAATGTTCATTTTTAATATACCATTATTGAATATTATATATTACGTGAATATGTACTAGACACTATAATCTATTCACAGAAATGCAATAAATACAATATACTAAACGAATAGTGTTTGACTATATAAAAAAAACTTGGATACAAAAAATACCAAGGACAACAAAATTAATATTCGGCTTTTTTTCAATACGCTTTTATGTATATCTATTTACGTACAATAGAATTATTAAAATAAAAGGTGTGTATAAATTTGACGGCGTTGCAATAAAAAATATAATTTAAAACTTTGCGGTGAAAATGATTTATACTCAGCTAACTTAACCAAAAGTACGAGCTAAAAACATCTTATGTTTTACATGGCAGTCATCTGATTAGAGGTTAGTTTTTGAAACCCCATCATCGTTATATTGCTTGAAACCATATAATTCTGAGAACTGCCAAAATTGGCGAGGTTTTGCACCTGGCTGAACATCGCACGAGACAACAAGGATATTGTCTGCACCTTGCAACTAGCGGCAGGTGATATACATTTAGATTTTTTATACTATGCCGAATTTTGAAAAAACACGCCTGACTGCAGCTAGTAATATATTTGATCTCACCAAGGACAAACGCATTGATTATTTTAATATGGTTTCTTCAAAAAAGTGTTTTCGATGGATTCGACGATAACTTTGAGAAAATTCATTTCTAATATAAAATTAAAATTGATAACTTTGTTACTAGATTGGCTGTGTTCAATTTTCCCTCTAAGACGAGTGGGCGAAGCCAAGAAATACTAAAGATAATTTTAACCTTTTTGCAAACAAGGATATAAATATTATTTTTTTATAGTGTGTTATGATAATAAAAAATCGTGGTATAGCGAGAGCGATTAGCTAAACACTCGTCTTGTTCTAACACTATCCTTGTACCCCAACTGTCTTCGAAAAAGAGAGATTGAGCAAGCAGTTCTCGTAGAAAAACTTCTGTTGAGATAGCTCTATTAGGAGTCCATATGCTCCATATTAGGAGCGAATAAGGCAAAAAAAAAATATATATGTACATATACATATATATATATTTCTTCAACGCACACGCGCAGCTTCGACGGAACACCGGTTGTGTTACTAAATGTGATAAGTGTTATGAATATTATTGTTTGTTTCTAACGTCCTCCCCTCATCCAGTAGAAGGAAATAATCCCACCCCACCCTTAATTTTTAAATTGAGAATTAGAATCATTGTGTACCTTAAAAATAAATAACCTTGCGATATAGTTGGTCTGAAGACGCTTCTTAGTGAAGCAAAGCACGTTTCATATTTACTAACACAACCATTGCAATAACAAAGTTATCAATCAATAAAGCTTTGTTAGCATCACGTAAAAATTCTTGTAGAACTAAACACTTCGCTAAGTTTCATTTTATTATAATGCAGTTTAACCAAGTAAATGCCAAACAAATTACCTAAGAATACTTGTTCCAGTTTCGTTTAATGTTTCAACTTCCAATGAAAATTATATATATATAAGAGAAACCGTTCGACTTAACACAAATACAACAGGAAAAACGTTTTAAAACGATGAGATGCGAAACCGAATCGTAAATGATAATGTATAAAAATTGATGAAAGTCTTTGCTAGTGTGTAATTAATTAGTTTAAATTATATATATCAAATTAAAAGACACATATCTATTTATTAATAGTGGGCTGGACACATCGCTTAAAGAGATCATCGGTTGACAAAAAATCTGATTGAAGAGGCCTCCAATCTATTGCAGTGGGCAATATTATCATTTTTATTTAAATAATTCATATAGCGTGCATAATTTTCAGATCGAATTTGTTGCTCAAAATAATTGAGTTGTTTTTGTCTTATCCGTATTTAAATGAGCAGTTTTACAATAATTTAACAAAAAAAAAGTTAAATCACCATAAAACTTTACGACCGTTACACGACTCACGATTTAAGTTGCTCTAATTGATTTGGCAAGGCTCGATGGTGCGATTGCATTTGCCACTTTTTCGATCGAGGAATTTAAATGGGCATAAATTTTCACTTTCTGTAGGAATTGTTAGATAATAATGAAAATTACATTGCGATTATCTGTGTAACGTAATAATTTTTTTGTGCGGTGTTCTACTATCGATCAGATACTTTGATTTCATAAACATAATCCGTGTAAATAATAATTGAAACGTGCATACCGTCCCCGTTTTGTTAAGTTATTTTTAAATAAATACCCTCTTTCAGAATCAGGAAAATATTCGAATTAATTATATTTTTACTCTTTTGTACGTCATGCAAACAGTTTCAGATATATTTCTGTTATATCATATTTTAATTACGAACTTTACCTAACATCGCAAAGACTGGATACCTATTATAGACTATAGACGTAGGGATTGCAACACGAAACCGGGATCCCGCTATTTTGTAAAAATTCTTTCAATACAAAAATAACTGGCTTGAAAATGTTAAATACAGGGAAAGCAAAATTGAAATATGAACCACCAGTTATCACTTCCGTACCTCGGCGTCATTGCCATCACAGATCGATAATTTGTTTGAAGGCAAGTAGATCGACAAATGAATAATTTATTACACATAGGCATGACTTTGTTGTACGTTGCAACTTGCAACCCTTGCGTTGAGTCAAGCGTTGGTCTTAGCAAAAGTGATGCCGATTATCTAATTCGCGATAATTGCGATCGCAATTAGCCATATTTTTTATCGTTTCCATCTTTTTTTGAAATACTGGTATTTAATATGAAGCCTTGGTATTAATATATCGATCCTCCAGTTCATTACTCAGACATCTCCAAATAACCCATATTGGGATAATGTATAAAGCAATAATTTAAGTTTTTTACAAATTTAAATACATGGAAGTGTACAAAATCTCAATAATCCAAATTTGTATAAAGCAATATTCAAATGGTTACCATAAATCAAACATTGATTTGTACCTGAGTTTTATATATTTTTCAAAAAGGTGTTTAACAGTTATAGTCAGTAGAAGAAAATGTAGAAATTTTCTTTCACTGACCCAGAAATATCAACACTTTGTTTAATTAAATATGTTGAAATTATTTAAGATATCGACTGACGGTGCTTGGTGGAATTTCAATATCAAATACTTTGTTGAAAATCGATATCTTTGTTTAATTCTTTAGAAAGTCTGCCTTGGCATTTTTGGTGTCATTCTTGTGTTACCTGAGTGCTGAATCAGATATAACGCAACATTTTAAATATAACTTCATATTTAACACAATTTTTTTTTTGTAGTTCTTTGATTATTTATCAATCACTTTTAGGGGGTTAACTGTCAATTCTTTGTGGAAATTCATTATATTTTAAAAAATAAAACACATTTTTTTTGTACTACTTCCACATGTTTGTAACGATCAGATGTTTATAGTGATTATTTAGTAATCGTTAGATTTTGCTGCTTAAATTGTCCACAGTCAATAATTGGTCACAACTCTTATCAACTTTTATCTGGACAACTAAAAGTATAATATGTATTAAACGAACAAAATATTACAATTTTACTACTGTGACCTGTTTCTATTCTATAATTTTAACTTTTGACTTACTCACGGATAAAAAAATTAATATGTTGAGCTGTTAATTCGCCACCGGCCATTATCGAGAAGTCTTTTGGTATCTATAATATTAAGCAGCGTTTGAAATTCGGATCGTGAAACGTACGTGATCTAAATTAAATTCCTTATTTATTAATTGATGCCAGGTGGCCTCCATTTTGTTTTGCAAACGATAACTCGCTGACAGTACGCAATAAACGATAGTTTTTAATGATGTATTGTGTAACGTATAATTATTGTCGATTTGATTGATATACAATTAAAATTGATAACATTGTTACTCCATTTGTTGTGTTACTAGCTGTGACACGTGTTTCGCGTCTTTGAGAAGATCTTCCGTATTTATATTGAAAGTTGATAACATTGTCCACAATAAAGTAGAGTACACGCCGTATAACTTTGCACTCCGGTTCTAAGATCCGGTTCTAGGATTTAGAATCACGTGATCCATACACGGCTCCAGAATCCACACAATTTTGCATTCGAATCATTCTATCAATGTTTGTCTTTAATCCGTCACTTTAATAAATTATTAAAGAAAAATATTTTATTTTCTTGTATTTGAGGGCAGTTATGGTGCATGGCTTAGAGATCAGTCCCTTGCAGCTTGCAGTTCTGCATAGTGTCAGTTTAAAGTACGAAACTAAAGGTCAATTTTTTAGGTTGTTATCATTGAATGTGAAGTGGCAACACTCCCGCTCTGACATTTGTTTTATCAGCATTTAGTTCAAAATATTCTTATGAGCAAACATTTTCTTAAATGAAATGTGTCCAGAACACTTTGCGAAATAAGCTAACTAACACCAGAAAATCTTGAATATGTGTTCGACTTAAGTCAATAACATATTTGCCAAATAATAAAAACTTTCAAAAAAAAATTCAAAACAAGTATATAAATTAATATATGTTTTTAAAAAATAAATTTGTATTTGCACATGCATATGCATACGCATATGCAAATATACGTATTTTATATACACACATATTCTATTTGAAAAAAAAATCTTTTTAAATATTAAAAATTTCGTTCAAACTTTTACCCACTAACTAAATAAATTTTTCAAAATTAAAATTTTTTACCCAGCTTTTTTCTCAAAAAGGTAGCCGAATACTGGTCTAGATGGTAGTGGTGCTATTTACAAATAACAATTTTCTGCGAACCTACTGTAATGCTGCATTTAATTATGTAATAACAATTACTACAAAGCAAAAACCAAGTGTAATACACCACTTTACCAGCCTGAAGACGCTTCTGAAAGAGGTGAAACGCGTCACGTTAGTGATAAACCAAGTAGAATAAGTAAGTCATCAATTTTAATTTTATATTAAGATAATTCTTAGTTGTATTCAATCAAACTTGTGGAAAAAGTATGACAAATAAACTTACAATTGAATGGCAGAATCTGTCCCGGAAATTGAGGTTTTTTTAGATCCAGAAACCTATAACAAAAAAAACAACATTTATTATTATATTCAAAATTCCTTATACAAAATAATAAGTGGATACTAAAAATACTAAATTTGAAAAATGATTTATTCAAATGAAATTTTAAATCACTTAGGAAATAAATACTTGTGAAAAAGCAATTATTTGATGCTATGGTTATCTACTTAAAAAAACCTCTTGAAATACCCATGATGATGCATAAGGAAAGTTCTGTTCGGGTTTAAGCCGAAAGCTAAATTAACTTAATAAATCGTTTTCAAGTTCCACTTACGCTCGTCTAAATTAAAACATTGAAAATTTTTCCGTCAAAGTCAAGTGGTAGATTAACGAAATATCTAAAACGTCACAGAGTCGTATTAAAGAAATTTTACGCCCCAATTATAAATGTATTTGATTTTTTAAAAAATAAAACATAATTCATTTGTAACACTTCCACATGTTTAATGAATGTAATAAAAAAAATATATTTAATGTAATTCAAAGAAATTGTTTGAATATGAATCCGGAATAATATGTTTTTCTGTGTTGTATTCAAAGTCTCCATCGCAAACCAACTATTGAGTTTAATAAATCTAATGTGATGCAAATTGATTGGCTTAGGAAGAACCAAACCGTTACTAAAGTGACCTTCGCCATTCCCTATCCTGAGTGGTTGCTATCCAAAATATCACAGGCACGCAGGGGTTCCCAACCTTTTTTGCTCCATTACCTCTACCACCAATGTTGAGCATAAAATTCTCTCCTTCCCAAGATAATGCCACTCGAACTCAAAAGGCCCTTTTCCAAATATGTATATAGTTTCGTAATATTGCAAATCTTTAATGAAACTGAATGATATGGAGAAATGGTCAAAGGCAAATATAAAGGTTTTTAATAAAACACATCTTACAAGGCATTGTTTCAACCTATCACCGAATGTCTTTTTGAAGAATAAATTGTGGGGAGAAGGACTGATTAGAGGTTATAGGATTGGGTTTTAGATTTATGCTCACCATTAAATAAATGCTCATCAAATGAAAAAATATTTGAAAAAAAAACAGATGAAAAGAACAGTGAATAAATCGAAGAAATAAAATGCATACGTATAATTTTACATAAATTTTATGATTAGGATGTAACCGATTTGGATATAAATGTAATAAATTAAGATTTCAGAGCTGAAATAGATTAAGATTTTTACACCTTCTAGATTTGACTCTGATCTTTACCGTCCGTGAAATACCAGCCAACCATCGGATGCACTTGAAATTGGAAATAATCGAGAGAGAGAAGACCAAGGACGGAGTCTGTGGGCATCAGACCTGAACAAACAGGCCTACAGCAACAAATTCCATCGTGCGTGTCAGGCGATTTTACCAAACCAACGGAGTAAAACGGCAAATTAATTACTGCAATAAATTCCGCGTAATTATTGTCTTTAAAACGCTCTAACAAACTGGCCAATCTGCCCACACTTCTATTCAGTATCATATTGTGAATACGGCATCCAATCCCGAACCCTTTTCACGATCCCGGGATTTCAGGATTCTCAATTTCTCAATCCCGGGATCCCGGGATTGGTCATTAAGTGTGATTTCATATGTTAAATTGTAAATTTAAATGTTAATTTGTGTCTATTATTGCTTCAATTGGAATGTATATATGATTAAATATTTTTTTTTTGTATTGGAATGGTCTTTTTTGTTGATTTAAAATCAGACAAAAAAATCAATAATTTACAAACAAAGAGAAAAATATTTAAAAAAAATATATTGATCAAAGTACTTTAATGTTTTATTTGATTTGTTGCATTATTACAGTAGGTTTTCACTATTCAAAAAGATGACATCTCTTTCAATTTGACTTTAAAATATTATCCTCCATTCATTTAAGAAGCGGTCCTAATTTGTCCTCCATTTCAAATTGGTTTGGAACGGTAGTTACGAAATATGAGAAGGAGGGAGACTACAATAAATTTATAATGATTTTATGGGTATTTAAAAAAAACGATAAACATGAAAAAACCGAGGTACACGATGTAGTTAATCAGAAAGTTTTGATTTGATATAAGAATTATTTTTTAGCATTTACAGTGAATCCCGAAATCTCGGGATTCTCTGAATACCAATCCCGGGATTACAGATTGAATAATTCTCCGGGATCCCGGGATATCGGGATTGGAAGCCCTAATTGTAACTGATCATTTCCGATTGCAATTTAAAATGAAGAGATACATTCTCCTTAGTTATATCGAAACATGATAATGTAAAACGATAAACGATATAAATATATACCTCGAATGTCAAAACTTATTACTGAAAATGTATGTTTTGAATAGAACAAAATGAAAAAATCATCAAAGAATTGATTATTTATATATCTCAATATGACATAATTTGCAAAACTTTTTATTTTTAAAACCAGGACCGGTACCGCAAAGCGAGGGAGACATCTGTCTATAATATAATGAAGTTTTATGATTAATGAAAATAACATATAATATTATCTACCGAAAATTATTACGTTCTTACTGTTTTATGTACATAATGTTGCATATGGCAGATTTAGAACCGCTTCAATCAAGGCTTACTACATGATTTAGTTGTCAATCCATAGTCTACATGAGTTGCTGAGATTTGAGTACATCAGGAAAAACTGTTATGGGAAGTATGATAGTTTTAAGTATAATTTAAGTTATTTTGTGTCTTCCGGTGTAAAAGCAGAAGTAAAATAATATTGTATCTTGTCTATTGTTTTTTTCGGACCACGCCAACCGTGTAAAACGAGAATGGAGATCGTGTAAAAAAACAACATTTTTAAGTTAGGAAAATTTTTAAATTTCAAACAGGGGACGTAATAGGAAAAATTGATAAATCTTGAATACATTAAAAATTTAATTTGTGAAAAATCACCAGGAGCGTGTTTAGCGACTCATATCAGAGTTTGTAACGAGGGCGCTGACGCTACCTTGTTTTTTAATATTTTGAACAATTGGGGGTGCTGCTCAAATCTGTGTGGACGATTGCATTATTGTATACTGGGATGATGCAATCAGTCATATCAGTATTTTTTTAGATCCGTGCGTTCATTTTTTTGCATTTGTGTGTCCGAATTCCTCTGATTTACAATCAGTTAATTATATAATTGACACTTATTTAAAGAAATTCATGGCGTGAAATATAATACATATAAATAAACAACAGCATAATTTTCAAATCTTGTTTTAGTTTGGAGAGAGAGGAAGTTAAATATTTTTATCGTGATAAAGGGGGTCGTGGCATCAATAAAGTTAAGAAACACTGTTCTACAGTATTCATCAACTGAATTTACTTATTTTCACCGCGTTGAACAGAAAAAATACGTAAGAGAGAATACCACAATTTAAGCTGTTCCAAATACAAGCTAATAAAGAAGTTTAAAAAATCCTAAATTATCAGTTGTGAAGACCTATTTATTAAAAGACCCAACCCTGGTGAAATTTAGCATTTGGATTTTTTTGAGCAATCACTTGAGACTCCAAATTAAAAAAAAGTACTTAGCGATGAGGCATTTGGCCCTTATTTTTGACTCTGAATTTATCCCGAATATTATTTTTTCGTCTGAACTTTTAAGTGGATGGGTCCTTACATTATAATAACCACGCTGTGGTCAATCATTTCTGAAAAGCAATAATGGATAAACAATGTGACTGTTTAAATATACGAAAAAAATATTACTATATATGCCCGCTCCCAACGTGGAGCATATGGTCTCCTAATGGAGGTATTTTAAGACAATTTTTCGATGAGAACTGCTTGTTACTCAGTTGCTCAACCTGTCTTTTTTTCGAAGAGAGTAGGGATATAAGGATAGGGCTAGGACAGGACTAGTGGTTAGCTAATCGCTCTCGGTACGCTCCTTGAGAATCGGATGGGTGGGAGGGAGTTTTTGGACATCACAAATATTTAGACTACGAACAGAAGTTCATCAATCGATTGAAAGATCAATTTATGAAAACCGTGCGCACCGGGAATTGAATCCGAGACATCCGTAAACGTAACCAACGACTAAGTTTGTACAGCTAAGTAGTAGTAGACTCCCCAATGACACGGTAGATAGGGGGGGGCAGTTATCTGTAAGCTATCGGAGATATCATACTCATACAAAATCAGAGTATTTTAACGTGTTATCAAGGAGCAGTCGTAAATTTTAATGAAATACAAATTGAAGGCATTCGTAATAGTGGACTACTGTATTCATAAAATATTTCTTCTTTGTATCGTACATAATGTTAAATTAACTTTTTAGCTTCTGTAATGGGCCACATGTTCCGGAATATCTCAAACATAGTTGGGAGCACAAATAGCACACTCGTAAAGATAGATAGCATTGACAAGTTCAATCATAATTAAAAGATTTTTTAATTGTGGCATGATAATTGATAGAAACCAGTTAAATTTAACACCACATCAATTAATGTATTTATACTATCATGCTAATTGAATAAACAATTAAATAATATCTAATGAGAATGCTATTCAAACTGTTGAATTAAATGAAAAATGAAAAAGGCATTATTTATTATATGGCTAAGACAATTAATTTGGTGATTAGAGATCCCAAATACTCGAATATATTGTAATAATATAATGTATGAACTTCATTATGAATGCTTATTTTTTCGTATTTCTGGCGAGACGTAATATTTATTAACAGATACACAAGAAACAAAATAGGTTGTATCAAGATATAGTGCAACTCTGAATGATATTTTTTGTAAACCCAGTGGTTAAATGTATCGAATTGAATTCAATAAATAATGTCGGGTCCGTGGTGCAGTGGCTAACGTCGTTGGGTTGGTTACAGATGTCTCCTGTTTAAAATCTCGATACGGACAGTTTCATAAATTGATCTATATATTTTTAATAGTATTAATAATTTTAAAGAAATATGTTCGGCATTACAGTTGAGAGTCAATGCGCCAAATATTTTAAAAATTAGAAAATCATACAGATAAAACTCTTTGACAATTTTTATAAGTAACTTATGTCCAAAATCACCCAAGATCACAAAATTAAATTGAAAACTCTAAATTTTATATTGACCTTGCTTGAATTTGAACCAGGTCCCACTTGATCGCTGGGGTAAAGCTCTTACCACTAGACCACAGAGGCCGACACAACTGACCGACACGATTGATGGATTTCTGTTCGTAGGCATGGATGTTTGTGATGTCTAAAATTCCCTCTCAACCATCCGATCTAAAAAAAACGGAGCTTGGCGATAGCGATTAGCTAGAAAAAGAGAGGATGAGTAACAAACAGTTCTCATACAAAAACATCTCTCGAGATACCTCCATTAGGATTCCATACGCTCCACATTGGGAGCGGACATACCTAGTAAATAGAATTGAATGAATAATATTCGAATATCCAAATACCTATCTAACGATAGCTATATATAGCGATATATTTGAATATTTGATTGGAATTCTTACTGGTGATGTATTATTGAGAAATTTGTCAATTTAGAAATGATCTCTTCTCTCTATTAGTAAAATTATGTTCCGTGAAATAGATTCCTGGAATTCATTTCTAATTAGTATCTTTTAGATGTTGCAAGTCATTTGTTCTAGTAGCTTTGAATGCGGACGAAAAAGTTTTTTCATAATATGAGTTGCTATGCTGGTCGGACTGGGAATGGTCAAAGCATCAATTTGTTAGTCGAGATTCAGAAAAATATTCTAATTTGGTTTTAAACGTTCATACGACGTGTATCATTGCAAATATTACTAGTTACGATTGATCCTGTATGCATTATATAATTATATTCGAAGCATAATATTGTGTATCAATATTGAGATATTGGAAATATACACTAAAACAATATCACGTATTTACAAATAGTTCGGGAAATTGTTCATATGGGAAGGCCATTCGTTTATCTGTAATCAAACAAGTTCGCATTCAACAAATTTCAATGAGATATAACTTAATAAAAAATTAAAATTGATAACTTTGTCATTCCACTGACTGTGTTACCAATGTGACACTTGTTTCGCGTCTTTAAGAAGCGTTATTTATTTAATTCTAAAATGTCAAGCAATGATTAATTGGTAATTACTTTGTAATTAGTAGTATTATCATTTGTATCTTACTCCCTCCCCACACCAGTAGGAGGAAATAATCCCGTCCAACCCTTCATTTTTTTGTTGAGAATTAGAATCGCTGTTCCCCTTAGAAATAAATAACATTTCGATATATTTAGTCTGAAGATGCTTCTTAAAGAAGCGAAACACGTATCACATGTATTAACTCACTCAGTGGAATATCAATGTTATCAATTTTAATTTTATATTAAAAATGGATTTCCGCAAAGTTACCGCTAAATCCAGAGAAGAGAGAGAGTACAATACTTTGTACAAATATTTGTATTACTTTTTTGAATAATATTGAAAAATATGGATTCAGTCGAATTGCCGTATTTGAGGACCTAGAAGGCTGCAGGTTACCTCTGGTGTAAGTTCACTTGAGAAACAGATAGGTTTTCTCTATTCAGTGGTGTGGTCATGGGTTTGAATTCCTATCGGATAGTTTTGTATTTGTGTGTATAGAACGATAAGGTATTTATTAGACTCATACACGTATCCTTACACTCTTAAAACTCCTTTTATTTGGCTCCATTATCTTTCCATATCCTCATTGAAAACGACCATCGTAAGAATACATGTATTTTGACAGTTAAGTTCCAGGATAGGTATTCTTTTACATATTCTATGAAAAACTAAATTTAATAATACTGTAAATTTTGCTTACAATTTAATTCGTCTGCAGTTGTAATATCTGGTGTGATACAGCTTTGGATAGTGTTTGAAGGCGTGGCGGGGCAATGTGTTTTGTGTCAGTCAAAACAGAATCGTGATATATGAGTAGCGCTTGCTTTTGTGGGTCGAATGTGGATGAACAAAAAATCTACCAAAACAAAATCGCCACGTTACGGAACCAGTGTTAGAAAAATGTATCGGAAATAGTGTTGATACTGCTCGATGTGAAGAAACAAAAAAGGCAAGACAATCGTCTGAAAAAATACATGTGAATATTTAAATTGTAAAGAGATAGAATCTCTTAGCCTGCCAACAATATACAATTCAATGTTTCGCTGTAATCACATGCTATAATATGACACGTTAATCGCAACTAATGTATCAATCTTTTCGACATAAAACTAATTGTGCGTGAAAAAAGCTACAATATTTTTCTCTCTATCTAGTGATAAGATTCACTTTATATCTTAGTTTTGAGGAAGCCTATATATTACTATAAATTACATAAAAAATATCGATGGTCAAGTTCCACACTATAAATTGTTAGTTTTGAGATACGGCTGATCAAAGTTTTGACTCACTTAAACTGACTCGTAAAAAATGATGGCTTATTATTTGTATTACTTTTTTATTCAAATAGGTGGTCAATAGTTTATAGTTTTACGATTAACGGTTATTATGAAACGACACAATTCACAAAATACATTTTCACAACACATATCGTATTTTGGAAATATATTCGATATGTGTGTATATGAAACTGAGGAATTATTTAATTCTGCTGATTTCCATGTGCAAATATCTGCCTTTTGAGAGAAAACCTGTACATTTTACAAGCTGTACTTTTGTGGAACTGTAGATGAGCGGTGTGTGGAACTAGGCCATCGATATATAATTGAATACGTTTACCTTATTGTAATGAAGTTATACAATTAAATCAATAAGATTCAAAAAATTTAAATTGAAAGACTGTTTTTCAATTATTCGTGTTTTTAAGCGTAAGGGATTTGAGAATTTAAATTTTAATAGATTTGTGTGTCTTGCCAGACGAAATATTCAATATTTTACAATTAAAATTTTGTAGCCCCAACTGTGTTACTATTATATTTACATCTCCATGATTTTAAGTACGCTTAAATATGGATATATTCCTTGAAGTCCATATGAAAATTCTTACAAATTGCAATTACCTACATAAGACATTTTTGCGATATTTTCGTTGAAAAAAAAATATTTTCCCATTCAGTAATTCATTAAATGAGTACTACTCAACCAAATTTAGCTTAATTCTGCCAAATTTTATCTATGTGGAGGGAACCATTACCAACTTTTTATCCTTAAAGCCTCTTCTTCTCGTTGGTCATCTATGTATAAGTTAACTGTCAGTTGCAAGGACCGTTCGGCTGAAAGATGGATTGACTAGAGATGTCGAGATGTGTATTGGCCCGACTATAGGTCGACCCTGATTATAAGACGACCCCCATTTTTTTAATCCACTTCTTGAAAAAACAGAATTGCCCAATTATAAGGCGATCACAATTTTTATAAAATAAAGATGTATATGTATTTATATAAGAACTATACATTGAATAGGTATTTACAATTTTGACAATAGAGCTGATGAAAGCAATATAGTCATCTCGCTCATCGCGAGGCAGTCAATTTATTTTTCATTTGTTTAAGAATCGATTATAAGGCGACTACCCTATTTTCGTGTCGCTTTTTTAATAAAAACCTCGCTCTATAGTCAGGCTAATGCGGTATTTTTTCGTTAAATGAAAGTTCATATTATAATATTCTATTTTCTCAATTCTTACTAATGTTTTTGTTTTGATATATACTCTCTTATTAACTCGAAACACATGGTGCATTGGCATCAGCCGTAATGCCTTGTATTGTAATTTTCATTTAAAAATCAATAAATCAGTAGAATTGATTAATACTGAAATAGTTCAAATGATTATGTGTAACTTACATCAAGCAAATAGATGGCAATTACAACTAACTAAATTACTAAATTTTGTATCGTAAATTGATGTGTGATAAACACGTGGAAGTAGTACAAACAGATTGTGTTTATTTTTTAAATCTATGAATTCTATTAAAGAATGTAATAATCTGTATTATGATTGTCACCAATCATCAATACATGGAAAGTGTGAACGTAATTCAAATTGGTACTTATTTGAAAAAGGCAGTAGATACTAATGTACCGTTCTACAAGTCACAAGTATAATGTAACTGGAGATTTCAACCCCAGACTCTACGAATACAAGTACAAAGCTTCGCTTAGTGTTCTATGGCAGTTTTCCCCAACCTTTTTAAACCTGTGGACCGGTAAAAAAAAGAAACAATTTTCACGGATGACTAATAATCAAATAAAAATGGTTTTTAATACAATATTTTTTCAATCTTATATTGTGACAGATGAACACAACTATAATTGACAAATATACATATGAAATTCTTGGAAACATATTTAGGTACTACTTTGCATTTCGGTTCACTATCCAAGAGCAAATATTTCCGTTCTCCTTACGTGTACCTGAGAAGATTTATGACTGTCAATTCTGAGAAAACCAGCGACCATCGTGTCGCATCATCCTACCAATTATTATTATTTAACAATAACTAAAAATACAAGTAAACGTGTAGGCGAAAAAATCCAATATTTAATATTTTTGCATGGCGAATTTCTTGAAATTTGGCATACTGTTCGCGGACCGCTGGAAAGTCTCTGCGGCCCGGCACTGGGCCGTGAACCACTGGTTGGGGAACACTGGTCTACAGCGTTTTAAAATATTTATACGAATAAAATATATTCATTAATACAATTAGGCCGCGTATAGTCATTAGCATGACTGTGCCTTGTTTTAATTAATATTTGTAAGATATCGAGTTAATTTTAATTAGATATGGAACGAACCGGACCATCTGGCAAATTCCAAATAATGTTATCCTTGTCAAGTGTTATAGTAATTAATTTTTGCGTGGCGAACAGAAAAAATATGCCCACAAGATGCTCATATCTCAAGGCTTAAGACATTTTAATCGGCCATGAAACAGATACGATTTGTATGTTTACTTTCGTACATGCCTTGACCACTTCTCCTATGTAAACGTATAGAGATTTTTTTTTAATATTTCTTCCAAAAATAATTGTTTACGATAAACGAATATTTAGAAGAGTTCATAAACTTTGAATTTAAATCATTTTTTGCCATGTCTAATAAATCAAGTAATCGAAGACATATTTATAAATATGTGGTGAAAAAATAATATATACATTCACCAACTACCGTTGAAAAAAATCAGATTGTATTGTAAAGTTCTAATGCACGCTCTTTACTTTACTTCGGTTTACGAAGAATAAATTTTACGTATAAATATTCTCACGATTAGATTGGTAAGTAAATTATTACATATCTAATATATAATAGCCCAGACCGCTCTGTAGACGTTTTATTATTATAACATATCACATTTAGATATGAAATTTTCTCATACCCTAAACATCCGCGGTGTATATAAAATAAAACGTCATGCATTGCACACACAGTTTCAACATACTAGATACTTTAGACATTCAGTTTTTCAATTCCAATACCGTCATCTATGACGGTGTACGGTTTTAGTAGTTTTTTTTAAGAAAACAGTTAAATATTCAACATAATCTAAAGAAATTGACCACTCAAAATTAAAGTTGGTAAATTTATGCGCTTCAGTGGCGCAGTGATCAACGTCGTTGGCTTCGGTTACGGGGCTCACGTGTTTCGAATCCCAGTATATAAATTGATTCTACAATATATTTAAGTATTTCTAAAAATTCCGTCCCACAAATCCGATCCTAAAAAACGGGGCGTAGCGAGAGTGATAAGCTAACCATTAGTCTTGTCTCAGTCCTATCCTTCTATCCTTACTCTTTTCGAAAAAGAGAGATTCAGCAACTGAGTAACAAGCAGTTCTTGAAGAAATATTCTGTTAAGACACCTCCAGGAGTCCATATCTCATGGTGAAACATGCGAAATGGTAAAAAAAAACTATCATTTTCAAGATTTAAAAATAACAGCAATAATAACACGTAAACAATTATGTATAAAATAAAATAATATTCGTCCAGATCTATTAGCATTGTTACAGAATAGAAATTAAACCTAACATCAAAACGCAAGTGACGTTAACATACCCAAATAATCCAAAAATTGTCCACAAAGTGCGTAGAAGAACAAAGCTATAATAATGTACACGAAATTCTCTTTTTGCACGAATTTTGAAATAACACGGTCTAAGAAAAATAACGATAATTATTTTTTCACTTTAACACGGTTTTAAACCAATGAAAAAATCACATATTGCACTGTATTATGTGCATTATGCGCAATTGCGCAATTTGAAAATGATTATGATACTTTATGAAGAATCATATAAAAGAACTTAAAAAAATGAAATCACAGTATCTGATAACCAAATTTAAATTTAAAATCAATGAAACAGAAGATGGAAATTGTATTTAAGATACACTTTTAGATAAATATTATCTAGTAAACTGAATGAATAATGTTAAAAATATTTTTTTAAATAATATATTTTTTTTTCCATGTCCGCTCCCAATGTGGAGCATATGGTCTCCTAATGGAGGTATCTTGACAGAATTTTTCTACGAGAACTGTAGTTGCTCAACCTCTCTTTTCTTTTTCGAAGAGAGTAGGGATAGAAGGATAGGGCTATGACAGGACTAGTGGTTAGCTAATCGCTCTCGTTACGCCCCGTGAGGATGGGATTGGTGGGAGGGAGGACTCAGACTACGAACAGAAATCCATAAATCGATTGAAAGATCAATCTATGAAAACCGTCCGCACCGGGAATTGAACCCGAGACATCCGTAACCGTAGCCAGCGACGAAACCAACTGCGCCACGGACGCCGACATAATATATATGTAATATGAAAAAATTTATCAGTAGGAACCTATCTACCATTTTTATATGAACACTCTTTTTTTGAACGGTAGTCTTTGGAACGTGTCCCACGTGCAAAAAGAGAATTTGGTTTACTTGTCATCAATGCGTTGAAAACATACTATTAGCCCATCTTGTTTATTTAATACCCTATATCGGTTATATCATATTTTTTTTTGTGGTATTATCATGATGTGATATAATTCAAGGCTTGATAGTAACCAGTTTGATTAGACATGATTTTAATAATGAATAACCAAGCTAGGAACGAAATAAAAATGCGACCTGAATGGAGAAAAGATGGCTGGTCAGAGCGTAGAGAGGACATTAATTTGATGTGGCCACGCATATTGCCGTGTACATATATAGCGGACGCCTCCTAATCTTCAACATAGACTGTGTCCCGCCATCTCCTAATATAGGAACATCAATTTCAAGACACAAAACAAATCAATGAGAGCTCTCAATATTTCGTAACGCAAACAGGGATCGAGAAGCAGTGGCAGCATGGAACAGGAAACCCTCACTTGACCCTACCCACTCGCTCATAATATATATTCATGATCTAACATTATCGATTCGTTAGGTCACATTCTAAAAACGCCCCCCCCAAATTACGCTAATGCATATTTTTATTTTTTTAAAACACGATAGTCAATGATTAAAAGATCGGATCCGTGCGTGCAGCACCTGCATCTATCTAAGAAAATTATGAGTAAATACGTTTCTTTTTTTGGTCGCTATTGCGTTATATTTAGATTAAACGGATTACATTATATTATGCAGTTATTCATTGCCATTGCCCACTTGGAGTTTAGCAGCACCCACCTCTATTAAACACACCACCCCTTATAAAATTTAACTTAACTTACTTACGTAATGCACGTAGTTAATGTTACTGATCGAGTTGATATTAACTTGTAGAACTCTACTTTAATAATATGTTAAACATAAAAATGATTTTAATTCGACAAGAATTGCGTAAGTAGTTGGTTACTATTCCTGCATCATGGCATCGTTCGAACTTAAAATAATTGAAATCAAACATGTAGTTCCGATTATGACATGATGCTGAAACAGCTTCGCTCGAATATTAACATCAATACGTGTAAACACAAAAAAAAAGATATAAAATAATTGGGTAATTTCGTTGGAGCGATGAATAATTTTATTTTGGTTAAGGAGACGATGACTTCATAACTTTAAGAAACACTGTTCTAGTAGGTAACTTTACAAAGCAAGGTGAAAGTATTTCTCCAAAAAATGACCAGCTGCGTATTTATCTCAATAAAAACATATGCATGATCTTCATGTTTCGATCTTTCACTCCATGTATCAGGTCTTTAAATCGCCGACAAACAAGTCTAATTTGGTCATCGTGTTTATTCACGAAGCCGCAAAAGACTCAGTCGTATATCGCTGTGGCTGGAAGTAAAATATCACAAGCAAGTATTAGATACAGATATACGTAATATAGGTGGCGAGTAAGGATTGCGATACCGGTATTAGCGAAACCGTGATCCCGGGGTTTTAGCAGTTTAACGAATTATCAGTTTTGCGATCAATACGAATGACGTCGAAGAAGAGAGAACTTCAAGATCGTCTGGGACATCGGTAGTTAGACCTCCTCTCGAGGATAAATGATAATAATAAAAAAAAATCACAGTGTAATGCGTGTATGCCTTCGGGCGAGTGTGCAGTGCACTGCTCAAACAACAAAAAAAAACCTCAAGATTATTGAATCACTGCCCGGTGTCACCACCATCAAGATTAAACCAGGAAGCCGCATCACCATTCACCGAGATGAAAAAGGTAAGCACTATAGCTGCACATCCTCTTACTAGATGGAAGATAAATCATCATTCTAGAATTAAATAATATTCAATAACGTGCCATTCTTCTGAATATCCAAGGCTGTTTATATGTGGACATCTTTTGAGATATCGAGAACGACGAGGAAAATGTATCAAGACCATAACACTATTGTTTTGTCTGTCGGTTCAGTCGGTCATTCCAACTTAGTTACATCTAAAGTCTAGAGAAAATTGCTAGGCAGTCAAGATAGTTTGTGAAAACAATTCACAAAAGCTCTTTCATAAAATCATATATGTATTTAATTAAATAACTTAGCAGGAGTAACGCTTAAACACTGTGGATAGTGGTGTGTACAAGTTTAGTGTTTTATAAATATAAACAAAATCAGAAATACAGGTAATTTTCAGTATATAACGATACAAATAATGAATGACTATTAGTAAGCGTTGTATTAAAAGTCTTATAAAAAGTTCTGATCGAGATTGACAGATTCAAGCATTCAGGAGCACGGTTATTTAAAGTCATATTTAATTCAAAGAGGTAATACATTTAAAGTATTATTGAAGATATTCTTTTAATGCTTATTATAAAGATACAAATATTATTATGGTAAATATGCTTTAAAACGCGGTACTCTTTTTCTACTTGGAAATTTACTAAATGCGGCAAAGCACAATGCAAGGAGTAGCATGTTATAAATCATACTTATCATTTTTTTAAATGATGATAGTTGTTTAATATCAAATACCGGTATTGATGTAAATTTGTCCGGTAGTACAATCCCTAGAAGCGATCTTAGAGGTAAGATGAGGTGAGATGCAGGAGAGCACGAAACTGAAGTGGTAATCGAAAAGAGCCTGCGGCGTGGCTCGTGCTCCGAGCTCTTTGTTACTGGACGACTTGCACGGAATAATTATGTTCAACAATATCTTTAGTGTAAAAACGGTGTAAGTCAAAACATCAAAGCGCTGAATTATAGAATTGTTTCATAAACAAAGATGTTAGATACTCTATTACAGGCTTTCTCAAACCTTTTCCGGAGGAAATACTTTCATGCGCGCATTACAAAGCATTAATTAATGAAAAATATAATTGAATACAAAATAGTATTTTTTGTTAATGCCCAATATATGTATAATGTAACGATTCACAGTAATTTATTAATTATAGTAACATTATTACACTTCAATTTGGTTATTTTTTTTAATCCGGCTTCCACCCGCCATCATTTTTTCAATATCAAATGCGCTCGCTACTACAATTAGGTTGGGACCCCTACTATGTTATTGAAATAAAAGTCTATATTATTGTTGTAGAACTATTATAGTAGAACTTTCTTGGGTGTTCGTGTCTTTCGGTTTGCAGTGACTGCGAGTTCGAATCTCCGAGCGTACCTTTACGTTAATAGATTTTTCGATAATTTATGTATTTGTATTCAAATGCATGGATGTCTTTGATGTTTTCATTCCCTCTGACCCATCTGATCTTAAAAGGGGATCAATAAGAGAACTATTAGCTACCTATATATCATTCTGCAGCCCCCTTCTTTCTTCACCCTCTCCAGAAAAAGTCAGATTGATTGATAAACAAATTACGATCAGTTAACGTACAATGACTTTTGTTGAAATATTTCATTTTTATTATATATACTACACATTATAGTAGAGTGAGGACATTTTAAAAATACTAATCTAAAAATGAATAGAAAGCTTTCATACCTTTATTCATTGTTTTGGCAAATTTCTCGAGGAGAAAACACTCTCTTAAAAGCCTCTTAAGCCAATGTTGAATATCTCAAATATTGGACATACATCGTTTTGCCTCCGAGATATTACTTATATGGATGCTGTATAATATGTATTCTAATTATAGTCACATCAATTTATAGCAGTCATTTAATTTGCAAAAAATGATCTACTGAGATTTTACAATAAGCAATAATGAATTTGGCAGTAAAATTAAACTGTTACTGGAAAAGATTTGCTGTCTTTATAGGCTGTTTTAATAGATGGGCAAGTTTATTACATATAAATGGATAACGATACGAATCCTTAGTTGATAATTGAGACAATATAACTTAAGCCCCGTATTCACAAGTGGACAAAATGTCCAGCAACACAACCGGCAAAATAGAGTCTACGTTACGCTTCAGCGTTGCTCACTGTCCCACAAGATCGCACGTTACATAGTGCGGCATTTCTACGTGACGCGGAAGATGCCGCATGCGCAAGCTTCGATGATGCAACATATCAGATGACAGTGTATAAGTGAGATTAAAACTATAAATGTACTTATAATTGAACATTATAAATCAACTAAATATGACGGAACTATGTATGCCTATAGAGTGATATATTTTCATAACACGAAAGTTTATGACCTATATGCACTATTATACACCACTCCACATTTTTGAGGTTATCATGAATGTTTGACGTGAGGTGTCAAAGAGACATACCTATTTTCATAGTTTAGAGATTAATCCTAAAATTCTTTGCCAAATATGTCGCATTTTCATCAAAAATTATGAAAGAGCTACAAATTCATAAGAATATGTTTTATAGGTTTAACATAAATTTTATATTTTATAAGGCTTTATTGGTAACTTATCGGGCGACAGCTGACGTGAACCCTGGTGTGTACAGGCATAATGTTACGCGGCATTGTTCCCGCAAGATCGACGTAGATAACCCGCCTCAAGTCCCACGGCATGTAGCTCATTTTGTTCCCTAGTAAAACCGTGTCTTTATGCAGAATGTTGCCCGTGGCAAACGAAATTGTTATAATATATATTGTCGTTGTACAAAATAGGATGCATAATTATTATAATTAAGTTTACATGTAACAAAATAAAATATCGAATTTAACTAGCCATTTTATTTTGAAAAAATAAACCAGTTTTCAAATTTAAAACTATAATCACTATTATACGGTTGAATTTTAATTTAATAAAGAAACTTGCTTAGTATTTTTGCTGGTTTTCATTTACCTAAAAAAATACGGACTGTTTTTTTAATAATGTTTGGTATTCAATTAACAATAACATAAAATCGATATGTTTAATGTATGTGTGCAAAAAACCCATTCCTAATCCTTCCCATATACCTAAATAAAAAGGTCAATTGTGAAGCATAATCATCATATTCATGCAAATTAAAATTTGTTAAAATATTTTATAGCTTCTTATTGTTCGTACAATATACAATACATAATAATATATAATATTTATATTTTTTAATTATCATATTCCACTTTTCGGTCATATAGTTTATATATCTATGATAAGCGGTTATACGATTTTGATTCCATTTTTGGTAATTTTACGATAAGTACGAAACAACATTCCAAATAAAAGAATGCTTCAGTGTAATTTTTATTATTCTCTGGTTCCAATAGTAAAAGTTTGCTAATGAAATAAATAAGTTCATGGTTCTAGAATCTATAAGCACAGGCCCATTAATTCTTGCTATGACATTTTTTTATATATCTGAACAGTGCTGATAAGAATAGTAAAAATTATAACCTTACGGGGAATACAAACATTATTTATAATTTAAGATATCGACTTTGGGTGCTTGATGGAATTTCAATATCAGATTTGAGTTCTTGAGATTTACACTTCCATGTATTTTGTCACTAACGACCCGGGTTTCGCCTTTCGGCATCTTCAGGCATTCGAGAGCACGTATGAACTCGAACTGACAAGAAGTGTACAAAATCTCAATAACTTAAATTACAATAATTATTGTTGAAAAAATGAATTCAGAATTTAAATTTCTTTTTGCTCTCCTGAAATATCGTCTTTTTTGACTTCATAAGACCGTCCATATAATTTCATAAGCTACATTATAAATAAGCATGTTTCCTATTTTTAAAACAGTTTGGACTTTCCTATCGTAAATAATATATGATGATGTTATTAAAAGTAATTGATAAATTATCGTAGATTGCCGAACATTTTGTAATATCACACAACTTTGAAAGCTCTGCTACGACGCATTGCGAATTTCTTTATAAGCAAATCAGTGAAAATTCATTTTCAATATAAAACTTAAATACATAGCTTTGTTGTCCCGATCTTTGTCTAACTAGATTTTCCGACAACAAGTGGAAAACCAAGATTAATATAGAAATTAGAATGAATGTTTCCTGAAAAGACTTACAAAACATTGGGCTAATTATAAGAAACCTATCTATACTGCATAATAATTAGTATATGAAGTGAATCTAAAGGTATCGAATAATAAAGAACACGAAGCAAATATTAATTAAACGTACTAAATCAACTGAATCATCTTAATTACCGTGATTAATTGACGAATTAGTAAATTTTATTGGCTTAATCCAGGTGTAAACTTGTTCTATGATTTCCGGCATTATAATGCTGGAAATCTGTTTTACCACCAAGAATAGTGACAGCAATTTACTAATTAATGTATTACTTATTTCCCTCAGAGTTAAATATTTATCTCCTCAAAATTGTCATTGAAAATTTATAAACATATTTAACAATCAATATTTTTGAAATCTACATTTTTAGCAGAACCATTGTTTACTTTATTCGTAAAAAATATTTGAATAAGCATTAAATTTATTGGTCTTTAATTGTCTTCTCTCAGTGAATAAGTGAATTAAACTAATGGAAAAATTCAATACTGGAAAATGCTCGGTTAAAATGAGTAAATCCCGGTCATGATCAGAATAAAAGAATTTGGAATTATTACTACCAGCAGTACCAACTCAATGCGAGTGAATTTAAAAACTTACTATTGTCGTCAAACAACATCTATAAATATAAAACATCTACTTTATTATAATATAGTCAGTTTCGCAAAATTAGACACGCAGAAGTCAATTGCAGGATACTGGCAACATCTCTTATGTATCTGGACATGAGCAATAAAGAGGAAAAATCTCTCAAGTTAGTCAGATCTATGCCTGGACCGGATGGCTATAACGACTTGATATCTATGATTGTGAATTATATTGCGTTGAAATTCTGTAATAATAATAATAACTAATAGGAGCATTCCTTTGACACATTGTCATTCATTTCAATCATACAAAAGTGCTTAGCAAGCAAGGACATTTCATTCTGAGATATTCATGGGAACAATTTGAAAGCACTGCACGCTTCTGTGTAGCGGGATGCCCACAGTAAAATGAGTGTGGTGATGCAACGGATGATGATATATACAAAATACAACATTCAGCACCTATGGTATTCTAGAATAGAGATTCAGTTATTACATTATTAAACATACTTTGGAAATAGATGCTTGCGGCGAATACTAGGGGTACGGTGGTTTGATTTTGTCAGGAACAGGATGTAAGAGAGCGGACGGACCAACCTCTTATTACGTCCAAAAGAAAAAAGCAACGATGGACCTGGTTTGGACATCCTGGGCCTGAATCCGACCTGTCTCTTCTACCAACCGGATGGATTCCGTCGCAGTGGAAGGCCGCTGATGATCATCCATAGGATGTATTCGGCGGAACTACATGACTCTGGGATGACCTGGGAGTCTGGGAGGAAGCAAAAAGACTGGAGGGGACAGAGAATCTTGGAAGAACCGTGTGCTCCGAGTAGGAAGCGGATATGGTAAAAAAACATACTTTTTATTGTTGTACAAACATACAAAGGCTATTTCTTTGGAAAAGTTAGACTACCAACAGAAACAGATTATTTTTAATACCTTTCACAACGTGAGTCTTTTAATTACAAATATTCATCTTACCGTTTAAATTAATGCTATTCGCTTGATATAAGCCAGATATTTTGCTTCTGATTTACGCTCCGTAACATTCCTAAACAAAGGTTACCATAACACACAATATTCAGTAGCGCAGAAAGGCAGATCTACGAATTGGTTCATTCGGTAAAGGTTAGTCATTTTTCAGTTTTAATCAGGGCTGTGATCTCTTTCAAAAATCTACTACTCTTATACTCGGATTCGCATTTCAACAATTTATGAAAAGTTCAACATACATAAATATCGTCTCCATACAAGAGAAAATGACTAAGTGCATTTTTTTATGAAAAATTAAAAGTTAACTAATTTATCTATTACAAAAACAACAGTTGTCTGGGAAAAGCACTTATACCCACAAATGTCAAAATGTAAATGCAATATTAGTGTTCTTTTACTAATATAAACTTGGTCGGTTTCTCCTGTGTGACGACGATCAGTATTTTTGTGCGGTGAATATTAAACGGAAATAGATAACGTTCTATGTGCTGGTATTTTTTAACCATACCCGCTCCCAATGTGGAGCATTTGTACTTCTAATGAAGCTTAGCTTATCTCAACAGACGTTTTTCTAAGAAAACTGCTTGTTACTCATGTGCTCATCCACTCTTTTTCGAAGAGATAAGGATTGAAGGACAAAAATAGGGCAGCACTAGTGGTTATCTAATTGCTTGCACTGCTCACCGTTTTTTAGGACCCTTCCTTTCTTTGAGTGGCATTGCAACGCATGCCGGGTACTCACTAGTATATTAAAATAAACTAGAAATACGATTACTTCGCAGTCGTTGGTATCTTGATGACACTGGGTAGGCAGAGTTTTCGACTGTACGCTACTGAATATGCCCAAGAAGTACAGCAGGCATTCCGCGTGGCAATTTATTTTCGTAGATGCAGAATGCGCTTACGTCTCAGAGTACCAAAACTGGTTTACAGAATCAAGAAGCAAAAGTCTTCAACCGTGATTGCTGATACTTAAGTGGCGGTCAACTCCACCGCGAGGGCGGAAGGTTCAAACGCATTATCCGTATGAACGATTCGGTGCCACATTTTATTTCTGCCAGCGCAGGTTTTAGGGTACCGGCTTCCAACTGCGATTAACTACGCACGAAACGACAGCATCGACTTAATGACGTGTTCATTATTTAATTATACCCGTATTTTTTTTGCCAAGGCTCCCCTTATTAAAACAAGCAGAACGATTTGTTCAAACAAATTACCATCGTATCAAATTGCTGTGCAAAATAACATTGTACTGTAAGGCGTTAACAAAAAGGGCTACATGCAGAATAAAAATTTATTTTATAAACCAATGAAACTTAATTAAGAATAATACAAATGGATGGTTAAATGAAGTCGGTTTCATAAATACAATACACAAAACGTCCTTGATATTATTCAGTAAAATGTATTGCGCTTACTATGGTCTCACGGTCGAGCGTTACACATATATTTTTAAACATTTTATATTGATCATTACTAATCCTTGATGAAACTTTGAGCTTGGTTATTAGCATCAGTTTAGTGTTTTGTCGTGAATTGAAAAAATGCATCGGGTAAAATTATTTCTATACGCTTGTCATATAATTGGATAATTCCAAAAAATTTTTTTTTTGAGAACTGTTTGTTAGCCTTTTAGTGTTGGCATGAATATAGAATATAATATGAAGTCATCAATATGCGCAAATATCCAACATAATTTAAACTAAATATCATTAGAATTAGTGACCGGTGTGGTATCCAAAGCCTAAGCTTACAGATTAATAATTTTACATTAAAAAAAAAATATATGAATTTACCCACTCGGTATAAGGGGTATGTAGTTCAAATACTATAAATGCCAGTCAACAAATTTATTTAATATTCCAGGAAATATTATTTTAAAACCGGGATCATGAACAGACTTCTGTCCCGAGACTATCCCAGTCAAAACCGGGACAGTTGACAACCCTAACTAAAATATAAATATTAGACGCAATTAATATTCCAAATTTAAAAGTTAAGAAACTACAAAAAAATAAAACTTTTCCCAATTTATTAAAAGCGACTGCCATGTTCATTATTAAAATGACTAAATTATAATATAGAACCGGTTCTTATACAACAAGAATGCTATTTATATATTGAACACAATATTGCTTTTGTCATATTGTTGTTAATTAATATTCAGTCTCTTTTGAAGACTATTAACCATTGCAAACCTATGTTTTTTAACGTTTAACTGCAAGAAGTCTTTTAAATTCAAGATTCAAGTACCGAAATTACCTCATCTGGATGAAACTTCTCGTTTATATAGTTTACAACCCAACATTCGTGATGCCACTGGAAAGAGCATTGTATTTAAAAATAACTACACTTTTTTTATTAAACTAGCTCTTTAGATTTCTTTACTAAATACCATTTTTCGCTGTTAATTGAAATACATGTGCGTTATGCATACTATGCAATAATCACTTTTGAAAAGCGATTTGTGTTCTCCAACCGGTGGTCCGTGGTCCAGTGCCGGGCCGCAGAGACTTTCCACCGGGCCGCGAACAGTATGTCAAATTTCAAGAAACTCGCCATGCAAAAGTACTAAATACCTGCACGTCATAAATGTTTATAGGTACACTCAGGAAGAACGGAAATATTTGCTCTTGGATAGTGAACCAAGATGTAAAACCCTACCTAAATATATTTCCAAGAATTTCATGTGCATATTTGTTAGTTATAGTTATGTCCAGCTGACACAATATAATATTAAAAAAATATTACATAAAAAACCATTTTTATTTCAGTAAGTGGTCCGCGAAAATTTTTCCCTCTTTTACCGGTCCGCAGGTGTAAAAAGGTTGGGGAACACTGATTTACACCATTCAAATATTCACTCATGTCGGAGATCGATAATCTAAATGAAAGTTTTTAATCTTTAGGCCCTCTTTACCTAGAAAGTTCAGCTCAAACAATGAGAACTTAAACACTCATTTTCCATATTCGTCACTGCACAAGCCGTTAATAGTACTACAATCCCTAGCAAATCAGCAACACAGTCTTTTTTTAAATAGAGTGCAATAATAACTTTTCTTCTTTTTCGCTTTTACCATCATCTCTACTCTCTACTCAATACAATAAAAATTGATACGCCCCACAATTACAGAGAATGCCCATCCACCTTGTGCACATTATTCTTGCTTCTCGAAGGATAAAACACTATTATGTTAAATTTGGATTATTGAGATTTTGTACACTTCTATGTATTTTGTCACTAACGACCCGGGTTTCGCCTTTCGGCATCTTCAGGCATTCGAGTCCATTCGTGTGCTCGAATGCCTGAAGATGCCGAAAGGCGAAACCCGGGTCGTTAGTGACAAAATACATGGAAGTGTACAAAATCTCAATAATCCAAGTTTGATATTGAAATTCCATCAAGCACCCTCAGTCGATGTCTTAAATTATACTATTGTGTTAATTGTCATAGGCAAGTCGCGCGTTGACCAACATTCGTTGGAACGAGGCACGCCAGTTTTTCCTTCCATTCCTTAGAGACATCCGAAAACCAAATCTGTAAAAACTCAGCCGAAAAATATAAACCGACATTCAACTGCGAATGTTTTTATTGATTATTTTTGATAATAATAGTAGACCTTACCGTTTAAATATAAATGACACCATAACAAAAACTCCACAAACTATTTCTATATTCGTCAGATTCTATGTTCGTTAGGCCCTCAAGAACGTATTAACGAAGAATATAGAGGTTCCATTGCATATATAATATTATAAATAATACTTTTCAACTTATAACTAAATACTAAATCATTACTTAGAAAACGTCTTCACAAGGTAACATTGTCCATTAAGGTTTTGGAACTAACAAAGATATTATTAAAGAAAAATATATTAGTTGAAGCGTAAAGTTACATGAATTATTCCATCCAGATAAAAACTTACAATAAATAATCCAAAATTTTGACATTCAATTTTTTATACGGTCAGCACAATATATGCCGCAGTTGTAATTAAGTGAAAGGTATACCTATTCAATTCAATTCAATTCAGATAGCCTATTCAATAACGCTATAAATTATAAAACAACACATTTCGGTCAATTGTGGGCCCACCAGTAAAGCCAAAATAAAAAAAAAGTCCCACATGTTTGCGGAGAAGGTTACAAAATTTGATCTCAAGCGATATTCGACAAAAACTTTATACAATATATTATTTTATCATGCACTCAGCTAATTTACGGTAATAATTAAAAGCGGATTGATTGTTGGCCATTAGGTATTCCAACTCCAATATTCGAATATTCGATATCCGAATATGTTGAATCGTTTTTTAACTATTTGTAATATTTTAATGAAAGATTACATTGCAATTTATCCAAATTTCAAGAACAATAATGAATACGCCAGGTAATTGTTTTTTTTTGTCTTCACCCAACTCGCGCGCTTTCAGTATCTTATCATAAATCATAATACTTGAGTTTGACGAATTACTCGGGGCTAAAAAACTGTTGAAGCATGCCGTAATTTCATTAATTGTAAAAATACTGCTGGAGTAATCCGACGCAGCTGAAAATTTTAAATATTGTAATACAATGGAACGGTATTCGAATGTGTATTTATACTGTCTCTATCTAGCAATTGACAGACATGGAAAAAAAATGTTGTAAATTATTATATGATGTAGGTATATCATTCTTAAGAAACATTATATCTAATCAATGATTTAAAATTTGAATAAATGTGATTTTTATTATAAATGAGCTCATTTTCTTTCAAATTTCAATGTACTGTTAAAATACTAGTGTAACAGTACCCGTCGTAGATGACGGTATTGAAATTTAAATACTTAATATCTAAAACAGCTTGTACGTCGGAACTGTACGCTGTGTGTGCATTGCGTAACATTTTAAATACATCGCTCATCATTACGATCATCCTTAAGTATAAAGCAACACGAAATAGGGATTTGAAAATGATAAAAGACTCAAAAATGTCGACATACCAAACATAGGGTATTCTTCAATGAAGCATTTGTAAAACAATGACGTTATAAAGGAAAATACGATATCTTTCATAGACCGATGAACTCTTTTCTGACGACCTGCAGTTCATGTATATGAGATGTGCACGTGCGCTCGAGATATCTCAGGTACAACGACAGAAAATATAATACATCCTAACGTAAACAGTGGATTAGTAACTAACAACCTTTTCCGCCTAAAATTATATTGTAATATTTAAACTAACATAAAGTATAAATATATATGTATACAAATACGATTTAGCTTGACTTAGAAGCATTAAATTGTTTCATAAAGTTATACTATATTTATAAAAATAAAAAAAAACATTTACCTTTACTAATTCCACAATTTCGTAAAATCAATCGCCCAATTTATTACTTAGACATCTTTAAATAACCTATATTGAGATAATAGGAAAAGCAATATTCAAGTAGTTACCCTAAATCAAATATTATTGATTTGTGCCTGAGTTGTACACATTTTCTATACAGTGCTAACAACTTGGCACTTTCTGAGTATAGTCAGAAGAAGGATGTTTGGAAACATCAACATTTTGTTTAACTCTTCAGAAGGTTATCTAAGTATTGAATCACATGACTGCATATTTAACTCAAATTTCATTTTCTTGGAGTTACTCTCTGACTAATATATTACTTGACGATCGAAATCGGCGAAATTGGTCATGATCATTTTATGAAATTGTGGTAGAAGAACACAAAAAAAATTGGTCTATTTCCATAAATTTTCATATAATACTTTTCCACCGAGAACTTACAATTATCACCTTAAAAGTGAATATTCATACGGTCAACTATCAATGCCTAGTGAAATGACAGTACAGAATTACATAAAATGTATGTATGTTTCGTCAGTAACGACCCGGGTTTCGTCTTTCGGCATTTTCAGGCATTCCAGTACAATTTAATATTAAGCTTAATATATGTTGCAACAAATAGTAACACTAACTTTAAAGTCAAATGCATTTAAATACAATAGTTTGAGAGAGTAGGAAAGAAGCAACACGAAAGAACGTCTGTCTCACCGCTCGAAGGAGGAAGGTGGAGAGCGGGGAGAAGCGGGGTGCGGGGCTTCAACACACTGACGCTCGCTTCAGGCGAAGGACAAAGGAAGGATGACTCACACGTTCCTTCGTCTCCTATTAAAACCCGGTCGTTATCCGTATACTCTTACTCGTTTATTGCAATTAGTCTCTATAATTTTCTTGAAGACAGTTACACAAACAGATTTACACATTTTTTAATTTAAAACTCTAAGTGGTTTTACTAAAGCGGTGGACTAAATCGCCGCTTTGTCGGCCGACGATTCCCCCGGGAAAGGCCGAGACGCCACTCCTTTTTTTTTTAAACAGCGCACGCTTTTTGTTCACTTCCAACTGTAAACAAACAGCGGCAACCAAACAAATATGACAAACTACTCTTGAGCGCCTCAGGAGAGGTATTACATTTTAAAATTTACATTAATAGAAAGAGTCTGCAGACTGGTTTTGAAGACCCTGTCCGCCCCATAAGTACGGGGTGGTGTCAAGTTATTTTTCACACAACTTGAGAATAAAGAATTTTATTTGCGTCGCGTGACATTTTTCAAGTTCATTTTAGAACTACTTGGTGCGAATGAGACTAATGACAATGTCGGCGTCCGTGGCGCAGTTGGTAGCGTCGTTGGCTACGGCTTCGTATGTCTCGGCTTCAATTCCGTGTGTACAGTTTTCATAATTTCATCTTTCAATCGATTTATGGATTTATGTTCGTAGTATGAGTGTTTGTGACAAGTCCCTCCCACCTACCCATCCGATCTTCACGGAGCGTAGCGAGAGCGATTAGTTAACAACTAGTCTTGTCCTATTCCCATCCTTCTATCCCTTCTCTCTTCGAAAAAAAAGAGGGGCTGAGCAACTGAGTAACAAGCAGTTCTCATAGAAAAATTCTGTTGAGATACCTTCATTAGGAGACCATATGCTCCACGTTGGAAGCGGACATGGAAAAAATGAGACTAAATGAAATTATAAACGGCTTGTCACTCGTCTTTATAAAAATAAATACCTATACGATAAATGATCATCATTCGATTTTCCGCGATAAATTATCCGTAAACGACAACCATAGTTTGTTTAAAATGTATACCCACACTTCTCTTCCCTAACATTTTTTGTTCGTCTGGATTTTGCACCTACGATAATTTCTTTACCGTCAATCAATTTGAATGAAATCTATTCTTCTTAGATGAAATATCATTTTGATGTACATGTAGGCACATACATAATTACAACAGTGTCAAAATGTAGGCGAAGGCCTTTTTCATTTTAATTGACGGATATAATTTTCGTTTTTTTCTCCACTGATTTACAAATACCCACTAATCATTTTTAATTCACACTTAGTACAAATACGAATTGATCGACCGAAAAAATTGGTACTTTTAACAATAATAATTTATAATCTAATCCACGAAGGTTTTTTGATCATTTTTACGAGTGATATTGTATAACCTGGGTCATAATGGTTGATACACATATAATAAACATTCAGGCGTGAATTGTTTCGGTGCAGATCAAACGTTGATATTCCTATTGTATACTGAATGATTTGAATGTCGTTATTTTTTTTGATGGGCGATTTAATTAAAAAAAAAAGGTTGTTTTTGATCCATTACTTAAATCTGCACAGTCTCCTTGTGTAATCTAGGGGTGGGGAACCTTTTAATTTTATAAAGCCGCATTCAATAAATTTCAATTAGACACTTATACTAAAGAATGTACATACTTTATTTTGTAAATGAATGAAAATTTAAGATTAAGTCGAAAGGCCGTCGGTTCCTCACTTCTGGTGTAATTTTGAGTTAAAGATGTCTTGATAAATTTAATACATTAAACAAAATAGCAAAAATTTAAACGAATCTTCATATTCAAAAACTTCATGACATATATAAATATGCTCGTGTGTGAACACTTGATTCATCATATATATATATATATAATAGCCCATACCGTTCTGTGGACGTTTTATTATTATCACATGTCACATGTAGGTATGCAATTTTCTCATGAAATAATTCACACACAGTTTCGGCGTACTGGCTACTTTAGACATTCAGTATTTAAATTTCAATACCGTCATCTATGACGGACATGTTTACTAGTATATATATATATATATAGTTACGGCCATAACTTACGGCCATATACAACAAGTATAAACTATTACCAATGCAATACGTTCATTGCATTATTTACTGCATTAATTTTAGTCCACTTAAGTATTATATTAGAACTCTCCACACTCACATTCCTTGAAATTAACGGAAACCCGCACAAGCCTGCTGAATAAGGCCTTGCATTGAAATTTTACACCGTGGCAGGTTGAATTCTCAACATGAAATTTCATTGAATCGAATATGATATATCGATCTCCTCTTAAAACTTTTCGTCTACAAGGACGTCACTTAAAAACTATTACTTTCATTTTTTTTATTATTGTTAAGTCACAATAATCGACAAAAATGTTTGAACGTCATAAATTTTAGTTCATTGCCCAGCTGTTGAACTAGCCCACCTTAATTTCATGGTTGATACAAATTATACCAGAATACCTGATTGAAATAATGGTCAACTTTTTCTTTAATACGCTCCTTTTTATAGCTTTATCATTGAACTAATATATTATTAGAGGAGATAGCCATAACTTTTTATACCATCATGAGGCCATTTGAATATTACTGAAGTTAGCTACACTACAGCTATGCACAGCTCATCTCAGTGCTACCAAACAAACTAATTCGAAATAAATCATTTATTGTATATTATGTTGTATTTTATTATTTTGTTTCGAGTCGATGGCAGATTTGAAAATTTTGAATACTTAAGATCTTTCTTGTAGCGATGACCATTTCGGCATTATCAAATCTTAGCCATTCAAATGTTTTAAAACATAAAAAATTGTATTCGAATTTTGTACAATTCTATTTCGTCAGTAACAACCCGGGTTTCGCCTTTCGGCATCTTCAGGCATTCGAAAAATGTATGAGCATGACCAAATTTCAACAATTCAAATTTGATTTGAATTATTGAAATTTTGTACACACCCATGTACTTTGTCACTAACAACCCGGGTATCGCCTTTCGGCATCTTCAGGCACTCGAGTGTACGAATGGACTCGAATTGACAGACAGTAAACAGTGCTGTAAATCAGTAGACAGTAAATTATATCAATATTTCTAGTACAGCAAGATTGACTGAACTCTACAGTAAATTAGTGTTAAAATACGTTAGACACTGTTTACTGTCTGTCAATACGAGTCCATTCGTGCGCTCGAGTGCCTGAAGATGACGAAATACATGGAAGTGTACAAAATCTCAATAATTCAAATTTGATATTGAAATTCCATCAATCACCCTCAGTCGATATCTTAAATTATTAAATCCAACAAATTGTGTTTTAATTTTTAAAATGGAATGCCTTTCCACCAAGAATCGACAGTTAACACCTTTAATCACAATTAAAATGTACATAAACATTAATTGTTTTCAAGATAATGATTGGTGATATGAACTCTACTGCCCGAGAATGAATTTCGCAGCGAGGGGTATATGTGTACCATATGTATACTCTCAGTCATTGATATAATTGCTGATTATCTTTGTACATTGATTTAAAAAGTCTTAAAGATGCTATCTTGTGGAAAGAGTATTATACCATATAAATATCACAGCAAGCAATACTTTTTCAAGCGATACAAATGATGATTCAAGCATTTCTGAATGTTAGATTCTTTGTCATAGTTATGTTTAAGATAACTATTGTAAAATGTATCTTTAAATAACCTTGGATTCGTCATTACAAATATTGTATACGCAGAAGAAGTTAACCAAGTGCACAATATTCAAGATAAACGTTTAGGTGTCATTTACAGGTATGGGTACTATCATGTTCGCCATTTTTTCCAGACAACTATTATATTCGTAAGATGTTAAATAGTGTTCTTTGGACCATTTTCGGACCAAAATGCACTGGCCATTTTCTCTTGTACGATGACGATGCGTTGGTGTGTAGCCTTTGAGAAGACCCGAATCGAAGAGAGGCGGATGGTTGGTTATCAACGTCCTGGAAGGTCTGGGATCTCAAGCAAACACCATTTCAAATCCGGTTCAACTCTTATTTATTTTAATCGAAGATGCAATGGTTTAAAATACACAAAAATAATACTAACATATAAAATTGAGTCTACATTTACATTTACTTAACACATGAATTTACCTTTAAGTCATAATGCATTTGACACAATAACGATTTTAAATTAAGTCAAATTTCAAAACAAACAAAAACAATCTATAATTACTTGCGAAGTCGGCCGGCTCTCTAGCCGAAGGGCTCCGAGAGCCGACTGTCACAAAACTCACAATCAAAACCCCAACCACTCTAGGTTGCATCCCTTTATGTCAAAAATGAACTCTTCCAGCGGACACTTTCTAATTTCAGCAATAGGCCTTCGGCGGTTAGAAACCGATGGCTTTCAACGACAGCGATCGGTTGGAATACCACGAATCATTGCCATTAACGCTGGGCGCTGTAAGTTAAGGACCATAATAAAACAAAAAAACCAGTGTAGATTTTAGGACGGTCTATCATCTGAGCAAACAAGCCCAACCATATTCTATGTATTTTTTACTTAATTTGAAGAAATCAGAATGAATTAAGTCAATTTAGTTCTCAGTTATTAGTGGCAAAAATTTTTAATTATTATTGCGGTAAAAAAGAATTACTAATAATTAAATCGATTTTTTAAATGATTACCGAATCTCATAAAGTGGTTAGTTTAATAAATAATGGTTAAGATATGTAAATAGAAAGACCTTAATTTCATGATTCTCTTATAAGTAGATTATCTCAAAACAAGGTTATTTTACGTAACGCCTTTTGCCAATATAACAAAGATATATTATATTAAAAATCCTGTTAATTCGTCAAACATTTTTGAGAGGATGTCCAACGCTTTAATATAATGCAATGTCTGAAATAAGATAACTGTTCTCTCTGAGTGATTTCATAATTATGAAAATGTTCAAAACTAGCAGTAAGTTTACCGAATGGTTCTCTATGGCTGCTGTTCATAAGATAAGTTGTCTGGATAAGCTGAGCTTTTACATCGCTCTATCCAGACAACGCGTGCCCATGTATGCTTACATACTTAATAATAGGTAAACAATGCAAGATTCAAGTACAGTATGTTTATGAAGTGCTTTTAAATGTAAACCAGTAGTTTGAAACATGACTAATAAAGGAGTAGATTTTCCTAGAACAAGAAATAAGTATAGATTTAAATATCGGAAAATGAAATTGTAAATATTGTTTACTGCTAATCTTTAGTGGAAAGTCATTAAGAGATATGCATTATATTTTGGAGATTGTGAAGTGATCAACGTCGTTGGCTGTGGTTACGGATCTCACGGGTTCGAATCCGAGTATGGACAGTTTCAAAAATTGATTTTCCAATCGATTTATTATTATCGAGAGCGATTTGCTATTCATTAGTCTTGTCCTAACCCCATTCTTCTATCCTTGCGTTAATAGAAAGGATGAGCAACTGAGTAACAAGAAGTTATCGTAAAAAAACCTCTGCTGAGACAACTCGATTAGGAGGATATAATTCGACACTCCCTGCGTACAATCCTGTATCAGCAAACATTAGATTTTACAGGAGAGCATTTCAAAGATTCATAACTAAATTGCAAAGTAATGACTGCATGTATCTTCTTCAAAATTGAGACAGTGCTACTATTTTAAATATAGTTTTCCTTATTGTGTGATGCCTGCCTATAAAACTGAACGTTTAGACAATGAAAATGCAAAAGATAATCACATATTTGACACTTCGTGATTATACGTAGGGAGTGTCGATTATGATCCGCATTTGTAGCGGATATCGTTCTAAAAAAATAAAAATGCTGATGTATATTACATATTTCCATCTCTTTATAAAAAAAACTATTAAGTACCCGGCATGCGTTGCAATGCCACTTAAAGAAAGAGAGGGTTTGTGTTTTAATTCTGTTTATTGAAGTGCTTTTGGATACAAAGTATTTTTTGTTTCTGTCTGGTGCGTACACGAATAAATCAGGAGGTTGTTCCGAGATGTCGCTGTTTGTACGTAGTTGATTCTATTTTTTAGATATTAGATTTTAATTTTTTTTCTTCAGAAACCTTCACGGGTGTGCGCCTAACAACTCACCAAAGTTTCATTGAAATCGGATGAATGGTAAAGGAGCGCATAGAGGACAAACAAACATTCATTTATATATATATTTAACTTTTTGACCTATTGCACATTTTCAACAAAGTGAAAAAAAGAAACCATGACAACCAAAACTCATTTTCAATCTAAATAGCTTATAAGACACCGTAATACAGTAAAAAAGTTAAAAATATACATTTACCAAGAATAAAATCCAACTTTTGTTTTCATATTCTCGGATTCAAGTTATTCTATTGATCTTTATCAGTAGCATGAAAAATGATACATCAATGTACTGCAATTTTTAAACCTAATTATTTTTTGTTTCTTCCGGACAAAGATATTATTTCTTATAATACGATGTTCCATAAACTATCGGAACATAATCGACGCAAATTACCAATACTGTTTTATGTAAGTAACATTACGAATAATAGCAATCCCACAGAAGGTTAAGTCTTTATTAGTTCGCATGACTTCTCACATACAAACGAAATGTGTATGTATTCTAGATCAAATGATTCTTTTTAAACTTAGTGCGAAGAAACGAAATGTCAGATTTTGAATTAAGAACATTTAAAATAGGCGCGAGGCTATATTCAAAATTATGGCTGTGGGAAATTAGTTTTATAACAGCATTTTTTTACAAGTGTTATTCACAGCAAAATAATCTAATATAGAAAGCAATTTATTTATTCTTTTAATCTTCTTCTTGAATTCTATGATCTATGATTATTTCTCTAGAATCATAGAATGTAGAATGTCAGCAGTCAAAGTTGAAAACTGTTAAATAGCAAAGGATCGATTCCTGGAAAAGATATTAGTGATAAAAAGTGACATATTTTCAATATAATATGTAATTGACAAAAATACCTTCAAATTATTCCAATAAAAGAGACCTGTTTAATCACTTTTGAATAAAATAGTATTCAAAAAATTTGGACGGAAATAAGCTGAGTCGAGAGGGGTTATCGGCAATAATTCTCTTAAATTCAAATGGTGTGATACTTAGCAAGGAAATTTCTCAATCAAATTTGCAATTTTATTAAAACAAGTATCTTTGGTAGATAAATTTAAAAAAATAGAGACATTTAAAATCATAAGGCGATATGACCAATTAACAAAATTAAATAAGCGACGTTTTTGTGTTGCACGCGACTTTTTTTTTTTTAGTTTTAGCGATAGATTATTTTTCCCATCTTATTGTTTTTCTAATTAAGAAAAGTATGCATATTTTTACCAACCTTATTTGCGATATTTATTGCGATAAATATATGCCAGTTAAATTTGAACTTATCTGCATTTGATTGTAACTTTTAAACTTCTCGGATTCTGCATGTCATTAGTTTTAAATTTTTTTCATACGCTTTTGTCAGATCTAATGTCATTGCATATAATTGTCAGTACGTATTTTTTGTTGGATTTTGACAAAATGTGGACTTATTGGTTTTTGCTTTTCATCACCTCAATAGCTTATCTTTCGTTTTCATTCATTTTTGCTACGACTGATCGCTTAACGATCATTAGTGTTATTACGTCATAGATGACGGTACTGAAATACTGAATGTGTAAAGAAGCTAGTACATCGGAACTGTGTGTGCATTGCATAACATTTTATTTTATTATTCATCCCGAGCGCTTAGTTCATGAGAAAATTTCTTACCTACATATGATATGTGATAATAATAAAACGTCTTCAGAGCGGTCTGAGATATATATATATATAAGATTATAATCATAAATAACCGATTTTAACCCCGTTAGCGAGATTCATAAAATATTATTTCAAAAGTTGGGCTCCTGGGCACAAAGCGCACTTCAGATTACTAAATGCAATCAAAATTTACGGAGTTGTAAATTGTATTATTGTCCATCTTAGGAAAATTAAGAAATAAATTAAATTAAATTAACGAGTAATGGTACAGTTTCCTATTTCCTGAGGAAACATTGCACAATTTAATTATTTTCTTGATTACTGAATGAACGCGAATGTTGCACATATCCTGCGTTAATAAATACTCGATATAACCCTACCCAACAGAGAAGAGCTTTGATTAGTTATTATTTATTACATTGCCTACAACAAAAAACCATTAAAATTGTCAGGTCCGTGGTGCAGTGGATAACGTCGCTAGCTTCAGTTATGGATTTCATGGGTTCGAATTCCAGTACAGACAGTTTCATTAATTGATTTTTCAGTCGATTTATGATCGAAAGCATGGATGTTTGTGATGCCTAAATTTCCCTTCCACCCACCCGATCCTGGGGTGTAACGGGGCGTAACAAGAGTAATAAGGTTACCACCTGTACTAACAATATCATTCTATACCTACTTATTTAAAAAAGAGAGAGTTTGATCTACTAAATAAAAACTTCTGTTGATAAACCTCCATTAGAAGGCCATATGCTTCAAACTGATAGCTGGCAAGGTTAAAAAAATACAATTAAGCTGCATGCAAAACAAGATTATTCTCTATTTATTTACATTAAATTTCGTTCTTAAGCAAATCATGATTTTTCGATATAACTATGATTATTTAAAAAAACAAAATTTGGCATTAAAACAATAAAAATGTTCTTCATTTTTTTTTTCCGATCGAGCTGAGAATTACTTTTGAAACATTTTTATCGCCATAGGCCACAGTGTGTGTATAAGTGAACCTAATAAAAAATGACAGTCGACATTTTTGTATTTGTTGATGCCATTGCGTGTTTATTGAATTACAGTTTACTATGTTTACAATAGTGTCACTAGGCTACAAAAACCAACTAAATAGAAACAAATGAATCGTTTACTATAATTTTGCACTATAAAATTCCTTTATAAATGAAGGTTTAACTTTTATTTAGTCATTAATGGGCGATTAGGACGATTTTAGTTACAGATCAAGATGAGTTTTGATTAGCCTCACCGATTTTGATTTGAAATGACATCCAACAACATAAATTTATTAGCAAAATAATATGGTATCACTCTTCTTTCTTTGCTCTTTCTTTATTTAGTATAATAAATTAAGCATTCACACCTATTCGCAACGAATAAAAAACTTGCTTTCCCATAAATCATCAATGAAAAATCGCAACGCATACAAGAAACATCGTATAAATAAAATGTCTACAATTTAATTTTCATTCGTGTAAGAAGACGCTGAAAATGGGCAAAGATATTTCTTTCATTGATCTACGAATGGCTTTATATATTCATCATCAGATACTTACAGACTGACGGTTTCCCGGATCTCACTAACGCCTGCGTGTAAATTAATAATTATATATAAATCCGTTATCCCAGTTACCCAGTTATATTTTTGGGAACGCGTGAATGCTGTGTTTTGAAAATACAAATCTTAATTGCAGAATCATATTAAATTGTAATTTTTTATGAGATTATTTTCCCAATCGAGGTTGAAAATCATTATTGAAATTATTTCAGATATCAATCTAGTTTCTAGACGTAGTGATTATATATTTTCTTAATTTGTCTCATCTATTATATAAACTATTTATTAACTGTTAGTTCGAGTTCATCCGTGTATTCGAATGATACTGAAAGGTTCGAAAACCCGGGTCGTTAATACCAAACATGTGGAAATGTACCAAATTTAAACGATTCAAATCAAACTATCATTATACGAAATTTTGTAGAAGATATAAACACAAAATTATCTAGACACCTATTTGTTTATTACATATTTAAAAGAAATAGTAATATAGGTAACAATTAGTAATAGAAATAAACTATAGGTAACGGAATTATACATTTTTTTTTATTAAAATAATGCAAAAAAAAAAACAATAAGACATACTGTTTTCAAACATATCTATTCCTGTCTTCTGAAGTTACGAAATATGATAAGGAGGGAGACCACAATACATATATTATATTGTGTATTAATTATGCAAGTATTATAAAAAAATGTACATAAAAAAATCGAGATTCACGTGATAGTATTTAATTTCAAATATGAATTATTTTTTAAGATTTACAGGAAATCACGAAATACCGGGATTGATATTTATACAATCCCGGAATTAGGGGATTGACTAATAGACCGGGATCCCGGGATTGGAATCCCTAGTAACAATGTAATAACGTAATAATAATTGACTCAAATAAAAATAATGCATAATAAACTGGCACAATGGAACACTACGTTTAAGATAGTTCAAAACGGCTTTTAAAAAAACTTAAAATTGTGAAACTTTTGGGATTGATTTGCGGCCGTTAAATTTATACTTTTACTGTATGTGGCTCTAAAAATACCCATGATATTGTGAAAGTTAAGTAGACAATGGCAATTTGCATCGGTTTAATGAGTCAATTTCTGGTTCACTTCGGAAATTAATGTCGATTGTTTTACTCTTGCAGACGGAGTTAAGTAAGTTTTCTTCAAATGCCAAAATGTTTTAAGCCAGAGGTCTCCAAAATTGTTAGCCTAAGGTCCACAATGACACACTAAGTCCCAAAGGCGAAGACGTAGCTAGCTCATCATACCAACATACCGTAGTTTTGAATTACGCATAATTAAGTGTCAAGGACATTCTATTCCGGCGGAGATAGCCGATAGCCGACAAAGAACCAGCTTCTGCCTGATTTATACACTTATTTATATTAAGTCCTTTCAACGAAATATTTGATTGATCAGTTGCATACATTTGCTCGTGGCTTTTTTCCACTTTCGGCACTACTTATCTGTCTGAAAAAACTATAGCGGGCCGGTGTTGGCTCGCGGGCCGTAGTTTATAAGACCCATGCTTTAAGCGATTACGAAACTATCCACATCGTTACTGTTACAAACAAAGCGAGCCAGTGTACTGTAAAATGGTTATCAATTAAAACTGTTTCACGCTTAGATTTGCAATATTGTCACCGAACGCGTAGCGGAGGAAATCCTAACGGAAATCACATCTCAACCTATTCCATTTGTTTGAACTCGTGACAATTAAAATGGACGACTGGAACAGCTGCCCTGTTAGTAAGATAGTTTTTCACTACGAATAATAGTGGCACTTCGAGTCAATTTATTGTCGGAAAATTAATTTTATTTTAATTTTATTTTAATTTTATTTTAATCACATTTTTATTTTAAAAAATAAAACACAATTCATTTGTACTATTTTCACATATTTATAATGATCAGGACCGGTTTCGCTAATCACGAGCATTATCAACTGATGACAAATGAATTGTGTTTTATTTTTTAAAATATAATGTCTTTCCACCAAGAATTGGCAGTTAACACATTAAAAATGATTACATTTTTACGAAAATATTAATTATTTATTGAGAAAAATATTTTTTTTACGAATTTCTATTAGTAAAATCTGATTAATATCTTGTGCTAAATAATTGTACAATTTTTAATTCGTTTTCATGTATGTAGGTACCTATTAGAGGTCTGCACGAGCCTAAATTTTATAAAATTTCCCGGTCCGAGCCCATCTTCAGGCTCGGGCCGGGCCGAGTGAGTTTAGTATCACACTTGTTACCCAAACCCAACCCGAAGCCCAGATTTATTTTTCTCATACTGACAAAAGCCCGATTTTTTGAATGTAGTAATTCATTTATACTTAATATATTTATGTTATTTTTTCCATATTTCCAACGATATTCTTAGCACATGTGAAGTAAATTATTTAAGTTATGAATACTATTGCCATATAGCTAACTCATGACCCGAGCATAGTACAAAATATTTTTCTTAAATTTGAACTCCTTACTCGCGCCCGGCCCGAGCCCGAATCTGAATTGCCTTCAGCCGCCCGAGCCCGACCCACAGGCCGGCTGGGTAAAGGCCCGTGGGCCAAACCCCTGCCCATGCAGACCTCTAGCACCTATTGATGTGTTGTACATAAATATTTTTAAATATAATGCCTTTCCACCAAGAATTGACAGTTAACACATTAAAAGTGGTTTGTGGTTTAAAAAAATAGGAGTAGGTAATTTAAAATATGCCCTTAATCCGAAATTATTGTAAATATCAAATCATCAATTTTGGAGGAAAAGTGGAGGGGGGGGGTGACAAGAGAGTGTTTACGGGTAAAAAAAATTGAGAAACTACGCTCTAGCTCAGGCAAGTCGCTCCAGATCAATAAAGCCTTGGTCATTAAGCTATATATGAAGGTAATATATATAAACAATAGAAAATTGTAATCCATTAATTTATCCAAAGTAAGCAGCTTTCTGGCTTAATACATAATATATTTTATCTAAATCAATGTACATCTAAGTATCGATGGTGTTTTGGCCAATTAATGTAACCTTCAAAATTAAAATTGTTCAGGAGAGAGTAAGAACTGTTTTTATCGAAAACATTAAATGGTGAGTTGCATTAAGAATCTTTGAAATGCACTAGTGTAAATTCTCATGTTTGCAGATACGGGATTACACTCAGGGAGTGTTGATATAATAGCCGCTTAAATCAAGTGACCGGAGCACAATTTTTAAACTTAAAACAATGTAAAATGATGTGTCCCTTCCTAAAAGTGGTAAATTTATTTTTCTAGTTTACATTATTTGGACGAGACCTGCTCTGTCGTCTTTAAAATGAGATCCAATCATTAACTCATTTTCGTATTTTTTGAGGGTTACGTTAATTGGCCAACACAACGTCGATATACAAAATTCCTTATAAGACGTAATTTTTTTTGCATTCTTTAACGTTATCGATAGCTATTTATATGTTTTGAAATAATCAACTTACGGTGATCATTTTTGTAACACTCGACAGAATACTATATGGATTAATGAAACTACGACCCCTATCTGATATAAGATGACCTCAGGCTACCAAATTGGAATCATTTCATTACTTGCAATTGGGCATGGGGTGTATGTAGAGGTCGAAAAACAACGAGAAATGATCAATACAGTAAAGTTGAAGGCTTGTATTATATATTATTGTGCTACCACAGATTGTTTTTGAATAAAAAAATAACATCCCGTATCACGCGAATAAAATTAACTGACGTGAGTGGCAGCCATTTTTGTTGGTGGCGGCTGTCATTGATTGATTTGTTTTCGAGGGAAAGATGAATGTTTGAATTCTTGATCCATTTGACCGCCTGGGAAGGCAAATAGAAAACTAGTACAAAATAAAACATTATTTGCTTAGAAACAAGCACACACGTTATGCGACAACTTTTATTCATGTAGGTAGTCTTGCCACTTGCCAATGTATGTTTGCACTATACTGACCTATATGGTGCAATACACTATTAAAAAAAGCACATTTTTATTTCGCAAGTTTCGACAAATTCATGTTGTATGGGGATCGCTAACAAAATATACTTTATATTGTCATGCTTTGCATCATTATGTTTTTTATTGTTCTGTCTACTATCAGTAGATTATTTCGCGATATTCATGAAGTTTCATAGCGATAGCCGAACACTGGGAAACGAAAGGCCGACCATTGGATTTTGGGGGCCGACCGCTGGGACAATTATCATTGTTTTTGTAAACTTCTATTATTTTATGCTTGGTAAAATATTAACTATTTTATTTTAAGTTGGTTACATTGCTTAAACCCTGTTTAATGGGACAACAGCGAAAAAAAATGTATTTTTCATTCATTGACTCAAAATCCCTTTTGAAAGTACACCTGTCGCTTAACTGGCTGAGCACTGGCGAAACGACCCTACCTCGGTTTTTTTATGTACATACCTACATGTTTTACAAAAAACAGCTATGGGAATACAATTAACAAAATCTTATTATTTTCTTCGATGGTTCTTGAGATTTAAGCAATTTTTAACGATTAAAAATCTCCGCAAAGTGGGAAAAAAACCTACTTTTTCCACTTTATTCTTTGAATGTCTTATATTTTAAACGAATCATACAATAACTCATTTTCTACAACATTATTTTAGAATCACGTTTCTAACTTGTATAATTACAGAAATTTAATTTAAGAATAGATCGGCTGTCGGCCAGCTATGTTGTATTGTCGTCCGTCAGTGTTAGGTCATGGTGTAAGAAGTACAGGTGAGCTGTATTGAAAATGACAGTCACCATTTTTGCATTTGTTGACGTCATTGTGTGCTTATTGAATTACAATCTACTATTTTGTGTAACAGTGTTTTGGTGACAATACAAATTTGAACCGTCAAAGTGACGTTACATATTTTACAAAAACAACGATCCAACTCACCAACACTTCTTACACCATGGTGTGATGTAGTACGGGTTCTGCCCGTGTCTATGCTTTTGTTTTAGTATTGCCATGTCGTCTGGGTTGCCATCTGTATTGATGTGTTCCCCACAATTATAATAATCAGAGACGACTGAAGGTACATTTTTTATAATTTAAGTTTTAGACTGAAGTTTATTTTAGTACCATCACAAAACTGCTCAGTTACTGGTACAATAAATTACGATGAATAATCTGTGCAATAAAAAACTCAAAATATAATTATTTTAGTTAATATTTTTCTTAATTTGTTTCGTGATGATAGTTAAGTTCGATATGTATCTATAATTAATTATTTTAATTTGTAATACAAACATTAAATATTATCAAGTGTTAATCGGTTTTAGTCGTGATCTGTAACATTTCGAAGCTGTCAAGCAAATTTATTGTTAACCATTATTAAATAGGCGCCTCTAAATTTCTGACTGGACTGTTGATCCAGCGGTTTGAAAACAAACTGCATCGAATATTGTGACCAAAATTGCTACCCACGTGATCGCACAGTCCAATCCACGGCATGTTTTTTTTATGATTTAATCGTCATTTAATTTTGGACCCAGATAAAAACTGAAATTTTGTGTTATTATTTGATAGAACAAAAAAGTGATTGCAAATCGCACACATCACGAGATATTAGTCTGACGCCATCGGAATCACACAATAAAATCTTTAAATGAAGATTTATGCAATATTGCATTTCTCCAGTGAAGATTTCGCAGTGACTGATTTTCAGCCATTCATAAAAAAAGCATTTTTGCCAATGACATATAATTATTAAAAAAAACTCTCATTAATAAGTCATTAAATACATGATGATAGTCCTGCAACTGAGTGGTCAACGCTTTTCTAGGGGCTGTAATTTCCAAAAGGACATTTTCATACAAAAATTTATGAGGTAAAAACTGGGGTAGTGACATCAATTAGCTTGTATTCAAAGAGTAAATACTATTTTTTGAGTTGGCATTTACTTGGTATAACTCCATTATAATAGGATAAAATAACAAAGTATTTCAGAAAATTTTATTAGGTAATTGATAGCTATTTCGGCTTAACACTATCGTCAGAACTATAGTTCCAAAATAGCTATCAACTACCTATAAATTTGTATAACTAAATACTTCGTTATTTTATCATATAAGTAAATATTATTACTATTTATTTATTACTCAACTTTCTGCACATTATAATGCATGCAACCAAGTCTTGGGGAATTTCTCCTCGGACATTCCTGGCAAACATTTGAAACACGCATAACGTTGTTACGCTGTGGAATACACCTGTAAGAAGAGTGTTAAACCGTAACGAGTGGTGTTCAGAACAACATTGAGTACCTTAGGGCATTAAAAAAAATTACTAGATCTTTCTTAGGCCCACCTTTTTATCCTTACCCCCACCTAAAATGTGAGGTTGAACAACTGCGTGTAAATCAGTATTCTTTAAAACCAAACTTCTGAAATCATCCATTAAGAATAGAATATTTTATTTCATTCCGCTTCTTCGAAAACTTGCGAATTGAAGCTTATGACGTTTTTACTTTCAGCAACTCCAAAATAATATTATATGTATGCTTAAATTTTCGTACACACATTATTCGGCAAATCGTGAGACGTGTCATTCAATCTTCAGACTGCCACTAGCGCTGCACGATAACGTCATCGTTCAGACAATGTCAATTAAATATGCATTGTATCCAAAAATACAATGTCAATAAAAAAACAAACGAATAAATTTTATTCAACATTCAATACATTATCCGATTTCTCGCGTACATTAGTATAAACACGCGCCACTAAAATGTCTGTAAAAGTAATCATGAAATTATGCAAAAGAGTTTGTTGAACTTCAATGATATGCATGCGTTGTTATTTTTTATAATAATATTGTAAATTTTGAATGTCATAAAAATAGTTCAATCATTTATAATTTTACAATAGTTCGGAGTATAAAAGTTTTGAGAATCGTAATGCCGGGCGTATAACGAGTAAGGAAGCGGAATCGTGACTTGCTTATGAGTGCATGCTCTATGGACCATTTAAACTGCTTTCAAACAATAAAATATAAATACTAACGATACTAATATAACACAATGGGTGAACGGAATAAAAGTAAACAATTTACTAGAAACTTCAAATATCTGCGAACTCTGTATCCAAACTTACATATCTAAGCAATTACTTGTTTGATTAAGATTCAAGTTAACTTCATCAATGGAGCTTGACATTGTCAGATTGTTTAAGACATCGACTGAGGGTGCTTGATGGAATTTCAATATCAAATTTGGATTATTGAGATTTTGTACACTTCCATGTATTTTGTCACTAACGACCCGGGTTTCGCCTTTCGGCATCTTCAGGCATTCGTGTGACAAAATACAGGGAAGTGTACAAAATCTCAATAATCCAAAATTGTCAGATTGGTTTAAACAGAACGTTTACGCTGGATCGAACATAATATATCATCCATAGATGAGCGGAAATCTTACTAAACGCCTCTCATCTTCTACTACCGACTCCTGAAGGAAGACTGAGCGTTGGTAGACCGTGACTTCACTTGGTAGACAAGGTGTCACAAGATTTACGCGTGCTGGAGGTCGGTGTTTGCCCTGGAAGCCGAATAATTGGGGCGGACAACGTTCACCCCGGACTGTAGCGCCAGGAAAAAAAAGAAGTAATCGCTCGTCTATTATCCCGAGTATTGTTTTATTAATCTTTCAGCGTTGTCAGATACAATAGCACTATTCGCTAATGGAACACAAGGAGTGATAGATATATATTAGTATGTATTCAGTTCGATATTCGTACTTTTTACACTATGTTCACTATATCGAAATCTCAATAGAAGTCGTATAATCAAGAACTAGTAAGTGAGCCGCTCAACATCTCGCTTTGGAGAGGATGAGAAAAGAAAGATAAACGTTCATAATCATGTTCATAATCAGAGAGGTGGTGGGTGGGGAGGGTTGAAAATATCACAGATATACATGAAGTTGGATAAAAATTCATAAATCGGTTGAAAAATCAATGTTTGAACGTTTCCATTCGGGGATTCAAGCTTTTTCCCAGCTAACGGTGTAGAACGAAAGACCTTGAAAGCATTACTCACTCGGCCTAAGAGACCGGCTAATACTATATTAACAAATAAATCATTGAAATGGCGAGAAAATGAAACAATGACACTATCTTGTCTTTAGCACTTTAATTTTACAGATAAATTGAATATTAGTCATGCCATTTTATATTTAATCCTTAATTTTCTAATTCTGGACCGTATCTATAAATTATGATGTAGATATTCTAACTGCATTTGTGAACACACGGTGATTTTTTTTAAATGAATGCTCTATTAAGTATTTAATTTGGTACAATGGTACACATTATTATTAAGTAAAACCACTTACTTTTAAAAACAAACTTAGTAAAGTCAACAGAATAATTTTTATACATGTACAACTGAAAGTATATCCACAGTACAGACGGCGCAAATAATTGAACACTTTTTGATGTTCTACATTTTTTTAACTAAAAGAAATATCTTTTATTGTCCTCGAATTTCAATGGAGATAAAATAAGAGTTGTCAATTTTTTTTCTCTATCTATGAAATAATGTAAATATTCCATATATAAGGTTTAATCAAAGTGTATTTCGGTGAATTTAATAGTATTACACTTAATACAACTGTTATACTAAATGTGCGAGCCAATAACCGACTATCAATGTTACCTCTAAAACAAGAGGTTCTATGCGTGGAAAATCAGACGTTTGAGCAGGCCAAGCCAACAAATGCGCGGCATAATTTTAACCGTTTTGCAAAAATCAATATGTTATATATTAAATCTAAATTGTTGAGATTTTTTACATTTCCATGTATTTCATCACTAACGACCCGTCTTTCAACTTTCAGCATCTTCGGGCATTTAATCACAATGAGAATGAACTCGAACTGACTCAAATGTCATATATTGTATTATTTTTTTTTAAAAAATAGTAAATATTTAAAACTCAACAAATGTTTCAGCAAACCATTAGAGAATTATCATTTCTAAATTCATTAGATTAAGTCGCGTCCGTGGCGCATTTGGTAGCGTCGCTGGCTACGATTACGGATGTCTCGTGTTCAATTCCCAGTGCGGACGGTTTTCATAGATTGATCTTTCAATCGAGTTATGGATTTCTGTTCGTAGTCTGAGTCCTCCCTCCCACCCATACCATCTTCACGGGGCGTAGCGAGAGCGATTAGCTAACCACTAGTACTGTCTTAGCCCTATCCTTCTATCCCTACCATCTTCGAAAAAAAGAGATAGGTTAAGCAACTGAGTAACAAGCAGTTGTCGTAGAAAAATTCTTTTAAGATACTTCCATTAGGAGACCATATGCTCCACGTTGAGAGCGAACATGGAAAAAAATTTGATAAATGTCTGTAAAAACTGCATTCATTTTGAATAAATGTACAATATTTCTTTAAAAATTAAATTTTAATAGTTTGTTTTGAAGTGCTTGCAAACCCAAGATGAGTGAGTGCACGAGGGCTCTAAAACTGCGGTTCGGCCACGCATGCGCGCAGCTTAAAGGGAACTCTTACGACTACAAGTTCTTATCTAACCCCATACTTATATCGTCTCCGTCTATGAAAAAGCGAACTGTATTTAAATTAGTTTCCGTAAAAGCAACTTCAACTGAGTTGCTAGATATGTTCCATATGGTCCAGATTGAAAGAATATGATATAAAAAAAATTTAGAACCAACAAACAATAAAACTTTAAAATTGTATAGCAACCGAATATCAATGATATCATTCTTATTTTTAATCAACGACAATTTAACAGCCATATTGCGGTCCACATGTGGTGAATGGATGATGTGGAAAAAAATGATAAATATTTACGTGTTGATATGTTACGTTATAATAACATCATATGAAACGTGTATCTACATATGTATCTTTTTTGTTATTATTTGAATAGATTGTTCAATGGATTTGTCTGGACCATATTACTGTCGGCGTTGTTATTTGTTGATTTCAATTCACAGTTATACATTCATCTTGATTGTTGTTTGCCCAACAATCAAACCAAGTCAATTACAATCGATTATTTATTTATTTTAACCTGTGACTAGAAAAAACACTTTTTATTAGCGACAATAACATTGAATTGTGACAAAAATCAAATGATATACAGTAGATGACTTGCAGAAATAGTATTATATAACGAAGGAACGCGAAAATTGTCGTATTACGTTAACACCCGGTCCCGCGGTACTGCGTTTTTGCACAGTTCACGACGTATTGACATCTTCTGTTACCGCAGACGGGCTGTTTGAGAATTATTTTTTTTTGTTATACTATTCATAAGGGTGTGATTCAAGGTTACGATTTTTTTTGTTGAGTTCTTAGAAGAAGTTAACATTCCTGCATGAAGAACGGTTTTTCTAACCACGATTGCAACCAATTAGAAGTACAATGCCTGGACCTTAATTTTGAAATCCTATATAAAGTATTTGAGCAACAGGTATCCCCATATCTCTGAATACAAATCCAAATCTATTGAAAACTCAATTATTGTAAGTGTTCTTTCAAGAAATCAAACGTAACGCAGTGCAACGGGGTAAGATGAACACCCCTCACCACTCGGTTACGGTTAGGAAAAAATAATCATAAACAAACAAATTTAAGCACTGATGAAAACGAAATTCGAAATGATTTATAAAATATTCACAGCTAATATTTGTTACATATTCACAGCTGTATATTTTTTTTAATACCATCTTATCCGTTGTCATGTCGTACAAATTTATTAGAATGTTGTTGAAATACTCAAGTCATATTATGATATTATATATTGTATCTTGTATCTTGTATATTGTATATGTATGTGAAATTATTCTACCCACTAAATATTGTAATGAAAATCGATGAATAAAATATTGATTTTTATCTAACGAACCTACCTGGTAAAAAAAATTGTATAAATTGGTAAAAAAGTGATTTTACTTATATATTTTACATACATACGTTACAAAAATGACAAATTATACGTTTGTGGCATTTGCAATGTAAAAAACGCTTAAAACATAGTAAACATTGGACATAGTCAAGGAAGTCAATCTAGTAAGTTCAGACAAAGTCTACTTTAATGCATTAAAAACTAGTGCTCGTCTGAACTCACTCACACCCGCGTGTACTATGTCGACATACGAAGCAATACCGTTTAACATTCTTACCAGTGACATTCCCATTGGCAGGACGGTTCTACGCTTTGGAATAACAAACAATTCACTCCATAATTCCTCAAAAAATACGTCATTATATTATAATTTTCTCAATAGTTACGCAATTAATAATGTTTCTATAAGCTGGCGTCTAATAGTAACGCGTAAATTCTCAAGCTCAAAAAATCTTTGTCTTAGAGGAGAACAATCCATTTTCTAAGTATCAGCATCTAACTTGTAGAAAACATGTTCGGTCCACCGATATTACTCCCAGAGGCTGCGGCTTGGTCATTATTTCTCATTATTGAGTATTGGAGCAACAATAATGACAGCACGCTGACCACAACTCGACACAAATACGCTATAACCACTGCAATTTACTCACAGCTCACAGCTCGATACATGGTCGAGAGTAACTATACTCAACAAATACATAATGCTTTCGACTCCTGGAATAAATGCAACGGGCTGTAATGCCGACGTGATTCTAGTGGTTACTTGCCACTAGGGATTCGAAAATTAAAAACTTATAGATGTATGATCTTTTTATTAATCCAATGGCGTAGTATAAATTGCTAATTATTAGATATTCAAATATTCAAACATCAAAAACGGTCGAATAACTATATTCGAATCGAATCCCTACTTGCTACATGATACGACCAGTGACGTCTGGCGAAGGAGAGGTATGTTAGTCAATGCATAAGAGCTGTTATTTCGGAGGAGCGGGAAATAAGCGACAGAACAGGCATTTGTTAATTCAAATATTTTCACTGCCAAAGTGGAGCTATTACATAAAACAGGGGTTCTTAACCTTATACCCGCGGGCGCACATGCGTCCGTAGAGCTCTTTTCATGCGCCCGCTACAAAGTATGTAAACACTCAAATTTTATCTTAAAACTATTTTTTAATAATATTGTTTATCAGACATTATTGAAATTGCTGATTCCAAATCGAAGATTTTCAAAATGACATCATATTACAATCTCACGGTCCAAATGAAAACTTGTGGAAACGAGCTAATCATAAACAATGGCCTATTTTGAAAGGAGCTTACAAAATTGAATCCTGTAATCCTCTAGCTCCACACGTTTGTGTGAATTTTTATTTTCCTACATGAACATAATAAAATTTAAAAAAATGGGCTTTCTATACTTCGTTAGTAAACTCTTTGCATTTCCCAACATTCTTGACAAATAAATTGAATTTCAATTCGATAATAATAAATATAGAACTTGATTCTTAAACCTTGCTTTTTAGCCTGCGTGCGCCCGCCACTATTACCCTAAATCTCAAATGTGCCCGCTACCGCAATAAGGTTAAGAACCCCTGTAATAGAACATCTCAACAAGAGATGTTTTACGAAGACTGTTTTTATTCAGTCTCTTAACTTCCCGTCTACGGTGAGTAAAGAATGATTAGGCTAGGAATGGACCAGTAAATAGCTGATCGCAGATGGAAGTATAAACATCACAGACATTCACGCCTTTAAATCCATAAACTGACCGTTCGGGAATTCGAAACCGTAGCCGCCGCAACCAAATAGGAAGAACGCCAAAGAACGCTCACCACTCTGCTACAAGACTGACAAGTGCTTAAGAATATAATCAAACACTGACAATTTATCCGTCTTACGTAGACTATTTTCATTTGTAATTTTATTGATTATTTTGTAGTAAAGAAAAACATAATGAATTATCTAGAAGATTTCTAATTTCTTATGGAGATAGCAGAGTCCTAAATGATTCAATAGACATTCAATAGCTTGTGATACCAAGTCTGTCTATTCAAGCTATACCCTTCGATGTTATACTGACAGAAGACATTAAATCATAAAAACAAGTTCTGAGATAATCGCATTTCAATCATTATTTTTTATTCAAAGTACTCTCTCTCCCAATTACTTACTCAATTAATTGTTTGTGATTTTAAAAGATTTTTTGTATATTATAATGTTTAAACTGTTGAGAGCTTGTACATTTCCATGTATTTTGTCACTAACGACCCGGGTTTTGCCTTTCGGCATCTTCAGGCGAATCCCTGATCGTTAGTGACAAAATACATGGAAATGTACAAAATCTCAATAATTCAAATTTGATATTGAAATTCTATCAAGCACACTCAGTCGATGTTTTAAATTATAACACTATAAAGAATCATAAGATTTGGTACCGATGAGTTATAGTCGATATTCTCTATTTCAACGCCATCATTCCAGCAGTACGAAGAGCGTTAAATTGCATACATTTTGTCATTTAAAACAGAAAACTATCTAAAACTGATTTAATGCGTTCTGTGAGTATAACCATCCTTGCCTTGATATAAAGTAGTACAAAAAATATAAATATTCACCAATGGGGACTAAGAAATTATTACTTACACCCATTTTTTCCATCGTTAAAATCACCATTCAATATATTTTAAGTAGTAGAAACTAAACTATCATACCTCGAAGTACATATTTTACAAACTGTGATTATCAAAAATGAAAAGGCATTTAATCTCAAAGGGCGCTCAATAAATATTGGGAATAGAAAATCGACCCTCCTATTAAAGCATCAACAACCTTATTATGTAATTATAGGAAACGGATACAATAACCCTGACCGTGGTAAAAGGGAGTCTATTATTATTATGCTGGTCCAATTATTACGCTGGGTTCAAAAGATATTTTTTTTTGTGTTTTCTTCTTCGGCCAGGTTATTCTTATCGAATTAAATTTAAACCACAAATAATGCGTACAACATGGTACCGATGCGTAAAACATAGTACGTTTACAAATAGTTTTGAATTTTTGTTTAAGCTTATTGTTTTTCACAAATAATCTTATTGCCTTCCTTAATAATTATATTATACATCATTATTTGAAAGTTTTTAAAAGCAAAAAGAAGACGTGAAGATTAGTGTTTCTATTCATTCTCGTCAATCATCAATCCGTGTAAGCACCAACGGTTTGTGCTTCAATTTTGGTATCCTGGATTCGAATCCCTTCGTTGTACATTTGCATGACGACATATGGATTTTATTTAAAATTCCTAGCAAAAACAGTTGGCGGTAAATTTAGTAAAAATTTAACAGTCACCCGAGAAGAAAATATGTCAAATATATCCAAGCTCTCAAATACAAAAACCGAGAGCTTTCCAATATAATGTACAGTACACTCCCCGATAACACGGTAGATAGGGGGCAATCTATCTGGAAGTGGGCTATCAGAGTTACCATACTCATACTAAATCAGAGGATACGCATGTGGCGCAGGAGTATTTTAACGTGTAATCAAGGAGCAGTTTTCGGCAATCATGCTATGTTATCGGGAGGTCTACTGCATATCTAAAATCATGGATGTATGCAATGTTTTAAACATTCCTTATCCAAATTCCGACATCCTGGACGATAATGTCGTAATATATACACGATGTGCTCGGCCGAGCTGAGGGACTCTGGCGTGTCATGGGAGGAAGCAAAGCGATCGACGGGTGACAAGGAATCATGGAGACGTCACGTTGTGGCCATGTACTCTACATAGTGAGCGAATATGGTCAAAAAAGAGGAGAATCCAGCATCTCCATAGAGCTATTGGCGAAGAGCTAGTCATCTGCGTAGTGTTATTATTCTTTACCAAATTTATAAAAAAAAATATTTCATTTCTTACATACCGGTACATTATTAGTGGGCTTGGTTTGCAACTAAGGATTCCAAGTATTCGTCATTATCAAATATTCAAATATCCAATAGTTTCTAAAGAATGAAAATAATCACTTTTAAGGTCTTAACTGTCAATTCTTGGTGGAAAAACATTATATTTTAAAAAATAAAACACATTTCAATCGTGTAATATATGTGTTTATGTGAATAGACCTGTTATGCTTGTATTTTTATTAGTTGATAATGCTCGTGATGAGCGAAACCAGCCCTGATCATTATAAACATGTGGAAGTAGTACAAATGAATTGTGTTTTATTTTTTAAAATATGAAAATAATATTAAAAATTCGATTTGAATAATAATATAACATTATATAAATACACATTCTAATACCGTTCCATTGTGTGTATTACAATATTTAAAAATTGCAGCTGTGTTGGATTACTACAACGGTATTTCTTCAGTTACTGAAATTTTGGCACGTTAGAAGGGTTTTTTAGCCCGGATTTTTATTCATTCGTCAAATTTAAGTATTATGTTAAGATATTGAAAGCGCCCGAGTTGGGGAAGGCAAACAAACCACTACCTTTATTCTTTGTCGTTATTAAAATCTGGAGAAATTATTATTTGATCTTTCATCGATTTTGTAAGATATTTCATTAAAATATATTACGAATACTGTTCGAATAGTTGACCAAATATTCTAAAATCGAATAGTTAAAAAAGAGCCGAATATATTCGAATAAAGAATATTCGCATATTCGAGTTGGAATCCCTATTTGCGAGGAAAACGTGATGAAATTCTATTATGCTATAAGACAATAATTAATAAAAATCTGTCAACGAAAAAATATAATCTGTCAAAACAAAGACATAAATCATTCTATGATTCACCATGTATCGATTACAGACGCCATTAAATCTCATCACAGAAAAAAAAGAAACTCCCCGTCCATTTTGAATTATCAACAGAGTGTGTTGGAAGAAATAAAAACTCACCTTGACTAATTGGGTGAGATGCGGCTCAAAAAATAATTTGGAAAAAATATCGAGCCTTCGATGGTTCATAGGTTAAGCATTTCGAAAACAATAAGCGGACTAATCTGGCATTAGTCAGATAAATAAATATGGGTAGACAATAACACATTTTAACAAAAAAACTATGACAAAATATTCTTTGAAATCTTGTTCGTGCAATAAAACAGTTAAATTTGATTGAATTGACATTCACTTGGTGGAACTTTACTATCTCTCCATGAACTACGTTCTACAACTAAATACTTTGATATTTTACCCTATCAAATTTGATAACATTGTAAATTAAGGTTGACACGTGTTTCGCGTCTTTAAAAAGTAATTTCCAGTGCGTGTAGAAATAAAGACCTCAACACTAGCATTACTCATTACTAAATTCACGGTGGGGTTCGTGGTGCAGTGATCATCGTCGTTTGCTGTGGTTACGGATCTCACGGATTCGAGTCCCAGTTTTGACCAGTTTCATAGGTTGATTTAATCGATTTATGGATTTCTGTTTGAACGCATGGATGTTTGCGATGTCTAAAGGCCTCCCACATATCCGATCCTAAGAATAGTACGTAGCGACAGCGATTAGCTAACCTCTATTCCTGTCCTAGCCCTATCCGTCTATACCTACGCTATTCGAAAAAAAAATAGAGGTTGAACAACTGAGTAACAAGCAGTTCTCGTAGAAAAACCTCAGTTGATACCTCTATTAGGAGGCCATATAATCCACATTGCATGCGGAAATGGTTTAAAAAAAGGAAAATTTACAGTCTCACATATCTATCATATTATTTACTTTTAATTAATACTTGTGAGGCTCTGATTAATTGTAATTAATTATGTTTTCTTTTAAAAATAAATTTACGTTTCCAAAAAAAAAGTTTGGCTGAGAATATTTTACTTATTTCCGAATTACAACCAGTTATCGTTATTAAAACACCTTCTTGAAATACTTCAATATGAGTAAACACTGATAACAAAATGAGTAGAAATTTTTAAAAACATATATCTATCATCACACAATTAACAATTTATTCTTATACAATAGCTGATAGGTCCTTTATGATTATCTGTCCGTGTATGAACACGTTCCGACAAGAATTTGGTTTAAGAAAATAATTTAGGTTTGAAATCAGACACTGGTATGTGAGCAGTAGGCAGATAAAAGGTTAAGTTATGTGAATTCATAAGAAGCTTGCGTGCAGTGAAATGTTATTTTATTATATCTTTAATAATATGTAATTACATTTTTACGATTGGTTAACATGACTTACGTTCTTCTGTTTTTTTTTATTATAAATACTTAAAATTATTAAAAGCAAACGTAGTAATTTTATCATTAGCCGTGTTCAATCCACTGCTGGATATAGGTCACCAAAATAGTAGCATTCATTACTAAAATATGTTAGACAAGAACTGCCACATTAAAATCGTGACAAATTTATTTTATTACCAATACTTACGATGATATGAATTAACTTGTCTTTTTTGATGATATTAGTAAATAAAATTGATAACTTTGTTATTCCACTGGCTGTATTACTAAATGTGACACGTGTTTCGCTTCTATGCATCTTCAGACTAACATTATCTCAAGGTTATTTATTTTTAGGGTAAACAATGATTCTTATTCTGAACTTAAAAAAAGGAGTGTAGGGTGGGTTTGTTTCCTTCTACTGGAGAGAAATCGATTATTAGTAAACTAGTGGGACACCCGTCATAGATGACGGTATTGAAATTGAAATACTGAATGTCTAAAGTAGCTAGTTTTATTTTTTTATTATAATCAAAATGTTTACCTACGTGTGATATGTGATAATAATAAAACACCTACAGGCCGGTCTGGGCTATTATATATTGGTAAATAACACTTTAAATAGGACAGATGGCTCACTACTATTACATTTATTTGCTTTGGTATTTTCACCTCCAAACACTACTAAATAACTTTGTAATTAGCATTATTACCTTTTGTGTCTTACCCCCTCCCCACGTCCAATTGTATGAAATTGTCAATGAGCCAATCTGTGTCCGCGTTTTTTTACATCGATGTGAATCTGCCTTTTGAGCAATTGTCATACACGCATAGTGTACATTTATGATCGATGTAGGAATCAGTAACTATATAGAAAGATACTCCTAAAAAAAAATAAAGACTAAAAACACTATTTTCGTCGGAATAATACGTTTATAAAATTGTTAAACGTTAATTATGTAACAATGAAAACCCACTAAATTAGAAGTATCACTTTTATCCGACAAATTTAACGTTCATTATATTAAAATATGTTAATAAGTGTCATGTAATTTTAAATATACACGACGATTAATCAAACCCACAATCGCCGATTAACAAATAAAAATGATATCTTTCGGAGAATTTACATTCCCAAAATTTAATTTAAATAAACATTATTACGTTCCACTTTTAACAACACGCGAAGATTAATTTTTTCGTATAATAATTCATCGGTCTAAGAACTCTAAGACACTTACAAGTAAGGTAGTGTATGGAAGAACTTAATGATAGATTTATAGTTTTTTTTTAATATGCAAATTATTCATGATTATGTTTATAACCTTTGTGATCGTCGAGCATTAATCAAAACTAAATAGACATATGGTTTAACATATTGTTTACAAAAGCAACAAAAGTTTGATTAAGTAACCAACACGTAGGTAGAATCATGGCGGAAAGCAATCCTATAAAACATTCTCTTTAGTGTTCTGTTTAAATGATATATAAATCGGTTAGGTAGGAATCTGTAATTGAATTATTACCGATCAACCGTTGTTTACTCAAAAAATATCAATGTTGTTCCTAAGGTAACGAAAAACGTTTTGTGTTTGTTGATACAGCGAAGTTCGATCAATCGAATTGACAATCTTGTTCAAGAATGAAATTCAGATTGATAGTGTACGGTAGTGATTCTAAGCCAGGCTCTGGACTGTCAATCTGAGTGATTCAATTGGATTGTCATTCCGATTGATAGTGTAATGTTCGATTAAGAATTTGATACTACTTTGAATACTTCAATGCATTTTATTCATATTCAATTCAGCCTGCCAAATTACATGGTTTCGTTCAAGACCGACTTTGTTTCATTACGAAATAGTGTACAAGCGAGTTTACTTTCTATGGAGATACCTACTTTTGATCTCCGCCAACTCAACTTAAGTGAAACTAATTCAAAATGTCATAATTAATCGATCCGAGACTATTCGGTCATAGAAGTATATAATGGCAACTGTTTTAATTCTCATTTATTGTAAAAATTAATGATATCATGTACATAATAACAAAAAACTAACTGTATTTTATGCAACCAACAAAGTAGTAACATATATTTTCAATTAACTTTGTAGTATGTATTTTATAAAACTAATTATTTCAAATTATCTACTGCTGAACTGACTATTTCGACATGTTATTTTTTTGTATTAATCCACTGACTCGTTAAATAATTAGCATTTTTTTCTAAGAATTTGATAGCGAAAAACATCATAATGCACTAGCTTCAAATATTTCTTGTCACCTGTGCACATAAATAATTTATGTTTCTTTAATTATTGGTGCAGAAATGTGCATTTGATTTATGCAGTGGTTGTAAATAATCGAAAGGTATTTGAGCAATTTCATAGCATACTAAACAAACCAATTTGCGATCACATTCCGTGTAATGAGTAATCACCACAACTATTTGATATTTGAATAAATATGCAACTACTTTTGGTATCATACCACTAAATAAAAGAGGTAATATAAGACAATGAAAAATGACACATTAAAAGTTATTCTATTTCTTTAGAGAATCATGGTTTATTATTATATCAACGGCTGTTTGAATTGATCCATCATACTATTTTGTTAGCCATGCTACAATATATTTCAAACAAGTTGTAAAACTGTCGTATAAAGTTATCCCCTTGCATGAATTTATCCTGCACAGGAAACGGAATGTAAGACAGGTATAAGCCAACAACTAATTTTTTCTCTATCTTATCTTATCCTTTTTGAAAGAGAGTACGGTAATTATTATTATTACTAATATAGCCTTATCCGTCATAGATGATGGTATTCAAAGTGAAATACTTAAAGTAGTTAGTACGTCGGAACTGTGTGTGCATTGTTTATACCGCGAGCGCTTAGGTTGTGAGCAAATTTCATACCTACATGAAATATGTGATAATAATAAAGCGTTTACATAGCGGTCTGGGCTATGTATAAGATATAATCACTTGTTAATGCGTCAATTCCTCGTGGAATGAAATTCTATTTCAAAAATTAAAAACAATTTGCTTTGTACTACTTCCACATTTTTATAAAGATCATGACCGGTTTCGCTCATCGGGTGCCTTATCAACCGATGAAAAATACATTTTAACCGAGTGATTTATGTAAATTTGAGTCTTTTTTCAGTTAATCGGTTAATAATACTCGCGAAGCAGTCCAAAATAAATTATGGTATTTTTTTGAAATATAATGCATTTCCACCAAACAATTGTCAGCTAACACCTTAAAAGTGATAAATAACAACCTATTCTTGTAATAAAAATTTTGAGTGGTTATATTTGGCGTTCTGTCACTAACCACGCAGTTTTCGTCTTTCAGCATCTTCAGGTATTCAATTACAAGGAAGAATTCTGACTCCACCAATCGTCATTATTCGATAATTATCATAAAGATTGAAATGGCTTTGTAAGTCCAACCGCTATGCATATGGAATTGCTATGGTTAATAAAAAAATATTTTGGAAAGCAGTTAAATAATTACCATTATTTCCATCCTAAAGCGCAGTTAAAAACGACATTGAGATCATTAAAAATGGCCCCCTATATCAAAAAGCAACAAAACAAAGAATAAAATCTACTTTCGCGGAGTGTCCCATCAATCAGTGTTTTGTTGACATGCTCTCGACGCCGTGTCCGAAAACTAGATCAAAACCAGTTGCCAAGACGTGACTAGACGCGAAGACATGGCTGGATTTTGACTCTTCCAGACACAGTGATAATATCAAATAAAAAAAAAACAAAAATTTATAGTTCAACTGTTTCGAGAAGCTGTCTGACACGATTTGAATAAGGAACTGCATCCGTAATAAAAGAGACTGTAATAAAAAAAATTAAGATACGAACAACGATTTACATGTTTCATAAATTTAAATACAGGTAAATTTAAATACAGGTTTTTAAATTTTACCACTATATTACCGCCTCAACAAAAAAGGGTGGACGATTTGAAGTAAAACAATATTGGAATCAGAAAGGAATTATAAAGCTATTCCTGCAGACATAAACTTGTTTTATCCTCTTGCATTATTAAACAAACTTTTATTTTCAACGCAATTCTTGTAGCCAAACCTTATTCCAACCGCTTGTTTTACAAGGCAAATAATAAAATTGTGTTGGCAACGTTTTATTCTCTGTTTTATTTATTACAAACAGAGGATCGGCGCGCTAATTTGCGATTATATTGTGATTGTCGTTTGACAGCTACAATTTGATTTGAAAAGCGCGCTCTGATGTGTTAAAATTTATCCATACAATTTTTGGTTACAGTTACTTTATTTCCACAAATGAAATGGACGCCGCTAAAACTGACCTGAACAAAAACAATATTTAATGTTAATATTTTGTAAGGAATTCGACTTACGACAACCTGTACTCTCAGGTTTTACCAGTAATAAATATGGTGACCTTAACAGTAGTTGTTTAGTCGTTTTCAGTTAGTATAAAAGCAGTTAATAAGATATGTTGAGATAACAGAAGGGTTGTGTATAGACATACTGGTTTATTTAACTCTGAATTGAATACTTTAACTGACAGTTTAGTCGACTCGATGGCTGCGATGGCTTCTTACACTTTTTTTTTTTTTTTTAAATAAAACACAATTTGTTTGTACTAGCTCCACTTGTTTATAATGATCTGGACCGGTTTCGCTCATCACGAGCATTATCAACTGATAAAATATTGAGTTAGTAAATAAACTTATACTTAATAATATTACTTAATAATATTGTAATACCATTCAATTCTAAGCTTGTTTCTTTCGATGTAGTGAGTTTATTTACTTATTTTTCCAATAACCGATCTAAAAATAGCAATTTTAGATTTTGTACAAAGGAAAAATATTAATCCCTTTTTGACTAGAGACTTAAAGTCGACAATTAATTGTTGCATAGACCAAAATTTGTTCAAGTCCAATGAATGAATATATCAACAGGTAAATAAATGGGATGGCGATGGGTAGTCCCTTGTTCCCAGTTTTGGAGTCAGAGAATTACTTAAATCGCCAGTAAACTAAACTAACAAATTTATAAATCGTAATTTCATAAAAAAAAATATGTCTATAAAGTTACCGCAGCATTATATTATATTGACTGTGTTTTGGCCAATTGATGTACCCTCATAAAATACGAAGATGAGTTAATGATTGGGTCTTGGGTCTTATATTGAAGACGACAGACCAGGTCTCGGCCAAATGATGTAAATTTGAAAAATAAATTGACGACTTTTTGGAAGGGAAACATTGGTTTTAGGTTTAAAAATTCTGACCGGATCACTTGATATAAGCCACTATTATTTCGACACTCCTTACGTATAATTCAGTATCTGCAATCATGAGAATTTCAGGAGTGCATTTGAAAGATTCATAACGCAACTCACCATATAATGTTTTGGGTAAAAACAGTTTTTACTCTTCTGAACAATTTCAATTTTGAGGGTTACATCAATTGGCCATAACACCGTCGATATTATGTATTTATATATATACTTCTTTGACTTTCCGATAACATCAAAATTACCAAAATAATGATGATAATATACTTGCTTACGTTTAGGAAAAATTTTACAATAACAAACATGTAAATATAATTCCGTATCTTACACAATCAACAACAAAATATAAAAACCTGCTTTGTCCCGACGTAACCGATAGAAACCTAATAAACAATGTTTAAAATAAAATCTTTTTTTGTAATGTGATATTACTCATAGATGTTTATGATACAAACTTGTTATTTTTGAAGATACCTATTATCAGATCATAGACAATCAAGATAGGGAACGCATGTTTTTTTCGTAACAATAAATAACTCTCCAAAGCAATATATTTAAGACATAAACAGTGTGAAGATTTAAACATACGTTATCCATCAAACTAAATCTTTATATCACGCTTAATATGACGTTAAAGATCTGACACTCTTGTTGTCTGTCGTCTATCTAATAATCTATATCAGAATCAAATGACTTAGCGTCTTTTAAAAGTGGCTTGTTATTGAAGACTTTATTCGAATTAGAAGGGGTCACCTGACAGAAGCACTATTTTCGACATTTTTAACATTCCCCGATACACAACTGAAATTTAATATTATTTATAAAAACGTAAAATGCAAAGGTTTATGTTAGTTTGTGAAAATCACCCAATTCATCTAACTTCTGCTCATACTTTCCGACATTTTGAATTTTTGGAAGAATGTCCTCAATACCTAAATTATTCAAGCAAACAACGTGATCGTGGCAAAATATTTCAACACTAAAAAAAGCGTTGACTGGGATTTATCGGTATTTGCGTTCAATGTATATTGTATACGTAATATCGAGGGTATACTGACAGAATGCATAAAGTCATACATGCAAATTCTAAGATTTTACTGTTTAGCGTGTCCGCTCCCAGTATGGAGCATATGGGTCTTCTAATGGAGGTATCTAAACAGAAACTTTGTACGAGAACTACTTGTTATTAAGTTACTCAACCTCTCTTTTTCAGAGAGGTTAGGGATAGAAGGATAGGGCAAGGACAGGATTAGTGGTTAGTTAATCACTCTCGCTATTCCTCGTTTTTAGGATCGGATAATATTATATCGTCGACGTCCGTGGCGTAGTTGTTTGCGTAGCTGGCTATGGTTACGGATGTCTCGGGTTCAATCCCCAGTGCGAACGGTTTTCACGGATTGACCTTTCAATCGATTTATGGATTCCTGTTCGTAGTCTGAGTCCTCCCTCCCACCCATCCCATCCCAACGGGGCGTAGCGAGATCTATTAGCTAACCACTAGTCCTGTTCTAGCCCTATCCTTCTATCCCTACTCTCTTCGAAAAAACAATAGTTGAGCAACTGAGTAACAAGCAGTTCTCGTGGAAAAATTCTGTTAAGATACCTCCATTAGGAGACCATATGCACCATACTGGGAGCGGACATGAAAAAAATATTTTAATCATAAACATTCGTGCCTACGAACAGAAATCCATAAATCGATTGAATAATCTATGTATGAAACTGTCCGCACCGGGACTTGAATCCGAGACATCCGTAATCATAGTCAACGACGTTAACCACTGCACTACAGAGCGACAAAAAATATATAGTTCTAAGATAATCGCATTTAAAGTAATTTTTTTTCCAAAGTGTTATTTTTATTTTTCTTTTTGGTTGACAAAATTTTAAGATTTAGTATCGATTCATGCTTTTTGCCAGAATAAAAAAAAATAACTGACTGAATACTGTTTTTTTTTTCAAAGCCATTCTTCATGCGTTATACCAGTACGTAAAACGTTAAATTGCATACATTTTGACATTTAAAACAGAAAATAAGCAAAAACTAACTTAATGCATTCTATCAGTATATCCTCGATTTATAAGAAATCATTCTTTACACTTGGTAAGTACATAACGCACTGAAGATTCTCGCAAACTGTATTTAATTATCATTTAAACACTTGTTGTCAATGTTGTACGCCATTCAATATGAAAATTTTGCATGTACCGGCGTTTTAGGTGCAGAAAGTCTTTATTAGTAAACATCTCGCACACGTTTTCAAGAACTACACGAACAATGACCGCGAAAAGACTCTACAAACCAAAAATTAATGCCGCCAAGAGACGTACATTGTGCGAAAATTTCAATATAATAAAAATGTATTTAAGAAATACCGTATTCTTTTCTTTTTATACCAGCTTTCTTTTTTACTTCCCTGACTAAAACCTCTAAAATTACATGCTTCTGGAACCTGTTTTTTTTTACCGATGACATCTGTGACCAAAATGTGCACAAAAACAAATCATTCCATTGATTCCCACCTTCTTCAAAAATAATAAATATAATATTATTCAATGACTTGACTAAAGATACTGGTAAATAAATACAGCCAGTTGGTCATGTAGCCTAGTGGTAAGTCGTCTCTCGAGAGGTAGTCTTATTCGGTTACATTATCCACAGGTTCGAATTCCGCAACGAAACGATCATTTAATGATAAATGTAAGCATTGATAACTCTGACGTTTCCCTGTCCGAAAAAAATACTAACCGACTAAATAACAACCTATTCTTATGAAAAAACGATTATACTTAGATATTCCACTAGGAGTTAATATGCTTCACAAACAGCGGACATGGTTGTACAAAAGGCACGCCATTGACAACAGCCCAATGACAAAGTATGAATTCATGTATCAGTTGATTATTTACCCTACAGTGTTGCTTCTTGCATTACAAACATTATTATTTGATTGTGTAAACGTGATAAAAAGACAGGAATTTATTATGAAATAAAAACAACAATGGACAATTATTCAAGGATTAAATGCGCTGTTGAATATTTTAGTTTCGTGTCAGCAGCAATTAATTACGTAATTATTAAGTTATATGGGAGTAATCTAAGTTATGTTTGACAATTACATTTATAGTATTTATTCGTTATTTAACATACATTTTTTTATAAGCCACATAGACAGAATTTCGTGATAAATTTTTTGATTATCGCGAAAAAATATTTTCTAATATTGGTTTTAAAAAACGGATAGATCGATTCAATTCGAAATGGAGGAAAGATAATTGCTCTGTATTGATTGGAATTTGCGTTTACTTAGCAGCGCAAAATTATTATATATTAAAAATGGCAAATTATTTAATTCTACAATGATTGTTCAATGGGGTTGGCAGCTGTAGGGAAAACGAATAAATACGATTGACAACACTTAACGAGACCAGATAAACCTACAGACCGCGTCATACAGATACACAGAACACAGACAGAACACAATCGAATGTCATGGAAACCTGACTACCTAACACTTCTGAAAAGGGCAACAATAATTTATCACTCGTCGTCGACCGCAACGGTTGGAGGCAGATCCATTCCAAAATGTTAAAATATTTACAATTACACAAGACGAATAAACATATTCCAAATTAGGTATTCCGACATCACACCATCTTCAGATATTTTTCGCCAATATTTATCAACTAATAAAAGATAATCAACATCAACTTACCCAGCAATTTATCTAATATAATTAAATTTAATTCTACGGAAAGCTTGCAATTATTACCTTCCGCCGAGAGCGATCAGCAGACCACTAGTCCCTGTTTTATCCTTATCCTTTTATCCCTACTCTCTTCGGAAAAGAGAGGTTGAGCAACTGAGTACGAGCAGATCTCGTAGAAAACTTCTTCAAATTTGAACTGTCGAGACTTTGTACATTTCCATGTATTTTGACACTCTAACGACACAGGTTTCGCTTTTCGGCAACTTCAGTCATTCGAGTACGTTCGAGTCCATTCGTGTTATCGAATGCCTGAAGATGCCGAAAGGCGAAACGCGGGTCGTTAGTGACAAAACTCAACAATTCAAATTTGAATTTGTATTTTTGTATTTCAATAATCAAAATTTAATATTGAAATTCCATCAAGCACCCTCAGTCGATGTCTTAAATTAATTCAAATTTGATTTTGAAATTCCATCAAGCACCCTCAGTCGATGTCTTAAATTATAGAAAAACTTCTGCTTCATTAGGAGGTCATATGCTACACATTGGGAGAGGACATGAAGTAAGTTATTTCAGGGAGTATAATAATTTTGTTGAAAAAATGTACCAAGAGTTAGCTTCTAATAGTAATCATTAAATAAGTAACCATTTATTTAAGCCAAATTTACCACATCAAATTGAATCCCTTTTGACTGTACACGATTCAGACTGAAATTAAGAGTTTAAAAATAAAACTGAATTTCACCAAAGTGCACAGCATACTTTTTTAGGGCAGTCATTACATAATTATATGATAGGGCAAGAATCTAATGTGAACAAAATTACATGTTTACGATAGACATCCGCAGTTCTCATAGTACATTTCACTGGTCGTTTGTATACTAAGTGTGTAATACGAATCAAACTAGTTCAAACGGTAAACTGCAAATCCGCAGCGCGGTAGACAAGAGGCCACCAAAAAATGGACTACATTTTTTTATGAGAGATATTAGAATACATCTTGGCTACCAAAGAAGCGAGTGCAAATGAATGATTGCTCAAAAAATATATCTTAAGATACTATTATTATAGTTTGTGGCGTATCGGTAAAATTCTAGACAAATCAGGTGTTATTTATTAATAAAATTTTTGATTTGGTAAACTTTTTAATATACATATCTCTATTATATATTACAAAGAAGATGGATGAATCTGTGATTAATAAAAGCATTAAATAGCACTACTGAAATTTGACTTTGAGTTTGAATAACGAATATATTATATTTTAATGATTTTATCTCTTTTGTGGTTTTAACCGTCAATTCTTGGTGGAAAAGCACTACATTTTTTAAATAAAACACTAATAATTGATAATTTAAGACATCGACTGGGGGTGCTTGATGGAATTTCAATATAAAATTTGAATTATTGAGATTTTGTACACTTCCATGTATTTTGTCACTAACGACCCTGGTTTCGCCTTTCGGCATCTTCAGGCAATCGAGCGCACCAATGGACTCGAACTGACAGTTCGTCGTTCGTTGTCAGTTCGAGGTTCGAGTCCAAAATCTCAATAATTCAAATTTTACAAATAATTTAACTTATAAGGATTCATTCTAGTCTCTTTAATTTTGTTTTTCCGATATCTTTTGGATGGCTGTTTCGTGTTAATGATAATAACGTATTTAATATTTCATTATTTTTAAATGGTTGACTAATTTTTATTTAAATTTCCCAATTTACTATTCTGATTAATGAATATTTACGAATTACTTAAAACTCATTATATTTTTCTTAGGTAACGGATTTTTAATATAACTTTATTTTTTATTTCAGATTAGTATTTATTGATTTGTAAGAAAGGGGTCCTTTGGATTTTAATATTTCTATTAAGATAAAACATACTTAATTTGCAATAATTCTACATTTTATGAAATGATCAAGAATGGTTTTGCTCTTCACAAAAATTTTCAACTGATAAAACATATTCTTGTTGGTAAGCCGGTCTTCTTCAGAATTGAAGTAAATAGAAAATTTAAGAAAAAGAGTGTGATTAACCAATTACTAGTCCTTTTCTAGCCCCGTCCTCACCCTCCTTGAAACGAAAGGTGCTCCATTAGAAGTGCATATGATTCGGATCGGTGGCGTAAATCGTATAAAAAGAAGACACGAGAAGTTTGACCGATAAAAAACAAATGAAATATAATTGAATTACTAATTATTAAAACGTATTTTCTAATCCTATTTATTTTTTCCGTCGTGTTCTAGTGGTTGAACCTTATCGCTGTCATATCACTTTCTCTAATCACCAATTGAAAATGTACATAAATTGATTTATGATGTATCTAATGACATGGACGTAGGTCATATTGTGATCCGTATCAATGTCGTTAGATCACAAAACCACAGGTGAACTGTTTTTTCAATGATCATTTATTATACACATAGTAATATCCAGAAAAATTAAGCTTTTATCAATGTTTGTCAATGAAATTTCAATACGTTCCTCTATGCTGAACCGGTTGTATTAGATTCGCCTTTCTGTACTGCCTTATATTTCTCCTGGCATATACCTCCAACCGGCTGCACAGGATCTGTATATCGATACGGATTTCTCGAATTTCTTCTTGTCACATACTATTCCACTACTGGAAAACCGATACTGTCTATCAGTACTCCGTAACCGGTGAGCCACGAGACAATGCTAGGTGTGCCGCGACGCAATGCGTCGAAAATGAGAAAAAATTGGACATTTTAATATTAGAAAAAAACCATTTGGTAATAATTTATAATTTTCAAAAAGTAATATAATGGATTTATCTTAGCTATTTCGAAAATCAAATCAAAAGTGTTCCATCAATTCAATGTTTAAGAACCGCTTAGCCAGAGTTAAAATCGTTTGATTTGTTAATATTTTCAAAAATGTTGACTGTTATTTTTAATTCATCAAACAAATAAATATACATGTAAATTTTGTTTTTGATTATGGTGTGCTGTGAAATTATTAGAAGTGCTTAGATATGCCGTGGGTGAGAAAAAGTTGCAGAGCACTGCTATATATTACGATATATGGCGTATATTATATATGAACGGATATTCAATATTGGATAAAGAGGATCGGTGGAAGATGATGCTGCTTCATACTAAAGCATTGCGTTACAATGAACTCTATTATTATTTTGATCGACATAAATATATTAAATTATTACATATCGAATAGGATACACCACTGACGGTCTCATTGGTTAACTAAACCAAATCATATTATTGGATTTGATTGAAATTGAGGCGTATCAATAGCGTAGAAAGTATCTCGTAACATAGCACTAAAATGATCGGCACTACTTAAGATCTCCTATAACAATCAAACTTTAATTCGTTGATTGTGAGTCGAGATTCGAATCCGTGGGGCATGATTCAATGGACCGAAATTAAATTTGATTGACTCGATCTGTTTTCATTAAAGACTCATTTTGGGACAAGAGCTATTATTGCCGTCGATCCAATTAATAAATTGTAAGGATGAAATAACTGTTTCTTTAGACACGAAAAGATTACATCTAAGACAATAATGTATTATTTTGTAGTTTTTAATGTTAATTACAGCCGAGAGTAATGTATTTTCAGAAGTGTACTGATGAAAATTTTATATAAATCACTATGTAAAGTCGAAGTTATCCCGATGTCGGTCAAAATGTTAACAAAATTGTGTTTTTACTAATAATATTTCTTCTTAGTTATATAAAAACAGTAAAGTAACTGATATTCGATCATCGCAAAATAATACAATTCATCAAAATTTACATCAGCAGTCAAATTATTTGCTCTTTCTACATCCAGTTTTCATACTTGGGTGGGGAAAGAAACGAAGAATACATCACATTATATGAAACACAGAATCACATCACAGCAGACACAAAAAAATCAATGCAGTGAAGTGTCAGTTTTAGATTCTAAGCCTACATCTAATGAGGAAGAATGCCCCAATTCATTGAACGTTCGGCTACAAGACCGAATTAATAAAACATTAAATCGACGGTGTTTTGGCCAACTGATGTAACCCTCAAATTTGAAATTGTTCAGGAGAGAGTAAAAACGGTTTTTATAGAAAACATTATATGGTGAGTTGCATTATGAATCTTTCAAATGCACTCCTGTAAATTCTCAAGTTTGTAAATACGGAATTATACGTAAGGAGTGTCGATAAAATAGTGGCTTACATCAAGTAGAGGAGTCAGAATTTTTAAACCTAAAACCAATGTAAAATGATTTTTCCCTACCAAAAAGTGATCAATTTATTTTTCTAATTTATATCATTTGGCAGATACCTGCTCTGTCGTCTTTAAAGTGAAATCCATTCATTAACTCATTTTCGTATTTTTTGATCGTTACATCAATTGGCCAAAACGCTATAGAAATGTTTTACTTGAATCAATCAATACAACTGAAACTTTACCGTCGTATGCGGTGGCGTTTTTCTCCGTTTCACTAGTTTTTAAAATGCAATTAACTTTTAAAAGACTGCAAAAATGATTACCTTTGAAGACTTGTCAGTCTATGGATGCCACCCCTGTGATTGTGAAGGTATACTCACCACGTTACTAGTATGGGTGTCAATTTTGGGACTCACATCTTAACCCTGTCAACTAAAGACGTATAGCGTTTCCACTCGGCTACGGCGACCAGTATGAATAAAAAGGGCACAGCATAAGTAGAGCAATTCTTCTTACTAAGACACGATATTTAACATGAAGTTTCTGGTTAAATTGTTTTTATGCAAACCATATTAATAAGTATGTTCATTCGGGAATTCTAACAAAAATCCTTGAGTCATATTTTTAACACGTTTGGCCGTAGTTATTTTATATTCAGATTAATAAAATTGAATGAAACAAACATTTTCTTTACTAATTACTACTTATTTTACATTAATTTGTTTTTATTGATTACGCGAGAGATGCGATTTCCGAAGTTTTAATATATGATATCCATCAGCGGATACATGATCATGTGAACAAACTGTTGGTGTTAAAATTAAATTTTCATTGAAATGAGATCACTAGTTAATCTCATTCTCATCGAAAAAGAATCAGATAAAGATAATTAAAAACGTATGCAGGCAGAGTGACTAGCAGCTCCAACATGGATCGCACTCATATAGGTGCTTACATTAATTAATTCATTAAAAGTCATGGGAAAAGAACTCAGTTTCCTGCACTTTCACGTCTGAATAAATTGCATCGTTCCATTATTAATACGATTTTTGCTTTTTTTATTTAAAAATGTATTCAGTCATTGTTGCAAACAAACATTACAAATCTCTGCAATATAGCAGAAAATAAATGTATAAATCTGTCTGTCTGTTTGACGTGAGTAAAAAATATATGAACGTACAAACTAAGTGCCACCTTTTCAACGCGTGTATTCTGACGGTGCTGATTTACAGCTGCGAGTCATACCACCTTACCAAAGGGTACACGTATATTGTGCTTTTAAAACAGATACTTGCAGCGAATACTAGGGGTACGGTAGTTTGATTTTGTCAGGAACTCGGAGGTAAGATGGCGGACGGACCAGTCTCGTATTGCGTCCAAAATAAAAAAGCGACGATGGACACGTGCTGCGGATGCCCCAGGGGAGCCTGAATCCTGCCTGTCTCTTCTACCGATCAGATGAATTCCGTCGCCCTGGAAGGCAGCTGATAACCATCCATAGGATGTATCCGGCGGAGCTACAGGACGCTGGGATGACTTGGGAGGAAACGAAGAGAATGGCGGGGGACAGAGAAGCTTGGAGGAACCGCGTGATGGCCATATTGCTCCAAATAGGGAGCGGATATGGTAAGTGAGAGTTCTACACCAAAATAAATCGTCGCTGCACATTTAATTTGTCCTATGTGTATAAAAGTACTTTACGAGACAATTGAAAAAAATTGTGGAGAAAAATATCGAAACAGGTAGCATTTTTCAAACTATTTATTTTATGATTTTACTAATCAAATATTTTTTGAACATTGACAAAAATTGACGCTTCGAACAACATTTATAACTCATTTTCACCAAAAACCTCACATAGAACAAATTAAATCTCCCAAAAAGACGGGTTGAGCTACTGATGAGCACTCTGGAGTCCATAATCTAAAAAAAAATAGAGGAAATAGTTAAAAACATAAAATTAATGTGTAGATATTTTAGAATATAAAAAATCTCAGTTATCTGCTACATACGATCAACAGCATCGCATAATACTTACATCCTACATAAAAAATATATTCTCTTTTAATGGTAGAGTAACAGAATGACGTAAATTCTACAGTCGGCATAGTAATTATTATTTTGCTATCAAAAAAGACGGCAACGCGCGAAGGTGGCGTGAGTATAAAGACCCGTTGGGAGTTGGGAGGTTAATCACATTTAGCGCCTTCCAAATTCAAAAGACAACACGTCGACAACTATTGGTAATTGAAATAAACGGCGCCCGTTCTCTAAATGGAATATATCTTCGAAGATAAAAATAAAGTCATTAATTATTACTGTTTTATTACACAACTAGTATAACCACACCCGTCATAGACGACGGTACTGAAATTGAAATACTGAATGTCTAAAGTGGCTAGTATGTCGGAACTGTATGTGCATTGCATAACATTTTATTTTATTGGACACCGCGAACGCTTAAGTCATGAGAGAACTTCATGTCTACATGTGATATGTGATAATAATAAAACATCTACAGAGCGATCTGGGCTATAAGAAATTAATTTTTCTTTCTTTTTCAAACATGTCCGCTCCTAATGTGGAGAATACGGCCTCCTAGTGGAGGTATCTCACTAAAAGTTTTTCTACGAGAATTGGTTGTTACTCAGTTGCTGAACCCAGTGGCGTAGCAATGGTTTGCGCCACCCGGTGCTCCGTGATGCATTGGTTAACGTCGTTGGCTACGGTTATGGATGTCTCGGGTTCAAGTCCCGGTAATAACAGTTTCATAAATTGATCAATTTGTAAATTTCTGTTAGTGGACATAAATGTTTGAGATGTCTAAAATTCCCTCCCACCCGTCCAATCCTAAAAACGGGGCGTAGCGAGAGTGATTAGCTAAGCACTAGTCCTGTCTTAACCCTATCCTTCTATCCCTACTCTTTAAGAAAAAAAGAGAGGTTGCGCAACAGAGTAACAAGCAGTTCTCGTAGAAAACAACTTCTGTTGAGATACCTCCATTAGGAGGCCATATGCTCCATATTGGGAACGAAAATGGTAAAAAAAATGCGCAAAAGTTTTTGTAGTTATTACTAGTGAGTACCCGGCATGCGTTGCAATGCCACTCAAGGGAAGAAAGGATTTGTGTTTTAATTCTGTTTATTGAAGTGCTTTTCGATACACAATATTTTTTGTTTTCCGGGATGTCGCTGTTTGTACGTATTTGATTCTTTTTTTTAGATTCTATATTTCTTTTCTGAAAACTTCTCGGGTGTGCGCTCATTAACGGATGAATTATAAAGGAACGCATAGAGGACAAACAAACAAACATTAATTTTTACATATATAGATTACGAATAAATAGTTACGTGGTTGGCGATCTCTACGATAATCCATTTAAGTAATAATACATAGACATGGCAAGAACGAAAGAATTTAGAGACAGAAACGTATAAATTTATGCTGATTTTTTACTGCTGTAATTTTTTTAAGACATCTCAAAATCACGACAACATCAATGCCTAATTAATTTTAAGTTTATGACCAGTTCAGGTCCCCATAATTAATAAATTTATTCAATTCGATTCTAAATGTCATGTTTATTATACATTTTAAGCCGCGTAAAAGAATAGCCATAGAAATATGCAAATTTTGTTCTTTCTCTCTCGGTGAGTTACCATCTTCTTCCCGTGCAAGATTATAATTTTGATTCTAAAGCGATATTAAGATTTGCATATTCTTTGTCTGAATTATATATTTTTGAAAAAATCAATATAAATTTAATCTAATCAATAGAACTAGCACCCGTCCTCGATCATGGTGAATTTGATTATGTCATCATTCTGAAGGTGAGCCCAGCCCATTGCCATTACCACGTTGTTAACGTTTTCTGTATGTTTCCTGGTCATTCAGTTTCTTGATTCGGCTCATTACGAGTTGTGGCCAACACACGTCTCTTCAAGCCATGATGTACTACTCTTGTATTGGGATCCATTACTAGCAAGCATCAGTTAAAACGGAGGACCACATTGATTCCTTCACTAAGTTCCAGGGGCCAAGACCTAGCTAGCTCATCATAACGACATACTGTAGTTTTGAATTACGCGCAAATTTCGGTTGGTACTTACGAACAAGTGCCAAGAACATTTCATTGCGGCGGAGATACCCGATAGCCGAAAAGGTGAAAACCACCTTCTGCCTGAGTTATACACGCAATTAAATCAATCTTTGAAAAGGTCACGATTTCAAACCCAAGAAGTTAAGGTTTAAAAATGAATAACTAATATTTTTTATTATTTGTGCATGCTTCATTTATTATATCGTCGTTATTCTGGAATAAAACACTAAATCGAAAAACGACATATTGAGGTTGTTACACCAAAATGTTCCTTATTTCAAACTCTATCGTAGGAAAGAATACACAATTTTTATAAATTATACTTTCACTAAAAAAAAAATTGCACAAACAAACAAAATGAAAAGGGTATAGAATTTTAAACATTTGATAAACTTCAAAGTCCAATTACTCGAAACAAATATTTTTCAGTTAGTGTCTTCTTCCCGAACAACGACGATATATGACCTGATTGTTGCAGTTTAGATGTTTTTATTGGAATCGTGTATACAATTTGATGAAAATCAATTGAACAATCATTAACTAACACGTAACAATAATAAAAAAAAAAAAAATTCGTAAATAAGTTATTGTAGTCACTGCTAAATGAGTGAGTGAATTTTTATTTCATGTCACGTGTCCGTATCAATGAATCGCCTTTCAGGCATCGTTTTAAAGATTATGCGAGTTTGTGAGATGTAGATATTTCTTTAAGTTATAACCAAATATTTTCACGATTATTTAAATTCAATTATTTATTGTATAATCATTATCCTTGGTTTTATTATGCTTGAAATTATCTTAGTCAGGAATTTCCAAAGATAAAATTAAGAATAATACGCAAAACATAACATGAAATTTAATACAAGGAAAGGCAAAAGCGAAATGGTTAATTAAAATTACATTATACAAAGCGTTAATGTTCGACGATAAACAGATATCAAGTTCGTTCGAAATTCCTGCTAACTAGGGCTTTCAATCCCGGGATCCCGGTCAATTATTCAATACCGTATCCCCAGGATTGATATGCAGACAATCCCGGGGTTTCGGGATTCACTAAATGCGAAAAAATAATTTATATATCAAATTAAAACTTCCTGATTAACTACAACGTGTACCTCGGTTTGTTCATGTACATAGTTTTTTATAATACCTATAAAATTAACATAATTTTTTGTAGTCTCCTTCCTTCTCATATTTTGTAACAGCCGTTTTTAACCAATTTGAAATGGATGATAAATTAAGACCGCTTGTTGAGTGAATGGAGGACAATATTGTATGGTCAAATTGAAGGACATGCCAAATGATGTAAATAAAATAAAATATGAAATTATTTTGACCATTATGTTTTTTATAAATGACTGTCTGATTTTAAATAATAAAAAAACCATTCCAATGCCCAAAAAATATTTTATCATACCTATTTATATACATTCCAATTGAAGCAATAATGGACACAAATAATATTTTAAATGTGCAATTTAATGATCAATCCCGGGATCGTAAAAGAGTTCCGGGATTGAATGCCCTTCTGCTAACCAATACCGAGAAGTTTTCCAATAAAACATTTATGCGTAATAAACTAGGCTTTATTTAATGTTTTTAATTATTTAAGTCTTTATTTATGTTTTACACAAATATTTCCATTTGCAAGCACCCCTTCTTAAAACTCTAAAATAAATGAATTTGACATTTTTCGTTTAACAATTTTATGATGAGAGAGAGCTAATATTATGTTTAATGCCTAGTGAGAAGAGAGTAGGCAACGAGTCTACCTATTTGAAATTCTTTCGGTTTTATCAGAGTCAAGACATTGCTATAGTCGTTAGTTTCATAGATATCTTACATACTTCTTGTGCTATTAAATTTATCAGTAATGTCTGACGAAACATCTGAATATAGAATAAACTCCTCGGTGGAATTTTGTTTTTATAACAAGAGGATAGACTTTCTTATGCAACGTTATACGAATAGATTAATTTAAAAGTAATAACATTTTATATAATAAGGTAAAAATATTAAAGTACTTAGATATTTATAGGATTTAATTGATCAAGTTTAGTTGATAGCTCAACTAAATCCTGTAATTTATACATGTAGAACTAAATACTTAACATATTTACCTTATTATTTAAAACGTTTTTTTTTAATTTTCTCATGTCCGTAGCCGAATGCTCAACGTCGTTAGCTTCAGTTGTGGTGCTCACGAGTTCGAATCCCACTACGTTTCGTAAATTGCTTTTTATATCGATTAATGGGTTTGTGTTCGAAGGCATCTGGAATTTTTTTGTGCAATAGAACAGTTAAATTTGATAATCGAAAGAATTGGCATTTACTTGGTAGAACTCCATTATAATATCAAAGTAAAATATCAAATTGTTTAGATGGCGTTAAGCCGAAATAGTTATCAACTACCTAATAAAGTGTTGTATACCTAAATATTTTGATATTTCACCCTATTACATTTGATAACTTTGTAAACTAGAGTTGACACGTGTTTCGCGTTTTTAAAGAGCAATGTCCAGTGCTTGTAAACGTCAAGACTAGCATTACTTATTACTAAATTCATGAGTGGGGTCTGTAGTGCAGCGGTCATCGTCGTTGACTTTGGTTACGTATCTCACATGTACGAATCCCAGATTGGACAGTTTCATGCATTGATTTTGTTAATAGATTTATGGATTTCTGTTCGAAGGCGTGGATGTTTGTGATGTCAAAAATTAATTCCCACCAATCCAATAATAAAAACGGGGCTGAGTGAGAGCGATTAGGTTACCACTAGTCCTGCCCTGACCCTATCCCGACTCTCTTCGAAAGAAAAAGTAGAGCAACTGAGTCTATGTGCTCCACGCTAGGAGAGGACATGGTTTAAAAATATATGAAACGAACGTCATATCTTTGAATACATGTAGTGTTTCTTGGAAGAGCAGTAAGCGATGGATATAAAAAGCCATTTCGAGAGGAAATTATTTGAGCCGGAACTAACAGCGAATGAAAATTATGTGTAAAACGGAATTTAAATCTAAAGGCAAAACATAACCGATGTATCCTGGTTGGTTTGATGCGGTATCGCACACAAAAAGAGAGGCAATCGAGTTTTGAAAGGCATCGTCTTTTGTGTTATTATAATATATTTTAAAAATAAAACACAATTCATTTGTACTACTTTCACATATTTATAATGATCAGGACCGGTTTCGCTCATCACGAGCATTATCAACTGATAAAAATACAAACATAACAGGCTTATTTATATAAAATTGAGTGTAAAAATGAAGGTATATAAAACTGATGGTTCATGAATTAAGACAAGAAAATACTGATTAGCAAACAAATTATACACTCAATTTTATATAAATAAGCCTGTTATGTTTGTATTTTTATCAGTTGATAAAGCTCGTGATGAGCGAAACCGGTCCTGATCATTATAAATATGTGGAAGTAGTACAAATGAATTGTGTTTTATTTTTTAAAATATAATGTCTTTCCACCAAGAATTGACAGTTGACATCTTAAAAGTAATATATTTATACTAACAGATGAAGTAAGAAGGTGGAGCTTACGAAGGCAGATTGTTTACCATTCCCTCAAAGCCATATTCAAGACAAATAGAATATAAAATTAAAATTTACAACTTAGATACTCCACTGGTTGTCTTACTAAATAGAGTTCATTTCAGACGGATTAAAAATCTAGAAAAATACTGTTTTTTTCTGAGGCTAGGATTTTATTACGGTAGTAGATAGATTACATAGGCACTTATGGTAGCCTCACGCTTAAAATAAAACGCAAATGAATTAATAGCACATCGTGCTGACTGACAATTTTTGGTAGGATTTATTTTCACTTTTAAGGTGTTAACTGTCAATTCTTGGTGTAGAGGCATTGTATAATATTTAAAGAAAATTGTACTACTTCCACATGTTTGATCAGGACCGGTTTCGGTCACCTTGATAAAGCATGTGGAAGCAATACAAAGCAAACTGTGTTTTACTTTTTAAAAGCAATATATTCCCCAATTGATGTACACGTCTGGACCAGTTTCGCTTAGCTCTGATATTTTCAACTGCTTTTTAAAAAATCAAACCAAATAAAAATATTCATATAAAATGCCATGGACAAGCAATATAAAATGATTTATTGCTTTTAGAGTTTAAAATTAATTCAATGATCATTTCATGAAAAATGACTACTAACGGGAAATAAACAAATTAGAAAAAATAACTGAAGACTGTTAATTTAATACATAATTATGCAAATTTGAATTGTTGAAATTTTGGACATTTCCATGTATTTCTTCGCTTACGATCCGGGTTTCGTCTTTCGCAATCTTCAGGCATTCGACCACTCGAATGAACTCGAACTGACATACATGGAAATGTTCAAAATATCAACAATTCAAATTTGATATTGAAATTCCATCAAGCACCCTCAGTCGATAACTTAAATTACATAATTAAATAATGGCATAGTAATTTTTCAACACGGTAAATTATAAATTATTAAACACGGATTCATTTCTCAAAATAGATATCAAGACATTTTTAAGCTTAATAGATACACTAGGTACCTATGTACATTATTTAGAAATGTCACGTTTGTATAGTGCACTTAGTCATTGTAACGAGATATATAGTATAATGCAATGCATACTTGGATTGTCTAAGAAATACAAACATTCCTTTACTATCATATATTCTTCTAATGATGCAAAGAAACTCACTTGACAAACGACTTGAACACGACACACTTTAGATTGAATGCCACAGCACGTGCCATTAACGCAGGTGGAATAGTTTTTTCTCCTTTTTACAGGAACTTAACTGGATAACATTCAGCGATGGGCTGCCGATACGTTGACAAGGGGCTCGCTTAATCTCAGAGATATTCGCTGTGTTGCGGGGAAGGGGCTGTTTTTTTTCTTCACTCATATACAATTACGCAATAATTATTATGAAAACAGTCGAATGTCACGATATATACGTATATTTTGTAACAATACGTAATATATCGTACAATAATTAATATAAATAGCTGAAAAGGTCCTTAACTACCTTACACTGGAAGAGTGGAGGGTTCTATTCTTTTCGCTCCAATCCCATGCTTCAATCGTTGTACCTAAACCGTCGTAGATAATATTTATGTCAGAAAATCGCCCTTTTCAAAATTGTGCACAATTATTTTTTACCAAGTCCGCTTCCAACGTGGAGCATATAACCTCTTAATGCAGGCATCTCAACAAAAGTTTCCTATAAGAACTGCTTGTTACTCAGTTGTTCAACCTCTATTTTTTCGAAGAGAGTAGGGATAGAAGGATAGGGCTAGGACAGAACAAGAAGTTAACTAATTGCACTCGCTACACCCCGTTTTTGAGGATCGAATGGGTGGGAGGGAGTTTTTAGACATCGCAAACATTGATGACTATGAATAGGAACCCATAAATCGATTTAAAGATCAATTTATGAAACTGCCCGCACCGGGAATGAACCTGAGATATCCGTAACCGTAGCCAATGACGTTACCAATTGCACCACGGACGCAGACAATTACGGTTTAAAAAATGTGTTGAAGGATGAAATATCGTTCACAAAAATGTTCCGTTGAACATCTAAGAACATTTGGAAAGTAATATTATATCAAACATCGGCGTTTTTAAGTATTTTTAGATAATAGACAAAAAACGACTAGGCCTCTTTTATTGTGCATCCGAAATAAATGTATTTTAGTCTTATGTTTCAAAAATAATACATTTAAATCATCTACAGGGATTGCAGTTAGGTACCGATTTGATAAGATAACAATACTATTGTTTTTTTCTTAATTTAACAAGGAACTCACCGGCCTAAGTCAAATTTACAACATTCTCGCGTGAGCCCCTCCGAGCCCACCTCTGACAACATTAACTTCTGTCGTGCAGTGGAATGAATTATTAAACAAAACGCGATGACTATGATTGATGTATGAAAACGAACATTTTTTTCAAAACCTTTTATACTCTTTATTTAGAGCAGTGTCTGTCAAACTTTTATACCTCACGGCACACTGGGGAAGTAGGATTTGTTCCGCGGCACACCAAATAAAAATGACTTAAAAATGTAATGTACTTTAATTCTACATATAAATATGAAACTCTTAGTGTAGGTAACAATACACAATATTGTTTTATTACAATGTAGGTATACTGAGATGGAAAAATTTCTAATCAGTGAGAATGATGCAATTGGTTTTCAGAAAAAAATATGTCAAAACGCCTCTCTAAATTTGATTAAGCAAACACGTAACTTCTCATCTACCATCTTTCTCTCACCGCTCTCGTATTTTTTTATTTCATTTCCAAAAACCTTTCTGAAAAACCAAAGTGTCAAAGCTGTGAGTTATTTACTTCTCTTGTCCACAGTTCTAATTTGTCTTCATTTTTCGAGGCACACCTAAGATTTCCTGCGGCACATTAGTGTGCCGGGGTACACGGTTTGGCAGACACTGATTTAGATCATCTTATAAACGTTTATTTGAGCATCGTAACAGATCTTTCACTGGTCTAATTCTTAATCAGTAACTCAACCTCTCTTCTTTATTTTCAAGAGGTGGACTGATGGGGTGAATCGAAAATATCACATACGTATGTGCATTTGTATAAAAATCAATGAATGAGAATTATAATCGATAGCTTTGTTATTTCTCTGGTTGTATTGCTAGTTGTAGCCCGTGTTTCGCCTCTTTGGAAGCATATTGAGACTAATATCGTAAGATTTATTATTTATAACGTAGGCATTTATTCTAATAATATCATAAAACTATTTTGTATGAACGATGATTAAGAAATCCTCATTCAACAAAATCACTTTAAGAGTCAATAATTAATTTGTTTGTTGATATTAATTCTTTGCTTCTACGAACATTGTGAATATAAATATTTACTAATTAAAATATAAACAATGAAAACTTCCATTTAAAAAAACAAATACTGATGGCAAAATTTTAAAATGCTTTCAGAACGTTCAACACAAACGCCAGGTCAATTGCGTAAAATACGATAGGCGGTTTACTATCACATTCCATCCAAGACCAAATAAAGGTAGCGGAAAGCTTCCTTCTACCTAAATAAAGGCATCTAAATAAGTAATACTGCATTAAATTATGTAGGTGCTGCAGTCAATAAAACAACGGCGTGACAGTTCGGTATCTATAATTTTTCCAGAATTAACACATTTATATAATTTCCATTAGCACCGTTATCTGATATTAATTGAGTTTTAATTTAACTGACAGTAATTATGTGTTTATATTTCATGACGAAATGTGTCACATTTGAAACATTCTATCCGTTTAGGGCACTCTCAAACTCTCGATGATTTAAAAAATGATGTATTTACGTTTTACCAACCAAACAACTGAAATGCGCTGCACCACTTTGAAGAGCTTGAGTAGATAAACTATTGAAGGAAAATATCAGTGCAATAATTCAAATCACCGGCTTATTGAAAATATTACGACAAAATATTTTCAGAAAAAATGTGCCTATGAAGGTGTAACTTTTCTTTCATTACCCAGTCATTATAAATCACGCTATATAACAGGGATTCATAACCAGTCGGGAATTACCCCCTAGGGGTGAATAGAGTTCCAGGGAGGGAATTGCTGCCACTTATTAAAGATTTTCAATATAACATATAGGTATATGTATGCATATTTAGAAAGTACTTTTTGAGTTAGAGTTAGATTATCTTGCGGAGGGGGGAATTATATTCTGAAAATTTGTGAAAGAGAGAATGGAGTAAAAAAGTTTGTGAGCCCCTGGTATAGAACATTTGGCTCACAAGCACTCCTTGTAAAAAAATTAAAAAACTCAATTTCTGGCCGGTAATATTATCCAACCTGAGAGCCAACATTCATAGGAACTCAATTAGTTAATTACAATTATGTTTAATGTTAGTACATTGACACCACAATACGAATTTGAACAGTCCTTGAATAACTTGTTTCTACTTCCTATCGGCCAATGCCCATACTTCTCTGATTTTTTTAGTTATTTACACAAATAATTAAATAATACGCGTAATTATAAAAAGATAAACATTAAATTTCCTTGTTCAAGAAGTAAAACTCACCGTGAGAGATGGTAGTTAATAATCCAAAAACTCCTTTTTCACGTGACACTTTTGTAATTCTTAAACACAGCGTTTTTTTGCAGTTATGTTTACTTTTCTTTCAGTTTTAAACTAATTTTAGAGCACTATTATAATGCATAGAAAACACAGATCATAGTAAAGAAACACTCAAATTTTATTTCACTAACACGTGTGAAGAAAAACTGTATTTAAAAATCCCAAAATTAAACATCCAATTTGTTCCAGGAAGTTTTAATTGGGCGATTGAAGCCGGGCGCGAAATCTTTCACTATTTATACACCAAAGCAAATAGTAGCTGAATTTTAATATTCCGTTTGGCTGTGTTTATATTATATTGTGTTTGTTTAAGGATTTTTATGCAAATTATGATTCAATATTGATTGTATACCATTTACGATAGTATATCCGCTGCTAAACGCAAAATGAAATGTGACCGAGCTTTCTAAATTTAGCGGCGTTGTAAAGAAAGTAATTTCTTTCATACAAATTTTAGGCACATAAATATGGTGCAATTCTGGATTCGATTTTAAAATATGTAGGTATTGATAACAAAACACTTCATGTTTTAACTTGAGCGTTTCACTTTTTATGTTATGTCCTATGAAATAATAGCTAATTGAATAACAGCGATAAGATTTTTTATTGTTATACATAAAAAACCAGTGTTTTGTATAATGAATTGAATCAATTTCACGATACCTGTTGTTTTCACCACATTTTCACTAGATTATCAACAAACAGTTGAAAAGATTATTGTCGCACGTATTTATTTTTATTAAACACATTCTATTAATACCACTCGATCACTAAAGAAAAATTAATGAATAAAACTGTTATTATTTTAGTAAAATGTTTTGACAGATTGCTTTATTATTATTTTAAATGACAGTCGATGTCTACGTATCCGTTTTCAAAATACGACCATCGCACGAAACAAGTATTCCGCCCGGCAGGTCGGAGAGAGCTGGTTTTATTTTCTTGGTTATACCGGCGAACCCCGTAGTGTTTCTAGATAGTAGAGATTTTCGTCGATCGCTCTATCGGCCGCTTCGTGAAAGATCCATTATTTCAACGCGGTGGTTTGAAACTTCGATATATATATTTTTTTGCGGTAGGTATATTTTTCAATAGTTTTCAAATACAACAATTACTAAAAATATTCGTAAGCGTTGGAACGATTGATATATGAGCATCGTACTTTTGAAAGTAACATACTACCTATAAATACCATATTATCGTCGCTGTTCTGGAATAAAAAAAAATCGAAAAAATTACATATTGAGTTTCTTATACTAAAGTATTCCTTATTTCGAACTCTACCGTATGGAACGACACACTTATTTTTTATAAATTAAACTTTTACTTAAAAACAGTTTTGTACGAAAAAACTAAATTAAAATGTATAGCATTCAAAACAGAAAGACCTCAAAGGACAATTACTAAAAACTTATATTTTTCAGTCAGTGTCTTCTTCCAGAACAACGACGATATAAAAATGCAAGGTTAACACTAAAAAAACACTAATTTTATCATTAATGTATATGTACATATTGTGATATTCTTTTGGAAGAAGGTGGGAATGACCGCATATAGTGTATTACAAGAAACTTAATATGAATTCATCTTTCAAACGGCAGAAATCTAAGAAACGTTAAAATTTATCTACTGTTCTTATTAGGGTTTTTAGCATGACCATTTTCCTCTTTGAATCCTATTGGAAACGGCTCAGATGAGAATCCTTCAAAAGTATTAAAATAATAGTAATGCTGTCATTCAGTGGTACCCGAGGGGCACTAAGCGGCCTCAGGAGGGTCCCGAAACCCGCTGGATTGACGAACTTGTCAGGTTCGGTGGAAGTGCGTGGCAGCGTAAAGCTGGGAACAGAGAAAAGTGAAAGGTGCTGGGGGACCCCGGCTGAAAATTATGATGATATTTTTTTTATGATAGATTGAATATATCGCGAAAATATCGTGATGTATTCGGTCTATCGTAGAAACTCTATAGTTTTATTTGTGAAAACTTTTTATTTTTTCTCGTAAATTTTTTTCGTAAATTAAATTTTTTTTTCTCTTAAATTAAAAAAAAAACCGAAATAAATATCGGTTCGGTTGCGGTTTTCGTTCCGGTAGATATAACGGTTTTTCCGGTTTTCAGTTCGGTTCCGGTTTGGGTACCTGCTATGTTTATATTAATATTATGATTAATCATTAAATATGGTTTATTTATTACTATAGATGTTTGCATAACTCTTTTTTACCTCATGTAGAGATCGAATTCAACCGGAATGCACCGGGGCGGAATTTTCGTGAAATCCGCGCGCCGTCTCGTAAAGAAATAAACAATTTTCGGTCGGTTCGTAAATTATCCAAAATTACTTAAACTTATTTTCAATTACTATTTCACTTCAGTTACTTATTATTTTCAAATATGGTCAATATTCACAAAAGAAGAGTTCGTTTATTCTAACGCACACGAATACTCCGGACACGATCGTTGCGCATAAGAAAACTCCGCACACTGAATATTCCGGAAATAGAATATTACGCAAATAGAAAAATCCAATCAAAACGAAATTTCCAGTGTTGAAATTATTATTTTGTTATGTATGAAATTATGTTGGTAAACTTTTAATGCCTCATTGCTAAAAAACAATAAAAATTGTGATTTATTAGAAACTAATCATGATGTAAATGACTGTTTACTATTATCTATACGTCATAAGTCTAGTCATACTTATCACTTTTGGATAATATCAGTAATCCTCATAAGATAAATAGCAATTTACAGATTTTTTTATGGGAATCCGTTTTTGGATCAACAAAAAAATAGTATTATAACGATACAGAATACATTTTAAGACAATTTATAATATCATCAACATAATTATTATCTACAAATTACTGAACGTCAAACATTTGAAAGTGAGCCTTCCGGCCAAAAGTGGCATTCTCATGCCAACTTATACCAGCTTATATTGCCTTGAGTAACGAAATAATGGCATTTCTTGTTTTCGATGTAACTGAGACTTTGAATTCATAGTCAAAAAGTTCAATGAATATTGTAAAATTTATTTGAAAAAGTAAATTGAAGCTTTAAATGTGACAATAAGCTTGCTCTCGCAGGCGCTCTCACGCGCGATTGTGTGGTCTGTGTGTTTTAAAACGAGAAAGAGTGTGCATACCACCCAACGAGTGCGAGTTTATGTATAGTCCGTTATCAGTTCTGTGACTTTTTAGCTGGCGTTTTCTAGTTGTCTTAAATCAATTACAAGCGATTGTTTTTTTTTATTTGGGCTGATTTTTCAATTGAATAAATTATTATATTACGATAACGTTAACCGTGCACTATTGTCATATAATTATAATCAATGCGTCAGAGAAAAAAAATGATAAACATTTTTTCCATAGGTATATAATGAGGTTGAATACTAAATTTAGATTCATAATTGCTATAAAATATAATTATATGTCTAGCAATGGTTAAAGTATTCTGAAATATTCGCCAAGTTAGTGTTACCAAATTTTATTCTTCTATTGGTATACGCAAGATACCCACCCTGGCTGTCAATTACAAGCGTAAACAACTTTACTATTGTTTGACAGTCTCTCAAAAGATTGTATTTATACTAAGCTAACATAATCGCCCATAGTAAGAGAGAATTGATTCTAATCATGGACGAAGATGACGCGTTTGATGAATTATTAGCAGGAATAGATGAGTCATCTCTACCTAAACAAACAAAACTCGATACTAATAACACCGATACCTCAGGTAAACAAAGTTTCAACATTATTTATTCATTATTAACCAACTGTTTTTAACTCATTTAACAGTGAAGTCGATCAATCTCAAAATGTTTTTCGTTCAGTTCCAGATTCTGCTGTAGTTAAATCAGGAGTGTCCAAATTTCATTGTGTGTTAGTAAATCCAAAACAGGTTCGTACCTTCTTAGATTAAAGACTACTGTACTTAAAGATACGATAACCGTTTTTGAAATAGAATGGCGTAACTGGACGATGATTTTGCTCTATCATTAATCTGCTGCTATTTCCTAAAGCTATAACCCCAAAACAGAAAGCGTGGCTTGCGTAATATCAATAGATTATTGATACAGTAATAAAACAGTGTTAGACTTTTAAATCTTCAATGAAGATGTCATTTTTGAATAGGAGTCGACACAGAAGCATTTTTGCTTTCGTTCTGGCATAGAATGTCGTTTTTCACAGGTCTACTCTACTTTACTGCTTCCAAGGTGCAGGCCAAAACCCTTCCTTCTATAATTCAATGTGACATCTTTAAGAGAGTCGAAAAGTTGACAAAATAGTAAAAATCGACATGTCTTTTTTTCCAGAAAGGAAACCCTCTAATTAAAGGAATCACTAATGTTCCATGGGAGTTTGATAATATTGTCCCGGATTATGTGATGGGAACCACAACATGTGCGTTATTTCTATCAATTAAATATCACAATATGAATCCGGACTACATCCACGACAGATTAAAACTTTTAGGAAAGTCGTTTGAATTAAGAGTGCTCTTAGTGCAGGTAAACATTTTCAAACTATACTTATTACCTATCAAAATTAAAGACAACAGGGATGGAGTAACAGTTTTTACTCCATTCAACTTTTTCTCTATTTGAATTCATTTATTCTTCCAAAATAATTAATCTTGTGGTTGGTTAATTAGGTTATGCAATTAGCCAATGGAAGCATAAGTTGAGCTGTTTTTCCGTGCATGTCATCAACTATTGGGTAACTCAAGGGTGAGTTAAAAGCTTCATATTCTATAACACTGACATCTTTAAATGATTTTATTGCAAGCATTCATGTTGATAAGATTTAAATAGCTATAATTTTAAAAAAAGGCGCACTTGATAGAGAATTTCTGTACAACACTATTCCACTAACCATCTACCAAAGTTCATTTAACAATTTTTGTCATTTTAGTAGATGTCACGTCGAAGAATCTGAAGCTTTTAGAGACTGTTTACTGATGGCTTCTGTGGCAGTCTGATACAGATATAAAATTATTACAAACATCATCTTATCATTTCTGCATTATCAATAGATACAAATTCTATATATCAATTGTTTCTAATTAGGTAGACCTTCCTGAGCCGCATATTGCGTTGAAAAATCTAACACGGATTTGCTTATTAGCCGATTTGACACTCATGCTGGCATGGAGTCCCGAAGAAGCCGGAAAGATAATTGAAACTTATAAAATCTATGAAAATAAACCGCCCGATTTAATCATGGAGCATGTGGAAAATGATCCTCACCAAAAAGTTAGTACATCATGCTAAATTTTAAAGCAATATCGGGTTAAACAAAACTATTTTCACTCCGAATATCGAATTGTAATGAAGACAATTTCAAGAGAATATATTTAACAATGACTAGGTGGAAGTGAGTAACTCATTCATTTTCAGAGTGCGGAGAATGGAATCAAGAGAGGACTAGATATCAACTAATCCCTCTCTCTAGACAATCTTTTTCAAGGGCAAGGTAGAAGAGTATGAAAATATTGCAGACGTTTGGATATGAATTCTTAAATTTTCTGTTTTCAAAAATGCTATTTTTAGTATCACGTCATTTCATTTATTCATCTTCCTCCTTTATTCTTATTATATAAACACCTTAGATTCAATGATAACAGACAGTTGGTGTATTCAAAACCACAGGATAGAAGTGGCATTAACGGTTGGTTGAGCCACTGACTTAACTCATAAAAAAGATTCTCAGATCCCGAGCAGACGTGGCTTAATAATAGATAAGTAATTTTATTTTCCTTACAAAAATCTTAAAATGACAATTTTCTTTCAGATAGTCAATGCTCTAACGTCAATAAAACCTGTTAACAAAACTGACGCAGTTACCCTAATAAACAAATTTGGTACACTTGCCAAAATTATTGAAGCATCGGAAAAACAGTTGGCAAACTGTCCCGGGTTCGGCAGCAGAAAAGCATCAAAGCTGTACAAAGTGTTACACGAACCGTTCTGTCGGGCGAGAGTCGGGCTTACGAAAGTCGACCAGGATGATTATGAGGACATTGACTGCATGCAGATTGAATCTTTACTCAATAATATAAATGATCCGAGCACGAGTCAACCTGGTGGATCATAGTACTTGTTTGACTATTAAGAGTAAATTATTGATTATTTTGTTAATTACAATATCCATTAAGTAGGTATTTCATGTTTATATGTGTATGAAAGTTTTCTACGTATTCTTTGAAGATAATAGCGTAAATACTATGTTTTTGTTGAATTTCGTTTGGATAAACAAAACAAATAATCAAATTTGAATTATTGAGATTTTGTACACTTCCATGTATTTTTCCGTGTACAAAATCTCAATAATTCAAATTTGATATTGAAATTCCATCAAGCAACCTCAGTCGATGTCTTAAATTATAAAACCAATAATATCTATCACATTTAGCTTAGGGTCGCCAACACTGTGATTTTGACCTGATGTCTCCGGACTTGGCCATCATCTTTGGATTCAGTGTCTTAAGTCGGTCACTCGTGGTGGGAGAACAATACAATACTGTCGCCTTGGAACCATGGTCCAGGTGATTTCACGTACAATTTTAAAGATTTTCGTGATGTCGGGACTATGTTTGGTGGAGAGTGAAGATGCGCCATATTGGCTTGGAGTTCGTAGGAGTGAATCTGTACGAATCATGTATTCAAGTTTCCTCTATTTTATTTGGTATTTATATTGTTAGTGAATGTAATTATTATGTATTACAAAAAAAATATCTTTCTCCAGGTCAGCACTGTGCCCTGAAATGTCTCTCTTATCAGAGATGACAAACGCATATGAACATGAAATACCCTTGTTACATTTTTTTTAAATGATTTTATTTATTATTATTTTTTGCATGAAGTATACGGGTTTTTATCAATTTTCATAATAGAATAAGATACCTTATGTCTGTACTAAAGAGCTAAGTTATACACATTTTAGAAAATATCTTTATTTAATAAAACATGTTTTTTTAATTTCATTTATGATCCGTGTTTTGATGCAACATTTTAACCCCACCATCCGCATTGAAAGTATGGTTCTCCAATAACAAGTGATTTGCAAATGTCGATGTATTTTTTTTAATCTAAAAGCAGCTAAATGTTTCGATACTCTTATTTTAATGTACGTGTAATTTTACCCACATAGAAGTGGTGCAATCACTACATTGTAATTTATAAATGCCAGATTTGTTTGTAGAGTGGATTCTATCTTTATTGTTAATAAGTAATTTTCCTAACGAATTTTTGAAATAAAAGGCCGGTCTAACACTATCAGCGAGTTGTTTTTCAATTTTAAAACATCCTAAACAACTAATTCTACGCCAGTACCTAGGTTGGTCTACGTCATTAAACATGTTCCCGAAATATGACATCTTTTCTGCTAATTTACTTTGTTTTTTTGATAAAATACTGTCTATAACAGACACCTCATAACCATTGTTGATGGCAATTTGTTTAATAATGCTTAGTTCGAATTTAAACACATCCATACAAAATAACATAACATAAACGATATCCACATAAAATCTCAAGAATTCTAACTTGAAATTGGAATTCCATCAAGCACCCTCAGTCGATATCTTAAATTAATACGGAATTTGTAGAAAACTTTAATAGACTTTCACAAAAATATGGCTCATATCAATATAAATAAATAACAAACTTTTTAGGGCCGTTGCTCAACCAAACACAGCCAAAAATATTCTCAATCTGTACCATTGTTTCAAAATTGAAAATACAATAGATGTTTTTATAGAATTACCATTTGCTTAGTACAGCATAAAGCAAAGCATATAGTTCCACAATAATTATAAAAACAGTTTATTTATTTCGGCTATAGAACTATTTCTAACAATGGCACAAAGGCGAAATAGCTATCAACTATATTTTAAGAATTATTAAGAAACTATATACATGCTATTTTTACCTTATTAGAATATATGTATATTTCAGTTTATCTGTTGTTTCAGGTAAAAATTGATGAGCTTTTTCACAAAACTCATTTGTCAAATTTATCAATTTTTCAAGAGACAAAAAACCATTCTTGCAGGCATAATCTGCCAGATATGTTTAAATGACTGATTACATACTATTTTAAATGGCAATATTAATTTAGTTTGTCAACACAATCACAGATGTCATTGACAATTGACTTCTATCGTTAAACTGATGTTGACAAATGATATTCTGTAAATGTAGAAATATGCTCAGGAGCGCCATTTACATATCTGCATTATTAGTTAATTTCACCATTTTTTTGACGTATGGAATTCTGTAAAAAAGCTCTTCCATTGAGTTAGTGGAATGTTATAAGGAATTGGCTGTGTTGAGACTCAAAGGATCCTATATTAATCACAAGTATTTCTAAATTTAACTAAATATATCATCATCTGTAGTGGATTCGCTGTCGATATGTAAATTGGGTCGCTTTTTCTTCTTCATTCTTATGGGACTGTCGTCTGCGGGGTTTACACTTTCAATTGCCCTAGGCGGACTGGAATACTTTACTCTTTTGGGTTTTCTTCTGGTTTTTCTCCTTCTTAAGATGGCTTCAGCTCTTTCGAGCTCAGACATGTCATGCCGTTGAGTCAGACCTTGGTCGACATCCACACAAAAGGAGTCCTAAAGCAAGTAAAGTTAAGGGAAGTAAAAAAAAATATTAATTATCACACATTACAAAGTAAACTTATCCTAGAAACTTTAATGCAGGCATCATTAGTAAATATAATTTTTTATTGAGTGGCTTTTGATCAAACACTTTTAAAACAATTTATTTGTTTGCCGTGTCATATTAATAGAACTAGGACTGGTTTTAAATCAGTTGCTTAACCCTGCCTTTCAGAGGGAGTCAGTATAAAAAGATGAGGTTAGGAGAGAACTGTTGAGAGAGAATTTCTCTCTCTTAACCTCAATTTTCAGGATAGGGCAGGAAGGTATAAAATATCACAGACTGTCACTTATGATACAGAATCATACAGCGATAAACAAATCATTGCATGCGAATATGCATTTGGAGATTATACCTCGGATTGTGTAACAGAAGACTAGAGAATTACCACCTGTTCGAGTAAGTAAGAATGAATTAATTAATTTGATTTTATTAGACAGTGTTACAAATTGGGTGCACGCGATGTAAGAGCCAGAGGCAAAACTACAAAAAAAAAAAATAATGTATGTGTGTAATAAAAATCATTCCAATGATTATTTTATAATTAACAGTCAAAATTGGAATTAACCCAAAATGCGATACTAAGCCTAACTGCTGTATCAATTAAAAAATTTGGAACTTACCAATTCATAAGACTGATTTTCCTCTGGATCAACCTGAGAATATATGGATGTCGTAAATTTAGGTAACTGCGGTATTTTAAATTTTCCACCAGATTTCACCGGACTCCTAAAAAAAGTAAATCAACAATTCATGATAGATTGGTAATATCAATATTTTTTTTGTCACGAATAAAACACAATTTGTTTAGTTTTACATACATCTTTATCAACCGTTTGAGCATTATCAACTGATCAGATGCTCGTGATAAGCGAAACCATTATAAAAATGTGGAAGTAGTTCAAAACAAATTGTGTTTTATTTTTAAAATAAAATGCCTTTCCACCAAGAATTGTCAGTTTACACCTTAAAAGTGTTCAATACTTTAAGTAAGAAATCGGTGATAACTCACTTCACTGATTGTAAATATTTTGCTTCCATATCTATGCTTTCATCTGCTTCTAGATGTTCTTCATCGCAAAGAAATTCTATCATACTTGTGTCTACGGCACTATTTTGCGAGCTGTTTTCATATTCCCCGCTAGTTCTCTCATAGGAATCGTCCGATAATATGGCTTCATAATCGATGAATTCGGAAACTGGTTTCTTTTTTCTTTTCTATAAACAAAATATAAATATCAAAAAATGATTAGTAATATAATTATAGTAATCCCAGCTTATACGCTTTATCCTTCCAACAGGTTTCAAATATTGGGGATTGAATTCTGCAAAAATACTTTGCTATAATATCTGATTGATATTGTAATGGATAACATTCCAACTATTTATATTTTCCCCCTACAATTATTCAAATGGAAAGAATATTTGTTGTATCTTAGCAATAGCAACACTATAAACAAGAACGAACGCGCCTCGACCAATCAAAAGTCATTGCGACAAAACAAAATTCAACCAATGGCATGCCCGGTGTTCAAGGCAGCGGAAACGAACTTAACAGACGCGATCGAGTATCATGAGGACACTTTTACACCGGATGCGGAGGAGAATGAACGTCATCCCGGAGACTTTTAACGAAGTGGCAGTCTTCCCAAGGTTTCCGATCGGGCAACGAAAGATGGAAGTCATCTGATACCATGAAGGCGTGGGTATCCAGCAAGAAACCGAAAAAATTAAGCAGTGTCGTAAAATTTTAATTGTGTCTTGTGATCTTATGTTACATATAATTTAAATAAGCTGTCATCATCCCGAGCGTATTTTGCGATTTTAAACTCTAAATTCATTATGTATTAGACACATGTTAAACTTTAACTTTCTCCTTTGATCTTATTATTGTGGTAACTTGTTTATACATTAAATATGTTTTGTATCACGTAATACGTGTATTATTTATAAAAATATTAGTCTATAACATTGTTTTAGACTTGGACCCCATACATTCTTAACTTTCTCAAATTCCACACGTGTATCTACAGTTTATTCTATGGTTTTAGGCCATTTTTAGTCATGTCTGATATATTTATCATAGTAATGGCTCTGTTTATAGAAAAAGGTGAGTACTATAACCACGTCGTGAGATTACTGTCTCAATTTCATGCCTAACGCTGACCTAGTTCATTAATTACGTACGCAAATAAACGTCTTTATTCAATACTTTTATGCACTACACTGTACATAACATTTTAATTGTCTTTTTATAATATAGCGTAGTCTTTTAAATTATTTATACATGCCATTTGGCTCCCAACGTGGGGCTCCAAATGTCATGTATAAATAATTTAAAAATCTTTAAAGTTATATTATAGATAGTGTAAGAATACGGTAAGAAATATTCTAATTAGTGAACTAGCTTAAGATATTGATTGAGGGTGCTTGATGGAATTTCAATATCAAATTTGAATCGTTCAAATTAAATAGAAGTGTTAGTAAAGACGCTGTGTCTCAAACATTATCACAAATGAAAAAAAAATACTGTATGCAAAATATACGAGATGTAAAAAGTCAGTGAAAAGTAAGTTCTTCCTGACGAATGAGTTATGGATATGGTAGGATTCGTTATTTTTTGCTCTATTTTTAAAATGTACGTTCATATTTTGAACTCTAGTGTCGTGAAAAAGCACCTAGTTCATTTGAACACATTTATTAACGATAAGAAATCTGTTTTTACTTATTTTAAAGAAAATCAAAACTATTAAAGTTCAAAAACAAAAATACTGACCTTTTTAACTCTTACTTTTGGAGTAGCAGTCTTCATTCGGTTTCTTTTACTGAAAGATTTTTCTGCAAAATCACTATCACTATCGGACTCGGAAGATTTCTTTTTTGAATAACTAGCACTCGGCGGTCGATCGTTGTTCTGGTTGCCGAGATTTCTTTTACGGAGCCAACCGGGCGAAGAATCTTTAGAGAAAGACTGCAGCTGACTGATGAGACCGGGTATTTGCGATGAAATAGTACGATTACACTCAGATTCTTGTTTATTTTGAACACAATCATATCGGCTCAAAGGAGTGTTCTTGCCCCAGTCGTTATTCAAAATCTTCAGCGGTGAATTTATCTTCCGAGAATTCAACTTTTCTTTTAGAGATAGTTTATTCTTTGGAGATATTTTCATTTGTAAATTATCTAATTTAGGTATTTTATTAAAAAAAGGCGAGCAATCGGCGGAAGACGCGGGGCTTATTTTTCTTTTCACAGCAAAATTATTTTCGCAATTGTGTATGTTTATTTTTAAAGGTGAAATATTACGCTGTTGACACTTTTTATTGGATAAGGTTTTTTTTGAACTAAGAAAAACGTCGTCCTCATCTCCCGTAGAGCTTTCTGACGTCGTCTCCAAGACGGTGATACTCAATTTCCCATTACGCACGGCGCCTTTCTTTATTGGTTTATTTTTCGTTACTACTTGAGAACTCAATATTAGCGATTTATTGCTGTCATCGCTATCATCTAATATAAAACTATTTTCAGTTGGTTTCAGCAGACCGTTTCTTTGAGTATAATTTTTTTTATCATCTCTGGTGCAAGACTTGTCTATTAGGCTTATAATCTGAGTGACAGAAAGAAAACTAGAATCATCATTTTTGCACACATTTTGATTTACCTGATGATTTAATACTCGGTTGTTATTAACAGTTACATAATTACTCTCTTCCAAATTGATCATATCCTGATCGTAAGAGTGATCAAATACATCTGTAACACTGCAATGGTTTTGCTTATTCTCAGAATCTCCGGTACAATCGGTAACTTTATTGATACTTTTCTGATTGAAAGTGGATTTTGAACTGATCGGCGTAGAAGCTTGGTGCTCAACAAAACTTTGCACCAATTTCAAGTAACTTTGATTTTTTGCTTTCTGCGAGCACAGAATCGGGGACGAAGGAGCGCTCGGTAAACTTTCTCCAATATTCTCAGAAGATTCTTTGGAAATTTGCGTTGGAGATCCGTCGTTGAATATATCCATCGAATCCCCATCGACAAACACATCGTCCACGCTGTCCAACCCGAAGAAATCTAAAGCGCTTTTGGACTTAGTTAATTTATTTAAATTGGAATCTTCACTATTTTTACTCTGTGATATATCCTTCTTAACCATTCGGCTCGGGGAATAATTGTCTGGAGGCTGAGCTACCGGAGATTCATTGAAAATGGCATCAATATCCACAAAATCAAATTCATTACTTGCATTTAAAGAAACACCAGAATTTATTTGAACCTTATGCTTTGAGTTACAGTCAGTAAATGATCTGATGCCCATTTTAGCAGGACTCTTTACATTACTGTTGTTTTTTACAGGAGACATCTCAATTTCAGATATTGGCGAGTCGGCAAAGATGTCGTCGATGCCCCCTAAATCGATTTCATAATTTTGTTCATCCGGTATTTGTAAAATGGTTTCCTTCGAAATGTTAGAGTTCATCTTGAGATCGGAATCAATATTCTCACTGTTGAACACTCGCATGACGGTCGCATTAGGAATAATCAAATCCAACTCTTTCAAAATACTTGGACTATCCTGGGTGATGTAAGATTTAAAATCCATGTCTTCAAATGATATATTATTAAGAGATAAATTATTCGGTATATTCCAATCAGACAGTATGGATGTTATTTTATTATTTTCTTTAATGTAACATTCAGATTTTGTAATGCTTTCATTGCGAAAATCAAAATTGAACTTAGACGCCGTAGATTCGGCAGTATTGCATTTGTGTATATTTAATTCTACCATCAAATCAATAAGGGACGACGGGATATGGTCTTTTTGTAAAATCTTATCCAACGTTTCTTTATCGTCATCATTTATGCCGCAGTCTTCCAAAGTTTCTTTCAGTTTAGTTTTAAATACAGTCTCTTCTTTATTATGGGATTGTGTCTGTTTCATAAACAGATCTCGGATGTCAAAATTTTTCTTTTTAATCGGATTTCGGAGAGACGTTTTTCCATTTTTCTTAGTAGGAGAAGCACAAGAAATCAATTTTGAGACAGGAACTCTGGGAACCGACTGCGAAGGTATAACTGAAAATTAAACAAATGGTATAAGAAACTGTCGTGTAAATATTTTGAATTATCTGTGTCAAGCCTATAGGCTACATCAATGTACTCAAGAAAATTGAATGCACGCTTAAAACACTAGACACCAAATAGATTTTAGAGAGTGCTGAATGAATAATATGTATATGTTTTCTATGGATTTGGCGGTAACTTTGTGGAAGTTCATTTTTAGTATAAAATTAAATTATAAATTGATAACTTAGTTATTCCACTTGGTTTATCACTAACGTGACGCGTTTCGCCTCTTTAAGAAGCATCTTCAGACTAACCGTGTCCTAAGGTTATTTATTTCTAAGGTCAACGATGATATCGGAATTTTAAAATAGATCAGTCAACGATTACTTGATTAGATTATTGCTTGTATTGAGTGTATAGAAAGTGTAGACTAATAAATATAATATTCTTGTAATTTTTTTAATCTTAATAATGACAATATCCAAACTTTACTCACTCGGGGGTTGTGTGCATGTTGGGATATCAAAACGTTTTCGGTCGGCAAATTGAAGTAGTTCACTGAATATTTCACTATCCTTCGAGTGATTTATCTTGACAGTGTATTGCAGTTTTCTTTGCCACTCTGTCCACTCGGACAGAACCACTGAAGATTTTGTGTCGGACTCGGCGTGTTTAGAAAATGCATCTGAAAAATAAAAATAAATTTTAGCAACACGAGCTACACTAATCTTCGGTATTTATTTTAATAAATTAAATAAACAGGCATTCTTCTATGACCATGAATGAAATCTTTACCTTTTGACATGTTCCAACATTCAGAAACACTATTGAAAAACTTGAAATCGGGCATTCCTTCCGGATACATTGCGTGGTATTCTGTTTTCGATAAAAGTGAATTATTAACAGAAGTCTCTTGAACGGATTGAAAGTTATCATCAAAGCTTGATTTCCTCACTAGCATATCACGGATTTTACTTTGAGCCTAAAAAAATCATTTTTATATATGTTAACAGGTTGAAAGGTTTCATCCAAAGCCGGTAAAACTATGGTATATAAAAATGACATGGAAAAATTGGTTGAAACATGCAGATGAAGAGTTGTAGACATTTGATACTTTCTTAGAGAAGAGGCTAACAGTTTATAGTTGAGTAATGAGGACAATACATGCTTGATCACACATGAAGTATATATTAAATGAAAGTCATTAAGTCACATTGTCTCCATTTTAAATGTCAAAAACTTCACCCAATATTTTTCAAGTTATGTGGCAAGCTAATCGGCCGTATCACAGTAATAAAAATATGGAATAGCTGAAAATCATCTTTAATACAATATACAACATGAATGTATGCACATTAACCAGTTTAAGAGCTGCATGTAGCAATCATGCTTCATATACTTGAAATATGTGTAAATGAATTTTGGTTCACCTCTATAAAATAGTGTTTAAAGGAAAGCACTCAAATTGTAGCTACATCAATGATTCAATAATACAATTATCTACATATTGTGGCAGCTTTTAGGTACAGTAAGTCCTCGACGTGATTAATTCTTACCGAAGGTTTTCACGTAAGCGAAGTAAGTCAAGCATTTTTTGTATAATGTGTTGGTAAAATAGAATAGACATACATATATATTTAATATAACACTATTACTTTTAGAAATTATTATTTATTCAGATATGTATTTCCATATTATTTCTGATTACAGATTTACATTTAAAAATTAATTATAAAAGTACTGGTCCAGTGTTGTTGTCTTGTAGCCCTTTTCATTTCTTCGTAAATGATAGTATAGCATGTAATAGCATCATTCACCGTTTTTGAAACTTTCGCAAATCGTTCTGGATCAGGGTCTTGAGCCTCGAAGCCAGCTAAACCATTTTCGATCATATTTAAATATTCAGCCATCTTCTTGGTTTCAAATTGCTTCGGTTTTTCATTTTCTTCTAAAAAATAGTTTTCTTTTCTCAGGTCGTCGAGTTCTATCAAAACTTCTTTATAAATGTTAAACTCTTTTCAGAATTGGGTTAACGATTTTCCGTTCTCTCCATCAGAAGCTTTAACCGCCTGCATAAATGTTTTACGTAGATATTATTTTTTAAATGTATGAATTACACCTTGATCCATTGGTTGTATAATGGAAGTTGTATATGGAGGAAGGAACATTATTTTTACGTTTTCATTATAATCACAAGGCGGATTACCCGGTGCATTATCAATTAACAATAGAATCTTAAATGGTAAGTTATTTTCTTTGCAATATTCTTTTACCTCTTGTATGAAATGACGATTAAGCCAGACTTCAAAAATTTCTTGAGTCATACATGCTTTTCGATTGGATTTCCAAATAACAGGTAGTGATGATTTTGAAATATCATAAATATAACGCCCTTGGGTTTTCGTTGTGGTAAATTAGAAGTGGCTTGATTTTGCAGTCCCAGCAGCATTTCCACCAAGCAAAAGTGTTAGCCTATCTTTAGACACCTTAAAACCTGGTATAGATTTTTCTTGTTCGGATTTATATGACCCATCTGACACTTTTTTCCAAGTTTCGTCCACATTAAAAATTTGTTGTGGCAGATAATCCTCATTTTTTATGATTTCTGCTAGACTCTTGATAAAATTCGTAGCTCCTCTGTGTCTGCACTGGCAACCTCACCTGTAACTTTGATGTCGTGTAGTTTATTACGGCCTTTAAATTTTTGAAACCTTCCGTGGCTTGCAATGAATGTATGTGTATCAACACTATCGTCATTTTTACACGTTAGGTCTTCATAAAGACTCGAGGCTTTCTCATGTATGAGCATAAGACTTATTGGAATGTGCTGTTGCTGCATATCTTCTATCCATATAACCAATAATTTTTCCATTTCTTCTATTAATGTTTCTCTATTCTTGGTAATTATCGTAGATTGCATTGGTACTGATCTTTTTACATGATCCATAATTCGAACTTTATCAAGTATAATTGTTCTAATCGTAGAAGAATCTGCCATCTTTTCACCTTTTTCGTATTGTTTTATAATTTTAACTTTGGTCTCCATAGTAATGGCATGTCTTCGTTTATTATTGATTCACAGATCACATTTACGTTTGTTCAACATGATTACGTGTTACATTTTTTTTAATAAACAGGCAAAAAAAATCTCGAGCACGACATACAAGGAAGAAATCTAAATTGTGACCAACTGCATTGTGTGAGAGGGAAGGTAAGGTGAATATGTGCAAGACACGTGCTAGTGCTGTATCTCCCTCTCTCACTCTCGCATGACCATCGTACTTTATGTAAACAAATGTCGCAGAAAAACAAAGCGCATCCAAAAAAAAAAAAAAATTTTTTTTACATCGCGTAAGTACGAATTCACGTAAACCGAGGACTTACTGTATATACAAAGGTTAATTCAATATCTGGTTAGCAATATTAACACTCAGACACCCGGTCTCGCACTAATGCGTAAATTGTCGCATTACATTGACACCCGATCCCGCACTACCGTATTTTTGCACAGTGCACGACAAATTGACATCTGTTAGCGCGAGGTGGCTATTTGTGAATTATGTATTTCGTTATACTATTCAAGAGGGTGTGATTTAAAGATACGATTATTTTTGTCGAGTTTTTTTATAATTAAGGTTGAAAATAACCCTTGAAATATGATATTTATTGCTTCAGAAACTTTGCATTAGAATATTAGTTGTGATCATATTTTTTTAGCCAGTCACAATTTTTTTTAATCACTCATACTCTAGGCTGTTTGGTATCCCGGAATATTATGTAAATATATTTATAAACTAAAAAAAAAACTTTATGTGGTATTAGTTGTATCGTATAATTCTACAATAAATAATAATATATACTTGCAAGGCCACATATTAACAATCAATGGTAGTGTGAAATTTGACACCTGCCTTAATGTTCTTAACTCATATGCTGCCTTTTTAAAAATAAAAACTACATAAACATTTAGGGTAATTACTCATGCAGTTTTATTGCCCACTTGTCAATAGGGATCACTTTGCCGTGCAGTTAGTCATTATTGTATTTCACATTTTTATTTTATTTTGCTAGAGTAGTAGTCAATATAAATGCAAAGATTCATTTGATTTCTTTGCTTTTATAGGCAACACTATACGCTTCCCAACTTTTTTTGTTTGAAGGCATTAACTTCAAATGGTTAAAAAGATATGATTTTTTTGCCACACATTCACAAATTCGATTTTCGCGCAAAATTTGCAGGATTACATGTAAGTTTTGCGCGAAAACGCCGGTTGCCTGAGTGTTAATGATATAAAATCCACTATGATTGATGAAGTATAAATTTGCATATTTAGCAGATATCACAATTCTGATAGAACGATAATTTAATTTCTTACTTTTTGAGGTTTTTCAGTTTTTTCTACTATCTTTTTCTGTTCGACAGTGATGAACATTTTTTGACAGGCTGGTGTCAAATTGCTGGGGAGCATACGCGGGCAAGCCTTGAATAAATTTTTGACTAGTTCCTTGCTTTGCAAAACACGCTTGTTCAGAGAGTCTCTTTGGGTGATGCAATCTCGAAGAGTCTAGAAAAAATTACGTTAAGAATCAGTTGTGTTAATAAGTTCATTATAAAATATTTCTACAAATAGTTGCATAATGAATTAGAGTAAAATTATCAAGTTTATAATATATTCGAGGATTTTGATTTCAATCACACATTATTGAAAATGTTGCTAGCCAAAAAAATATAAATAGATAAATTTTTAAAAGTAAAAAATCAATGTTTGTTATAATAGATTGAGTAAACATGTAAAACATGTATCACACAGTCACTGAAATAACAAAGTTATCAATTTATATTTTCTATGGTTTCGGCGGATTATATTGAATAAATTTTAAATATTAGAAGCTGTAACCTGATGCTCTCTGCCCTCTGTAACTAGAATGACTACCCGACCTCCTCTTTCACGCCCTGTTCGCCCGCACCTGTATCAATATAAATAATATTAAAACATAATACGTAACCTTCATAACTCGAAAAAATAAACAAAAAGCTGCATTTGTATAATCCATCATGATCCAAATGCTTCAAAACATTTCATATGTAATTCTGTGGCCGAGAGTGCCCCAGGAGCAACTACCCAAGACTTGGTTACTTGGTTGAGTGCAATTGACGGTTGGATCGAATTCACGACTCCAGATAACAATCCCAAATGATTAACAAATTGGTACAAACAATGGTTCACAAAATTAAATAAACTGTACAAGCAAACCTTTGAACTAATCTTATGGGAGATGTGTTTGATATATCAAAACATATGATAAGATCTACATTCCCGACGTCCAGGCCCTCTTCACCGACACAGGTAGAAACGAGAACATTACAAGAACCTTCTCTGAATGACTTCATCACTTGGAGCTGTCGTTTTTGTGTAACAGGTTTTGAGCTCTGCTTAGATCCTCCTTAAAATGGCATAAATATATTCAAATTTACATTTATTTTACAAAGATGATTGATATTGTTAAAAATATATATTGTATCACCTGACGATGTAGCCTGTCCTTGACCGACAAACATATATGGTTTTATCATTGGACGGCATTGTAAAAGAAGACAGTGTACCAAGTTGACACTTTCTCGGTATTCACAGAAAACTAGAAAAAAAGAGTATTATAGATTTGTCTAAAAGAAAATGGATAAGCAGAGTAAACAATTGTGTATTTTTATTTGATAATATAGTGTTGAATTACCAATGGCTTTAGTGACTTGTCCTTTTGCTTTGGCCGAATTAAAATGATCTGTAATGGTTGTTTTCAAGTGGTCAAATTTGGGATGACCATATTTCAGTTCTTCAGTTATCTAAAAAAAAAGTTAATTTATAACAATGGAGTAGATTGATTGAATTGAATTTTATTCTGATGGTGACATTAATAAAAAATAAGTTTTTAAGTATCTATTAAATTAAGCTCACCTCTGGGAACGTGCCATCAGGTAATACGCTAGTGTTCAATGAAAACGGGTTGGTGCCCAAATCGTCTCTCAGCCTTTCGAGAAACGACACCAACTGAGTGTCCTTTCCGATCCACTCTTTATCTGTCCGTTCATCAAAGAAATTAAGAAAAACACGAGACCCGTGCTTTGTCAGAAGTTCGAGGCCGTGATACAATGTAATGACCATCGTAAAGTCGCGCATTATATATTGGTGTTGCGGGTGCCTGCAAATGAAACAGTGATGCATATAAATTTTCCAAGTAACATAACATCAACTGTCGAGTGACATATAATATGATAAGTCACCTGAGAGATTTTTCCCGAGTTTGAAACTCTTTGAATAGCATAATAACCCTGCCTTTTGATAGTCCGCCAATATTTCCAACCAAAACATTGTACTGAACCAATCTTCGCGTATAAACATCTAAAATCTAAAAAACCAGCATTCGATTTTAGAGAAAAATATTATTTCAAATTAAAATTAATTCATTTTACAAAATGATAATTTTCATATCATACAATATCATTATACATATATCATACACTCACTTGAAAATATTGATCTCTAATATTGGTTAATTCGTCACCAAGCGGAACAACGATCGTTTGAATACTTCTTGAATGACGGTACATTGCAACGTCTATACAACCTTCAGATCGAAGTTCCAAATGCGAAATTTGTAAACTTCTTACAACCTTTAACAGAGATTTTTTATTTATTTTAGTTTAAAATAAGTTTTCGAAATCAATTCAGGGCCATTGCATTAATACATTTTTCCTTATTTCTTATAATCTCAAATTACATGTTTTTAAATTAGACCAAATACCTATTCAACCATAAGAAATGTTTCACTAATTTTAGTGTTCTTACATGGATGACATCTTCGACTTTGCTGCCCGGCGTGGCGGACAACGCTAGCACCCTGAACAGCCTGTGATGCTGCAAGGCGAGAGTTTCTATCAGTTGGCAGTAAGAGTGGCGTCCCCTTGCTCTGTGGGCTTCATCGAACACCAGGCAGCGTATCAGTTGACCGGGACAAGATCCAGACTCCAAATCATTTTGCACAACTTGAGGCGTGGCAAAAAAGACTCTCTTTTGCTTCCATGCTATTTTTCTAGTTGCAGTTGGCATATTCCCTATTTATAAGGGAAAAAATTAACATTGGGAAATACCCGTAAATGTACTGGAGTTTTACTCCTTACTCATAGACAGTGGATTTACAATTGCTCGTGAGTTCAGAGAGTGGGAGTAAACTTTGTTATTCCATTTGTTGGGTAACACGTGACTGGCTTCTTTGAGAACTAACTCTAAATATATTTTAGATAATTATTTACATTTTCATGAATGATTTTAATCTTTTGATTATTACATGTAATATAAAATTCAGGTTGTTTGGGAAAGAAGCACATAATAAAATTGTCTTGATATTGAATTGAAAACAAGTTAGAATTTTTCATATTTCACTCATAATCATCCATGTTCACATAACATATGTGCATTTCACTGTATAGTGAATAAACTAACCCAACCTAACCTTATTGTTCTATCATTATAATCTATCTAACCAGAAAGATATACCATAGCGTCTGGTATTTGCCTAATAGTAAATTGTTAGAAAAGAATGGTTTTTAAAACTAATTCTTAAATTTGGATTATTGAGACCTTGTACACTTCCATGTATTTTGTCACTAACGACTCGGTCGGTTCGAGTCCATTCGTGTGCTCGAATCCCTGAAGATGCCGAAAGGCGAAATCCGGGTCATTAGTGACAAAATACATGGAAGTGTACAAGGTCTCAATAATTCAAATTTGATATTGAAATTCCATCAAGCACCCTCAGTCGATGTCTTAAATTAAATTGATTCTTAAATGTTTTTATTACTGTACATCTGAGTAAGTGAATAATTACTGATTGTTACAAACCTGTCATTTCAATGGTATGTTCCGGTGGAATAGCCATTATGTTATAACAAGCTTCAATCTGCTGAGCAACCAGTGGTCTGGTGGGCGCTGTGAAGATGATCTTGCCCAATGGATACCATCTGTAGTAATTGAACATCACAACTGCTGCAATGAAAGTTTTGCCAAGACCGGTTGGCAAACTTACCTACGGTGGAAAAATTGTTTTATGAAATATCAGATGCAAGTATATGCTTTGCAATAAATACTTAAAAAGTTAGGAAACTTGTGGTTACAGGTGTAGTCATGAAGATATAAGTAAGTACCAGTGTATTCTTGAATAGTGCAGCCTTCACAATATTGTATTGGTAATCCCTTACGGGATAATTTGTCGGATAAATCCATGAAGAGCCCGTATTCCTATCAAATCCAATTAATTCTTCATCACAGCAGAGAACACTTTAAACAATAACAAAAACAATGAAATTAGCCTAGTTACTGCCAATTCAAAACAAAATAATGGTAACTTTTTAAGTACAAATTTTAATAGCACAAATTGTAAATAATTTAAGGATAAATAAACAATAAACAGGAAATTTAAAAGCCACTTTGACGCATGAATACATGATATTTTACCTGATATCGAAGTTGGATGTCGTATTTAAACTAGTCGAAGTATCATTGAAGTTTGTTGTCTTATGATTATTTGTTTCGTTATTATTCTCAATTGAATCAATGTCTGACCAGTCATCGAACATACAACTGTTTAGAAAATCATTATTTTCAATGCCATTGGAACTTCTTTCCATATTTTGAATTATTTACAAATATTTTTGTTTGAAAGCACAATTTCTAAATTCGACATGTTTTCAAACGATTGACAGATGACATGCAACATTGCCAGTGATTAAAATATTTATAAAAAGAGAAAAATAAAATTTGAAATGCAATGGGGTTATTTCGCCTACCAAGTACAATGCCGCCTAATAAAAGCTGTTTTGTTTATACTTATGGCCGCAACTTATTTTAACACTCAGTAAGACAAAATATTTGTTTATGACATTTTCAATAGTCAGTTGATCGCACTGAACCTATTAAATCTAGAACTTATTTTGACCTTTTTGACTTCCAGTTGCGTAATATATTTTTTATTGTTACATTTGACAAACCAATTTAAGGCATGCAGGAACTTGATAGGTTGAAAATTACTGTACCCTGACCAGCCAGTCAACTACTAGGTGAGATCATCAGGAAGGTCAATAGTTTTTTATACCTTGGTTTTTTTTTTAAACCATATCCGTTCCCTATTCGGAGCATATGGCTATAACGCGGTTCCTCCAAGCTTCCCTGTCCCCCGCCAGTCTCTTCGCTTCCTCCCAGGTCATCCCAACGTCTCGTAGCTTCGCTGAATACATCCTATGGATGGTCATCAGCGGCCTTCCAGGGCGACGGAATCCATCTGGTTGGTAGAAGAGACAGGCAGGATTCAGGCTCCCCGGCATCCGAAGCACGTGTCCAAGCCAGGTCCATTGTCGCTTTTTTATTTTGGACGTAATAAGAGGTCGGTCCGTCGGCTCTCTTACCTCCAAGTTCCTGACAAGATCAAACCACCGTACCCCTAGTATTCGCCGCAAACACCTGTTTTCAAAGCACAGTATACGGCTACCCTGTGCCTTGGTAATGTGCCATGACTCGCAACCGTAAAGCAACACCGTCAGGATGCATGCATTGAATAAGTAGCACTTGGTACCAATTACAATCGTGAGTCCCAGACTTTCCGCATTGAGTTATAAGTTGCTCCAGCTATCCCTAATCGGGTTGCCATCTCCCGTGATGTGTACCCCCAAGTACCTAAAGCTGTCGACTCTCTCGATGTCTTGCCTCGCGCTCGTCAGAGGGTAGTCTGGGTCTGGACAGAAACTGTTGCAGAGCACATTGGTTTTACTCGCATTGACTTTGAGGCCAATGCGATACGAGTTGCTCTGCAGCCTGTCCATTGTTTCCTGAATACCCTCGACAGATTTGTCAAATATTACAGCGTCGTTAGCATACTCGAGGTCGCATAGCCTCAGATTGGGGGCAACGGCTAAACCTCGGTCGGGTGGAATTGACTTCCTCAGGATGAAGTCGAAGATTATTATGAAAAGGAACGGAGCCAGAACACAGCCCTGTCTGACCCCAGTTGAGACCCCATACCATTCTCTCGTTACGTCGCCGATTCTAACACAGCATTCACTGCCCTCGTGCATGCATTTGATGATGGCGATAATCTTGGTTGGGATTCCGTACAGTTTTAATATGTCCCATAGGGAAGGTCGGTGCGGACTATCAAAGGCCTTCTCGTAATCAACGAAGCAACACCCCAGCAAACTGTTGAATTCGTTGCTTTGCTGGAGAAGGCATCTGAGATTATGAAATTGGTCCGCACAGGATCGGCCAGGTAAGAAACGGGCCTGGTTTTCTCTGAGGATACACATTACAGGAATCCTTATTCTCGTCAAGACTATTTGCGCCAAAACCTTGCCAGGCACGCTGAGCAGCGTTATGCCCCGGTAATTGTCGCAGCAGAGTGGGTCACCTTTTTTGCGAGTTGTGATGACCTCACTATTTACCCAGTTCCTCGGACAGCGCTCCTGCTCCCACACCTTACTGAGAAGTATTTGCAAGGGCTGCAAGAGTGCCTCCAGGCCGCACTTGAGAAACTCTGGGTGTATACCGTCCATGCCCGGCGCCTTCCCATTCTTTAACCGCTGCACAGCTGAGGTGATCTCAGCGTGCGTCGGTGTATGGTCGGGGATATCTACAAGTGTGGTTTCGCTGGGAATGTCAAAGGGGTTCGAGGGGGGAGAACGGTTTAGCAACCCGCAGAAATGATCTCTCCAAATCTTTTTAACACGCTCCGCGCTTGACTCTATTGCCCCGCTGGGACTACAAATGGGCCCGGGGGTCGGTGGTCGTCTATCGCAAGTTTTGCGTGTGATTCTAAATAATTTTCTTGTATCATTTCTGCGCGCAGCCGCCTCTGCTGCTTCAATCCGGTTGTCCATGAATCGGCATTTATCGAGTGGCACAGATTTTTTTACTATCTTATCTTGGTACCGATAGTCTGTCCGGCGATCCTCGATCCGGTCTGGGTCTGAGGGTAGTTCCCAGAAAATATAAAGAGCTGGTAATAGTTGGATCCACATTTAATTCAACTGTCTGGGACACACAGCTGCACTTGGTTAAAGCCAAATGCCATTTGTTTGCTTGAATTCTACCAGTACTGCTTAACAGTAGCAATTTGTAGCATGAATTGGACATATAGGCTAAGTTAGCCGAAATTTAATGAAATTACCAGACGTACCTACCCAACTTTTTCACATGTAGAAAAATTTATTATTTCACGAAATGATTTCCATACATCACCACATTTCAACTTTTTCTTTATATCCTTGAAACTAATTTTTAACGAATCTATTGTATTTTTTTATAATGAATTTTTTGACACGAAACTGTCAACTATCTAAAACCAATAGAAAGCAGATACTGAATAATATCACACTTTATTTATGTACAAACTATTTTAACTTACTGTCAGTGATTCTTAAATAAACAAAGCATTGTTTCAGACTTCGCATCAACACACAATTCTATGAGCTCAGTTTCAGGTTACCAAAATATTAAATTATGTCATATCAAATAAAAGATTTTATTGTTTCTAATGATATTCAAAACGTAATAAATTATTTTAGTTATTGCCTTTTTTTTATCAACAGTCTTCAGTTATCAAGAGTACTCATGATCCCCTTTATTTTTAATTTAAGAAATAGAATCATTGTTTGAAATAAATAGCCTTGCGATATGGTTAGTCTGATGATGCTTCTTAAAGAAGCGAAATGCGTCCCGTTAGTGATAAAACAAGTGGAATAACAGTCATCAATTTTAATTTAATGTCAATTGCCTCTACCCTCCCAAACCCGGCTCATGGACCGGGTCGGATAGACGCCCACAGGCCAAGCCCGAGCCCGTGCCGACCTCTAGTGGGTACACATTCTTTCTGCAATATTGTATACCTTATTTTGACTATTTTCAAAGGATTTGGCCATAAGTTTGTGGAAATTTATTTGTAATATAAAATTGATAACTTTGTTATTCTACTGGTTGTGTTACTAGTGATATGTATTTCATCCTTTTGAGAAGCATTATTTCTGTTAGGTGAGAATGAGGGTAGGCAATCAAAAGTGAAGGTTGATTTGTAACAAGCCTTAATGTCAGCTTAATTTATGTCCACAGTAAAAACATATCAACAAGTCAATTCTATTCAAATAGTTAATAGGACTATGCAAAATATATTTTAACATAATTATTAGTATTATTAATGTACATACTTGTTTGGGAATTCATCTTTATTATATGGATATTTTAGTTTAATTTAATATGTCGAATTTATGACACTTGTAAATGTTCATTAGCCATATTTTTTCTAATAATTGCAAGGCTACTTCATCATGAGGTGTTCGAACAACTCTATGCTGTAAGGAAAGTTTTACCCACGTTTGATTTACAATTTAGGATAAATTGATAAGCCCTCGTTTATCCGAGTCGTTTCAAAAAAAGTTTCTTTTCTTGCACTTTTTAATTATGTTGAAACGCATGACAATAGCATGCTCTTTCTGATAATATAGTTATGAAGAACAATGTTAGAAGGTACAATTCTTTAAGAAGTTTTCATATTTCATGTTTCATCAAATTACTACATTACTATTTTGAATTACTCAGGTTCCACAATTTCAAAATTATTTGCTTTTTTCTTCGATATTTTAGAAATGTTAGTTTGCTTATTTGAAAATACAACATCAAGCAAATCTCGGAACTTCTACAATATAGATTTAAAGATTAAGATTATTTTGCTTTAATTTCTTCCAATTCTGTTTGTAATTCGGCAAATCTTCTTTGAAGTTGTCTCTCACGTTCTGTTTGTCTCGCCACATCTTCCGTCAGAGACTAGAAAACAAAAAATGACATTCAAACACTACTGCAACTGCCAAAAAGTATTTTAAGCAAATAATTTTTATCAACTTACCTCTATTCTTCTGGGAATAGCAGCTCTCTCTTGTTCAGCCAAAAATTTGAAAGTGCTGAGTTCTAAATTGGCTTGTTCAATCTGTTCGTTGAGTTCCTGGAATTGCTTTATCAAGGCCTGCGACCTACTCTGGTAACCTCCGGTCAGAACTCGCAGTTTCTTCTCCATTTTAGAGCATCTCTTAGCTTCCTTAGCCATGTGACTTCGGTTTTGTTCTAATCGTTTTTCGGCTGACTCCAGCCGATCTTTTTTACTTGCAAGATTGGCTCTAGTATATCTGTTTTGACTCGGAAGAAACAGAACCTGCAAAAGATTGTCACATTTTCATATTAAATCACTAGAATCTGGTAAAATCAATGAATAAAATTATTTAACACCCAACGTTGAATTAGAAATACAATAAGAGAGAAAAAAGACTTAAGTACCTGTGCCAGACATTCATCCCATACTTGTGAATAAGCATCAATGCTGAGATCTCCGTGAGCCATCCCCTGTTTGACAATCTCCATTTCTTTAGTGAGGATATTTCTGGACTCTCGCAGTTCTTCCGAATTGAAGTCTTCGTATGGCCAATGTTCCAAATATGCTAGATGTGAAGCCTGCTGGCTGACTTGTCTCTTTTTTTCATTGCCTGGATAAAAACACCATTTTTAATATCTATTTAAATCGAGGGACATTATTATGTTAAAATCTTTATTTATTATTTACCAGGTACTGGATTTTGTACAGCATCATAGTGCAGCATAGTCAACATTTCACGTTTGATTAATTCTTCTGCCTTCTGCAAATCTGATAGTGGGCCGGTGTCTCCTCTGGATCGTAAGACAGACATGTTTATATCGACAGGGCGAGGTAGACTTCTCTGCACGGCTTGAGATCGAAGTGCTAATGCTGCAGCCCCTAAAAATTGAATGGCAGCAGTGAGGAAATACAACTGTGTACGTAAATATGGCATCAAATAATTCAGCCTATTCAAAAATATGTGAGTTTAAAAATGGTGTCATACTTTTATCTTCAGCATCTTTTTCCTTTCGGAGATCAATATCGGCCTGGTCTTCCATGAGACTTAGACTGCTTTCGTCAGTGATGCCATCGGTATCATTGTCCGGAACTACAATCTCATAATCATTACGAGGCGTTGGCAGTGATTGAAGACCGGCTCTCAGAGATGCTTTCAGCTGTAAATACGGAAACCAATAATAATATTAGTAATCTCCATGTGAAATACGAATAATGCGATAAATATAAATTTTACATTATTTTACCTGCTTCTGGAAATGATTAACTTGTTGCGGAGTATCTCCTAAAGCCAATCTCTCTTCGGGATTTATATTTAGCTTGTCTCGCAAACCAGGTGTGTATCCCTAGAAACAATTTTCAAATGTATTTAAGTCATTGTATTCAGGAGTGCTTAGTTTAATTTCACTGTCTATGGCAGATATTTATGAGTCTACTGTATGCGTTAAATAATATGATTTTTTTTATAAAACTACTTACAGGTCCTCCAGCTTGACTTAAACCACCGGGAGTCCCAAAACTGCCAGGAGTTGACATCTCACTCCTCACTGATCTAAAATTTAAATAAATGATTAAGTCAAATAACCACTGTGCATGTGTTTAGGAATTTTTGAATTCTGCCTCTTGTCAATTATTAAAAATGTGTGCATAAATTGTTTTTATAGGTAAATTTTTCAGGTCTTCGGGATACAAGGAGACAAAAAATGTACAGAAATGTAAGAAGTAAGAAATGCATATATTGATAGACAAATGTAGGTAGGCTTTAGACATATATAGTAAAAAACATAAAAGTCGAGAACCATTGCAAATCGTATGCTTGTCGTCAATCATATCTTAATTGTAGATATAAAAGAGCTACTACAAAATTTAATATACATGTAAGACCAGCCGACATGAAAATAATGCATTGGAATATTGAGGAATAAAAATATTGTTTACCGGAATGGTGTGGCCAGAACCGTGTTAGGAGTTGCCACAACCTGACTCTGCGGAAGTGACCCACTAAAGTCTGGATTGTAGAGAGGAGTGTTTAAGCCTCCTTTGAGAGGTGTGTCCACATGCGTAAGAGCCATCATATTTTGCGCTTCTTGTAAAACCCTGCAAAAAATGAAACAGTAATCACATCTAACATCAATTTCTATGTTTCAATACATCTTTAAATTAACCTCAGTGGATTATTATAATTGTAATTATAATTTTTGTAATTACTTAAAATATGATAATTTTCATAGTGTAGGTTACCTATCAGTGTGCGGAGCAGGGGTCCTGGCAGCAGTGGCATGTTGCGGTGTGATGTGATAGTCTGCAAGAAGAGCGTCCGTTGCATTACCCTCTCCGGCTGTTCCGCTCGCACCTTCTGCTGCAACTTCTCTGGCCACCTCACTCGCTCGACCCAATTTCACAACTTGTTGCAGTTCCTGTAGATGACATAATAAGATATTAGATCAAAACTATTTCTGTAGAAAGTCGTTGAATAGACACAGCAGCCACTAATGATTTTCAGTATAGTGAAGAAGCACACAACATGCTTTGGACAAATCATCGTATTCACTATACAATGCAATCATGAAGCAAACTTGCTGGACCGGGTGCGGACCAAGGAAAGTGGTGCAACCTTGCTCTTGCTGTATGCTCAGCATTGGACTGGACAGAAAATAGAGAAAGGATTGGAGACCGTGAATACCGCCAATGATGTTGACCTATCAGTCACAGGTCCGACCTGCTTCCTGTCCATATTGTTTTATCATGTCTGCTCCCAGTTTGGAGCACATGGCTTCCCAATGGAGGCATCTCAACAGAAGTTTTCTACGAGAACTGCTTATTACTCAGTTGGTCAACATTTCGAAGAGAGTATTAATAGAAGAATAGGACTAGGACAGGACTAGTGGTTAGCAAATCTCTCTCGTTTTGCCATTTTTTTAGGATCGGATGGGTGGGAGGGAATTATAGACATCACAAACATTCATCCCAACGAACAGAAATCCGTAAATCGATTGAAAAGTCAATCTATGAAAATGTCCGCACCGAGACTTGAACCCGAGACATCCGTAACTGTAGCCAAGGATGTTAATCGCTGCACCACAGAGCCGACAAATTATCAGCAAGAAAACTTTATAGGATCACATGTTCTGGTTTGATTCCCTGTACACTGAGCTTTATTTATTATATAAATATATAATTATATAGTTAAACATACCTGATCAGAGATCTGCGGTTCCGGTAACACCAGCTTACTACGTTTACGAGCGGGCTGATCTCCCAACAGCATTGATTGAGGAATGTCATTTTCTTTCCTTTGCTTCAGCTTTTGTTTATCTTTACGGCGTTCACGCTGCAAAGTTAATAAATGATTTAAAATCATGACGTTTATATAATATATACATAAAATTATGTCAACAATGATTATCCAATTGCAATAGAATAAGCTACAATTTTAATCACCTCTTCTTTCTCTGATCGCAGTTCTCCATCAAGATGTTGTTGCCTCAATTTTGAGAAATCTGGTGCCATAGGATCAATCACTTCAGTTGTAGTATCATAAAAACCTAACGCTGGCCTCTTCTCGAATGGAATCTCGGCATTATAATCAATGCCTCTTTTCTTCTTATGCCTGAAAGAGCAAAACTTGTCAATTTGGTTGCAACATAGCTTAATTCAATGTGTAGCTAATATTATAACAAATAGATCACTTTATTTTAGAAAAATATATGAAAGAAGCCACTAAACCAATATAACAAAGTAGTATTATAAAACATCTTTGGGCTTTCGAGTTGTGACATTGTTTTTCATGTCTTCATCCAAGGTAAAGCAAAGAGCAAGCACAAAGTCGCGCCACATCATCACCTTCATTCAACGAAATTTCTATAGCATGCAGATCGTCAGTGTACCGACATTGGCGTAAAAAGGGTTGCCACAAAGGTGGAGTGTCACACTCTCAGGTGGCATCCTCACAAGGTGCCGTAACCTAATATAAATAATAAATATGTTGACTATAGAGTAGTAGATGGGAACATACCTTGCTGCCACCAATATGCCCGCAGCGCTCAATTCTCTCCGTTTTTGCAGTGCGGCCAAACGCCTGGCTTCTTCCAACTGCTTCTCTCGAGCCTTCCGCTTTGCTTTTTTGCCTTGGGTATTGGCCAACCTGGCTCGAGCTTCAGACAGCATTTCAAGTTCTAAAATCATACCAAGAAACCATGTAAGTTTGTTCAAAACTATTTATCAAGAACAAACAGGATTAGGAAACAATCGATTTTGTAAATGGTATAGGCCACCTTTATCTCTGAAATAAGAGAAGCTGAGCGACTGAATAACAGTAAGTTCTCAATTACGAGTCCATTTCGTTTGTTAATTATCAAAGAAAAGGTAAAATGAAGATTCTTGACGGTAATCATAATTTGACAGCCATTATCATTCTCAGTATAGTAAGAGGCATTATGTCGAAAGTAGTGGTCTATATAAATATACATTTCTTTTTTTAACCATATCCGCTCTCTATTCGGAACATATGGCCATCATGCGGTTCCTCCAAGCTTCTCTGTCCCCCGCCAGTCTCCTCGCTTCCTCCCATGTCATCAGGTAGCTCCGCCAAATACATCCTATGAATGGTCATCAGCGGCCTTCCAGGGCGACGGAATCCATCTGGTTGGTAGAAGAGACAGGCAGGATTCAGGCTCCCCTGGGGCATCCACAGCACGTGTCCAAGCCAGGTCCATCGTCGCTTTTTTATTTTGGACGTAATAAGAGGTCGGTCCGTCGGCTCTCTTACCTCCGAGTTCCTGACAAGATCAAACCACCGTACCCCTAGTATTCGCCGCAAACACCTGTTTTCAAAGCACAGTATACGGCTACCCTGTGCCTTGGTAATGTGCCATGACTCGCAATCGTAAAGCAACACTGTCAGGATGCATGCGTTGAATAAGTGGCACTCGGTTCTGACCGAGTACAACCGTGAGTCCCAGACTTTCCGCATTGAGTTAAAAGTTGCTCCAGCTATCCCTAATCGGATTACGAGCTCTTTACGGGGATTGCCATCTCCCGTGATGTGTACTCCCAAGTACCTAAAACCGTCGACTCTCTCGACGTCTTGCCCCTTGGTCCATATATAGGTCATCAAAATGTCAGATACATCTGATGAATAAATTAAAATCTCTGAAAATGAAATTGAAATCATAAATTTTCAATTGAAAACTCACCATCTTCATCCATATCTTTGGGATCCGGCCGAGCTGGTTTCGTTTCAGGATTGGGATCTATTTCACCAGGTTTCAGCTTACGAGGATCATCATTCATATCATCTCCTTCCTCTTTCTTCTGTGCTTGATCGCTAAAAGGAAAAACAATAAATCATTTACAAAATATTTACACACCAACATGCTAAAATGTAATCAAATCATGTAGGTCACAAATGCATTATTTCAATAAAAGGTATTTAGAATTTTTATAGACAATTAAATCTTTTGTCACCAAATACAAAACTCAGTTACTATGACAGTTTGATTATGTACTTTTTTTCTCCATAGGTATAAGATATGCATGTCCTGTTTTCAAAATTTTGTTCTGTGGGGAGTAAAATTATTAGTTTTAACCCGCTGACTGCTAACGTCTCAACTGTTGAGGCGGCAGATTGCAGTGTGTTGATAGCTGATACTCAAAAATATAAGAGTGTTAAAAGTGTGTAAAACTTTTGTGTACGAGCTAATTATTTTATTAAGATATAGCCTGATTTGTTCTGATAATCTCCATAAGTTTGATTAACACCAACACTACTGAATTAATTTTTGAAATATTTCGTATTGGAATATCCTTTAAACGGCTCAGCAGGGAACGGGTTAATAGTTCAAATGTTTAATTTTTTTGCATTTACCAATTAGCAATTAAATTTGCATTAGAATTGCACTATTAGCGGCATTTAGTAAATTTTGTTGTACAAAAAGAGTAGTAAGTTGTAAAACATATTTACTGAAAAGATACCATTCATGAATTCAAACAATGTATTAAACAAATGGAACACCCTAGTTTCGCAACCTACAACGCCAGTGTGTCAATGTACTAACAGCGATAAGTACCACACAAGTGTCACAGTCAGCAATGGTAGCCGACCAAGATTTGCATATCAGAACGATTCAGTATAATATATCGAAGGAGTGCAGCACTTACAGTAAATATTCATATCTCTCAAGGCACTGTGCAGCGGTGCGTCCAATGATGGGGGCAATAGTTCTCCATTGGGTGGGCATGAGCTTGGCCAAGTGAAGCAATTTCTCATCCTCCTCTCTTGACCATTCCGTCTTTTTGATACTCGGATCCAGCCACTCGTACCAACGAGCTTTGCATTGCTTCGCCGACTTGCGATGGAGCAATGAAGCAATTCTAGACCATTGGTTTTTGCCATATTTCATTACAGCCGCCTTTAATATCTCATCCTGAAATTTAAAAACACCACAACATTTAATGAGATGTACTTTCATTTGAATCGTACAAATTTATCGATTGTCGTAAATATTGATAGTGATATTTTGAAGTTTAGCTAGTACGCAATAATACGCTCAAAAATGATACAATGTGATGAAACTTACTTCTGTGTTCCTCCACACACCCCCTTTTATCATAATACGGGGCATTTTGATGAGTTTTGTTTTATATATTTGTTGAAAGATGCGTTTATCCGCAACGCTTCACTGACAGCACCGTAATTTTACCCTCTTTGACATGAGTTTAGAGCATAGACAATATATGCCATAAAGTCATATATGATATATGCGTTCAGAGAAGTGTATTAGTCTGTGGGTTCAGAGGAGCACCAACAATTCTTTCATATCGCCCATCTATTAAATCAGTAAAACCCCGTAGGTACACGTTTTATGAAAGCACAGGTTACATGAGGTTCTCCAACTAAGTAGGTAGGTAAGTACGTCACTTTTCAAAACTGGATTTTAATTTCTGTCCATTACGCTTTTAGGACGCCTATTCATATCTATTGCTTACAAGAAGCTTACGAAATATTTCTATGATTTGTTATATCTTTATATAGTAATAATGATTTAGAAAAAGGATTCATTGTATCACAAATCACAATCCACAATATGAAGCTGGTTGGGCTTGTTATAGCAGCATTTTCTGTAAAATGGTTTTTAGTACCTAATAATAATTATTGATGCAATTGATTCCAATGTTCGAGCGCACGAATGCCTGAAGATGCCGAAAGGCGAAACCCGGGTCGTAAGTGACAAAATACGTGGAAGTGTACAACATCTCAATAATCCAAATTTGATATTGAAATTCTATCAAGCACCCTCAGTCGATGTTTTAAATTATATTGGATTATATCAATGAAATCAATATATTAGAATGTAAATCGACAATATTTACTATATTGAATACTTGCAGGGAACAGTATTTAACAATACAAGCCAAATAAAAATAAATGTGTTAAAACATAACAGTAATACAAGACACTGTACAAAAATTAGGCGGAATAACTCAGTTTGACGATACATCAAATTATTTAAATCTGGTCTGAAAGTTAAGCATCGCTTGGAAATCACAGGTCACAGAGTATGCGTGCTAAGGCTAAACGTATATAACTATAGCGGCTTAAAACACTACTACTAAATAAACAAGAATCATAAATATTGTATTAATAATGAAATTTTGGACAGCCGTATTTTTATTGAATTATTAATTTACTTATTTCAGCCAAGTTATCATTCTGTGACATATCCAAGAAAAATAAAAACAGTCCATAAAATTATTTCTCGAGTTTATTTTTACGATTGAAGCAGTTCGCTCTTTTTCATTTCTTCCGTCTTTCTTTTACAATATTTTTCAATTACCTCAATGCATAGAGTAACTAAAAGTATAGTTCTCTATGGAGTGTCTATGGAGTAACTCATAGATAAATATACGAGTAATTCGATCGTAATTCGATGTTTGGTGGTGCATGTTGACACTCCCTATTTCTTTAATATTCTTGAAATATCGGTGAATTTTTACAAAAATGATGAAATAATTGCACATAAATATTCTGAAGACGTTTGTTTTGAAATATCGGTAAGGTTTTAATTGTTTATTATTGAGTTTTATCCTATATTGATTAGCCGTCAACACCTTATTTACTTCTGCGTTTTCATTCTAGATACAATATCTTCATTCGGTCTGACAACTGACTCATCATGGCGCGCTCAATAACTCCCAGCCAACAAAAGTTGGCCGAAAAGCTTGTCATATTAAATGACAGAGGAATCGGAATGCTCACTCGGATTTACAATATAAAGAAGGCTTGCGGCGATGCAAAATCAAAGCCCAGTTTCTTGTCTGATAAAACCCTGGAGTCGTCTATTAAATTCATAGTGCGGAGATTTCCGAATATCGATATAAAAGGCTTGCAAGCTATAACTAACATTAAAAACGAAATAATCAAGTCCCTCTCGCTCTATTACTACACCTTTGTTGACTTGTTGGATTTTAAAGATAACGTTTGCGATCTTCTGAATATTATGGACACCTGTCAAGTTCACCTGGATTTAACGTTAAACTTCGAACTGACTAAAAATTATCTCGATTTAGTCTCAACTTACGTGTCACTCATGATATTACTGTCGAGGGTCGAGGACAGGAAACCCGTGTTGGGACTGTTCAACGCCGCTCACGAAATGGTCCACAACCAGAGCGACGCCAGCTTCCCGAGGCTGGGTCAGCTAATAATGGAATACGATTTGCCGGCTAAAAAATTGTCAGAAGAATTCGTACCGCACCAAAAACTTCTGGGAAGCGCTCTCATGTCGCTGTTTACAATTTTTCCCGCTCGCAATCAGACGGCGGATCACTGGAGGTCTGAGCAGAAACTCAGCTTGGTTGGTAACCCCAGTCAAATTTTAAAAGCCGCCGAAACAAACACGATGTCTTGCGAGTACTTATCTTTGGAATCGATGGAGCGGTGGATAATATTCGGGTTCATGCTGTGCCATCAGATGCTCAACGACGGTTCGGCCAACAAAATGTGGGTGGGAGCTCTCGACTCGTGCTGGGTCGTCGCATTATTCCGTGACGAGGTTATCTACATTCATTCCTATATTCAAGCCTTCTTCGATGGAATCAAGGGATACAGTAAGAGGATTTCCGAAGTGAAAGATTGCTACACTCACGCTATTCAGAAAGCTGGGTATAAACACAGAGAACGCAGGAAGTTTCTTCGCACCGCTCTGAAAGAGTTGGGTCTGATGCTTACCGATCAACCGGGTCTGCTGGGGCCGAAAGCGCTCCTCATATTTATCGGTCTGTGCTATTCGAGAGACGAAGTCTTCTGGTTACTGAGACACAACGATAATCCTCCCCTTCAGAAAGCGAAAGGAAAGTCTGCCGAAGATCTAGTGGACAGGCAATTACCCGAATTACTCTTCCACATGGAAGAACTGCGCGCGTTGGTCCGTAAATATAGTCAAGTCATGCAACGTTATTACATTCAATATTTATCTGGATACGACGCCATCGCTCTGAATATTTTGATTCAAAATTTGCAAGTGTGTCCAGAAGAAGAGAGCATCATTCTTTCTTCGCTCTGCAATACCGCAGCGAGCCTCAACGTGAAGCAGGTGGAAGGCAACGAGATGTTCGATTTCAGAGCGTTCAGATTGGACTGGTTTAGGTTGCAAGCGTACACCTCCACTGCTAAAACGGCCCTCGTTTTGATGGAACACCGAGAAATGGCTCAGTTGATTGATAAAATGGTCTATCACACTAAAATGGTGGACAATCTAGATGAAATAATGGTTGAATCGTCAGATTTGTCAATATTTTGTTTCTACAGTAAGATATTTGAGGATCAATTCCATATGTGCTTAGAGTTTCCTGCTCAAAACCGTTATATCATCGCATTCCCGCTGATCTGCAGTCACTTCCAGAATTGCACTCACGAACTCTGTCCAGAAGAGAGGCACCACATCAGGGAGAGAAGTCTCTCCGTTGTCAACATGTTTTTGGAAGAGATGGCGAAAGAAGCCAAAAATATTATTACCACCATTTGTGACGAGCAGTGCACGATGAGCGATAAACTGCTTCCGAAACATTGCGCCCAGACTATTGCACAACTCGCTAACCGAAAAAAGAAAGATAAAAATAAGAAGAACGCCATCGAAGTGGTGAAACCTGGCTCTGAAAGTTATAGAAAAACCCGCGAAGAATTAACTACCATGGATAAGCTTCACATGGCTCTCACCGAACTCTGCTACGCCATCAATTACTGTACGACTGTTAACGTTTGGGAGTATACGTTCGCCCCGAGGGAATATTTACACCAACACTTAGAAAATAGATTTTCTAAGGCACTCGTCGGGATGGTGATGTTCAATCACGACACGAGTGAAATAGCGAAACCCACAGAGTTACTTGTCAGCGTTCGCGCGTATATGAATGTATTGCAAACGGTTGAAAATTATGTCCACATTGATATCACAAGAGTATTCAATAATGCCCTGCTCCAGCAAACTCAGAATGTCGACAGTCACGGGGAGAAAACTATAGCTTCTTCGTACACTCAATGGTATTCGGAGACACTACTCAGGCGGGTGAGTGCGGGCAATATCTGTTTCTCGATGAACCAAAAAGCTTTTGTCAGTCTGACAACGGAAGGTACGATCCCTTTCAACGCTGAAGAGTTCTCCGATCTCAATGAACTTCGCGCTTTAGCAGAATTGATCGGGCCTTACGGAATGAAATTGCTAAATGAGACCCTGATGTGGCATATTTCTAGTCAAGTCCTAGAACTGAAAAAACTCGTCGCTAGCAATAAAGAAGTGCTGCAGATGTTGAGAACTAATTTTGATAAACCTGAAATTATGAAAGAGCAATTCAAAAGACTTCAATTTGTCGATAACGTGTTACAAAGAATGACAATTGTAGGGGTGATTTTGAGCTTCCGGCAAATCGCTCAAGAGGCATTGTTAGACGTCTTAGAGCAGAGAATACCGTTTTTGATTAGTTCAATCAAAGATTTTCAACATCATCTTCCGAGTGGCGATCCCATGCGAATTATTTCAGAGATGTCTTCGGCGGCCGGTCTGCCGTGCAAAGTCGATCCCACTCTCGCTGCGGCTCTACGCCAGCACAAGGCGGAATCCGACGAAGAAGAACATCTTCTCGTGTGTCTTCTGATGGTGTTTGTCGCCGTGTCGATTCCAAAACTGGCCAGAAGCGACGGATCTTTTTATAAAGCTTCATTAGAAGGACACTCGAATAACATTCACTGCATGGCGTTGGCTATCAATAATATTTTCGGCGCTCTGTTCACTATCTGCGGACAAGGAGACATCGAAGATAGAATGAAAGAATTTTTAGCTCTGACTTCGCCGTCGCTGCTCAGATTAGGACAAGAAGCTGAAAAGGAAGCCATAAAAAATAGGGAGTCGGTATATCTGCTGTTAGATTTAATAGTGCAGGAGTCCCCCTTTCTCACTATGGATCTGTTAGAGTCCTGTTTCCCGTATGCTCTGATACGTAACGCTTATCATGCCGTATATAAACAGGAACAGGCAATGACACATCCATAAATTTCAATTATCATTCATTACGTTCATTGAAAATTATCACATTACATACATTACTGAGGTAGACGATATTATGTATGAATATTAGAACACGCATAGATTTATTATTGTTATTTTAATCAGCATTTTCTTTTATTTTAAATAATTATTAGTCACATAAGAAGTATTAATACTTTAATTAGGTTCATATCAGATAATAAATTGTAGAATTTTAAACGGCACATAACCTCCTTTAGCAAAATGTAATTACGTGCAGACCGTCTTTTTTGAACCAACAAATTCTTGTGAAATTAATGTCTAAAGAAAAAAAGAAAATTACAAGATAAATGTACATAAAAAAATATTCGTAACGTATTTATTGCTATTTTAGATTTGTACCTGCATTTTCTATGATTAATAGTTATTTTATTAGATATTCTGAGACTGCAATCTGCTATGTGCGAAAAGAGTGCATCTCGAATAAATTCGAGAGAGCACTGCTGATGAACTGAGTGGAGATATATTGGTTTACAATATCGGTGATTTTCTCAGTGAATCGATTTCTATGTTAATAATTAATTTAACAAAAATTGAAGAACGAATCCAATGTTAATTTTAGTATATAGCCATAAAACATTCTATCCAAAGCAAATTACGTATTTGCTGTTATTGACTAATTCTACATGCATTTATATTGTATCTGTTAGCAAACAATTAGCAACTGGCTTTGTCATATTTTTATTTCATCTATAACTTGAGTAAGACTTTATTATTTATTACTTTCAAATGTTTTGTTATAATAGTCAATTTTATTTTGAAAACAAAAACTGATTTATTCAAATTAAGTATACAATATTATATTTAGTTGACTGCTCGACAGTGAATCAGGCCTTTACATAATAGTATATCATTGATATTTAATTCTCCATGTCAATATAAGTAGCAACCACACCAGTGTCATAGATATGACAACAGAAAAGTGTGCACTTATAGGTTTCTGGCAACTGATAAAAAAGAAATACCCCACTTTGATGCCATGCTTATTTTTCTGTAACAATAAAACTTGTTTTGGTGTGTTGCTTCACTTTTATTAATTATTTATTTTCTTAAAGAATTGTCAGAAGAGGTTTGTTTACGAAATATGCAATGGAATCACTTTCACATGTTGGTATTTTGAGAAACGGATAATTACAACCAAAAAAAAACAAAACAGAAAACTGACAGAAGTATTATGTTGTCTTTCTTTTGCCACAAATTTTATTTATATTATTTTTATTGCTTCAAGACAAACAATAAAATAAATTGATGAAATCTATATTGCATTATTTTTATTGGTAACTGGCGAGTACCCGACATGTAATACCACTAGAAGAAAGGAAGTGTTTGTGTTTTAATTCTGTTTATTGAAGTGCTTTTGTATACACAATATTTTTTGTTTCCGTCTGGTGCGTACACGAATAAATCAGAAGGTTTGTAGAATGAGTGGCAACAGTACATCCTTAAATTTTCCATTTAAGACCCACATTTGGAATTTATCAATTAACACGACTTGTTATGTCACACACAAACTGAAATGTCGCTGTGTCTACCTATTTGATTCTTTTTTTATTTTTTTTAGATTCTATTTTCAGAAATGCTGGTGTGCGCACAACAACTCACCAAAGTTTCATCGCAATCAGATAAAATGAATGGTATAGGAAGCCATACGGAAAAAGTAAACAAAAATTCATTTTTAATTGGTAATTTTCCTAGATTCCTATTCAACGTATGCATTCTGACGGTGCTGCTTTACGGTTGCGAGTTATGGCACCTCACCAAAGCACAAGGTAACCGTATACTGTGCTTCAAAAACAGATGCTTGCGGCGAATACTAGTGGTACAGTGGTTTGATTTTGTCAAGAACTCAGAAGTAGGAGAAAGGACGGACTAGTCCTTTATTATGTCCAAAATAAAAAAGCGACAGTGGACCTGTGCTGCGGATGCCCCAGGAGAGCCAGTCTCTTCTACCAACTGGATGGATACTGTCGCCCTGGAAGGCCGCTGATGACCATCCATAGAATGTACTCGGCGGAGTAACGGGACGCTGGGATGACCTGGGAAAAAGCAAGAAGACTGGCGGAGGACAGAGAATCTTGGATGAACCGTGTGATGGCCATATGCTCCAAATAGGTGTTTTATTTGTCAAATTATATTAATAATAACTACTATAGATATCCCTCGTCGATTGTGAAATTTCGCTCAGGTAACAATACTGTTGATAGGTAGCTTGTTAAAGAAAACAGAAAAATTCTCATTTAAATGTAAAATTTATTTTGATTTTTACACTTTTGAAATCACATTGATTATTATTCAACATTCATCTTTATTATAGTTAAAATATTCACATTATTATGTATAATATATATATATATATGTCATTGTGATACAAATAAACAAATGATTTAGTGTTTCAATGGTTGAGGGGGAACAAATTTTTTCAATGACATTAAGTTCTCCTTTTTATCCATACAACACCAATTGGTCAAGTTAAATTGGAAATATTACCACAGATGCCTCATCACAGTTTACAAATGCCAAAATGGGAATCATTCTTCTTCGACGACTTCTAACGATTAAGATTTAATTTCGGAAGATTTGTACAAAAAATAATTACTTTTATGTTTATTAAAATTAAATTGTTCCACCGTAACAAACCGTTGAAGTTTTAACAGCGTAAATATTAAATAATGACGTTGAACGGAGATATCTTTTAACAGACAAAATATAAAAATTGAATATAGATTAAAAACCATCGACGAGTCATCGCGATTAATTAATTTTTTTGATCAAGCCTTCATTCCCCTATATGTATGTTAATTTTCACAAAAAGCAAATAATCACAAATTATTTATAACTACGCTGCGAATATACAATACATATTTAAATATTAAAACCTTACTCAAAAACGAATATATAAAACAATATTTTTGTCTTTCCCCGATTGTTATTTTTAATTTATACATGTAATGGTTGATCGACAAATCATACAATAAACAATAAAATTAATGGATAAAATCTATATTTTATTATCATTTGATCATTAGAGATATGAATACTAATGTTATTTTCCGTTGAAACTCCATTTACTTGAAAGTTTAGCGGCGAGAAAGCAGTAGGTTTTGAATGTGGGTAAAAATGTGCTTGAATTTTTAATACAACTTTCATTTTGTCTTCTAAGTACGATGGAAGCTTTTAAAGTAAATAACCAATCATTCAAATCTGTTTGTGCGTACGAACGTAATCACCGAAAAGACATCCGAATTTTGACAAAATAAATATATATTTGATCTAGAGTAATCGAGAGTAACTTTGTATGTGAATTACTGTAAGAATTCATGATAATTCAACAAAAGAAGATTGGAAGAACAATAAAGGCAGTTTAACACATTAGGATAAGAATTAAATCATTAAAAACGTAATAAATTTAATCTAGAGGGTAAAATATTTGCTTTCGTTTAATATACACGCGGGCCATTCTTCTTCATGTGCCATTGAGCAGATAAACAAACGGAAGTGCAAGCGTTTTGGCAGTATGCGTATCTTAAGAAGACGGAATTTTGGGCAGACGGGTATCCTTTATTGTCAATGAGCATTATTGAAAACAACAGCACGGTTGGTAATATTTCCTCCGATTTCTCATACATTTTACAGGTTATTAAAATATCTAAGGTACACTATGATACAGAGTGTGATATAAAAACATTTATTCATTCCATATGTACACGAATCTTTTTACATTCAGCGCTCGCAGAACTTCCGTCTCTCGCAAAACAAACATAAAAAATAATTTAGTCTGAGTGAATGTGAAAACCTTCATATGAAACGGTCGATAAATATAGGAAGAAGTCTTTCATTATAAATCTCGTGAATTGAAAAATATTCGCTATGTAAGATTTTTAATCGGTAAAAAGAATCTCCGATCGGTTCCGCCGCCTCCGAAAGTCGCAGTGCAGTTTCCGCAGACGGCGAACTTAAACGCTATTTAGAAGTTATTCAATAATACAGTCCGGCGCGCCGTTTTCTCTTCATCTAAAATATATTATGTAGGTAATTAAAATACTCGTTATATATGACTTCCTCGTTATATATTAACTTCTATTATAAATATTTTGGTATGCGATAATATATTTTTAAGAAATATACTCGGTTTCGAATGATATCTTTTCAATAGCTCGCGTTGACGATCCGACGATTAACGAGCGGACTCCCGCGTTTCGGCGGAGACTGTAGTGAGAATCTTAAAAATAAAATGGCAGATTCAGTTTCAACTGTGAATTGTCAGTCCCCGTTGCGAACTAAAACATTTTAAAATGACTCAACGCGCCCTGGCCTTCATGTCCGGATCGGCCGCGGACGCGCCTCGCCTCCCGCACTCCATGTTATTAGTTTATTTGTCACTTTATATCACTTCAGTCTATCATTGAACAGTTTAAAATTTCACACCATGTCAAATTTAGTTAAAATAACGCAATGCCACTTATGTCATAATAAAAGCGACACAGTTTAATGAACAATAAAAATATCAAGTATAAAATGGTAAAATTAAATTAACATTAATTAAGGAATAAGGGTTCCACTGAGATATAAATGGAGCCCATCGATATCCGAGAATTTGGAAAGGTATAAAATATTCTTTTAGGAAAAAAATCACAGAAAGAATGAGAAATTCGTCAACAGGGAAATAATCAATTCAAATACTTTTTTAATCAGTTCCGAATTGCGGCAGAATCTCAGTTCTTTCAATGGACAAATGCAGTTCGCCAATGAACTTAAAATCACTTACAAATAAATTAATTTAATACTTTTCAGGCGAGGAATATTTTCGCTAGAAAATTAAAGGAAATCTTAAAATATGCAAAGTAAAAAAAAAAAGATAAAAGGATAATAATTAGTAGAACAAAAGTAATAAAAAAGTTTTGTTTGGAAAACAAAATATAAAAGAATAAAGGAGAAGATGGGTTAGTTAAAATTCATCATAAAAAATATTAAATAACTCAACTCAGAAATTATTGACATAGGCTACAACTAGCAGTTCACTTGTTCAATTAGTTCACACTATATATTGAGTGACGGAATATGAAAAAGAATAAAATGCGTAAGCCTCCATAGAGGGCATCATCGAATAAAACAAAAGTTTTGCGATGCGATGGTGATGCAGTCAACGCGAATTAGAACGAGATGCGACATTCTCTGAGTCGGCCGGGGGATTCACCGAATCGTTCGGCAATTCTTTTAAAACAACTTTGGCAGTATTGTTACAATCGTAAGATTTTTTGACACTGAGAGAATCCGGAGACTGCAGGGTGATGTTGGTCTGCGACGCGACCGTCTTCACGACCGGAACTCTGGCAGAAGGCTTCGATTCGTCCTCGTCGACGCCTTCGATGGCGGCTCGCCCTTCGATTTCCGCCGGTTTCTTACGGTTAATGTTATCTTCAACAGAATAATCAGGAGGAGCTGAGACGAAGCGCTGGCTTTCATCGGATTCCGGCAGTCGGCGGTTTGCGTTTCTTGACTGACCGTCTTCGTTGCGAGGTCGACCGTCGGCTTTGGTTTCGGAGGAAGCGGGCCGGGGCTCGGTGAGGTCTTCGTTTCTCAAGTGATACACCATGCCGTCGGCTCGGTACATCATCGTGGGCTGCAAGGACACGCCTTGGACGCCAGATGAGCCCACCGGTCTCATCGGCTGATAGCCGACGATGATCCTGGGAAACTGCCAGTGCACGAAATCGTCATCCATTCGATAGAGCATCTCTTCTCGAGCGGGACCCACATCGGAGGCGGAATCTGCAGCATCTCGACGGTAAGCGGAGGACGGATCCGGGTCGCGAGGTCTGCGTTGGGCGACGGCCGCATCTTTGGAGGAGTTCATCCGCATGTAAGCGTCGTAATTGTGCCGATTCTCACGAGAGTAGAACCCGTCACCGGCGTAGTCCTCGGGAAGTCGGTAGCGTCTGTCGCGGGCGTCGGAAGGAGGGTAGTAAACGGAGGGGGAGGGCTGCGGAACGACCGGGGGCGGATAGTCGGCGGGAGGGTCGTGCTGCGGACAGAACTGTCAGACTTTGTTCGGTCGCAGTTCGTAAGAGTTGGACGGTCCCGAGTAAGCCCTCGCGTACAACTCTCCTCGGTCCCCGGCGCCCCCGCCGCCCCTGCCGCCACCTTGCAATGGAGCCGAAGCTGAAAAATACAATAATTATTTAGCACTACACGTATACAAATAATTAATTAAGCAGAACTGTTCAAATTGATGATAGTAATAGTGCTTGCATTTGAAGAGTATTACCTTTGGGCTGCTGATAATGTCCTCTGCCCTCTTGATATCCTCGATGAGGATTCTGATTTCTCCTTCCCCCGCCATCCCTCACACCTTCGCCGCTGGGCCTCGCAGTCTGTTGCAAAGCATGTCGCTCCGAAGCCCGGGCATCTCGAGTTTGAGAAGAGTTTCCTCTGGCTGCTGCACCGCCTGCATAAATTCACACGCAATTAAAAACACATTTAAGTGCAGTCTGATCCATATTGCTAAAAAAAGTCTTCGATAAACTTGAATCTCTCGTGAGAAGAATCTATCGAGTGGATTATAAAGATTTTTATGGAGTCAAATGAAAAACAGTAAATATGGTGAAATTTGTTCACCCTCCATCGGGTGATTGTCCTTATACAATTATCTTGCAGAATGAAAAAATGCATTGATAATAAATAAATAAACAAAATTAGATAAATAAATAAACAACAGGTAGTGCATAAAGTGTGTGATCAATACAATAATTTATACATGTGGCATTAAATTTACAAGGAGGCATTGTGAATAAAATATTTGATTTTTTTTAAAGATGATATTCATCATAGAGCAGACCAGATCTACTATAATGTCATTCTATCAAAGATAAGCAGTAAACAAAATAAAAACAAAATATTTTTTTTTACTTCGTATTATAATACATTGAATTTTGAAATCACAATTTTATTCAGTCAATTGAAATTGATAAAGAGTACAATAACTTTTTATTAATGATGTTGGATTGAGGAAAAATTTAATTTGTGATTTATATATCTCTTTGGAAATAAATTTACATTATTTTGATTGAATTGGCATTTACTTGAAAGGATTCTAATAGCGTGAAACATAGCAATATATTAATTAATTCTACATGAATTATCAAATATTGTTCTTAGTCATTTTGACATCATAGTTCTGCAAAACCTTTCAGCAGTATTCGACAATCCTAGTAGAATTTTACATTGGATGAGGATCATGTGCGGAGAAACCCTGCGAGAGTAAAAAAAAAAATAGGAAGGCAATTATACAAAGCATTCGTTGCTTATTTCCTAAGAGTTCTGCACGACAATTTAGCTCTCCACTTGCCTTACTCTTGTTTTCAGCCCGTTATATGAAGGCTCGCCGAGATGTTCGATTAAGTAAAAGAGAGATTACCTCCACCCCCGGGTGCAGCCTGACCGCTTCCGGAGTTTCCAGAACTGGGATGGTGATGCTGACCCCCTCGCCGCATTCTTCGCAGAGTGTTCATCGGTCTACGGAGCGTCTCCGATAATCGCCTGCGAAAATTGAATTGTTAATCGTTGATTGACTGAAAAGTTAATCTGACACTAATCTATACCGGAATAAAATGAAGTTGATCAAGAAAACATAGCGAATATAATTTATTACATTTGACTCTTCATCTGAACAATTATCAATGATATCCTCCAATTCTTTAAATTATATGAGTCTGATAATCGACTGACACAGCTTTATGTTTGTATATTATACTTAATATATCGCCCATGTTTCTACATTTGGGAGTATTTTATCAGATGCACTGGCGAATCTAATCAAAAAGGTCACCACTATATGACTAAATCAAATTTAACCATATAATTGAGAGGAAGTCGAGTCGAAGTTTTGAAGGTTTTGAGGGGGAAATCGTCGTAAAAATTGTCAACTGTTTGAGAGTACGAATCAGTAATCATCCGTGAAAACATTTTTCTGTGAACCTGTGTAAACTTTGTACTGAGCGCTAAACTGTGACAATAAAGTAAATACGATCGTCGAGACTGGGTTTCATTTATTTTGTGTCGGAAGTGAGTCCGGTCTGTAGCCTATTGTGGCTGTGCCTTGTGTTAGAGGAAAGGGGAGTGTGCCAGCTTTGTCTCTCCACTCCTTCTCTCTTCAAACCGTATTATATAATAAAAATATGTTTTTGGCATTGTCAAAATTTGTAGTTACAATCTTTCCCTAAGATTTTTTCGGAATACATATTACAATTAGTATTAAATAAAGAATTTCCGGAGCACTGCAAATTTGGTGTGCTCTGGCCCTGCTCTGATGGTAACGCATGAAAGTTTACAGTATTAGGATCTAAATTCAATGACCAATAGCTATTTACATTCAACTGTATCAGCCTAGAAACACAAAAACCAATGAAACAATAATTACCTGGCTGGCGGTTGCTTGGGGTTAGAGCTGGGGGTGTGAACTGCACAACACTTGATGAAAAGACCCATGCAGATGACGAAAGCGACTCCTAGAAGCAGAACGGCCCACCAGTACTCGGTCACCCACTGAGCGACAGACAGCAGGGTCTGCCGATTCAGCAAGAGATTCTTCAGTCTAACCAATGGGCCTTCCGCATCTACAGCTCGGCACTTGAGGAATACGTCACAATATCCCTGCACAACATAGACACATCAGTTAATATTATTGAAATATGTCAAAATTTGTTTTGCGATAAATAATATTATACGAGTATAAAATCAAATGAGGACTTTCTAAAGTGAAAGAGTACTCTTGTTCTTTATTAGTGTGTGCAAGTTGAAGTTTATTCAATGGTAAATCTGTTAAGTGACAGGTGATAAAGTTTGTTCTGTATGTTAAAACTGAATGAACAAGTTAAGTTGAAATATACCTGGAAATTATCGCAAGGTGAACCGGGTCGCAAACTTATTCCTCCGAGGGGCAAGCCGACTTGTTCAGCGAACTCACTGGTACTCCTGCACGATGACGTGTCGTTTCCGTTCTGACAAGCGAGCTCGCACAGCTTCCGTTTATCAATGTTCGGAATGATGCTGGACGTGAGGAAGCACTCGGTGAGGTTCCATTCGAGACAAATAGAACCTGAACACTCACCGTTGATACATAGCTGCGTGCCTATTGACAAAGATAACATTTTGCTTTGGTTGATCTGAATTCCAAATTCCAACACGATAGTAGAGATATAATAGGAGACAAATAATACATAAAATTATATTAGATTCCACAATTTTATAATCAAACCTTGAGTGTAAAACCATGGTAAGTGAAAATAACATAGTTTGGAGATATTAGGGTTTAAAGTTTTCATTTTACTGAGAGCTTTGCATTGTAAAACCAAATTATCTGTCTTCTTTAGTGAAAATTATCGAATTATATTAAAAATTGATAACTTAGTTATTCCACTTGGTTTATCACTAATGTGACGCGTTTCGCGTTATCAATTTTTAATTTAATTTTATATTAAAAATGAATTTCCACAAAGTTACCGCCGAATCCATAGAAAATAGAAGAAAAGAAAATTATCGAGTTTGCATTTACTTTATTTTTACATTATCTTATCAAGATCATGAGTTTTGCAGTCACTAGGACAATCGCTACAAGCTTGTGGACAAAATTTGGAAAATCCATGCTTCTCACATGGACAGCTGTATGTGGCCTGCTCAAGCGTCGGAAAACCTTCTCATTTATTCGTATACGCACCAGACGGAGAACAAAAAATATTGTCTATCCAAAAGCACTTCAATAAACAGAATTAAAATACAAACACTTTCTTCCTTTGAGTGGCATTGCAATGCATACCGGGTACTCTAGTCATTATATAAAATTGTGGAATTACACAAAAAAAAAAAAAATTTCTTATAAATATAATACCTTTCCACCAAGAATTGACCTTCAAAGTGATTTTTGTTTTCTTTTGCTGGGCGGGCAGCTTTTAAAAATCAACTATGTTTTTAAAAAAACATAGTTGATTACTGCTGTCACTAAAGGAAATTCATTTGTAAAGAAGATACCGACAGAAGACAATGCAGTTGCAGATAGATTTAAGTTATGATTCATAGGTTTAAATTATGGGGGATAATTACCATTGTTACATCTCGTCTTGTTAGCCATGGGTCGAGGATTAGGACATTCCGGACTGCGACCGTCACACGTGGAAGACCAAGCGCAATCACTCTCCGAGCGACACGTAGCACGAACTGACGCTGGCACAAAGCGACACGTGTCTGACATACAGCACGGGCCTTGTGACGGACTGGAAGGGATACATTACAGATAAAAATGAATCAGTCAATAAAGAAATGTTGAAAAATAATTTTTTACATTTTTAACTACAGTACACCCGATCTAATTCTTCTCCATCAAAAAATATTTTATGATCAACGTCTATATGAAGTTTCATATAGACATTGCCTTAACACATTTATGGGGTATGTAATAGAAAAGATATACTTTACCTGCATTGAGTATTGTATCTTCTGTGGCACCCTTTGGCGGATTCATTCTTTAGCCGGTCTAAGTCACTAATTATTCTTGGATAGCAGCACTTGTCGGTGCATTCTTCATCATCATAACCTGAAAAAGGGAATGGTAATAGTAAATTATGTGATAAATATTGAAAATAGGTTAGCAAGTGAACAAAAATACAACAATACGTCAGAACTTGTAACAGTATAATAGTAAGTGAGGATAATTATTGAAAGTGGTACCAGCAGGCACGACCTGAAAACATACATATTGATGGGATCCATAGTTATGAAAAAAGTTTTGCAAATAGACAAAGAAAGGGATCACAAATTTCTCTGCATCAAAGGATGGATCAACAGGTTCAAAGGTCGGCATGAGTTCATAAAAGTTTTACTTTTTTTTCTTTCGTTATTTGAAGCTTTCCTGTATTCATCATTTCCTGCATTTATCATTCTTGTTTTAGGGTCCCTTAAAAAAGGGTTTAACTGTGACAACTACAACACCAGTGCACCGATCAGGTTTGGTTTGAAACTTGTTTAAAATGTTTCAAGGAAAAAAGTTAACAATGCAAATATTCAAAATAAAGCTGGTACCATCAAATGGGGTTACTCTGCCTTCCGATGGGTGATTTTGCCTAGTCCATTTTATTTTTATAAAACCGCTCACAATATATTTGTGCTTTTTCAATGTATCTGTGCTCAAATACTTTCAAGAGTAAACTTGTTTGAAATTTCTGTGTTGTATATAAAAAAAAAAAACCTAGAAATCATAAATAATAAACTGGAAGTGTTCTATTATTCATACTTAAATAAAATATCATACGACGAGATAATCATCCTGTATTGTATTGCCACGTTCTATCTGGTTTGGCTATGAAAATAAAACCGATGTCAAATATACCGAGACTTAAAAAAGTTTAATAGACTTACCGCAATCACATTCCTCGCCGGCCTCAACAATTTTGTTGCCACAGAAAGCGCCAGCGCTCGCTGTGAAACAGTTCCTCTTCTTATTGTCTACCATAGCGTCCAGCACGTTTGATATGTTGCCAACGGAGCAAGCCGAGAATTTACTGTTGTTCGGTCTGTCTCCGCTGGTGGCCGACGCAAACATTATGAAGTTTCCGTTCAGACCGCCGGGTCTGCATTCGTTTGGGTAATCGTGCTGCAATAATGGAAAATAATTATTTTTAAAATTAGTATATTTTATTCTCAATCTGCACATAGAGATTTCAATGTTTCATAAGCCATATCAAGATAATGGAAAAGAAAAGTATTTCAATCTTACCGGTGAGCCGAAATTATGACCAATCTCATGAGCGAGGGTGAGCTGACTGACTTTTGGCGGAACTCTGCTGTTGTAATTAACAAATGTGATGATTCCCGTATTCAACGACCTCTTCGTACTCTGATACATCCCACCGATAGTCTCCGTGTATGTTTTGTACTTTTCGCAAATGCCACCGGATGCGCCACTGGCTGATGCAACCCAGGCCAGACCTGAAAGGTTAAAATACATTGTTACTTCACTTTTATTTCAAAACCATGTCCGCTCCTAATGTGAAGAATATTGAATCCTAATGAAGCTTACATCTAATAGAACTATGACAATAGATTTACTATTAATGCTACAACTTACCTAAAGTACCGCCTGTGAAGTCCCTGAACGTGAAGACGTACGCAAGACAAAAATCTTCATGATTTCCCAGCGAGTGAAGATTGAGAAAGTTGGAGACATCGATGTTTTCCAGGCAAAACTGATTCAACTCACCGGCAAAGTGGTGAGAATTGCAAGCGGAATCATCGTCAATCTAAAGAAATATTATCACGAAAATTAATTGCATTATTTAATAAAATGCAGGTTCATATTTTGGAGACATAGTCGAAGTTTTTATTTCACTAATGAATCTGTTAGACAAATTAGAAAATAAGGAAATTGTCTTTTATTATATTTCGCAATGACTAGATGATAATACTCATCACAATGGAGATTGTATACTTCGCCAATGATGAACTTATAGTAGTACCAAATAACATGTAATTATTATTAACATAATTTGAAAACTTTGAAAGAATGCAATTTGCAAAACATAGCAAAGCAATTTCATTTAAAATATACATTGATTTTTGTGACATACTTTGATTCTTTGAACTTCAAATTTGATATTGCGATGTTCGATACGCCCATCAAACTTGGTATCACGGTAAATGTAGTTGACAGCAGTCACGTGGTGAGCAATCAGCGACAGAATCTCCTCGCGGGTCTTCTCATCGATTTCACTCTTCTTGGATGGATCCCGGTGCTACAAAGATAAATATGTATATTTCAGTATATTGATAGTTACATCTATGGAAGACTTTTTATAGTACCATTGAGTAATTATTTCATGGCTTACAATTATGCACTTATTGCAATTATTGTTTAGATCATATTCACTTTCATAAAAATAATTTTCACTAATAACAAATACATTCCACAAAAAACAAATTCTTTCACTAAAAATAAAATGATTCCGTTTATTAATACGAAATCAATACGAAATTTAAATTTGTGATCTTGGACATGAGTGACTTCTAAAAATTCTCATCTAATTTACCTAGATGACTTTCTAATTTTCAAAAGATTTGGCGCATTGGCTGTCAGCTGTAATGCCAGATATTTTAAGAAAAAAAAAAATACTTCGCACTTTGAAATCGATAGTTTGCACGAAGTTGTAATTAAATTTCACTTATTCTTTACTACTTGCAACATAGGATTGTATTTGCCACCATAAGGTTTTTTCGGCTGCGATAAACGTTTATTTACAATGATAATACTCACATCTGGAAATCCTTCCCTGATGTGTCTCCAGATCAGAGGATCGGTTTGGATGTAAAGCGAGCAGGTGTTCCTATTATCTTCTTTGGGTCTTGTGGCTCGTCGGTGACGTGTACCTTCGCCACTGGAATGTTGATGAGCCTCGTTTGCTTCCCTCGAGTACTTTGCGAATCTATTACGAGCTGATGATTCCATTGGTGATTCAAAGTCAAATCTTAAAAAAAAAAAAAAATGTTTTAGTATTTTTTTCAAATCCATGGGTTGCCCTCATTTTCCAGCTTCAAATATGGTGGAATCACAATCACACGTTACGATCAATTATTATTATTTTTTTCCAAAGTGTTAATTTAATAAGTACCTACTGGGATTTAGCAGGTTTCAGCAAACCACGAATTTTTCAAGCTTACCAAAACAATTGTTGGTTTTTTCTAAATCAGCTGCTATTGGATTCTAAATGAGATCGATGGAACACGAAAATGACACCAAAATGGACATTGCCTGTTTGTAATCTGCTTGATACAGGGTCTCAGTATGATAACATCCTTGCACTTAAATGCCTGAAGATATCGAAATTCGAATCCCGTGTGGTTAATGACAAAACTTATAGAAGTTTACGAAATTTAATATTGAAATTCCACCAAGCATCCTCAGTCGATATAATTAATTTAATTCAATCATAGTCTTGTAACAGATCAATCACTGTTTGAAAAAATCTCACAAGCTAGGTTTCCTGCCTCCATAGTAATCATCCCTGATAGCATTGGCACTCGGCACAGAGGAAGGTCTCGCAGGTGAAGGATGTTCCTCTTCGTCCACAGCAGAGTTCTGAATCTTCTCCATCCACTGGACCACATCTTCTGTGATGCCACATCCACCCACATGTCCTGAGAGAAAAGAAAAGCCAATTTTAAGTAAATACAAGAATAATTTAAAATACCACCAGTTTGTTTGGTGAGTATCTACTAATTCTAGTAATAACGCATGTCGAAGAAGTTTATTTCAGGGAGACCACATGGATTTTTTTACCAGCTACGTGTGATAAACATAGGAAATAAATTAATGTTGCTGGAAAATCTACCGAATACTACAATTTTGAAGGTCAAGTTCACTCTTATGGAAATGCCATACACGAAATTCGCATTATTACTGTTGTAGAAAACGAGACGTAATCGAGAGTATATTGTCATGTACATACATATTGCACTTGGCGTTCGTCAGAAATTTTGCAAGACTCGATTTCTCGAATAAGTTAGAAATTATTGTTATCTATTAGAGTAGAACAATATTCACTTTGTGGGAAATATCATTTGTCGTTACAAAATCCGAGTCGCCATCTTAGCATAGGCTACACACGAATTGATCATAATAAACGCGGCAGACGCGGACATTAGTCTTGTCAAAACCCTCGATTGCTTTTAGTGACAGAATCGGATGCGGTTGAAAAAACATTGTGAGTACATTTTTCTTTTACTCGTCGTCGACCGAATTGAAAAATGTTTATAGAAGCGAGGACAGCCGGGAGATAAGCGCGCAAAAATTATTACTCAGCCTTTGCTTCCATTTGTTATCCGCAGATTAAAGCAGGACGGAATTTATTCCCGCCAAAACTCGGTGAGCGAGAGCGATAGTTTTCCCGCCAAAATTATGAGAGACGTCAATAAAGAAATGTTCGATTTTGTTTATTAACGGTTTACAATGACGGATCGAGATGGCTAGAATGGTGCGGGGGGGGGGGGGGGGGGGAATAAGGGGTCGGTGCCTAAAAACAGTGGATTAGTGACAATGAATCATACAATCAGCGATCTATTTTTCAAAATTTACGGAGCTATAATGTAACTGAAAGTATCAATCAAAATTTAAAGCTAAAATTAATTACTTTGTTATTACAGAGGTTGTGTCACATCTAGTATAATAAACCAGTGGAATAACAACGTTATTAATATTAATACTATTATTATTGTAACCCAATTTTGATGAAATAACAACTGATATTAATAAAATAACTTTTAGGTTTTTTTGTTAACTGTTAATTCTTGGTGGAAAGGCATTGTATTTTACAAATAAAACACAATTTATTTGTACTATTTCCAAATGTTTATAATGAACAGGACCGGTTTCGCGCATCACGAGCATTATCAACTGTCATAACGGGGCTATTTATATAAAATTGAATGTTAACAATTAAAGGGAATATAAAACAGTTGGTTCATGAACCGAGAGAAGAATTTACAGGTAACAAATTATATATGAACGAAATTAAATAGTCTACAATTAAAATGCTAAGGACCTCTTACAAAACCTTTTTTATTATATTATCATAATTTAAGACATCGACTGAGGGTGCTTGAGGGAATTTCAATATAAAATTTGAATTATTGAGATTATCAGTGTTTTACAAACTTTCCAGAGCACACTATCATATAGCATGGTACGAATTTTTTTTGTAAAATTTAATAAAGAACGGTGGACGGGCATTTTTTTCCAAATCGAACAATGAACTTTCTCAATTTTAAAGACCGGCAATTAGTCATCTCACACTGGAAAAAAGATTTAAAACTTTGATTATACGCGTTCCCCACCTACTCAATAAATGTGTCGAACCGAAAAAATCCTACGACCGGGTTTAGGGTATTTGTGACAAAACTAAAACATATCCTTTTCATAATTCAATATGTTTAAAGCAGGGTTTCCCAAAGTTTTAACGGAATACCTTGTTTATTTTGTTGTGGTATATAAAATGAATATGAAGTCAAACATGTTTGAATTGCTGGTGCAGCATATAAAATCTTTCGAAGTTTTCGCGGAACATCTTTCCCCGTTCAGCCGCGGTACATAGTTTGGGAAGTCCTGGTTTAAAGGAAAAGTCGTTTCTAGTAATCGTCACGACAGACTTGGGGTACACCTCATTAAGTATTTTATAAAAGGCATTTCGTCTTGGTATCGTCCGTTCCCATGGCGACTTTCTAATAATAATTATTGAGCTATTCCACCAGTCGAATATGTAAGGCGGTACACCGACAGCCTCTAATTGGTCCAATTCACCAAAATCACGTTTAAATGGTTTCAATTAAGATATCTCAACGGAAGGACGCCTCCGACTTTGCGTCTAATTAATTATTATTTCAAAACAGGCGCGAGCTTGTCGCCTTCTATTTGCGTCTTCACTAACGATCGAATAATGAACATCAACAAAAAGCTAAATACTATACATGTAGTCCTCGACTTACGGCGGTTCGACCTATGACGATTCGCTCTTGCGGTTATTGTCACGGAACACCATTGCCAACGCTAAGAAATATCAGTAAGAGCTTTTTCAAAGTTGGATATTTATTTCTACAAATATACATATTATGTAGCATTGGCGTGAGGTGGGTGCTCTATCACACAACATAGCTTGTGGATTAGCAAGTAGGATACAAGAGCATGCGTTTTGCTTCTTTATGAATGAGAGTAAATGAATGCATTTACTTCCAATAGAGCGCGCTCGAATGTTTTAAAATGTATCGCTACCATTTTTGGTTGCAGCTGCTTTATTTCCACAAATAAGTGACGCAGAACCGAAGAGTATTCAATTTAAATATTTTGTTTGGAATTCGACTTACGACCAAAGTTCAGAAACGTATCTCGGTCGTAAGTCGAGGACAACCTGCCCTATATGTACGTTCAATAATTCAGGGATAAGATAAGACCGTCTCGCCTGAAAATGTTTCACTAGAAACGAAAAACGTGTCGATTTAAAAACACGTAGCAATCCTAAAAACATTCCGTGCTGCAAGATTTACTATATTTATTCAAAGACTTCCAAAGCAATTTATTATTATTGTTTCAAAATCAAATAAAACAATGCTCGAGTAAGTTTTGAGTACAAACGTTAGGAAGATGATGCCAAGACGAATGGCTTCAGAGCACGCGATGGGGACTTTCGAAACGAATAAACAAGAGAGAAAGAAAGAACAGGCATTCTTCGCTTAGACATGTCACGAAAATTCTGCAACCATTTTAATTGGGCAACAATGTACAAAGCAGCTAATTGGTCGGCTAATATGACAGAATAGAGCTTAGATTAATTAATTAATTAACGTATAATAGCGCATCGTAGGCTGAATGCATTTTCACTAAAGTAATTAAGTTACACTGTCAGGTGTTTATACTCGCTATACTGTTTCGATGAGCACAATTTGGCCAATACATTTTTTGTCAAAAAATCAAAGCAATATCTCCATAATTTCTCTAGAAAGTGGGTAATTAGTCTACAGAAGAATAAAAAAAATCAGAATAATAATTATGTTGTACATTATATAATCGTCGACTTCTATGGTCTAGTGTGGTAAGAGCTGTTTTCTAGGGATCAGATGAGACTAAATAGGTCAGTGGTTCTCATAGAAAACTTCTCCTTGGCCGCATAATAAACAACTGTGGTCAATTTTCAATCGTGATTTAAAATATTAGGCTGATGCATTTACTAAAAATAGGGACTCATTACCTACTTGATTTTTTTAAACCATAAACCATGACGACGCAGAAGTTTGCGCCGCAGGGACAAATTTTTTTATGTATTGATATAATTTCTTTAAAAAAATATACAATATTTTTCCAATCCTGTGATTTACAAATCTTATATTTAATATTAATGCAGTCCTGCAGGTTTGTTTTTCAAATATGTCTAAAAATCTATAAGTCATTACATTTTTACACTTTCATCTTTCTGAATGATTATTTATTTATAGATAATTTCTTATATCCATTTTAACTCAAATTCCGTTAAAAATTAGAAAAATAAAGAATAAAGTAATATACAGGTGCTTCGGTATTTGTAAAAAAAATTAGAAGATTATAACTGCCACACTTTATGTATTTGGAAAATCTCTCGTCAATGATAATTACACGATTGCAAGATGAACAGCGTTGGTTATCGTACAACAGACCGAATTACTTAATGCACTGCAGCACAAATTAACCCAATGGGGTTACCTTACTGAGCCTGATTTATCTTTATCTAAAAAAGCATCTCTATGTTAGTAAAAATATTCATTCATTTTCAAATATGTACGCAATACGAATAAACAAATGTCGTATTTATATTAAATTACTCATTTTTTTAACATCAATATTTATTACTATAGAACCGTTGATGGCCACAGCAAAATCCTCAGCTGGCCGCACATGAGAGCCACTGGTGTAGGTTCACTTTCCAGCAATATATACAGTAAACTCGCGATCATTTGTGAATGAATTCATAACATATATAATGTGTCATCTATATATATATAAATGAATGTTTGTTTGTCCCGTATGCTTTTCTTTACCATTTATCCGATTTCGATGAAACTTCGGTGAGTTGTTGTGCGTACACCCGTGAAGGTGAACGAAAGAATCAAATACGTACAAAACAGCGACATCTCGGAAAACCTTCTGATTCATTCGTGTACGCAAAAGACGGAAAACAAAAAATATTGTGTATCCAAAAGCACTTCAATAAACAGAATTAAAACCAAACCACCTAATGTTAAAACTTTAATTTAACCCATGGATGTAGGGGTTATTTCATTAATGAAACGACATGGCCCCAGTGACCTTCTTTGACACTTGATTGGAATAGGTACGAGGTACGAATATAACGCTATAATGGCTCTTCGGAAAGTTCTGATATTAAATAAATCATTAGAAGATTCCTAAAAGCAAATAAAAATTAATAGCTCAGGTTTTCCGAAGTTTTCAATTATCCTTGCAGCTCGTTCCAACCATTATCCCGGATAATCTGTACTTTACTGTATTTGGATTAACAATTATATATCTTTCAACAAAACATATTTTTAATAAAATTTCCAACAACGATTTAATAAACTAAAATAATATTTTCTTGGTAATCTAAAGAGTCTAAATACCGGAGACACTTCGTAAGTCGACTAGATTTATCTATTATATAATACATTTATATATAAGGAATAAACGACCTTCTTGACAGGGATTGCACCAAATAATAGACTTATAAATAAGAAATGAGTCGATTTAAATAATATAAAAGCACTGCCCTATGCGGGATACGGCCTGGGACAGTGCTTCCTAACGCTTGGTACGCTTCCGAATATTTTTATTTGTTTAATCATTGATAAAAAAAACTTCCAATCGTCAGTGGACAGAGACTATGAGATATAAATACGTGTAATATATATTCAAAAAATTGTTTAAAAAAGGCATTAGATAAAGGAATGAATAGTTACTATATTTATGCAATTTACTACATTTTTTACTTCATTCGTAGCGTAGTAACGAATGTTACATAGCGCAAAAAAGTGGTGGAATGAATACTCATTTTCTTGTTGTTAAATATTCTATAGTGTAATAACTCGCTCGAAAACGAGAACGTTTCGCGCACTATTTCTCGTTTTAAAGCACACAAACCTCACAATCACGCGTGAAAAACACATGAGCTAAAGCCGGCTAACTGGCTGTAAAAGAATCGCAAGAGCGTGTATACCAGGCACGTGCTGCGAACTTTTCTCTTTCTTGATTTATCACATGCGAAATGAAGAGTGTGAGCGAAATATAAGGGCATGTCGGCGTTTGCTCTTTTATCCTACTTGCTCATATGCGAGTGAGGTTGTGATGGAGACAGAGAAACATCCACCGCATACCGATGGTGTATACATACAATAATGTTAGAAAGAAGAAACAAGTTATGACTGATGTGTCGACGTTCATTTATTCTTCATTTTTTTATAAACTTTTCATTTTTCACATAATTAGTAAAATGAAGATATTTGGCAGATGGAATAAGCGATGAGTAAAATTTTGTCGGCTCTGTGGTGCAATGGTCAACGTCATTAGCTACGGTTATCGATGTCTCGGGTTCAAGTCCCGGGTCATGAATTGATTTTTTAATTGATTTATGGATTTCCCTCCCACCCATCCGTTCCTAAAAAGCGAAGCGAAGAGAGAGCGATTAGTTGACCACCAGTCTTGTCGTAGCCTTATCCTTCTATTTCTACTCTCTTCGAAAAAAAAGGGGTTGAGCAACTGAGTGACAAGCAGTTCTCGCAGAAAACTTCTGTTGAGATACGTCCATTAGCCCATATATTATGATCGACGTTGAGAGCGGACATGGTTTAAAAAACAAATTGTTGACTGATGGGAGATTTTGAGAAAAGTAAATAATATCATTAGGAAAGTTAGATTAATAATTAATGTCGCCAAATACCGCAAATTATTGTTAGTCGATAATCAGGTGCTACAATGGATAGCTCCGAATGTCTCCATGTGTATATTCTTACTCCGTGAGTTCGCAATTTAAAAGAAGTGACCATGGTCATGTTGAAAGTTTGGGAAACACTATCTTGAAGTTTTGGTGAATTATTCCCCGTCCTATGGTCCAAAAATCAGAGCGGGCGACGGATAAAGGTGGCGATTTCTTTTGATATTTCGAATAATAATCGTATGAAAGCCGCTTGTGAATGTCCTGATTACAATATATTTGGCATGCTACAATAGGTATACGATATGCCATTTTTTTCGTATGCGTTGTATTATAATATGTAAGTCACGAAAGTCTGCGAGGGAAAACACGGTGAAGGACTGTTGTTATGGGAAATATATGTATATTATTTTATTATATAATATTACTGGAAACAGTGGCGTTCTTAAAGTCGCAGACTGCACGGTAAAGTATGGCTTAACTCTCGTGTTTGTTTGTGGTAACAATATAATATTACATATATTAAAAATAGAAATCCAACTCATTGCCCAAAAATATCTTAGTGTAGTGTATATTCGAAATAATCGCCATACTTGTCATCCTCCACCAACGTTAAGCGTATCTGCATTTTTGACCCTAAATTGGAAGTGTCTTAAGAACAACTGCCCAAGACTTGGCGTGTACTTCAGTGTGCAGAAAATCAGTCCCTTCAAATTAACGAAAAGCTTCTGAGCTGAGGTCAACTCTTTTCAAAGACCTGGTAATTTGTCTTATTCGCCACCAAGTCAGCGTGGCCGATCGGTCCAATTTATTTTCGCCTATTTCCAATAACTAAATGTCGAGAAAGTCCCCTTGATTCAGCGTTAAAATTATGCATTTATCTTTTGAGACTTTTTCAGAAATCGTCAAACAAGTTAATTTTCTTCCATATAAACTTCCATCCGTTTCTAATATCTTCAGCGCAATTTTAAAAATCCGACATGGAAGTCACATTTTCCGGTTTTCTCCTTTTTTTATTCTGTTTTTTTGAACTGTCATGTCTTAGGCAGTACTTATGTCATTGGCTAATACAAGTTGAAAAGTTGAGTAGAAATCTATTTAGAGAAAATGCAGCGAAATCCAACAAAAAACGTCAATGTCATATTTTAAGAATATGACCTCTAACAGACTAGTATGAATTAGAATTGTAATTAAAATCAATACCGACATAGTAGATAGATACTTCAGCCGGTCTAATAAATGTTCCCTAAGTGAACGAAACGTGTGTCAATAATTTTCACACAATAAGTGGAATTTAAAAAATGTTATCAATTTATAATTGAAATGAACTACTTAAGCAATCGCTAGCCCATTCAAAAAGGTTAATTTCAGTATTTTTTTGCTTTGTAAGATTTTTGGGATTATATCTCGTTTTAATGGTTGTTGTGTGAAAGTGCCAGATAGTTCATGATAACGTTAAAAATCAAAAAAATGAATTTGTAGATATTGGTAATGACTATCAATTAAAATCTTTCATGATTCCACACTTAGTTTTTATTTCTTTGGCCGTAAGCCAGTACGCCATTGAGTGTTTAGTAAAAATGTCTCCGTATTATCCAAGATGAAGAAACAATTTTCACAATAAAAAAATAAACATGATATTTATATGTCAAGAAGACAAAGAATGACCTTACCGTGACCGCTGGAGAATAGAAATACAAAAAAAAAAACAAACATTGTAATCTATACATTTATTGAAGGAGACAAGACAGAAAATATAAAATGGGGTATTACTATTAAATTATCGGATTATCAGACAGATATCACAGCTGTAACCTTTGAGGAAAGTTAATAAAAAGTAAAAGTATTAAAGTAACAAAAAGTCAGATATTTCTGTGAGGCAAAAAATACTTTTAAACAAGGTATCAAATATGTAGAATTGATTTACATTTCATTAATACTATTGGTTATTTGCAAAAATAAGATTTCGAAATGTTACCATTAGGACTGTTCAGTATGTATAGCCTAAAATCGAAAGAGTTTCCTCGATCGATAGCCTAGCCAGCAAGGTGTAAAATATTTATTCTGGTGACATATTACCCGAATTTAATTTTCGTTATAAGAAATTAATCGGGGACTGAAACCACAATTACTAATATTTACGATTGTATTGTTTTTTTTTTTGCAAAAATAAGTTTTATTTTTTCAATTGGCATTTACTTGGTAGAAGTCTATAATAATAATGTAAATATAGAGTCTGGGACTCACGGTTGTACTCGGTCAGAGCCAAGTGCCACATATTCAACGCATGAATCCTGACGGTGTTGCTTTATGGTTGCGAGTCATTGCACCTCATCAAGGCACAGGGTAACCGTATACTGTGCTTTGAAAACGAATACTCGAGGCACGGTGGTTTGATTTTGTCAGGAACTCGGAGGTAAGGAAGCGGACGGACCAGCCTCTTATTAAGTCCAAAATAAAAAAGCGACGATGGACCTGGCTTAGACACGTTCTGCGGATGCCACCGGAGCGCCTGAATCCTGCCTGTCTCTTCTACCAACCAGATGGATTCCGTCGCCCTGGAAGGCCGCTGACGACCATCCATAGGATGTATTCGGCGGAGCTACGGGACGCTGGGATGACCTGGGAGGAAGCGAGGAGACTGGCGGGGGTCATAGAAGCTTGGAGGAACGCGTGATGGCCATATGGTCCGAATAGGGAGCGATATGGTTTAAAAATATAGAGAAGAATTTCGTTCAACGACAATTATAAGATATAATTGATAGCTATTTCGGCATCACGCTATCCTGTCATATTTATCAATATTATTGATAAGCAGGTTGACGTTTTTGACTGCATAAACTTTGCCTTACAAAGCGAATGAATAAGAAATTAACATCTAGAAAAAATTAAAAGATAATTATTCCATTGGTCATCTCGAAGTGTTGTTTTTCTTATGTGTGCGTTTTGTGCACTAGTTCATCTGTATGTAAAATGCCTTTTTTATGTTAATATACCGAGCATTGATATTGATTAACGCAAACGGGTAGTGGAAAATAACCATTAATCACAAAAACAGTATGAATAACGTGAGAACTACGAAAAAATGCATTTCTATAATAACTAAATAATAGCGACGAAAGAAAGGAAAACATTTTTTGATGTCGCAAAGCAACCGTTTCTGAATAGATTCTAATCAGTAAAGTGGATAGCTGGCCTGGAACATCCAGACTTACTGTCAGAATTGAATTAAATCTCCTCGGGTATTCTGCTTTTCAAATAAATGAAATGAACGTACGAGCATAAGTATTAAACTAAGGGTACAAAGAAAAAGTATAACGCAAGTCTTTCGAGCAAGTTAAGTAACTATACGACTAGAGATGTCAACTCGAGTAGCGTGAACCAAGTACTCGTCGCACATAAATATCGTCATCACATATTTTCAGACAGGGATTTATTTATACAATGTTGAACAACATAGTATATTTATGGGAGTGGAAGTTTATACTTTTGTATCATCTGAATTTAATTGATAATACAAATATTCTGATGGCGTTAGAAAACCCGCAGAAAAGTACAGAACAAGACATAATACAAGAGATGACATGGCTGTTTGTGAATCACCACCACTGCAAACATACACGTTTATTTCCACAGCCCTTTACACAAGTGCTCCGTAACCGTTTCTCATCTACGGTACACCTTAGAACGCAATTAAAATTTCACGGCACACCACAAGCAAAAACATATAAATTTCACAAAGAAAATTTAAATTTATTAATTTGTTCATATTTCCTCATATTTCAAAAATTTAAGGCTAGAGATTTGATAATATTTATCATTTTAATACCTCTGTCCCGTTTTAAACTATTAATGTTTGCCTATGTATACAGCAATGTGAAATAATCTCTATCTTCACTAATACAGTTATTTCATTGAATGTCATAGCACCGGCAGTCCAATCGGGAAGTTTTTTTTAAAACGGTGATCATAGTTAGAGGCCAAATGACTTTACTTTTTTTTTGTAATACAAATTATTTTCATTTTTTCATTTTTGACGCATTGCACCCCTGGACGCTTCGCATCGTCTCGCGGCGTATCGGTTGCGTACCACTACTTAACACATTCATATTTATCAAGATGAAACATCAGCAGTTTTTTTTTGTTTCATCAATTATTTTTTATTAAAATAAATTATATTTGCGTTGCAAAATCAAACAAAACATTTATATTCCATCACGATCTGCTATCCAATTATCGACGTTATTTTTTTAGCGATCCTTATATGATTATGCTTCTTGAATTTGATGAACTCTAAATGGTGTAAATGCGGTCTTACTTCAAGTAGGACGTGACGGTACATAAATACAACTATGGGTTAGAAACTACTTTCTGCAGGAAAGCAACGTAAACTAAATAAACATTACAGTAACCTCATGTAATTAAGTATAATTAATAAAATTTCAATGCATTTATTTTAATGATTAATTAAAAACACCACTTAAGCTCCAAAAACACAATTGATACCTTGAACAATTTAATAAATAAATATTATGATATTTGTATAGGTGAAATGATATAATATCATCTATCTCTTGTAAACAGTATATAAAGCCAAGCTAAAATAAAGTATAGTTCTGACGATGGCGTTAAGCCGAAACAGCTTTCAACTACCTAATAAAATTTTGTAGAACTAAATGTCAATTCAATCAATAAACGTAAGCTCAAGTTAAATTATTTTTCCTACCCCTTAAAAAAATCATTGGTATTCAAGTATTTAAAAAATTCTCGAATATCCTCAGAGCAGCGGAGAGTAGGCTCGAATGGCGAATGACCGTCGAGGGACACTGAGTTGTGGCGGTAAGTGGAGATTGCGACCCTCAGCAGTGAGGAAAACAACCATGAAGGAGAACCCGTTAAAACAATAGTTGGTATTCGAGTATTTAAGAAATACTCGAATACTTGGGTACAAAAAAAAAACATGAATAATCTGACATCACTATTACACAGCATAAAAAGTGTAGCGGGCGGGAGCAATTTTTCTTTCGAGAAAGACGTGGACGTTCTTCTTTGAAATGAGAAATAGTATCCGTTTTCATTCTTAATGAAAAAGCAAAGATAGCAAGTTGGCAGTAAGTAAGTGTTCTTTATTGAAATTCGCACAACACTTAGGAGGAGCGAAATCGATCTGTGAATTATTTCTTCTGAAGGGTCTACTCTCTGCTCCGGCCGTCGGGCTGAGATGGTGCCGAAAAATTGATAGAGGCTCATTGAAAAAGATTGCCGAATAAATCAAGATAAAGCCGGCCGACTGGGTAATTTTGATTTAATGCCGTATAAAATTACGGCCATGTCTCAAATTAAAAGCAAGATACTTGCAAACATTGTTAATTAATTACAATATTAATATTGGAAAATGTTTAGCGGCTGTTTTTGCCTTTACATAAATTATATAATAAAAATACCGATTTTTTTATAAGTTAAGCAGATATATGATGAAGCTTTTACGTAGTAACGCGATACGAAAAGTATTTGAATAACACAAAATGTATAATATTATTGAAAACATGTATTACAGGGTCAAAATATTAGTGTATGTATCCACAAGAATCGACAAATGTTACCGATATCCATTTCAGCATCACGCCACGTTTTTATGCGATCTGTTTTCTCTAACAAAGTCGAATCTTTTTCAAAATTGAATTATTGAGATTTTGTGCACTTCCATGTATTTTGACACTAACGACCCGGGTTTCGCCTTTCGGCATCTTCAGGCATTCGAGTGCACGAATGAACTCGAACTGACGCTCGAATGCCTGAAGATGCCGAAAGGCGAAACCCGGGGCGTTGGTGACAAAATACATAGAAGGGTACAAAATCTCGATAATTCAAATTTGATATTGAAATTCCATCAAGCACCCTCAGTCGATGTCTTAAACCAATCTTTTTCTTTACATGTTTTACTGATACACAGTAATCATTCCACTTCATTGTATATATAATACATATACGGTTCAGGCGCGTGCGGTGACTTTATCTCTTTCTCGCTCAATCACATGAAAAGTGTAAGTGCAAGCGAGATGCTAGGGCATGCGGCGCATGCTCTTGTATCCTTGTTGCTCATACTCAAATTAGGTTGCGCCATAGAGATAGTGATAAGTCCACCGCACGCCGATGATACGGTTGTATAGCCAGCGTCGGTTTCGTCCTGCGGTTGATTATTTTCAATAAATCAAAAATTACAAAATGTATTAACACTATTATTTGACATTTGATATTTTTCAAATGAGAATTATAATATCGATGGTCCAGTTCCATAGTGATACAACTATAAATTGGTAGTTTTGAGATATGCCCGAACAAATTTTCACTCATCTAAACTAAAAAGTGGTGACTTATTATTTGGATTACTTTTTTATTCAAATAGTTGGTCAATAGTTTATAGATTCTTCCTTTATCGAACGCCACGATTCACAAAAATGTATGTAAATGGACCTGAGAAATTATTTAATTTTGGTGATTTCCATATGCAAATAAATGCCTTTTGAGAGAAAGCTTGTACATTTTACAAGCTGTACTTTTGTGGAACTGTAGAAGAGCGGTGTTCGAATATAATGGCTAACTTAACTAAAAAAATCAACTTTTTGACTCTTTGTCCTATGTAACTGGGCCATCGATATCTTTACCACTGTCGTAAACCAACTAATCATCGTTATCATCATTCTTCACTGTCTCTTCTTATCATAATGGGGAGCATATGGACTGCTAATTATGACATCTGAATATAACGTGACCTGAAAGATATTTACTCGCTCAAATTCGGAGAGACGTCACACAAAACCATGCGTAGGAACGCAATTCCATAAGTCAATATACGAAAGTGTCCAAACTGGTATTCTAACCCATGGACACCGCAATTGAAGGGAACAGCGCTCGCCAAGCTGTAGCTGACATGACGGCAGTAGCTCTAATATCCAATAAAATAATTAACTCAATTCTACTTACGGTGTTAATATTGAGTGTATTTTTAACAACCAATCTTAACGAAAATATCAACTTAATGAATACGTATTTTGAAAGACTTTATTTACGAAAATATTATTTTACTATGAGTACCTACAAGTCTCGTAAGAAAATATTTTTTCCATACGAATTTTTCAAAACAAAAAATACTAGATGACTAGCCATTATTCTTGTTATGTGAATAATGCATAAAACTCGATTATTCAATGCATGACCGAACGGTTTGATAGCAAAGTTTTTACGACCCCGCTATATTTTCTTTGGGAAACTCGTCCTGACTGTGTGCACTCCTCTCGCAAAACAAGTAAGAGTAGTCTGCATCGCAAGTAAACATACACACGCACGTACACACATAAAATATATACTTACTTATCAGTGGGTAAATGAAAGAGGAGTATCGCGGTAAAAGAGACATTATTGCAGCCATTGTGAACGTTTTTCGTATGTATAAAAAAGAATTTCGTCAAACCACCTCGCATATTCGTATTATTTAACTTTTATTGGTATGTATTACGTAATCCCTCGATGTTAAAAATAATTGAAGGTTTCACATCGTTTTTCGTGCACTTAAGATTCCAAGCCCTGAATTATACTAACAATAGATAAATGGTGACAATTTGAATTGATCCGCCAACAATAACAGATTACCGTTTTAACGACCGTCTGTGTAAAACAGAGTGCGAACATTTCTAACAAACATTTTCAATAGATTTTCTCTTCATTATTCTATGATAAATGATTATTATTACAACCAATATTGATAATAATTTAAGTCAGTTCGAGTCCATTCGTGCGCTCGAATGTCTGAAGATGCCGAAAGGCGAAACCCGGGTCGTTAGTGACAAAATACATGGATGTGTACAAAATCTCAATAATTCAAAATGTTGATATATGTATAATGATGACCACACCGTTACATCTGTCTAATGGCCAACTCTCTGGTCATTCGTTTAGCGACCAGTTGGGAATTTGTATTCTTAATATTTAATTTTCATAATTAGCACATTTAAAATCGAAGATGGGAGACTGCCCATGTCGACTGATCATGCTTCTTTAAAGTAAATATACAGTAAAACTTTTATTGTTCGAAATTTAAAACACAAAATTTAATTTTGAAAAGACCTTTAAGAATATAATTCCAATGTTGAATGCGTGACGCGATTAAATCGCGAATATGGAATGATAATGAAGACGATTATGCAGTTCAGTGGAAATGTGTCCAGTTCGACGGGCCACGACAGAATCCCAGTTCGGTTGGCGATGATATAATAAATCCTGTCCTTCCTTCTTTGTTCATATTATATACTTATTGTTTCCGACTGTCTGTGTCCTACTTTAGTCATCATGACTTGCCTTTTCAGAGCGTTCACGTTTATCGCATCGCATGCAGAATCCGTATATCGGTCATCGTTTGATTTCGCTGACTGCATTTTAAAGTGCGCTAAGAAATAAAATATTATTTGCCAATTAGTCTTGTCTATGTTGCTGACAAATAATGACAAGCATAATGTTTCTGACGAAAAAAGAGTTTCAAATTAAAGCTATGTAATATTCATATTAAACGTTCTTTTCTTTCCAAGTATTGTTTGTGTTTTTCGATTACCCACATTATCGGGACTACCTTCATCCCCAATTAGTTCAGATAATAAAGGTTCTACTGTAACTTCGATTGAAATAGTTCATTTAAGGTCCACATGATTATACGTGATGAAGTGAATGAAAAAAGTAGGTTCCCAATAAAGTGACAAGAGAATGGACATTCTCAGCACGTGTTCCAGATGTTGCAAACCAACAGCATTCGGGATAATCCGGCTCATGTTGAAGTATTTTATGCGATCGTTTATCTGTGAGAGAAGCGGTGTAAACAGCGATGCGGTGGATGCGGCTCACCGCTCGCGGGCCCTGTTTATTTAGTCGGCGGATGTCTAACTTTGTGTCGTGCGACCCTCGCATTCGGATCCCCCGCGGTTACAAGTAAGCACTGTACCGAAAAAAATGAAAATGAAAAGGAAAAGTTGAGAGTGAAAAGTTAAGTTTAAAAATGTTACAGAAATCATAATTGTGGTACGCGCTTCTAATGAAAGTTCTATAGAATTTAGTCAGAATTGCATGTGGAATGTGAAGTAAGAAAATTAACTAAAACCTTCGCCAACAACAATTTATTTTGAATGGGATGCGTATTATTTACAAACATAAATCTGTTCATCGACATTAAACACGCTGGCCTCTGTGGTCTAGTAGTAAAAGCTTTTCCCTAGCGATCAGCGGGCCCTGGTTCAAATCCCAGCAAGGTCAATATCAAATATGGATTTTTTTCAATTTAAAATTTATGATCTCGGACATGAGTGACTTATAAAAATTCTCATAGAGTTTAATTCATACGATTTTCCAATTTCAGAAGTATTTGGTGCATTGACTGTCAGCTGCATTGCCAGATGTTTAAAAAAACGGTTTGACATGAATATACTGATATTGCACCCCCTTTTGCGACAAAGCTATTTGGTAGTATGGTAGTTTTCAATATTATCCAATCGATGGTAAAGATAAAAATAAATTATTAATTGAACCAAAAAATAAACTATTGTTTAAATGAAAAAATAAAACTGATTAATTTGATAATGTGGTTTGTTTACGATATCGACTGGGGGTGGTCGATGCAATTTCAATATCAAATTTTAATTGTTCAGATTTTATACATTCCAATGTATTTCGTCTTTCGGCATCTTCAGGGATTCGAGTACACGAATGAACTAGAATTGACAGTTAGTAAATAGTGTATATTTCGTTATAATTTAAGACATCGACTGAGGGTGCTTGATGGAATTTCAATATCAAATTTGAGTTATTGAGATTTTGTACACTTCCATGTATTTTGTCACTAACGGACCCGGGTTGTCAGTTCGATTTCATTCGTGCGCTCGAATGTCTGAAGATGCCGAAAGGCGAAACCCGGGTCGTTAGTGACAAAATACATGGAAGTGTACAAAATCTCAATAACTAAAATTTAAGTTTATATACAAGATTACACTACTACATTGTTTCAAATTTAAAAAAAAATGAATGAATTGGAATAGTATTTCTCCGTCAGTGTAAGTGTAATTCAATTGGTACGTTGAATTTTTGATATTAAAGTCGATATCGATAAAAAAAGTTCATGATCTTCGTCGATCGATATGTGAGTACATTATTGAATTTAAAATTATAGTTTAAAAAAATGCTGAATAGTATTGGTATTTAAATATTAAACTCAACGAACCGAAGATTTCTCCTGGTATATCAGCTATGGAATCAAATAAACTTCGCGGTTCAAAAAAGACATTCATGAGTGTACCAGAGCGAGAGATTTTCCCCGACTGCAGCGCCACTGCAAAAGCGAACGGGGTTTCCGGTAACATTTGACAGCTTCCGGCGCTGGAGAATCGCGGAGACTTCGGGAGATTAGTGAGAGCGTCGCTCGAGCGGAAGGACATGACTACTAGATGAGGTATTATATTCCAGGAGCAATGGGACAGTGCGCCACTAGTAATGGAGAGCGCATGAAATATTTGGAGTAGTTATTTTATGCACGTACGTTTTAAAGTGTCTTCCAAATGAATCTTTTCATAATTCAGAATGTGATATCGAACATTACAATTCTATTTATCACTTTGAAACATGTATAAATAAAGTTAAATATATGTTAAAAATGAAATAACACATAATACGGGGATATAGCCATTGTTCGATTTAGGGTTAAAATCCTCGAATGAAAATTTTAAATATTTTTTGAATTTTCTATCCAAAAGCATTGGATGCCGATAATGTTTTCAGCTTTGCCTACTCAGTACCGTGGCATAGAGGCTAACAATTAGCCTTCGCCAAATGTCATCATTATATCACTTCCCACTCTGACAAGGAAGTTTAAACGACTGACTTTCAGTCGTTCTTTGATAAAAAATCCCGTGTTACTTTTAAAAAACCCGGGAGCATATGGCCTCCTAATGGAGGCATCTTCACAGAAGTTTTCTGTGGGAACTGCTTGTTACTCAGTTGCTCAACCTCCTTTTTTTCGAAGAGATTAGGGATATAAGGATAGGGCTAGTGGTTAGCTAATTGCTTTCGCTACGCCCTGTTTTTGAGGATCGGATAGGTAGGAGGGAGTTTTAGACATCACAAACATTCATGAATGCGAACAGAAATCCATAAATCGATTGAAAGATTAATTTAAAAAACTGTTCGAACCGGGACTTGAACCCGAGACATCCGTAACCGGAGCCAACGACGTTCGCAACTGCGCCACGTAGCCGACAATTACTGAATTACTAGATATAAAAAAGGTTAACGATAAGAAATTCTTAAAATATTTAACATTGCACATTAAGCTTAATCATGGATTCTCATGGCGATTCAATACATTTGGAATCGCCAAAATCCTTATTTCGATTAAGTAAAAGGTAGATAGTAATCCTTCAACGTAGGATACCATGCATAATACACTTACGACAGATCACGATCGGTTTCGCTTATTGAGTAACCGATACTAACACAATGCATCGATTCATTCATGGTATTTATCTTGCTTGAATAACGATCGAAGTTTTAGTTCGAACCGCATAACCGCCATTCGCGGTCGTCATGAAATAAATCAATGTAGCTTACATACACAATAGCAAATTATACACAAATGCAAGTAAACCGAAGCATTCAACTGCATTTATTCGTCGATTCCCGCGAAACATTTCATGCAGCTGCACCGCGAGTGTTTATGACAGTAAAAGATTAACACTGAGCACGAACCTTTAAAGCCACATTTAACACTGAAAAGAGCACTATTTTCAGCGCCTTGTTAGAGAGTATAAAAGATTGCAGAACATTTTTTCAACCATGCCCCCCCCCCCCTCTCAATTTGTAGCATATAAACATATGTTCTCTTATACACCAACAGAAGTTGTCTTACGAAAACTGCGCAGTCGCTCAATCTCTCTTTTGGAGGATATGGATACGGAGAAGATAGCTCTACGAAACCGACCACAACCGACATAAGCACCTTTAAACACAAATCCATAAATCGTTTAAAAAATCAATGTAAATTCCATTTCCACATATTATATTCATGTAGGAAATACAAAAAAATAATTAAAAATAATTTCATTTGTATTAAAATCTCCCCGTTTATAGTAACGAGCCTTGTTGAAGAATTAACAATTTATTGGCGTAACTATTAAACTGCTATTAGTATTTGAATTTTATATTGAAGTACGATATATAAAAAAATGAGATGAAACAAAGAAGTTTTTAGGTTTTTATATTTAGAAATATTGTTTAGATAAGACACCAAGTATTGATCGGTGGTAACACTTTGCAGGTTTCTTTTCAAAGGGTTGTAATTTGTAATTAAATCCCGAGTAATGACGATGATGTGTCGGATGATTCCCAAAACAACACATTTCACAAAATTGGTCCTAATAGATAAATAGTTTAAATCTCGCGAATTGTATCAACATCCAATGAGATGGAACATGTACACGTAAATTTCAATCAAACCCATTGATAGGTATGAAAATAAAATATATACAATTGTTCGTTTTTATTTCTCTCCTGGACAATAAATCGTCGTTGTTCTGGAAGAAGACACTAACTGAAAAATACTAGTTTTGAGTAATTGGACTTTGAAGTTTGTCAAATGTTTGAAATCCTATAGTTCAACTGTTTTTAAGTAAAAATATAATTTATAAAAATAAGTGTGTTCGTCCATTTGGTAAAGTTTGAAATAAGGAACATTTTGATAAAACTAAACCAATACGTAATTTTTTCGATTTAGTGTTCATCCAGAACAGCGACGAAATGTTTGTTCTCTATTAATATATTGAAACCGATATGATAATGGAGAATATAAGAAATACGATATTAAAAAATCCGCGGGACAAATATATGCTCCATTTAGACGTTGAGTGTTAAAGAGTGTTACGGTTGGAGAGGTTTTATGTGGATCATGACCCATTTTTTTTGATGAAAAGCAGCAGGCACACACAAGGAAAATAGTGCACATGTCAGAAGAGCCGAGCTGCACAGTCCACCGATACAAGACGCCTTATGCAAATACGAAATACAAATACGACAGAAACGAAGCCGTACGAAGTTATTTCTAAGCAATATCTCGAGAAAAAACGGCACTAAAAATATGACCTGCATTTTTATCACGTCTCCTTGGATTATTTCTTAGGAACATTCATTTATCGAATATCGACCACTCGTAATTTGTAAATCAGTTTTCAGAATATCAACAATGCAACGTTTTTTATTACATTTTGTACAAATATTGTTATTCATATCTATATAATTTAAGACATCGACTGAGGGTGCTTGATGGAATTTCAATATTAAATTTGGATTATTGAGATTTTGTACACTTCCATGTATTTTGTCACTAACGACCCGGGTTTCGCCTTTCGGCATCTTCAGGCATTCGAGCACACGAATGGACTCGAACTGAGAGACAGTAAACAGTGTCTAACGCTTATATAGAAGATACAAATGCGACAAATATCATTTACGAGGCAATACATTATACGTCTGAGAGCCACACCGATACCTGAGTTAAAATTTCGGAAATCGCCCTAATCCTTATTTTGTAAACACCATATTAACAGAGTGACGAATTGCCGAAGGCGAATTGCCGCTTTTCAACTTCTTTTAGAAATACCAGTGATTTTACAATTATAATAGTATTGTGGGTTTTGACGGGATGCAATTCGACGAATGGGTAAATATATACAATCATTCCACATTTAGTGAAATCTGTTAGGTGTTTCAACGTATCGGATATAATAGCGGAGAATTAGGAAGGTTCAGCTGCTCATTCAAGATTGGTAAGGAGTTTAACTGGGCTCTATTAATTTCTAAAATTTCCTGATAAAATAATTTATGATCCCCCATGTTTTTATGCAACAGTTTAACCCCATCATCCGCATTAAACGTATGGTTCTCCATTAGCAAGTGATTTGCGAATGTCGAAGTTTCTTTTTTTAATCTTAAGGCAGCTAAATGTTCTGATACCCTTATATCTAATGTACGTGTGGTTTTACCCACATAGAAATGTTGGCAATCATTGCATTGTAATTTATAAATACCAGATTTGTTCTTAAAGTTTACTCTATCTTTATTGTTAAACTTTACAAATAAAAACCAGGGTGTGTCCAGTTATACTAGTAAAATAATAATTCCTGAATACCAATGTTATATAATCAGCCCTCACTCGTGTGAAAATATGTCAACAGTTTTTTTTATATCTGATATAGCCATTGTCCACGCGAAAAATTGATGTAAAACTCCGGAAAGGAACCGAATAACACTTGCCTATTATGCTACGGTACGACTTGCACATTTTTTATTAAGCTCAATATAATTAGACAAACTTCAACATTTCTCACATGGATAACACTAAGGATTCGACTGTGCGTTTGGAGCTTATCGGGGAGAAAAAATATAAAATTATATCTTGGTAATTATCCATACAATGAAAAGACACTAATAAACACTAGTTATAATTTTAAACAAGAGAAATACACTAAGCCGAAGTAGGGTTGGTAAGTTTTTTTTATAATTGTTTACATTTTCACATTGAAATAATTAATTTATCTATCCAATACATTTATTTAAAAGGGTAAACAAGTAATTGATGATGCAATGTTCATTGAAACTTAACTCTATATTATATTAAATTTAATGTCTGTCATTCTGTGAAATGCTTCAATAGCGAAATAAACTTTATGAATAAAGGGGACTATGTGTACATCAGCCTAAGTTAGAAGGCTATATCAAGTTGATGTCCTGTATGGAAACTTTCCCTTTGTCAAGTGAACACAATCGACAAAGCGGCATAAATCCTTATCGCATAGTAAATGATTCAAGCGGGTACATAATGAGCCAGTGAATCTGTGATTTTTTAAGTAGTATAATTTGAACTATCACAAATCACTTTAAAATAAAAGAAACAACAATATTCCATATTTTCTTTGCTAGAAAATCAGTCCAAAAAAACCTTCCGTTTACTAAACGATATATAGGTGATAGAAAGTTTGACATGCGTATTTTTTAAGACTACTTAGCCATACTTGTGTCTCCACAAAAATTGTCAAATAGAAGTCAATGGACCATATTATATGGTTATAGAAACAAAGAGTTCATTTACTTGTACATGTGTTTAGAATCGCTGAAGTATGCCTTGTGAATGCGAAAATATGCCGCAGACGTTTCCCAGATGCTGGAGTATAAAATTGGCAGTGTACGTATTTATAGAAGACGAGAATAATAATAATTCAAGTAGCATTTTCCTCAGTCCGGGAAAATCCCGGCAAAATGAATACGACATTTTACCTTATTGATAATACCACAATATTATTGTGCGAGTGGGTTGGCAAACATTACTAAGGCCACGCGCGTGATTGAACGTTTATTATCATTTGAATAAGAAAATAAGTGAATAATCATGTTTTTCAACACGCGGCTTACTCAAGTGTTTAAGAATATTATAAAATTATTTATTCATATAATAATTGCCCGTGCAAGCATGGAACAGATTATTTTTGTTGATTCTGAACACACATTGTAATTTAAAGCCAAAAAAATATGAAAACTGTAGAACTGAAACTGAATAAAACGATAATAATAATAGTTATAATATATATTTTGAGCAATTTTCGAGAATAATGTAGATGAAGGTCTCGGTGAGTATCACCAGCCGGTCTACAGCCGGTCCAGTATCCGAATGGTAAATGCTATTGGGATTTCTAAGCTTCGCATTCCCGAATGGAAACACACTTCTATAAATTGATTTTGAAGCCGATTAGTATCCTAAGCTATGGACGTCTGTGATGTTTTCATTCCTTCACGCCCTTCTACTATCCGTTCGTAAAGATCTACTACTAGCTAGGTGTGTTTTTCTGTTCTACATGTCATAAAGTATCATAATGATGGAGTGAACTAAGTAAACACAGGCTGCAAAAGTATTATTTTCTGTACGAATCAAAATTAAATAACGCGTGAATTAATGTAAGAAAATCATTTAAACTGTCAACAAACAACCATCATGATTTCATGACTTGGCTCACTTCACTGCTCGAAGGCTCATATCATCGCCTTATCTCAAGTGAAGTTGGCCGACTGTTTTACAATCGGTTTTCGTTTGAAATATTCCGTTGAAATGGTCCACTAAGAGTTCACATTGCGAGCGAATCGGTTGAAAAATCACCAGTTTCGAACATAATTAGCGTCTCACTGTTTGAATTAAAGTCAAATATGAACGGTAGAGTAAAGATAAGTTACCCTTTTAACGATTAATTAATAACTTTTAAGGTGTTAACTGTCAATTCTTGGTGGAAAGACATTATATTTTAAAAAATAAAACACAATTCATTTGTACTACTTCCACATATTTATAATGATCAGGACCGGTTTCGCTCATCACGAGCATTATCAACTGATAAAAATACAAACATAACAGGCTTATTTATATAAGATTGAGTGTAAAAATGAAGGTATATAAAACTGATGGTTCATGAACTGAGACAAGAAAATACTGATTAACCAACAAATTATACATAAATCAAATGAAAGAGTCTACAATTAAAATGTTATGGACCTCTTGCAAATCATTAAATACTAATCTGAAATCACAAATATTTGTTTGTTAAACAGTATTTTCTTGTCTCAGTTCATGAACCATCAGTTTTATATACCTTCATTTTTACACTCAATTTTATATAAATAAGCCTGTTATGTTTGTAGTTTTATCAGTTGATAATGCTCGTAATGAGCGAAACCGGTCCTGATCATTATAAATATGTGGAAGTAGTACAAATGAATTGTGTTTTATTTTTTAACGATTAATTAAAAACTACCAAATTTGGATTATTGAGATTTTGTACACTTCCATGTATTTTGTCACTAACGACCCGGGTTTCGCCTTTCGGCATCTTCAGGCATTCGAGCACACGAATGGACTCGAACTGAGTTCTGAGAACTGAGTTAGTGACAAAATACATGGAAGTGTACAAAATCTCAATAATCCAAATTTGATATTGAAATTCCATCAAGCACCCTCAGTCGATGTCTTAAATTAAAAAAACTACCAATTCGAAGAAGTGGCTATTTCCGCACCATATTGACGTACCTATACATTAAGATGAGTCACAGGTTACTCAGCTATTATCATAGAAAAGGGGGTATCGAAATGTTGGAAAACCGTGTTCTAAAATATGACGGGATACTCGGTGGTGTAAAATATTCGCATATTAAAGGCTTGTAACAAGTAAACTTGCTTTAAAACCACCTTAGAAAAGCTAAAAAATCTCACGAGGGAACAATTTGTTATTTAGGAAACGATAGCGCACGTCGAGAAGGCAAAGTTGAGCGGGTTAAAGAGGAAAATGGCGGAGGCTGGCCGAATATCGATATCGGAAAAAAACCGCAGACTAAGGGAATATAAAATGTGAAGCTTTCGACACGAAACAAAGGCAGTGTTGTTCCAGACCCCAAACCCGCCAAGAAGGGCGGCCGCCCCACGTAATTTGTGCACCGAGCCGGCACTGGCTAGCTTGCTATCTTTCAACATGCGAGAATGATGTCTGGCCTAAATCCACTCCAATGGTATCACTTTGGGGCTACTACAAAGATGGGATATATATATTGAAGCAAACTATTTAAAGTGTTTGTTCTTTTCTTAATAGTTACTGCGTTTTACAAGCCAGTCAAAAAACAGCGGCTGCATAACGGGTGGTCGCGAGACAACCTACTTTTTTTTTTTTTAATTTAATGATAAAATTGGTCTCAATAAAAGCCAAGTTAAGTTTCACCTAAATCACTGGATAGTCCACTTCTTTTCGACCATCTCATAAAACATATAGCTTAGGCGAATGGTTGACAACCACAGTCCCGTAAAACTTGAAACGTGACATATAATTAAAAATACCAAATTGCACTAGTCAGGTCCGTGGTATAGTGGTCAACGTCGTTGGCTACGGTTGTGTATGTTCAAGTCCCGGTACGGAGAGTTTCATAAAATGATTTTACAATCAATTTCTGTTCGTAGGCATGGATGTTAATGATCACTTTTAAGGTGGTTAACTGTCAATTCTTGGTGGAAAGACATTATATTTTAAAAAATAAAACACAATTCATTTGTACTACTTCTACATACTTATAATGATCAGGACCGGTTTCGCTCATCACGAGCATTATCAACTGATACAAATGAATTGTGTTTTATTTAAAAAAAAAAACGATGTTAATGATGTCTAAAATTCCCTCCCACCCATGCAATCCTGGAAATGGGGCGTAGTGAGAGCCATTAGCTAACGTAGAAAAATTATGTCGAGATACCTTCACTGGGAGGCTATTTGCTCCACACTGAGAGCGGACACGGTAAAAACACAAGCTTATAATTATTTAATAGTGGATTAATAGTAGTCAATTTATTAAAGATTTACAGCGACATTTTAAATATAAAAAATCACTTCAGAGATTTAATTTTTTGCTATTTAAAATCAATGTCAAACTTTAAACAAAAAGGGGACGAAATACTTCAGATTAATATTGTTTGGATACAAATATATTATAATAAATTTTCCAGTAGACGGTGCAAAATTGTTCTTAAAATATTTTCATTTCACATTTACCTATTTAAAATCTGTGAAATGTTTTGTTAATTTTTTTATATCACCGCATGACATTGCCTTTGACCTCCAGTGAGTAGAGATGCGAAATTACTCGAATTATTGATACCCGGGTTTTCGAGTAAATATTTTCTAAACCAACACATGCATAGTACATTTTGGTAATCTCTAACTTATTATCCAGATGGGTTACAATAATTATGACAATGAGATTCTGAATACGATTTTCATTATTTTAGTTAAGTTTAAAACAACTAGAACGATCGCGGTGCGATAAAAATGTAATTGTGTATGTTTACAATATACGCTAATTTAGAAAATCAAAAGTAATTGGACGATTTCTACTTAATATAACCTCCATATAATTAATGTTATACTAGCTGCCCGGCATTTCCCTTTATGGGCTGCTGCCAATTTGAGCCTTCGAGAGATGAACTGGCCAAGTGATACAATGGTGACACATGTTTATTGAAAGTTTTAGTTTGATTACTTCTTACATTATTTACTTAACTTTTATGATACTTTATAACATATCGAATACCAAAACGCGTTTAACTTATTTTTTCGAAAATTTCAGTTGGTCATTTCACTTCTCATTGGTTCATTTATGAGCACGGTAGCCCACAGGCAAACCCTATTTTTGTGCCCTCTTGACTGTTGGTTACCATCACGGTCAACCTGAGAACTGTCGCCTTTAGAGGGAGATTTAAGTTAAGGTGATATCGACCGGCGATTTGTAATAAATAAAAGTGTCTGCTAATTAATAACCGTAGATTTCACCACCTAGATAGAACTTAGACTCATTCACTCGACATAACATTTACTGATCTATTTCAAATGATGTATAGCTGTTGACATAGCAATGTAAACTTTCAAAACTACAAATATTTAAATATTATATAAAATCGTAAATTCGTTAATTTTAGTAATCATATTTTCCTGTATTTATTTTCCTGTATTAAAAGAATTTTAAGCCGGTGGACATGGCGATTTTTCCTCTTTCATTAGTTGAATATGTGATAAGTGTCAGAGGTTAACATCGATAAAACCAAAGACACCCATAACCATAGCTAAGAATTAATATATTGAATGAAGAAAACTATGCAAATAAATGATTTAGCTAGAATCTAAGCAGCATATTATAGCAGCGTACAAAAACTTGATTTACTATTTTGGAAACATACACAGGCGACCGATTACTCTGAACGGGTACTCGAAACCTTGCAGCACCTCACACGTAGATACGCGAATACTCATTACACTAGTTGCCATCCCTATTTGTGATAAAACATCACGAAATGAATATAACCTTTGATGAAAATAAAAAAAACTGCCGAAATCTTTTCAAATACAAGGCTGAACGTTATAATTACCGGCGGAGAGAGAGAAGTTTGGAAATTATTTTGATGCCTGCCCAATTTGTTTTCTGGGACATACCGTCTAATAGATCAAAAGGAATCGTTAACTTTGTAACGCAAAGCAACTATTCAGCGAAGTGAAGATAAAAGCGAGGGTATCACGAGAATAGAGGCGGCTGTCTTTTCTTAGATGAGGGGTATCGGCTTCATTTAACGGCACCAACGCCTTATTTCTTCACGTTTAACGAAATTATAATGAAAAAAGAGCATACTATTTATGTTCTAAAAAAAACATGCAAAGATACAAAGAGAAAACTACGACTTTTATTAGGTATTGTCGCACGTTGAAATTCTTTGACGTATCATATCAAGTCTCTTAGTTACTGAAGAGTATCAAACAAATCAATTGAATTTTTTTAAACGATAACAGCAAAAAAGTGCAGGTTTGAGAAACACTTTAAGCCTGACCAATTAAAAATAATCTAATGTCCCCAGGACATGATGAATTGTCAGATTTGAAATATTGTAATGCAAATATCATGTTTCAAGAGTCAATTTACTATGAAATATGAACTCACACAGCAAAAGAATTAAATTGCGTTTATCAGGATTTATCAAGTTACGATAAGAAAATATTCCTCGCACATATTTTTAACCTAAATTACACATAGTCTACACTCATATTGCTGTACAATACTAACAAAAACACAACAAACACTATTATAATATGGATTGGTATTTTAAATTACATTATATTATTCGTCATTTTCATGTTGTTTCTTTAATAGATTGTGAAAAATGCCAGCATGCACGCGAGATTTCACTGACAATACGTATAGTGATAACTTTGAAATATAGAAGGTGTACTGATAATGATGACGATTCTACAGAGTTTCAGTTTTCATGTGATTCAGACTGTCAAAACACGCCAGTTCGGTTCAAGCTACCTTTATTGCAGTTAGTTAGCTACAGTTAATTATTTTTAAAATGATTACAAATTACACGATTCAAAAGTTAAAATAAATACAGTAGAAATTAAACAGCAAGAGGCTAGTGACAAGGCAGACGGTTACCTTACGATCAGTGAAGGAGACACTAGCTAAGCCCTCGCACCGCTCAGCGCGATGACAAAAACGAATTGACGGAGAAACTGAAAAATGTACCCTTTTTGTATTCCGTCCAACGGCTATGTAGGTATAAGCGTTTGGCTTGGCTTGATTTGGTAGAAAGGTTTTAAAGGACTATCTAAGGTCATTTTATTATTATTGAATTTCAATGCATGAATCTACAACTTGGTGAGAGGTGATTCGAGGAGATTCTAGACGCAACTCACGGCTGTACCGTACCAAACACGATTGGGTCGTGTCAATAGATAATGAACGATGGAACTTTAATTTCACGTTTGAAAGATTAAATGGTGAGCTTTTACGTGTGTTTTCATAAAATATAATATCTTATGATATAATTTATATTCATAATACAAATGTTGATTATTGGGCCTATGCGAACGGGCTAATGCGTCTTTTGGCACGATGGTACCGTGCTAGTGACGCTGGTCAACAAAGAGCACTTGAATAAATATAAAAAAACCAAGGATAGCTTAAATTTTAATAAACTTCATGCCTGAAAAATAGCAAGCGTAATAAAAACGTTGCTAAGGACAAAAATTTATGCAAAAATCCCCGCAGGCGACGAGCCTTAAAATGAGAAAGGGGGGTTCCCGAAAAGGTCTTCGTCAGCCCATTAGACGGGAAGCCCGCTGACTTTGCAGTTTCCGTTATACACGACAGAGTAAACTCAAGAGTGCGATCGTTTTAATGAATTCTCAACGAAACGGGTTCCCGACTCATACACATTTAATAACAACAGTTTTGTTGATTATATAAAGCGCCACAAAAGAACAATTAAAAGGGTACCAGAATTAACAATGGGTTTTTATCAATTTTAGCATATTAAATAAACGTATAGAAGAGGAGCAGTTTTCCTTAGTCGAATTAGTATTGTCAAGTGATAATAAACAACAACATTTCTCATATAAAAATATGTGGACGGTAAATATATTTCATTTTTGAAAATCAGGACCGAATTCATTAATTAGTAAACATCGTGAGCATAGCGATAGGGAAAACAGTTATACAATCATTATGGTCGGTATTCATCTACGCATGTGAGTCATAATTTGCCCAGGTGTGGAGTTTAATGACTTGTCTGCGAGCACGCTTAAGCGCGAAAAAATGTGCGCGCGCAAAATTCCCAGATGTATACCGAGCTTTACCGTCTCAAAATGGGAGGTTGAGCGACTTAAAATCAGTTCTCATCAGATATTTTCGGTTGAAGTATTTCACTTGACGTTCACCTGATCTACACTATGGTGGGAGCGAATATTATGTAGAAAACAATGATAAAAAAAGCCCTCGAAATTATATACAGTCGTAGAAAATTATAAAATAAAACTCAAGCTTCTCAATTTTAGCCCTACTGAAATTCCACTCCGCTGACTTTTTTATTCAGCTAATGCTGGGTTTGAGTAATTTTCGAACATAAGTTAAAAAAAAACTATTGAAATATTGTTTTGAAAATTAAAATCGAGTTTTGAGTAATTAAATATATTTTAAGGCGTCGATTTGTACTTTCAAATATTGAACATACCTCATTAGCGTTTGCTTCATTATCGAGATAGGTTTTTGCTCGTTAAAAATATAATACTTTGAATTCTCATTGAATAACTGTACCGAACACATTTGGTTGAGTGTTATTAACGAAGAATGGAGTGTAGCTACACGGTTTTGTCTAATACTTTATCCGGTATATAAAAATTTAAAATTTAGCAATGTAATTTTAGTTCAAGAAGAATTTGTAATACGCCAAGTTGGCGCCTATAAAAAGAACGAAAGAAAGCAAAAAAACATCCAGAAATACCTGTCAGGCATGGGAGGGGTTAAGTGCCCCGTCAAAGTCAATCTGATCTGGGATAATTCGACGCGGCGATAAGAGCACCCAAAGGGTTGGGTCGGCCAGATAATAATACAGACCGGCCGTCCGTTGCGTAATAGTGCGTGAGCGGGTGCCAGTGGCGAAGTGTCGATACTATAATATTAACGATTATTTAACGTTTACCTGTATGTACTTTTAAACATATTCACCAATTAGACATACTGAACATTGATCAAACTATTCATCCCTCGATATATATTGAAATCGTCGAAACTTAAGACATTTTTTAAGTATTATTTTTCATAAAATTTACAAAAGAAAATCAGCTAAATACACAACATACTTTTCTTTATTTGAAAACTCAACTTAAAGTACTTGCAAATTTCAAATGATTCGATTTAAATTTGAGTTATTGAGATTTTGTACACTTCCATGTATTTTGTCACTAACGACCCGCGTTTCGCCTTTCGGCATCTTCAGGCATTCGTGCGCTCGAATGCCGGAAGATACCGAAAGGCGAAACCCGGGTCACTAATGACAAAATACATGGAAGTGTACAAAATCTCAATAACTCAAATTTGATAATGAAATTCCATCAAGCACCATAAGTCGATGTCTTAAAAGATTCGATTTAAATTGAAAATTGGAAATATATTTTAAGATAAATATATTCTCGAACTAATTTATTAAAAATAATACGATTTTAATGTATCATAAACCAAACCAACCTGGATTGCAATGCTAGTATAATAGAACGCGAAAAAGTAATAATATACTTGATCAAAAATTCCAAAATGACAAACATTATTTGTGATTTTTTTTGAGTAATGATTACTGGAGAATGGTGTAGTAAAACCATTACACAAGGATTTCCCAAACCTTTCTTGCGATGGAACACTTCGCAAATCCAGAAATTTTAACGGAACACATTATTTATTGTGTTTGGGTAGGTAATATCAATATGAACTCAGACATGTATGAATTTGTTGCAGCCGTATATTAGCAAATAAAACTATTCCAGTTTTTCTTGGAATACCAATTATCGTTCCACGGAACATAGTTTGAGAAACCCTACATTAGACTGTTAAAGTTTGAGAAAACATGTACTGTTTCCATTCCTTGATGATAATGTTATTTAATCTTAAGAACGTTTGAGCTGTTTAAGACAAAAATACATTTTATTGTCTGTGGTTTTCAATTATGACATGTGGTCGTCAATCAATCTTATATTTTTATTTATGTATCTAGCTTCCAGACGTCTATCTTTACTAACGGTCACTCTTCGCCACTGGTGGGTGGTTGCTGACAACCGTGGGCCAGCGTCCGGCGTACCTGCCGTGGTCGCCGATGTATCAATCGGTTCCGGAAGGAGCTATTTAATGGGGCGATAAAATTCTTTCGATTCCGATACCACCGGCCGATACCTGAGTGAGTTTTGTGAGGACTATGGGAAAATTAAGAAGTCGGTTTGGGTAGGTAGGTAATATCGGTCAGGACAGTTTTGCAAATCGTTATAAATTTATCCCACTATTGAAGTAACATATTTTGGCGCAATAATTAACATAGTTAAGTAATATTATGCAAGTTTAATATGAAATATTGTTTATATCTATCACTAATTACTAGCTGCACGAAACATCCTATGTCTTTACCGTTAGTCAAATCTGTGGGTGCTCTGGAAGGGGTGGCAAACTTTGCCAATTTTATTTACACTCATGGTAAACATTTTTAAGGTTTTAACTGTCAATTCTTGGTGGAAAGACATTATATTTTAAAAAATAAAACACAATTCATTTGTACTACTTCCACATAATTAAAGTTTCACACAGTTATAGTATATATTCTTAGTTGATGAATCATCAGTTTTATAAACCTTCATTTTTACACTCAATTTTATAGAAATAAGCCTGTTATGTTTGTATTTTTATCAGTTGATAATGTTCGTGATGAGCGAAACCGGTCAGGATCATTATAAATATGTGGAAGTAGTACAAATGAAATGTGTTTTATTTAAAAAAAAAAACTTATGGTAAAAATTTCACTTGGAGAAATTTTCTATGCATTCTTTTGCTAACTTCATTTCTACTCACTGAATTTGTAAGCAAAGAATTGAAGAATTTATACCCTAGTATTGATTGAAAAAAAAAATGGTCGGTCAATAGTGGAACCAAGATTAATTGGTCAAAAATATTATCTTTTCCGAATTACGTATAGTGACGTGTTTTCGCTCGTTCTAAAATCATGTTCATGCAGGTCATTAACTTATATTTTCAATCTCTAGTAATTTTAATTATTGCTAATAATAGTAAATAAAACGCTTAAAAAATCTATAAAAACCCCTAACTCTAAGAATACAAGATACACATTTTCATTATGAATTTTATCACATATATATGCACTTACAATATTATTTTACAAACTATTTAAAAATTATGACACCAAATGGCAACTACTGTACAATATATTCAATTCAATCATACACCATTAGGCAAATATGTACATACATAAGATTGGCAAACGATACAAATGATAAAGACGGTATCTAAATAAGAAATATATATAAATACGGAGACTTTATAGGGCTATAAAAGAAGCAGTAATGTCCTCCATTCGTTGAGTCTGTTCGCCAGACCGAAAAATAGGATGTGTCCAGCTCATGGGATATCTTTTACGAGAAATAAATTACCGAAAAAACCCCTTCCTCTCCTCAGGAAGCTAATGGCATCATGGATTTAAAGAAAATCGATAAACTGTTAAGCGGGAGTAAGACGCTACATCGATTATCTTAAAAATAGTGAAGATTCTGGCTGAACAAATAAAACAAAAAAATACTCAACTATGTTTTATGCTATTCTCTCGGTGTTAGTAGGCTTGTACAGTTAAGATAAGAAAGACTATTAAAAGAAAGCTTTTACGAAATTGTGTTCAAAACTTAGTAGTTAACTTGTTGAAATTTGTTTGATAATTAAAGTTCTCTGATTTTATCATATGAGCACCTTATATTAAAATACTGTCATAAAACATATAATTAATGCATTATCGTCGGATTTACACTTACTTCAATTAAAACCCGACTAACGCGCTGGACATGTTTACATGTCCAAGACTTTATTTCGCATATCCGGCCAAAACTGGAAAGAAACACTTGTGGATATATGCTTAAAAGAATAGTTCAAACCTTTAAGTAAATAAATTAGGCAACAGATCATGAAAATGTCAAGTAGAATACAAGGAAAAATATTTTTGAAAATAGCTCTCGATATTCAGTCTTTCGAATTTCAGCTTTGAACTGCTGATACGCAGCATTAATCGACAGCCCTATGTATTACAAATATTTATGTGGTTACGCGCTTGCGTGTGTGCGTGTTGGCGGTGTATATGAACATATTTTGCTTGCAAAGTCGTAAATTAAATATTTTTCAGCTTCTTCATTTTCTTCGATTTATTTTAGCGAGAATGCGTCGAGTTTAGTTTACTTATTGATGTATTTGGGATAACTAATATATTATATTTCACATAATTCTCCATTTTTTACTGTTGAAATTGATCTTTTTGTTCCCATAGTGAGCATTTTGACAGATCAATTGACTGATAATGAATTCGTGCTAAAATAGCTCGCGTTGTAAAGGTTAACATTGTTAGTAGAGCAGATATTACTTACTATACGATTACTAATCGTACTGACGAAATATTCAATTGATTGAATTAGCATTTAATCGGTAGAACCTTTTTTTTACCATGTCCACTGCCAATTTGGAGCATATGGCCTCCTAATGGAGGAATCTTAACAGGCGTTTTTTAAGAGAACTGCTTGTTACTCAGTCGCTCAACCTCTATTTTACGAAGATAGTAGAAATAGAGGGATAGGGTTAGGACAAGACGAGTTGTTAGCTAATAGTTCTCACTACGCCTTATTTTAAGCATGGGTGGGAGGAATCTAATGGAGGGAAAAATCCATTATAATATGGTATAAATAACAAAGTATTCAGTTGTACTATTATTGGTGATAGATTTTTCGGTTTCACGCCATCGTCAGAACTATGTTTAGCTAAGATATATAAACTGTCTTAGACGAGATATACAATATTATATCATCTCACTTATTTCAAAAATTATAACATTTATTTAAAATGTATCTGAAATATTTAATGATGAACTAGTTTACAAAAGGCGGCGTTCGTGGCGTAGTTGGTAGCGTCGTTCGTTACGGTTACCGATGTCTCTGGTTCAATTCCCGGTGCAAAGAGTTTTCATAAATTGATATTTCAATTGATTTATGAATTTCTGTTCGTCGTGTAGTGTTTGTGATGTCTAAAAAAAACTCCCTTCCACCCGTCCGATCCTCACGGGGCGTAGCGAGAGCGATGAGCTAACCACTAGTCCTGTCCTAGCCATATCCTTCGAAAAAAGAGAGGTTGAGCAACTGAGTAACAAGCAGTTCTTATAGAAAAATTCTGTTGAGATACTTTTTTAAGACATCCATGCTATTTATTCCATGATTATAATTCATAGTAATTGACAGTGAAAATGAATTAAAAGCGAATTTGGAAATTCAAATTTTAGCAATCAGCAGAATGACTAAGAAAGATCTTCGGAAAATTGTTTGGGAATATGACAAAACAGTTTGAGATTGCGTTTTTGAAAAGTGCCTATTAAACAATTCGGCGAACATTTCTATTATGCAAGTATAATCGATAGACTTTTGCTCGAGTAGAAATACGCAGACATGAGTATAGTAAAAACACCATCCAGCGTTCGGCATCTACCAGATAGGCCTTCGGTATTCTGCGAAAACAAGGTAATAAAAACAAATCGAATAAAAATACACAACATGATAGGAGAGAGTAGTGAAGACGAAGTACCCTCAACAACGATTCCCAAAAGGAAATTTTAAATCGGAAAACTTGTGCCGAAAAACTATATCGCAAAGCTTGCGCACTTAAATCCATGTTAGAGAAAATCCAATTATTTCGAAGTAATAAGTAAAGCTTTATCGAAAAGGTATCGTCAATAGTGTTGCAGATACATCGGTATACGTAGATAAAAAATAGTTTGTTGCCGGCCATTATCACACTGTGTTTTACAAATTGGGTAATCAATACTATTCCCAGGATTTCAAGATTGCTTAATTTAATTCTCGGGATAATAATGTAACATGAATAACTCTGGAAGATTAATTGATAAGTTAGTTACATCTAATGAGTAATGTAATGGTGTTAACTATAAACTCTTTTATGAATAAATATTGTATAAAGTAAAAATTTAAAAGTAAGTATTTAGTTATACAAGAATCATAAAAATTGGTTGATAGTTACTTCTATAATTCTTGTACAACCAAATAAATTGGTAATTGTACCTTATTTTAATGGGTTCAGTCAAGTAATTGCCAATTCAATCAATGAAAACATTTAAATTTGGATTATTGAGATTTTGTACACTTCCATTTATTTTGTCACTAACGACCCGGATTTCGCCTTTCGGCATCTTCAGGCATTCGAGCTCACGAATGCACTCGAACTGACAACTTGTGTACAAAATCTCAATAATCCAAATTTGATATTGAAATTCCATCAAGCACCCTCAGTCGATGTCTTAAAAAAGAAAACATTTAAATTAAAAAGAAAAAAGATTTTTATCAGAGTAAAAATCTTCACCACTTCACGGTAAAAATGGGTGGTAGATATATGTCATGGTGTGGATTTTGAAGAAATTGTTAGTCCAAAAATCTTCAATAAATGAGTCACTATATTAACAGGAGTGTTCAATTTTTTTCATAAAAATGAAATTGCCAGAGAAAATGTTTGTTGATTTCTAATACACATATAAAATTGTCATTTTCATTTGTTTTTTCATCATCTAAATATAAGACATTCACGAGTGGCAGGTATTAATGTTCCAAAGAAACACCGGGTCCGTGGTCAACGTCGTTAGCTTCAGTTACGATGCTCAGAGGTTCGAATCCCAGCAGAGACAGTTTCATAAATTGATTTTCTAAACGAGTTATGGATTTCTGTTTTTTTTATTAGGAGTCCATATGCTACAAATTGAGAGGAGACATGGTTTTAAAAAAAGAATTATACCTATATTCGTTATACTCCTCCATTATTAATTGACGATCCTATTTATTTTTTAAAAATTAATAAATCGATTAAAACCACTACGCTACGGTAATAATTTAAACTTACCATTATTTTACATTCAAAGTATGCGGAATCATTATATTGAGGTAAATAAACTATTACTCAAAATTGCATTACCAGAAAACGAAATTGAATGCATGATTTATTTAAGGGTTATGAAAAATATAACCATTATTTTCTTGATACCGGAAAATGATTAACTAATTATGACAGTTGGTACAGTTCCACGAGTAAAAGTGAACACATACATCATCTGTGCATGAAATTTTATGTTTTAATCACCAATTTTTACTTATGATCATTCGTGTGTTAGAAAAGATTTTATAGCTTGTGAGTAGAAAAAACGAATCGTAAGATTCAGTTTTTATTATATGTAAGTGTTTATAATTTACATCATTTCGATCAACGGTTAGATCACACAAACATACATTCAATAATATGACCGACTTCGCCCAGCAAGTAAGCATTTTCAACTTAGATGTTTCATTATTTGATTTAATAAATTTGTTCACACACCACATCTTTAACGAGAAAACGTTAGTACTAGTTTAAATATAAATTGTATCAGTTGAAATGTTTAGAACAGCAGCGTGATTCCGAAACGCCATTGTAGGCAAAACCTAAAGGAATCACACGCAGTAAAAGAATTTCCATAGAGTGATTTTAGACGGAGAACATTTTTGTTAAAGCACATAACTATTTATGGTTTTCAGAAATCACTTGAATTCAGTCATACTTTTACCCATAAAGGGGTACATTTTTACCGTTTCACTAACCATAATACACGAATCATACAAATAAAACGAACCATATATAAATTTATTATTTATTATAAAGGTAGACATCATGAAAACTTTCGGATAGCTTACTTACTACACGAATCAATCTGACTGTGGATGGCAGAAACGATTGAATTGAAAAAAATATATCAGATTAAAATCTTGCAATCATATTCATGAAAGGTTTCTTATTGGAATTATTAAGTTAATGTTCAATGCACCAATTTTATTATTTCATATCACTTGACACATTTTATAATAACACGTGATAAAATCGCTTTAGTACAGCTTAGGATATTATCTAAGCTGAGTTTTTCCGATAATTTGGGCACATGGGCCGAATAGTGAATGATAATAATTAATATTATAAATAACCTATCAGCCGTACATTATGGTATATTTAATTATAAAAGAGTTTTGATATATATTATACAAACAAAAAGATGTTCAAAGCCAAACATATATACTAAGCCGCACGTACATTTCGAAAATTATCAGAGCAAGCCCATAAATCATGTGCAGTTAGTCTTGAGACACTCACACACATAAAATTTTCGCTACGCTTGTTGTGAAGCAATGGTGGATGGAGAAGGACAAGTATATATGTTAGTAAGCGGGGCTGCAAATGATTATTACGAAAAAAAAATTTCACTGTGATAGATTATTGTGACTTTATTACTGAAGATTACCTATCAATTCTTGACAGTGCATATTACCGGCTAAGGCATTATAAATACATTGAACACCGTTTTCAGTCTAAGCACTTATTTAGCTATTAATCCAATTATACACCAGTCTCATGTTACGCGAGGTTAATGAGCTTGAATTGAAGTAAATGGACGAGTGTAACGCTGCACTCAGAGGCGAACTGGGTAAAAAAACTTCTCTCTGAAAAGCAGTTCCCAGTGTGATTAGAAATAACAAATAAATCATATATGATGTCAAAGCCACGAAGACGCTTAAAGCACCAATTTTATAAATGGTCGTCGGACATAAATACTGTTTTATAGCAGTCAATGAGAGGAAAAAAGGAGTCGGCCGAGAGAATTATTATTGCAGAAGTATTAAGTACGTTTAAACGCTAGGTATTGAAGTTCGGTCGGATACTTAATGGCTATTTCCTCGACGGGAGAGTATCAGAAACATAATCCGAAATTCGGGAAATTGCCTATCAAGCGTTTATAAAAACTAAGTTATTTAATATTATCCTATAAATTTACCTCGCATTTTTATATAATTCATTCTGTCGCAGATATATTTTCACGTATAATTTTTTATCGATATAATTGATTTAACAGTTAAAGTTTTAATATTTTGGATTGCAGAGAGCTATTGCCGCAAAGTGTTAAGGGTAAAATATAGCATTCTTATCGTGTATAATATATTATAATATATCCCTCTTTTACTAAGACCATTGTCCACATTTTTTTAAATATCCGTTTACAATAAATTCTTCAATGGAGTTTATTTATGCCTTGCTCTTAGAGAGTGGGAATCAGAAAATGCTTATAGAACAAATGCTTCAATTCACATATCTAGTAACAGCATTTCGAAAAAATAAATTCATATTCTCGAAACATTAAATCACAAATGATCGTCACATTGAACTACGCTAGATTTATCATAGATAATTACGGGGTAAATATATATTTCGGCGTCGACGTCCGTGGCACAGTTCGTAGCGTCGTTGGCTACGGTTACGAATGTCTCGGATTCAATTCCCGGTGGGGATGGTTTTCATAAATTGAGCTTTCAATCGATTTATTAATTTCTGATCGTAGTCTGAGTGTTTGTGATGTCTTAAGCTCCCTCCCACCCATCAGATCCTCACGGAGCGTAAGCGAGACCGATTAGCTAACCAGTAGTCCTGTCCTAACGCTATTCTTCTATCCCTACTCTCTTTGAAAAAGAGAGGTCGGGCAACTGAGTAACAAGGAGTTCTCATAGGAAAATTCTGTTGAGATACCTCAATTAGGAAACAATATGTTCCACGTTAGGAGCGGACATGGATGTTTTTTTATGAATTGCAAAACCTCATTAACAGGTGGTATGATAAAAATATGGTGATGAGAAGACTTTAAGGATCGTGAACATTCAGGTCGTATACATTCACTAGGTTTTCATGTGGTTAGTGGAGGAAGGAGCAAAAACATCACTGACACCCATGCGCTTAAGTATAGATTTCGGATGAAAATTCAATGACTTGCAAATGTCCCGCTGGGAAATCAATACAATGATGACAGAACGAAGTGATAAGCCACTAGCCCATTTCAATCGATATCCTTAAACATGAAATACTGAAAAGTGCTACTTTGTCGTGAGAAGGAAAGGCATCGATAAAAAAATTATTCTAACATATAAAATTTATAATTTAAGACATCGACTGAAGGTGCCTGATGAAATTTCAATACCAAATTTAAATTGTTGAGATATTGTACATTTCCATGTCTTTTGTCACTAACGACCCGGGTTTCGTCTGTCAACTCGAGTCCATTCGTGCGCTCGAATGCCTGAATATAAAGGCGAAACCCGGGTCGTTAGTGACAAAATACATAGAAATGTACAAAACCTCAACAATTCAAATTTAGTATAAAATTTAAATTGATAGTTTTGCTATCCCACTGGTAATGTTATTTATTGAGACACGTATTTCGCCTCTTTAGAAGTATCACCAGTCAGATATATTATAATTTGAATAATTAAAAATAAATATTAATTTTCACCGGCAATCTATGCAACAATGTTATTATATTCACAAATATCAATGTTTTAAAAAATCTAACAATCTATAATTTAAGATATAATTTAAGACATCGACTGAGGGTGCTTGATGGAATTTCAATATTAAATTTGGATTATTGAGATTTTGTACACTTCCATGTAATCCAAAAAATCTAACAATCTATGTTAAAAAAATCTGCACCAAACTTTAGTAACTTCGATTTTTTACAACTGAAAACACCATTAATTTTCTGAATATTAATGGTGTTTTCAGTTTTAAATTATAGGCTTGGTTGAAATTTAAAAGAACGAAAACTTTTTAAATCTAAAAACTTAAACATCTGTAAAACGTTTATAGACCCGAATGACATTTTATACATAACTATTCAAATAAACTTAAAAAAAGTAAACAACGCAGTAAAAACTTTTAAAATGCGAAAACGTTGAAACTTTATAGACGAGAGACGGAATTTAGTTAAGAGTATGTATATATACTTCGACTAAAATGTATACATACCTACAGAGCCAAACAGCTTAATTGGTTAAGACTAAAAAGAAACGCGAGACAATCAATTCAACTCTACTTTCTATATACGAGAAACAGTACTATCTATAATAGAGAAACCGAGCTTTTAAAACTTTAGCTATCAAGTAAATTGATTTTTAAAAGCATTTAAAAAATGTTTCAAATGTCCGAAATTTTGCATGGCCAAACATAGCAGTAAAGGCTTTTGAGAAATTATGCTTTTCAACAAAATGAATAACGTAGAAATACCCTATCGAGTAAATAGCGAACGATTAAAAAAAAGAAGAACTAAGCCTAAAAAGAAATCATTTCTTAATAAATAACGCTTTCAATCAGACACATTGGTCCCAGCTATAAAATTTATTTACGATGTGATTTTCCTCTCTAAACTCAAGTAATTAACACTGCAATTAGTACTGGTATTGTTTGTAATTAGCCCCAACCCGCGCTTAGTCAAAGACAAAAAAAATCCATTCTTAAATTCCCTAATTACTTTTAAAGTGTTAACTGTCAATTCTTGGTGGAAAGACATTATATTTTAAAAAATAAAACACAATTTGTTTGTACTACTTCCACATATTTATAATGATCAGGACCGGTTTCGCTCATCACGAGCATTATCAACTGATGAGTTGATAATGCTCGTGATGAGCGAAACTTGAATTCCCTATTAAAAGTTAAGAATTAGAGTTATAAATAAATAAAAAATACGATATAACTAATCGGATGTGTCACACCTTCACAGCGAGTAATACAACCAGTGGAATCACAAAGTGACCTACGAATACAACGAAAGCTCTTCTATAAAATTAATAGCTGTCATAAACTCAACACGTATATTCTTTAATAGACTTTCTTAAGGTAATATGAAAGTACTTAATAGTAATGGCGGGATAACCGTCAGTTAAACTTTCCCTTACGTTGCGCACCCTATACGCTGGGACAAAGTTGGAAATTAAATCGAGCAAAGTGGAAGTTTATGGGCAGCACTCCGAACTAATGCCGGGAGTCACCGCAGCGAATCGAAGGCGACTTTGTTTCAATTCGCGTGAAATAGATACAAATCGCTCCGGCTTTGAAGGGGCATTATTCCTAATAATTATTTGGACACGAACGAATTAAGCATTATTATACACCGCAGGATTCTAAACAAAGAGAATTAATCAAAGCGGATTGTGAAGTAAAGAGGGGTCAATTAACTTATTAGGACAATAAGAAAGGTTAACATGCTTCATATGTCTGGTGCATTTTACTGTAGATGGTTTCTTTGAACGCGAATGGATCCTCAATAATACATAGAAACTCATGGGAAAAAAGAAACAGTATCACGACATTAATTCTATTATCAATTGTGAATTAATATAAACCGAGTATTAGTTATTAAATCAGTGTGGTTTTAGAATTCTGTTATTGTTTATAATTTAAAACATCGACTGAGGGTGCTTGATGGAATTTCAATATCAAATTGGGATTATTGAGATTTTGTACACTTCCATGTATTTTGTCACCAACGACCCGGGTTTCGCCTTTCGGCATCTTCAGGCATTCGAGCACACGAATGGACTCACGCCAGTTCGAGTCCATTCGTGTGCTCGAATGCCTGAAGATGCCGAAAGGCGAAACCCGGGTCGTTAGTGACAAAATACATGGAAGTGTACAAAATCTCAATAATCCAGATCTGTTATTGTTTAGTTTAAAACCTGGCACACTGCACCTATTATTGGCTACAAAGTTTAAATATAACGAATTTGGTTGTGTTGCAATACAATCAATATAGCGTCCTGCAAATAGTGTAGATGCTGAAAGATTTTTCAGCACATAAAAACAATGTAATCGTAACTGATTGTCATACCAACTTAAAACATTGGAGGAAACTTGCTTAATATATATTATTTTGTATTGATCATTATGATGAAATGTATGTCTAATAAAAATAGATGCTCAAAATGCGGGTCCTATAGTAATTTCTTATTCAGTGAATAGATTAAAAAATATGGCATTACCTTCTCTCGTGTGTTCATACGGATCGCTCACGTCCTGTTCCTTGTATATCACAGAATGGAAAGTATCATTGTGGTCGTGGGGGAAATAGTACTTAGCCTTCTCTACATAGTAAGAGCCGTGATGAGCGTTTATTTTCCCCTCGAACACTCCATCGATGATGGAGCCGAACACTGTACTACTGCGGTCACCTGAAAACAATGAAGAAAAACACAAGAATTATTAAAAATACTATGTTTCGTTAGCATATAATAATTTGAATTCATGTAGTGAAAGCTCGCAAGTAAGTAATAACTGGCATATGTCACACTATCTACAGAACATTATCTAGGCGCCGCGTTTCTCAAATTCAATACAAAGCAGCATCATAAATTACATTTCAAGATGGCTTGATTCACATATTTGTAAACAGTCTGGATAAGTAACGACATAACATATTATTATACAAAGTCTTCGAAAACAAAACCCGTCTTTAAAGCAATCTGAATGCAGGGCCGCATTTATATAGTACTGGTGAATGCCACTCAAAGAAAGACAGGATTTGTGTTTTAGTTCTGTTTATTAAAGTGCTTTTGGATACACGATATTTTTTGTTTTCCGTCTGCTGCGTATACGAATAAATCAGCAGATTTTTCCAAGATATCGCTGTTTGTAAGTATTTGATTCTTTTTTTTTTTTCGATTTTCGATGTTTTTTCGGAAACCTTCACGGATGTGCGCACAGCAACTCACTAAAGTTTTATCAAAATAAGACGAGTGGTATAGGAACGCATAAGGGACAAACAAACATGCATTTTTATATATATAGGTAGTGTTTATTATCTAGCTTCGGCTGGGATAACGGGCGCTAACATTCGGACATTGGCGTAATTATGACGTTATATTAGTGCAAACTAATGTTGAAAGTTGTAAATGTAGCCGTGGGCCGTACCTCATGCAGCACTGATACAACATATCCATCAATTGATAATACTTTCAAGAGTTGAAAGTTGAAAATATCACCGTGGACCGTACGTCATGGAACACCCACAAAATAGTTGATCAATTAAAAATAATGTTGAAAATAGCACAGTTGACCTAGAAATGGAAGCCAGAATGACAGACAGATTTATACATGTATTTTCTGCTACATAGTATACATCAGGAATGGCGAACTTATGGCACGCGAATGTTTTATTAGGAAGAGAAAAAAATAAAAGTGATTTAACAAAGAATTCAAAAAAAAATTAGAAATTGATATATGTTATATTTAAAAACAATTACGACAATAACGACGTGGAAATTTTTCTTGCCGGTAAAAAATAGCAATGGGCATTTTAACAATTTTTTCATCGATTTATTCCTGTGAATCATTATTTTCTTCAATAAATTTTATTAATTCTAACATAAGAAGTAGACTAACAGACGAAATTAGAACTTCTTGTATTCTAATAAAAACAACGCGAACAACAACTATGAATGCGATATAAAACATTTGGCACCTAGCATCAACAACAAAAATCTCATTAATAATGAAGGTTTGAGGATTCTACATTTTTTAAAAATTTAGTCTCTTTTTTATTTATTTCTTTTATTTTGCCATATATAAGTCACTTTTAAGGTGTTGACTGTCAATTCTTGGTGGAAAGACATTATATTTTAGAAAATAAAACACAATTCATTTGTACTACTTCCACATACTTCCAAATATGTGGAAGTAGTACAAAGGAATTGTGTTTTATTTTTTAAAATATCATGTAATTAAGCATAATTAATAAAATTACAATGCATTTATTTTAATGATTGATTAATAACACCACTTAAGCTCCAAAAACACAATTGATACCTTGAATAATTTAATATAAAATATAAACATGTGGAAGTAGTATAAATGAATTGTGTTTTTATCCATTAATAAGTATTTAATTCAATTTTTCGATGTATTAATGCTTTGTTTACATAAAAAATCTGGTTACACAAACTTCTTTATATTTATCACTAATATGGTGTTAGGGTGGAAAAGAATTGTTTATAAAAATTGAAAACCATAAGTTATAAATATTTGCAATGAAACAAATTGGTGCAATCATTAAAAAAATCGTAGCGAGAGCGATTAGTTAACCACTAATCTTCTCCAAGACCTATACATTCATTCATACTTTCTTTGAAAATAGAGAAATTGACCAACTGTAGGAACAAGCAGTTCTTGTAGAAAATCTTCTGTTGAGAAACCCCCATTATGTGATCATTTGCTCCACATTGGAAGCGGGCATGGTATAAAAAAATGCGAAACGTTTCTGTTTCATAACCTGTGCTTCTAATCTAATATACACTTCTGAATATGATGGAGTCTTGATTCGGCCCTGTACGTATATGTATTTTATGTAAAGTTTGTTCCAGACTGCTCTAGGATTATATGATAAAGCTCATGAACTTTGAGGTGAATACGTTTTATAGCTATGAAAGTTGTTTATTACCCACGAATATTAAATGACAATCAAAGAGTAGGACTATATTATTGCTAATCCAAAACGCAAGTTTTTATTTCAAACTAGTGAGTGCCCACCCCGCATGCGTTGCAATGCCACGCAAAGAAAGAAAGAGTTTGCGTTTTAATTCTGTTTATTGAAGTGCTTTTGGATTTTGCATACGAAATATTTTGTTTTTCCGGTCTGGTGCGTACACGAATAAATCAGAAGGTTTTTCAGAGATGTCGCTGTTTGTAAGTATTTGATTCCTTATATTAGATTTTTTAGAAACATTCCCGGGTGTACGCACAACAACTAACCAAAGTTTCATCGAAATCGGATGAATGGTAAAGTAACGCATGGAGGACAAACAAACAAGCAAATATTCATTTATATATATATATATAGCTATACATTCTTAATCTTATGAGGTACACATCTATGATTTACGGCACTATTTTGCTATTCAATGGAAAAGGTCAAATCCAAAACGATCGAAATCAAATGTTTTGAATACTTTGGATTTCTTTTAATGGAATACATTATTATTACGTGGATTAATTTATGGTCACACGTCACACATCAATTTTTTAAATGTTTAATCGTTTTACGATAATATTAAATTATTAAGACTCAGGAATCTTCATAATCATGTGAATAAAATTACATTTATATTATAAAACACGTTTTCATTTTATGAGTCGCTACACACGCTCTATCGATAGATCTATCAATTTTTCTAGTTGCAAGTCTAAAATTTCTTCGTATTACGTCCCCTATTCGAAATTGAAAAATTTTCCAAACCTAAAAATATCGCTTTTTTACACGATCTCGATTCTCGTTCAACACGCTCGGCGCTCTCCGAGAAAACGACAGGGTAAAAGAATATTTTCCTTGTACACTGGAAGACACAAACTCACTTCAATTATACTAAAAACTAACATACTGCTCATAATAGTATTTTGTGATTTACTCAAAACTCTAAAAACCTTCGGGAGCGTGTTTAGCGACTCAGCGACTCATATATCGTTGTATTTTGCCATACAACATGAATGATCCAAAGCGATCATTATTTTATTATTTTTAACGATGAAAACAAAACGAAAAGTTTTCGATTACATTCATAAATATAGTACAGAAATACGATAGTACAATACCGTGTTATATGTCACGTTGGCAAAAACTTTTGATAACCAGTCGTAAACCAGTCAGGAGTCTAGAACAAGAACTGACCTAAGCGCAATGCAAAACGTTTCGGATCAAATTTCTACTCCGAAGGCAAAATCAAACCACTACAATTCAGGAGAAGACACGAAATCGTTTGTAAGGACTATTTGAACCCTATTACACTTATACAAATTGAATCAATAAATCAACGCTAACAACAAAACATACTTACTTTACAAATCATTCCAACAACCCCGACCACTCAGAATGTCGCATGAGAACAGTTGTAATAATAATATGTATTACAATTAATAACAACAACATAATATGCAGGGAAAACTTTGTATATTTGCGTCATTAATAAAGTGTTTAAAAATAATATAAGAATATCAGATATTTAATAGGGAAATTGACTAAATCTATAATAATTAATATGAAAATTGATAGCTAAGTTATTCCATTGGCCGTGTTATTAAATGTGACATTTTTTCGCTTTTTTAAGAACACCACTATTAAATTTATTTCCCTTGGAATTTTCACCTCCACTAACACTGGTAATTAATTTTGTAATGGTGTTACGGAAATTAGTACTATTATTGTTTGTCTTACCCTCTCCACACGTCCAGTAGAAGGAAAAAACACCCTCAACCCTTCATTTTAAAGTTAAGAATTAAAATCATTGTTTACCTTAGAAATAAATAACCTTGCGAGTCTGAAGATAAATAAGAGAAACATGTGTCACGTTTAGTAACACATCCAGTGAATTAACTAATAATTTTATATTAAAAATGAATTTCCACAAAGTTACCGCCGAATTGATCAAAAATACTATAATAATTACTCAATTATTTTTACTGGTATACCCCGAGAGCATTTCGAAAGTCAATATACAAAAGCTCATTCAATTTCATACTAAAAACAATTAATTCGGTGGCTTAAAGATCTAAACACAATGTTATTATAGTCTAGTGCCACACGACCCCTCTTCCAGATCGTAAAATGAATGCGTACGTCACCACGACTCTAAAAAAAATAAATAACGAAGACGCCTCTGTTATTTTAAGGCACATAGAAACTTATTTTAAGATACGGGTGCAGCACAACCGATCCCAATGTTACTCCATAAAGTTATAAGTTATAATTAATAGATGTACATGCGTATACATAAGCAGGCAAAATATGGGGATGCGATCGACGTAAATGATAATTAAAACATTTGTAAAATAAATCACTGTGTAGCGTCTTATCTCTTGAAAAATTAAGATATTTTCAATGTCGACTGTTTCCCTACACAACTAGTAGATATTTCTGTGAAAAAAAATTGGCTCGATTTTTATGAATAAAAAAATATTCCATGATCTTCGAATTTACCAACATAATAAATACCACAGTACGACATCAAACAGATTTTTTTACATTGCGTTGAAAAGAATTTAAATTATAATAATTAGTATATATGCATAGTAAATACTCTTCAACCGTCGAGAATAATTTAGTTAGTGCAGACAAAATTTCCTGGAAAATTGAAACAACGTTTAAAAGATAAAAAAATAATATTAAATTAATGTAAATATACTTCAGAATTAATTTCGCCATCAAGATCAATAATAGTCAAGTATTTTTCCACGAAATTAAAATATATTTATGTAATTATAGTATATTATACAAAATCATGATACTTTCAAACTTGTTATTACTTGTTAAAATTATTACTTGCGACAAGCTACGAGGTCAGCAAAGTTTTCCTTTATTGCAATTCACGTAGACTTATTAAACATAGAGAAAACTCCTACGGGAAACATGAAATCTAAATTACAAGAGTTGGTTTCAAACGATTCGGAATGTTTAGTATAATGTATTATAATTTTAAGAAGTTTTTGCTAAACTATGCCCATTTACAATGTGGAGAATAAGGAATCAAAATGGGACATTATAATATAAATTTTTTGATAGAACTGACTAGTGGTTAATTATTGGCATATCGTTCTATAATCTATATCAAACCTTTTTTCAGGACGATTGCATGAATAAAAGGCCGTAAAAATCGTAACTATTGATATAGGAAAAATCTAATATCGATACAAATCGTAAATAAAAATCAGAAATATCGAGAAAAATAAATAAATCGATCACAACGGGAGTTGATATTCATAGTAAGCACAATTATTGGTAATAAAACCATCATCAGTTACAATAAACACGCTTTACATAAACACCAAATCTAAATGAAGTGGTCAGAGCATCTAGTTAAAAATTCATAACGCGCGCATTCCCTGTTTCAGCTCAATAAGATCGATGTTTTCAAATATTACGATAGATAGAGAATTTACATTAGTTACTGATGTCGTTTTCGAATTAATCTCATTAAAGAACTACAAGTAACGTTCATTACATCCTACGCTATAGTGATAAATAAAAGAGTAAGATGACGCCAGTCTCAAGTCGTTGCGTGAACTCTAATTAATTGACGGAATAAATTTATTTATCTCGTTAAACGTTTCGAAAAAAATCAGTTTACGAGAAAAAGCACGTTCAGGCACTTGACTGAAGAGGATACGTACAAACTATGTTGTGTACTAACTCACTGGAACATATTTCTATCTCGCTAAAGAGTGTTTATAACTTATTAAGGGAATGAATAAGTGAAGCATCTCGTATCCTGAATTGACGCTATAATATTCAAACGAAAGGGTTCTGAAGCAAGGTTCTTCATAAAGATATACAGATCGCAGTTATGGTAAACATGTGCATACACAAATTAAATCATAGTTTTAATTATCTGTTACTATAATTTTATTCCAATATTCACAATAAATATAAAACAACATAAATGGAACGTGTACGTTGTCTTTGTTCCCTAGAATAAACAATGTATATACTTCAAAAAAGTAACACTGCTATAATCAAGTTGGATGATGATTGTTAATTTTATGTTACATAATATTTTGACAATGTATGCAGTAATGATAATATTGTAATGGAACGTAAGTTTTTATCAAACATTCTAAATATTTAATCAAGCCAGGACGACTTTTCTTAAGACGACACAGTGGGTTTTTTGAGCGTTTCGGAAAAATCGTTGACCGTTACCTAAATCTGATGAAATCTCAAAAAAAAAAAAATGTGAGTATTTGTTACACTGTGTGATTACTTAATAGTATATTGTAAGTTACCGAGATTTGATGTCTAAGAATTAATCGCAGAATAGTTTTGTGTTATATAGTAACCGATGTGAAATATGCAATTTATTGAATTGTAAAAAGATAAAAAAAAAAATCTCGGTAACTTACAATAAACACTAGTACGTAAATTACTGAGAAATGCAATAGTTTAAACAAATACTCTGATAATGCAATCAATTAAAAATATAGAATTTATTTCGACGTTTCATGAGATTTAAGCGACGGTAAACGATTAACAATTTTCGCAAAATGGGAAAAAACCTATCTCCTCTTAATAAAGAATATCGGCTGAAGATACTAACTGCACATTAAAACTACAGATGGAATTAAGATATGAAATATTTATTTTTCCAGCAAACTATCAGAAAATTGAGCCAAAATATCCTGTTACGTGAAGTCACACGTGTTATTGTCATGAATATTTTTCATTTTCAATGGTTACGAAATGAATCTTTAGTTTAATCAAAATAGACGCAGAAAACTTATCCATATAATATTTCATTTAAAAAATAACAATGATGCATAATATATTGAGAAAACTTTGGACGTCCAAATGAATTTTTCAACGCACAAAAAACAAAATTACCGTAAATAAGATTAGCAGACTTCGTCGCAATTATAATACAGCTTTTCACTTATTTTCCTGGGACGTCGACCCCTGAAAGTTCTACGCCATCACTGCCTCGCAGAGAATGACTTGTAAAGTTATAAACTCTTGGTTGAATCTCGAGGGAGATCCGTTTTGACCTACGCACTACAGTTAAGTAGGTTGCCTCTCGACTGCTCCCATAAAGTAACGATTTACGACGAAACTGTCTGTACGTAAATCTTCATTTTATATTGTTTACTTTCGACATTGTCATGAGATGACGTAAAACATCGACTAAGTATAAATTGTAACTGATTATAAATCCTTTCACGCCAACGCGTCTTTTTTAAATATGAGAAATGTGTTTTTTATATATACATATAATTTACATAATACGGTGAGTTTGGAATGAAGAGCATTTTCGTAAAAATAACAACCTTTTCGACTCAACATTTTTTTGCCAGACAGGGGTTGTTTTTTCCCCTAGAATGAGTTGAACTGTAGTTCTTTGTATATTGTAAATCACAGTATATTGTGTTGGGTCCGCGGTGCAGTGGTCAAAGTCTTTGTTTGGGTTACAGATTTCTCGGGTTCAAATCGCGGTACGGACAGTTTCATAAATTTATTTTTCAATCAATTTGTGGACTTCTTTTCGTAGGCATGGACGTTTGTGATCCTAAAAACGGGGCATAGCTGTAACGATGGGATGAATATGCATGTTATTTAAGGATGAGTTTATAAATATAAAAAGGTTACTGAGATATTTGTTTAGTCATTCCAAATTGGAGAACTCGACCGACTCGTGGTCATTTTCATTCACCACTGAAAAAGGGCTTTAAACTCGGTGCGTGCATATTGAATTGGGCACGAATATTTGATGAGCGTTCGTTAATCAGCGAAAAGCACGAGTGGGAAAGTGAACGAGACCCGAGCAATGACAGGTCATTTTTTTCGTTGCCTATGCGAAGTCCCGAGAGAAAATACTAAAGCACGTCGCATGGCAGGCAGTGTGCTGTTGTTATTTATGACGGCATATGGCGCGAGATTGGCTGCCAGCGTTTGGACACACTGGGCAGCGGCGCGCTTCCGATATTTTACGCGGGAGGTCAGTAAACCAGGTCACAATTCTTAAAAGCAATACAGCTTACCCAATTCGACAAGCAAACTAGTAGATTGCAAAAAAACTTATGTATGCTTATGAGTGAAATATTAACAATTGCTTAAAATTCAATGAAATATTAAGAAAAGAAATGAAAAAAAAATATGAACGATTCCTGACAACTTGTCTGAAACGTAGATACAATAAATGTTCTTCGATAGATATCACATGCACACCACCCAGCTGCTTTAGGAATCATCGCCTTGCTGATTCGACCTCAAATGGATCCTATTATACCGTGCATCCGCCGAAAGAATGTCTCCTTACACTCTTCCAACCAGCACGTTTTGCATCGAATTAGGTAGTTTGTCCAACACTGCACATGATAAGCGCATTTCATGCAGGGTTTCAATTGGTTTTAGTAATGTCGGTTGACTATTCTATTTTACAATTTGTGAATGAGATACATATGCCACACCCCGTTTTGATAGAGATACCAACTGAAACCAATCAAGATTTTTTCAATGAACAACATTCTCATGCTGCCAAGATTTAAGTATCATCGAAATAACACTACTGCTTATTTTCATTTCTTGCAACATGGTCTAATTTTTACTAAGCTGATTTTAACGAGTAAACTGACACGTAATTAGTAATTTGAATTTTTGCAAAATTTTATTGATTATAATGAAACAGTCATAATTTGCTTACAAGAACAAAACATTTATTTGATGTGATTAAAAATTAACCCTTTGCAGGCCGGGTCAGCGGACGTCATTTGACAAATGCAGAATTACCTAGCTGCAAGCACCACCGCGGCGCGGAGCACAGCACAGTTGTTGTTATAGACACTGAGTAGTTGTTATCATAACGGGCGGTGCAACGTGCGATCAATAAAACAGTGGCCTTAATTAGAGGGAGCACCGCGGGCCGTGATATCGGCCGATAAACAACACATCCGATTCGCTCTCATCCTTCTCTCACCAAGGATGGGTCACGGGGGCGAATGAAATGGCTTTTTAATAATATTAGTGCACATGATCATGAATGGAAACAGAATCTGTGTTCATGAAGCGCAAATTTTGTCTGTAATAATCGTATAACTTTTACAAAAAATTGAGTCGGTAAGATGTAAACGTTACTTACCCAAAATCAAAATTCAAATTTTACCGACAGAGAAAGTGATAGCTATGTTTCTAAAAAATCTTTCTTCCAAGCCTTCTGGCGATTAAAATCATTAAAATGTGGCTTACAAAATTAATGTAGGTCTCTATCGGTGTATATAATCTAATTCTGAATACACCAAACCTTATTATAAGTATATTCAATAATGTGTATAAGTGGAATACAAAATTTTTTGGAATCGTGTTTCTGGCTTGAATAAATACAGTACAACATACAATTTAATTCAAGCACAGATCGGCCGTCAACTTGTCCAGAAGCTCGAATGGACCCGTGCGGCTGACGGCCAGTGAAGTAGTATTGTCGTCCGTCCGTGTGTGAGGTAGTACGGCTTCTCAGCCATGTCGTCTGGGTTGCCATTTGTATTGATTCGTTCCCCACAAATTATTTGATGTTCTTCATTCTAGGCAGATTTTTTGACATATGTTTTTACAATCTCTGCATGGTGGTAAAAGAAGAATTAATATTGAAGTTTTGAATTGTAAATACAGGCAAATACAGGCAAATGCAGTAAATAAAGAATCAAGTCTCAAGAAAATTATTATGCGAGTAGGATGCAAAGTAATATTAGTCTAGGTTCTAAAAGTCCTCACGTTTTTTACAGACGAAGAAGTGGGTGCGTAATATGTAATATAAAATAAAAATTGATAACGTAGTTATTTCACTGGCTGTGTTACTAAATGTGACCGGTATTCCGCTCCTATAAAAAACATCTTCAGACGAACTATATTCCAAGGTTATTTATTGCTAAGCTAACGATTCTTATTCGAAAATTTAAAATGAAGTGGTTGTATTTTTTTTAAACACGCTTCAATGAAGATAACGAATTTGGTAAGTAAGCCTTTATTTATTTCAAATCTTCAATTATTACATCTTCAAAGTGACAGTTTGCAGTAATTGTAATACAATAATATTGTGCGTTATTGCATAATTCAGATAATATATTAAAATACAAAAAGTGACTTTGTACGTTTTTACGCAATAACCTCGACATTTTATGAAAAAATACTCCGCAATCAAAATTAAATTCCGATAAAATAAATCTGTTAATAGAATAAAACTCTAGTGACTGTAGTGTGTGTAAAAATAAATACAGGCAATCGATAAACTCCGACAAAAGAAAAAAGTAAATCAACAAAGCAAACGTGAATAAAGCGTTTGGCGCGAGAATGACGTAAAGCAGCCTTTTATTTTGACTGCCCCAAGGGTTTCCAGCTAAAAGCCAATCGAGAAAATACTCATCAGACCATCATCCCTTCTCAAAGCTCGCCAGATTCATTTGCGATCAGCTTTTACTGTTTGTCCTAACTAGGTGGGAATTGTTATTCGAGGGTATAATAATTAATATTGAATGTTCATTGTACAGCTGGTAACAATCACAATCGAAGAACAGAAGCGTACACAAAGAAAGTTTTATAAATAAGATACTAAAAATATTTTCGACGGCGAATCAAACTTCCAGATTATCTTTTATTGTATGTGTTAAAAATAAAAAGACACTCTTTTCAATTGTCTTGAAACCATAGCAGTTCTCATTAAATTATACATCACATCAGCTTCTGATACTTAAGTAAGCATTTTAATGAGAGACTAAGATTGAAAGATGCAGTTAAAAATTTTGGTTGCTGCTTTATCAATCATAATTAATATGATCCTTTATACATCTATGTATTTCGTCACTAACGACTCGGGTTTCGCCTTTTGCATTTTCAGGAATTCCAGTAGACGAATAAACTCGGACTGACCCGGGTCGTTAGTGACAAAATACATAAATGTAGAAAATTTCAAATTCTAATTTGATATTGAAATTCCATCAAGCACCCTCAGTCGATATATAAATTGTTAATATATTCCTCTTTTCAAGGTGTATCGTCTGGCAAAAAATAAAAAAAACATTGCTATTTATTTGGTAGAGGTTCATCATAACACGGGAAAAATAGAAAAGTTTTTAATTCTGCGATAATTTTACTACATTATATAGTTGATTGTTATTTAGTATCACGCTATTGTCATGTAACTATATACCTATAGGTTCTGTATATATGTTTTTATGATTATTGCAGAAATTAATACTTCGTTGTAGTAAGAATCATCGTTTATTAAAATTCTCTTCGGAACCCTTACAAAATATTATAACCTTGTTATATTTTTTATATTACATTTTAATGATAATTAATTGTTATGATGCAATTGCAAAATCCTTTAAGTTTGTAATTGGCTATGCGATTATTTTACTAATTAAGGCGAAAAAGTCATTATTGTTTTTATTAGTATTATTGTTTTCAATAATTATTATTATTGTTACTGTTTTTATGTAATTCATGGCGCATTGGCGTCAGCTGTAGTGCCATGCATTTCAATTTTTTAAATTTACAATAAATAAAATAAAATTTAGTCATCAATGTAGTTCCTAGTGAACTCAAATGCCTGAAAATTCCAAAAGGCGAAGCCCGGGTCGTGGTAAAACGTATGGAAATGAAGAACATTTGAACGATTACAATTTTATATTGAAATTTCACTAAGCACCCTCAGTTGATATATTAAATTAATATTAGAATTTGTTGAAATGCGTGCGCACATTATGCTGCAAGCTTTCTTAGGACCACTGTTTCCTTTTACTTGTATTCAAATAAGGCTCTCCATAACTCTCGGGAGAGATTAATATGCAGGCCCAGGAACAATCTTAGTGGATGTCTGCGTCTGACTAAAGTCGCCCCGAGAGAATTATGTCGACTTGTTTGTTTCCACTAACGTAACGTGACTTGGGACGTATGGCGCAGGTACAGCGTATCAGTTTTCCCACTGGCAACTACCTTTATATACAAATCCTTGAATTTCTTATCTCACTCGGGGTTAATTCTGGTTTTAATACACCTTACATGCGGTGGAATTAGAACCAATATTAACGTTAATAAAATGATGGCAATGAATTAAATTAAACCAAATACGCTACCTACTACTAAAACATAATCCGTTATGTAATCTCACTTAAATATACACAATTACTGCACGTCCAATAAATCTATATTTTATTAAAGGCTTTCCTAAAAATATTAGCATCAATATAAAAAATATAATATGTAAGAGGAGGTAAAAAATTTTTTCAGATATTATGTATAACGTCCTCTACTTAAAAATATATAATAAGTAGCAAAAATCCGTTAAACCGTAGGTCAGGAGATGGTATGATACCGATATTATTACTATAATGTGACACACCCTGGTTTTTTTTGTTAAGTTTAAATTTTATTACGGTCCATAACTGAAAACGCACAGCGTTAATGACAATGATTCCTAGAAGTCGACCAACTCTTGTCGTGAGGGGCTCGGTCAATAGCCGGCGGGCACGTTCGCTGGACGAGGCCATTTTTGACGGAAAGGGGTGGCTCCGACGGTGCGTGAGTCCTTTTGATTTTATGTGTGAGGAGTCGATTACCAGCCTTCGAGTGGAGGGGAGCTGCCAGCCAGCGTGGCCGGCACCGTTGACTTTGTGGATTGTTTGTGTTTGTTTTGATTTTGGACTTAATTTAAAATCGTTTGTCATGTCACTTGCATTATAACTTAAAGTAAATTCATGTGTCTTTGATTAAAAATAGATAAGTGTTAGACAACCGGATTAGAAATGATGTTTGTTTGAGATCCCAGCCCTTCCAGGACGTCGATAACCAGCCATTCGCCACTCTTCGATTCAGGTCTTCTCAAATGAAGTTCTAACAAGTTAACGCCGATTCAAAGAACGAAGTTTAATCTTAATAGTTTATGATGATCATATTATATCACACTTAGATGCTGATTTTCAAAATATAGAAACCGGCAAAACATGACTCTAAACTTTTGTGTTTTTACTCTGTATTTTGAAGTCAAACAATGATAATACTGTGCCACTTTTTCAAAATTTTCTTTATGAGCTCTTCTCTTGTTCTCTAAAATTTGCATAACTAATCAATTTGATCCAACTTCAATAAATTACTTTAGAGCAACTGGTCCTTTCTTACCATAATATAATAGAGATCTATCTACCAAGTAATATCATTCAAAGTGGTTATTATTCTCCCATTTATACGCCTATGAACTTATGAAATAAAACATCTACTTTGAATTATTGAGATTTTGTACATCTCCATGTATTTTGTCACTAACGACCCGGGTTTCGCCTTTCGGCATCTTCAGGTATTCGAGCACAATAATGGACTCGAATTGACAGCCAGTAAACAGTCTCTAACGTTCATATACAAGATACAACAACATATTATTTACAAGATAAAAGATCATAGGTCTAGGAACCACATTGCTACCTGAGTTAAACATTTCGAGAATAGCCTTAATCCTTGTTGGGAAACAAACGCATTAACAAAGTGGCGAATTACCGCTGTCCAACTAGTGTTAGAATTACCAGTGATTTTACAATTTTATTACAATAGCATTGTGGGGTTTAAAATCCAATTCGATGAAAGGATAAATATAAACAATCATTCCACATTTAGTGGGTTCTGTTGGATGACCCTGAGATGAATTTATTATTATGGGAATATCAATATATATATATTTTCTTTTCTCGATTGTTAATTTATGTTTTTTACGAAATCATCCACGTAAAGGATACAGCAACGGGGAGTTAGGAAGATTCAGCTGTTCGTTCAGAATTGGTAAGGAATTTAACTGGGCTCTATTGATTTCCAAAATTTCTTGGTAAAATAATTTATGCTCCCCCATGTCTTGATGTAACATTTTAACCCAATAATCCGCATTGAACTTATGGTTCTCCAATAACAAGTGATTTGCGAATGTCGAAGTATCTTTTTTTAATCTAAATGCAGATAAATGTCCTGATACTCTTATATCGAATGTACGTGTGAATTTACCCACATAGAAATGTTGGCAATCACTGCATTGGAATTTATAAATGCCAGATTTGTTCTTAAAGTGGACTCTATTTTTATTGTTAATAAGTAGATTGCCTTACGAATTTTTGCAATAGAAGACCGGTCTAACACTATTAGCGAGCTGTTTTTTTAAATTTTAAAGCTTGTACGACCTAAATAACTGATTCTACGTCAGTTCCTAGGCTGGTCTATGTCTTTCGGCAAGTTCCCGAAATATATCATCTTTTCTGCTACTTTACTTTACTTACCGTTTTTTTTTTGATAAAAGACTATCTATAAAAGACGCTTCATAGCCATTGTTAATGGCAATTTGTTTAATAATGCTTAGTTCAGTTTTAAAATTAAATTTACTTAGAGAATAGAAAGCAGCCAATTTATATAAGAGAAGATGCATAGAATTTTTATGTATGACGGATCTGAATATGTCAGTTTGCGAAATATTTTTAATTCATGAATAGAGTTTTTAATATCAATATTAAGGTCAAGGAAATTTATATTCTTGCCCCCTACTTTTAAAGTTAATTGAATTTTATCATCTAATGAGTTAAGAAAATTATGAAGGTTAGAAACTTGTCTCTCAGTTCCATTGAATAAACAAAGAATGTCATCTACGTAACGGAACCAATAAACTATGTTTCTAACTTTTGTTGTCGTTAGTGACAAAATACAATGAAATATAGAAAATCTCAATAATTCAAATTTGATATTGAAATTCCATCAAGCACCCTCAGTCGATGTCTTACATTATAAAACATCTACGTTTAATGACACAATAATTATTTTGCTCGATTGCTTTTATAATGTGTGTGGCATGTTTAAAAAAAATCTAAAAGGTAATATGTTATATAAAATTAAATTAAAAATTGATAACTTACTTATTCCATTGGGTTTATCACTAACGTGACGCGTTTCGCCTGTTTAAGAAGCATCTTAAGACTAAATGTATCGCAAGGTTATTTATTTCTAAGGTAAACGATGATTATAATTCTTAAAAGGGTGGGGGTGGGTTTTATTACATTCTACTGGACATGCGGAGGGGGGTAAGGTATAAACACTGTTACACTATTTACAAATCAATTACTGACACCTGGATGTGAAAAAACTAAGGGAAATAAATTTAATAATGGTGAGCCTCCTGTTCTGTTTAAAATGTTATTTACTAATCCTCCATTATTGTTAATGGTTTTATTGATTTCTAAAAATTCTAAGCTATTCATTTTAATACCTTTTTTATTTCCACGATGGAGTATTTCTACGTTATTATTTTTATTAAAAGTATGATCATTTTCAATTAAATGATTCGCAAACTCTGAAAAATTATTACTTTTGTTCTTTAACTCTAATATTAAAGTTTCTACCTGTCTGTCCTACATAGGAAGCTTGATAGTCTTCACAAGAGAGGGGGTATATTCCACATCGTGACAATGATTCTATTCTATCTTTATAGTTCAACAAGATTTTACCTAAATTGTTAACTGTATAAAAAGCTGCCTGCAAGTTATCCGGTAACAGCTTTGACATTTTTAATAATGTCTCTCCAAAATAAATGATTCTACGCCAGTTAAAAGTTTCATCATGTGTTTGATATGTTTTACAAAGTTAGGTAAAACTTGTTAGACAATTATTATGTCATGATATATTATAATCAATAAAAATTACAAAACAAAATTACATTCGTACCACCAAGTTGACGATATTGCCGCATAAGGAAGGAGCCGTGTTGGGAATTCGCAAGTCGACACCAGGATTACACTGTGGTTGGCAATATCCAGTAAAGAGAATGGGGGTTTGACTTTCACGTAACCCTCGACTCTAAATCCCGCCGTTTTTACAGATTCCTGTTATAAAATTCATGAAAACCTTGTACTAACTTCATTCCGTCGCCTGGTAAAAAGCTCTGCAAACCGTTTCCAGGCGGGGAATTGACTTTAAATCGAATGTTAAATAGTATAAATATGTTTGAGGTCTGCTGGTTCACACTCAGCTCAAAGGAATCGAATCGTTTATCCGTTGTTGGTCGCAAAACGTACATTTTCATGTATTCATTTTTACTTTGTTAGGTCGCTATTATTATGCTTACTTTCATAAAGCGTAATTTTGGGTATTGAAAAAATGTTTGAAAATGTATTGAAAAAACCAGATCGAGTAAACGTATTAGGTAAGCAACCAAATCGAGGTTGGAAAACCAAATACGAATTCGTTGATTTTTAAAAACATTTTCTGTTGCCGAATAGCATACACTCATCGCCGTTTGTTCTATGCGTTACTCAAGTAAACGGGCTCGAATGTCGATTCGACCAAAATTGTGTGTAACTAACGACCCGGGTTTCGCCTTTCGGCAATCGAGTACAATAATGAACTCGAACTGACTCGAACTGTATAAAACCTCAACAATTCAAATTCAAATTTGATATTGAAATTCCATCAAGCAACCTCAGTCGATATCTTAAATTATATGTGTAAATAACTTAAGATAGTGACTATCAATTTGGGTAAGATTGCCCATCGGTCTAAGATTGGCCCACTACATGGAAAAAGGTTCTGTTATAATACCATGATAATAGTAACGCCATATGAATATTTTTGACTTAAGAAAAGGTATTGAGTAGACACTGGTGGTAAAAATACGAATGAATGTGCAACACATTTTGTTTTATTGTTGAATTTGTAGGCTGTCAGCTCATAATAATAAAACACAATTTAAAAACTTTTCTTGAAATACATTGGAGTGGCCATATTTTCAATTTGTGTTACTAATCTGTAAACCAAATGCTGTATATTTTTTCCAATCTCAATTATGTACAAAATATATGAAAGCATAAAGAAAAGTTACCAAGACTTTAAAATCACTGCATTTATAGTAATTACAGTGAATATTTGTATGGTCCCAAAGTTACCCGATTTGGATGAAATTTTGCCCACCATGTTTTATTTATATGTATATATCAATTATAACAATACCACACATAAATGATGGCGAACCATAAAATTACAAAAAAAACCCTCAGAACTGGGCCAAAGTTACCCAGATTGACTGCATATAAAACATAATTTAAGTATAATTTAAGACATCGACTGAGGGTGCTTGATGGAATTTCAATATCAGTTCTAATCCATTCGTGCGCTCGAATGCCTGAAGATACCGAAAGGCGAAACCCGGGTCGTTAGTGACAAAATACATGGAAGTAAAACAATTTATTCATGACAAAGAAATAAATTTGAAAAAAATGAAAGCATTCTATTATACGAAAAGCGTTAGTAAAATATATTTTAACAGTAATCTCATCAGTAACAAAAAAGTGAAATGAACAATTTATAAATATTAATACTGATCATGATTATTCAATAATAAAAATTGCATACTTATTCGTGACATGAATTGGGTTCAAAATACGCAATTATTATTATCTTTTCACTCTTACGTTTGCCATCTGCCGAAAAAGTAAAAGAATTTGGCAGTGCCATCATGAAAAACGAAAGTCGGAACGAAATCGAAATCTTGGCTGGGTATCAGAGTAATCTAGTTTCAGGCATAAGGCGTCTTCTTTTCGTATATGGAAAAATCAATGAAAGGCCTGCAACAGGTGGCTTGAGAATCAAGAACTCAATTTAAGGACATCGATACGGACAAAATCGGGAAAAAGCATTATCAATACATTGGAAATAAAAATTTAATTTATACTTGGAATGAAGTAACATATTTTTTATGAATTAATTTAGTTCCAGTCAAATTTCCCATTTGATATTTTGGCAAATGAATATTTATGAATTATTATCAAATTTATTATATTTTTTTCAGATAACGAACATTTAACGTGGCTTAATTTTTGATTTCATTTAACTATTTATTTGTTTGTAAGAGGTCCTCAACATTTTATTGCAGACTCTTTCGATTTCGTTTATGTACAATTTATTTAATTATTTGTAAATTCTTGTCATAGTTCTTGAACCGATTAAAATTATTAACATTCAATTTTATATAAATAGCCTTGTTATGATTTGTATTTCATCAGTTGATAATGTTCGCGATGGGCGAAACCGGTCCTGATCATAATAAAAATGTGAAAGTAGTACAAACGAATTGTGTTTCAGTTGTTTTCAATTTCAGCAAATGAATGACAAAAATTAAATTTGGATTCAGTCAAAAGGTCACACTTGAGGGCCGCAGATTTTCCACGCCTTTTTCATTTACAAAACAATGTCCATAAGTATTTTTTAAAGTTTGAATATGACAATTGAAGTTTAAAAATGCGGCATCTGCAGCACATGTCCAAGCCAGGTCCATCGTAGTTTTTTTTTAAATTTTGAATGTAACAAGGGACTGGTCTGTCCACGTCCAAGCACGTCAGAATACATGCGATGAATACGTGGCACTTGATTCTGACTGAATACAACGGTGAGCTGAAATATAGTATATTGAAATAGCAAACTTCTTCCAAGAGTCAACGTTGCAAAAATTAATACGTAGCAAAAAATCAACGAACGCACAGTCGTGTAATAATTATATTATTACTTCGCAAGTAAGCGACTGACTGTTTACCAATGTCTGGGTACTCATAGTAATTGAAAACGTTCTAGAGTCTAGAGCCCATTTCATACATTGCAATAGTTGCAGTCAAGATTTCTCTCGGAGCTCGTTTTACCGCCGGCCCGACTTTCCGTTTTATTCACCTGTGTCACCGGGTAACTGCCTGCATGCACCAGATGTTGTATGCAGCGCTTATGTATCAACCGAACTGACCTACATTTCTACTCTGCGATAACGGTTGCACGAATCTAGCAATTGTCACGAGGAAACTGCACGTGTGTGGGCACCCCGAAAGCTTGTCGAGATTTTCCATATCAAAACTCTTTGTTAACAGAAGATAGCTTAGAACTAAGCGAAGAAACAATGTGGAATCTTTTAAAAGTCAGTGGGCGAAATAAAACATACAATTTAGCAATACTTTCTCGAAACCTGCTTAGAATATATTGTAATTATGTAAAATAAAGTAAGTAGTGAATAATAATAGAAAATAGGTACGCATTTAGTTCCACAAGAATTATAAGATATAGTTGATAGCTATTTCGACTTCACATCATCTATAAATCTCATTTTATTACCTGATTACAATAGAGTTCTAAACCAAGTAAATAACAATTTAATTAATAATTGGTAAACATTTTTCAATACTTAAAATAAATAACTACAGATTAATTTTCAAATACCTACTTAATCAAGAATCCAGATGCTCTAAATTCAGTGGGAGTTAATAAACGGGAATGATTGAGAAAACATGGTACGTTACTTTTAACTATAGAATGTAAATTAATCTAAGGTTAGTGATTGGTTTCCCACTCAAATAAAACTAGTAAAAAAGGAAATCACAAACAATTTTTTCTTAAAAATTCTCTATTTTATGTGATGTTATAATTAATTCTTACGGAACGGGAAAGCAAATTAAATTATGAAGAAAATAATATTTGTATTGCCTAAGAATCGTGTATTTATAGCAAGAAAATGAAAAAAAAACTCTAAAAAATAAACTGTGCGTCGAGACCAGGGAAGCCCAATCTTAAATGAGCGGATGACTACATTAGTTTCATACTTTTCAAAACTTTTGGCAAGCCCCCACAATATATATCTTCAGCGAATCAGCATCTTCAAATGATGGTAAGACAATTGATCAGGGCCATTGAAACAAGTTATTGATGCCTTATCAGAAGGTATAGGAACAATTCTTCTTTAGCGGTATTCCTCACATGTGAAGGTCGTGACGTCCGCCTTTCGCAACACTTTCCTTTGACGATACTTCGCCACTCGCTCCTTCACTCCGCTGGTCTGAGCGCCTCTCGGTAAGGAGAGGCCTGTGGCGTCTTTTTGCCTTCGATCTTTCCTGTGACGACAAGCCTTTCAAGATTGTTGGTAGGCTTGTTGTCGATTTGGCCAAAAAAGCCTTGTAGGGGTGTTGTGTAAACGGCCGAAAGCATATCCTGGATTTGTAGCTCGTTTAGGATAGATGCGTTTGTGCGCTTAGCCGTCCATCGTATACGGAGCATCTTTCTCCAACACCACATTTCAATTAAACAATTGGTCGACGCACATTGGCCAAACAAAACATCTGAATTATTTAAGAAATCAACTGAGGGTGTTCGATGGAATTTCAATATAAAATTTAATTATTAATAACGAATAATTGAAAATCACAAACCCATTTTATGTTCAGTAGGACAGATTAATTTTAACTCAGATACACATTTGATAAACAAACGATTCTTGGGCGTGAATGGACGGCTTGGATATGAGCCGAGCTTGACAATTTTTCAACGTAAAATAGAGGGAAGAATGAATTTTCACGTATCTGAGAAAAATTAGCATATGCACACACATTCTCGTCTTTGGTATAAAGCCATCGCGAGAAGGTAGACATTAGAAAATTTGCATTTTTATGAGACGTCAAAAATATAATCGTTTCATTACGCGCATGCCGTGTTGGCGCACATAATGAATATAAAATCAGCCCATAAAACGTTACTTTGACATGTTTATTCAATTTACGTCGATAACGAATTAGATGTATGTTCAAATGACGTGTTTTAGTGCACAATTCGCGCGTGTAAGCTGTAGAATTAGCACGAATTTAAAACTATGTCAGATAAGGCGTGGGTGGGAAAGAATGGAAACATCACATATATTCACGCCCGTGGATATCAGTAAATCGATTGAAAAATCAATGTATTAAAGTATTCATTCGGAAACTAGAATCCTTGTAAATGAAGAATTCACAAGATCGTTAACAACTTGGATAAGGAACCTAAAAGGAATATGCAAAGAGAACGATTGGTAAAATGTCTCCTGTCTTTCAAACAACTTTTTTTGAGATGCTTGGGCCTTCACATGCTCTTATATAAGAATTATATACGTATAACATGTTTATATAAATATATATGATTAATTAAAAATATAGGTCAATTATTGGTGGAAAGGCTTTTTATTTTAAAAATAAAACGATTTTTCTTTTGCATTACTCCAACATTCATACAATTAAAAATGATGTCTTTGTTATTCTACGGTGTCACACCTAGTTGGATATACAGTGACGTAACAAAAGTATTAATTTAGTGGATTTCCACAAAGTTACCTCCGAATAATCCCAGGAAACTATCCAATTATATGTGCACTGTTAGTATTTTATCGTTGACCGTAAATGAGGAAGGAAGACATAGCAAATAATTATCAGAACGAAAACAGGAACAAAGTGAAAAGTGGAAGGAACCAGATAATTTAAAACACTATTTAGTAAGTGATACTTTATATTTATAAGATTATTATGTATGGTCTCTGGTCTCCTAGCAAGCTAGACAGATTCTATAACTATTGAATTGTTCGTTTAGGTGTTTTCATTGTTTCTTATACGATCGTTAAATTAAGCAGTTGGAGTCAGATCATGGTAAGAATTATCGATCAGGGTGAACAGCCATCAGTAGTAATACAAAGAAAAAAAAAAGAAGTTTGTGCATAATGGTTTTTGAAAGGTCCGAGTAAGATTGAAGACTAAAACAGGATAATCAATTTTTTATAATGGTTGTACACAAAAGAATACTATGCCATTCTTCCTTTTTACGATTTATTAAAAAAAAAAAAAGGGAAAATATTCTCTCAGATAATGAACATTGAAAGACTCTTTTGATTAATCCCAGTCTGTAACACTGAAAGCGGAGATCGCCTACAGTAAGGCTAGCAAGCATTTACATAATCACTAACAAGGGTGAGTGAGTTCCTCATTAGGGGATTTTTCCTTTTAAAAAACTTTTCGGCGCTTCTTTGGAACCAGTTAATAATATCTATCCAGATAAAATAGCACGAGGTCGCAAACCAATCTCTACTTAGAAGAATGCTTTTAAAAGTTGAAATTATGCAGAAGAAAAGTTTTGAGTTATAGTAAAATATATCTGTCTAGTATGGATTCTTCAAGAGAGATAGGTGATTGGGCCTCCACTATCCATTGTAGAAACGCATCGCCTATAAATAATCATGTATCGATTTCGAAACAAAGCATTTATTACTATTTACAGCTTTGCTCAATATATCGATAAATATTTTATTTACAATTTCATCTAGATAAAATGGTCTTCTGAATAAATCAGGGCTAATGTGACAGGAAAAAAATACTGGTGGGAAATTTCGAAAGGATTTGGGTATGGCAAGAAACAAAGAAATTTAAAATCAAATTATAGTATTTTTATACTTTCTCAATTATTTTCAACGTAAATTGCACATGAAGTAAATGTTTTAGATGGCACGAAATACAATCTCTCTTTTTAGACTACGCATCGATCGCATCAAGCGTATTGAGTGATTGCTGTGAAGTGTCATTGTCAACTGGTAATAATTAGAACTAGCACCTAGTAGTATAATTTTTAAGGTGTGAAATGTCAATTATTGGTGGAAAGGCTTTATAGTTTAAAAATAAACACATTGTTTTTGTACTTCTTCGACATGTTTATAATATCAGGACCGGGTTCGCTCATCGTGAGCATTGTCAGTTGATATATCATTGTAAACATGTGGAAGTAGAATAAAACAAATTGTGTACTCGAATGCCTAAAGATGCCGAGAGACGAATCTCGGGTCGTTAGTGACAAAATGCATGGAAATTTACAAAATCTCAACAATTAAATTTAAAACAAATTCCGACATTACATGATACACATTTGTATAAATTTCACACAATGTATTTTTTCTCAATGAATGATATCATAATAAAAGCTTCAGCATTGCTCTTTCCGTCAACCTATATGATACGTCGTTCCCGAATGTATACCGTGGACGCTTTCAGCGCAGTAAAACGTGTGAACATCTTTCACGGGAAAAGATGCACGAGCATTCGTTACGGAGGGATGACCTCGCCAGCCAACCGGCACTGATAGCTCCCTGGGTGGAACTTACATCTACCGAAAGCTTCCGTGGCCCAAAAAACATTTCCAGGTCAGGATTAAATGTGCAATTTATAATAGATGCACGATCGCTAACTTGTCCGAGTCTGCGTATTTAAAATGTTTATTCAGTGGTCTACCCGAGACTGAGATAATGCAATTAGTCTAAAACAGTGAAACGTAAACTATGAGACTGGATGATACCTAGTTCTCGATTTATATATTCAATCCTTTTTTTAGGCGATACATTGATTCCAGAAATATCAAGAATGTATAAAAAAAACTATAATTGCTTTTTAAATTCTTTTACGTCTTTTATTGAAAATATACATAGACAAATACAAAATATGAGTGTGGTTTGAACGCCCCAGTAGTTCATTCTGCCAGAGATAACTGCTCAAGTTAACGTCATCTGGTTAGGATGCATCATCAGCGACACGTGTTTTGGAGAAGTGAAGAAATAAACTATATTAGGGTGATTAAATTGTTGATTTTGATTTTTAACAAGGTTATAGAAATTCAAAAATAATTATGATTATTAATTAATTAAACTTCCATATAATATATAGATGAATGATGTGCAAGGAAAAAGTTAAAAACATATTTAAAGATAACCAAAGATGGGCTGACTGAAGTATAATCACAAGTTGGCCTCATTGAAGCTTGCGGCACTGACTATTTGTAAATTTATTTACAGTGACTCGCAAACAGACGGAAAAGGCGGGAGAGGGGCCTAGTAGGGGTTTTAAGTTAAGCGATGCAAATGCAAATGGGTGCAATTTCGCAACTTTAAAATTACTTACGCGTGGCCCGGACGGACGGGGATCGGGCAGGGTGGGGGGTGGTTCGTAATGTGAAAAATAGTTGGCCGAAGCGAGACCGTTGGATGGGCGCCCAATGGAATTTTAATTGTCGTCATCATCCCTCCTAGGGCATGCTCACTTTAAATTATTTGCGGTAACACGTTTGCTGTTTGCCGAGTAACGGCGTTGTAGAGGCGCGCTTAATTGCATTATTTGAATGTAAATGTTCAGTACTTTCGCAAATCTAACACTAAATCAAATGAAAAGTGGATATGGCTATAATAGGCATAATAAACATATATATAAAATTATACCTCAAATAAAAGATTTCTGCTAAGCGATTTTCTTCTTTGTGGCAAGCTTGAAAAATCCGTTTGAACATTAAACTAAAATTCAACATTTACGGCTTAAGACACATGGGTATTGCCGATGTATTTTCTGTTGCAGTTGATTTCAAACGACTTTGATTCTGTGATTTGAAAGTTTTAAATCTGCAGTCTGGAATACTAAATATTTATTTATTATTGTTCATCATACTTATGTGAGACATTTGAATACAAGCTGAAATGGATTTGTCTTTAAATCGTTATAGTATATCGATGTACCGATCGCCATGGCGACATATTGCAAGTGACAACACCTCTGAACCAAAGACGGCTGCCAAATTTTTAAATCTAGTAACAGTCGGGTCCGTGGTGCAGTGGTTAGTGTCGTTGGCTTCGGTGACGAATATCAAGAATATCTAGTTTCATAAATTGATTTCTCAATCGATTTATGCATTTCTGTTTGTAATGTCTACAAATTTTCTTCTGCCCGAACCTAAAAACGGGACGAAAGCTGTCCTACCCCTATTCTTGTATCCCTTCTATAAAAAAAAGGCTGAGAAACTGAGTAACAAGCAGTTGTCGCATAAAAACTTATATTAAGATACCTCCATTAGGATACAAACTAATGGAGCGGACATAGTTTAAAAAAACCGACATTTCTGAAATTCTTTTCTTTTTTGCAAATCTGCTATAATAATAAAAAGTGATAATAAATACAATGCCTTTGAAATCAGTACATATATAGGTGAAATAACTTCTCAGGGTAACTGTCAAGTTGTTGCTAGTTGAATGTAGGACATGATGAATGAACATGTTTTCATTTCAACATTCCATATCAAATCCTATAAACTGAAACAAAAATAAGTAGAGAAGTTAATGGACCGATTCAATAAATTATTTCGATTTGTTAAAAGAATAATATGAGAAAACAGCGAAAAATATAAGAAATATAATAATAGCAATATATAATATAATATATAATCTTAGAATACGGAGCTCACAATGGCAATTGGGAATATCGAATAAATCTGCGAAAATATATTCAGTATCACAAGACAGAAATCTTTGCTTGGAAAATATCGAAAAAATACCAAAATGCGAAGGAGAAAACCTTTTTTGTATCAACATGACAATTCAAACGTATCATACCCTGTCCATAAAGCGTAAGTACAACATTTCAAAGGGCCGTTCGCTTCAATAGAACACAGCGAAGATGATATCCCCAAAGATTATGACTGGAATTGAAAATGAAAAATATTTTCTACTTATCCACCAGCAGAGTATTTTTCTATCATAAAATCTACTCGAATCGAAATAACATGCATCCGATGGCACATAATATTATCAGGTGCTATCAATGGAATATGTAACAATGAAAATCAGTTTTAGAACCTGGATATTGAGATTTAAAACTTGACTTTTTCTCACCTTATCGTATATCATGGGTGGCCACATTTTCATGTTCAAGTTCTACTTTTTGATAAAATTATTAATGGCGGTCGACTAATACTGCTCTCGTTTTAATACTATGACAGAAAAATCAAAAAAGGCAATTTAAATGGTGCAAATATAAGTATTTTAAAAACGGATGTTTTGGACGTTTGATAAATAAATTAAATACAATACAAAAATCCAACAACAAAAAATAATTAATTTTATTTTACGTTACGTTACGCTGCGTTAAATTAATAATAAAGCCAGCCGAATAACTAAGTTAACAATTTTTATTTTATATTAAAAATGAATTTCCACAAAGTTACCGCCGAATCCACAAAAAAAAATTCATTTGAAAAACTGATAAACAAACTATAAAACAATGAGTGAATTGTGTTTCACTTTCATGAATACATATAATATCGACTGTGTTTTTCCCAATTGATGTAACTTTAAAAAAATACGAAAATGAGTTAATGATTGGATCTCGTTTTAAAGACGACAGAGCAAGTCTCGGCAAAATGATGTAAATTAGAAAAATAAATTGACCACTTTTTAAGGGAAACATCATTTCACATTAGTTTTAGGTTCAAAGATTGTGACCCGGCCACTTGATGTAAGCCACTTTTGTATTGACACTCCGTACGTATAATCCCGTATGTGCAAACATGAGGATTTACAGGAGTGCATTTAAAATATTGGACTGGCACTGGCCACCCATGTTGTATACCATATCACCCACTACAAATTATAACATTATTTTTACAGGATGTGATTTTGTATATTTCTGACTGATTTTCCACGACTCGAGTTTTCGAAATTGTTGGCTGTGTCGAAAAACGTATGCTGAAACAGTTAAAACTTGACGTGCCGAATTTGAATAACAAAGTAAAAGTTATTTTTAGTACTTTGATTTCTTACTAAACGCATAACATAAATTCATGTTGACAAAAGGAAGCGCTTGATTTTTCAAATACATAACATATTTTATGTTTCCCGAAGGTTTGTTTTCATTTTTATTTTTTGATTAAAGTTTAAAAGCTTGAAGAGATTTGTTTAAAAGGTTCATCTTTAAAAAATGAAAATTACGTGCTGCTATATTTTATTGTTTTATTAAAATCCCAGGCCTGGTCAATTGGGTAAGAAAAAGCGCACGAAGTAAGGAAACACTTTCGCTAAGTAGAAGTGTCGTGAATTCTGATTTTTGGGTCCAATAAATTTCAGTCACAGCTAAAACAGATAATGCAATATTTCGCGCATGCACTCACCAATCCATTGATAATGAAATGCTCATGACAAAAGCTCATGGCTTTATATTACTGCGTGTTGTTACATAATTAGGATTGGCCCATATTGTAAATGGGATTGGCCAGTAAATATTGACATTATCAGAACTCAGGAATTCCCGTTGATTCCAGTGTTCCATCAATAGGATGTATTCATCGGAAATAAATTACGGTATACGCGTATGTAAATTTAGTCGTTATTACTTCATTCGCTGCGTAGTTTATCAATATTATATTCTACATACAATGATAACGATTAAATGGCGACGATAAAAAAACACTTTTAAACAATCTCCGAACAATTTATATAAGCACATACAATACAATCTTATCGATATTTTCCTTCGTATATAAAATCGCTTCGAAAAGTCAAACAGGCGACCTTTGGGAAACCTGTCCGGGGAATACTGTGTGGAAGAAATCTTCTGTTTAAAAACGATTGAAACAAATGCGAGGGTACGTGCCCTCCTTCCTCCCACGATGTCAACAGATGTCGAGCGATTCGTCCGTAGAATAAATGAAATCGATTTAATTCCATTTGCAATATAATACCTGGTTAATGAATAATAAATAAAATATTCCTGCAGTGTTTTACACAACGGTCACGATTATCGTTCAAGAAGAAAATTATGAAAATATTGACAATCTTCGAATGTTATTAGTATAGAAAAGTACAGTACATATCAGTTACAACTAATAATACGATTTAAAACATTGACCAACAAATAATATGATGATAACGAAAATATTTTGTAAGCAATATGAAAGAGTCGTCCCACTTATTATTTTCGGGTGGGGTCCAACAAGAATCAACAAAAGCCGAATTGCAGACGCTACGGCTGGAAAGTCTAATCTGAAAGTTTTAATCATTTCGTTTTTCTTGGAAGCAGGATATTTTTCGAGCGCTAATTTATTGCGAGCTGAGTTGAATCTTCGACACGGCCAAGGAGAGTGGCGCGAGGGAGGAGGGATGAAAACATAATTTTGTGTTGATTCAAAAGTGCTGACTGAAGTGGGCCGGGAAGGCAGAGGATGAGGTGGGGACGTAGTAGTTTTACGAATAAAGCAGCGGTGGAAAACCACTCCCGAGAGACCAAACTGAAACTGTAGATACTGCAGGTGGAAACCTGGTAAATAAGATCTGTATTGATTACTATAATGACCATTATTCGACTAAAATCGGTCGTGAAGAACAGCATATTTTATATATAACACTTCAAGCGTCGTAAAGGCGTTATGGTCAGATGTAATCTACATCTGATGATAACGCCTTTGCTATTTGGGGTTTAATGACTAAATGTTAATAAAACATTGACAGATAGAAAGATATATTTGTGATGTTACAACACGTAATAAAGATGAAGCAACAATTTTTCTATGCATTAAAAAAACGATCGGATAAAACGGCGAATTTAGGAAGAAGTTGTGATTATAGCAGTGAGATTCTTGGCGTATGGCGTCCCTCGGTTCCAATGATTTCGAAGAGTTTTCATTTATAATGTTTTTTTTATTTTTACAAATTAAAACAGTCAAATTTAGCAAGTAGTAACGCTGCAAGTATTGAGAAAATTCAATAAAAAAGATATCGTATGGTAGTACATTAGAGATGGCATTTAGGAAATATGAAAATGGAACAAAAATTAACCCCAAATCCACCGACCTTAATGCGCACGACCTCCTTGATAATTTTTTTCGATTACTTATTCATACTGACATGTATTGTGCTATATTGGTTATATTTTCTGAAATATTGATATTACTTTTTGTATTAACATTTCTATAGAGTAAAGATATAAATTTCTTCCAAAATAAATAAATGTATGTTAATGGAACCAATCTTACATATCAATGATAGTCTCGATTTACATGGGTTCGAATTACATGACGCTTTCAGGGAACTATCTGCCCCGTGAGTCAGGAGATGAGAGGCGACGTGCAAACGTGGTTGCATCAAAAGACGAATAGACAGTTGTAAAATGTTTATTTGAAGGCAGCAAGTTGTAGATTATTATATTGCATAATAAAAGAAAGTGAAGTGATGAGAGGCATTCGGCGTATATTTTTATCTGAAATTATTGAGATGGTGTTGGCATTTATCTCTTAAATGATAAGAAAATACTGAAACACAAACAACACATTGAATAAAGTAACTGACAGGTTCTCTATATGGGCAGCGTATACGTACTAATACCGGTATTGATAAGTTTTATGAAATCCATAAAATAAAACGCACCACTCACTTATAGAAATGAAGTTACAGCGAGTTTCGTGCGGCTGAAGAAAAAGCCGGGGCACTTACTCCCACGAAAGCTTTTAGTTTCAATCTCTTGTCATGAATATTCATTCATCGGATAGAAGGAGCTTTGGCCGAGCGAAAGCTTCGGAGCCCAGAGTGAGGCAGGGAAGCGCGGGAAGACACCGAACACTCGCCTGCACATGCACCAACTTTGGAGGAAAGGATATCGTTTTCTTGCTCTTAGCGGTTTGCTTAAACATAAATATGCACGCTGCATACCAAATGTAACAAATTTATATGAAAGGCTGCCTAGCGTTTTTATACATGCGAACTACTTTTTTTACCTAAGATACTTTGCGATCTGGTTTTGTAGCTACGGGGGAAAAATTCATAATGTAGTATTAAATAAATTCAACAATCTTTCACCGCATAAAGACATTAATAACGAGATAATATTAATTAAAACACACAAAATTTATGACTCTTATTATTTGACAAAAAATATTGTTCATAAGGTTTTAACAAATACTTAAATTTTGTGCAGCATATACATAAACGGGGTTAACAAAGACCATTTATTAATATTTTATTTGATTTTATCTCACAAAAAACACACATAAGTACTTACGTTAATATAATAACACAATTTCACACCGGTATTCTTGCATACAAAGTTGTGTTTAAATCTATCTAGTCAAGAAGTAGAAAATAAAATGGTGACTGAATTTCATCCAGTATATTCTTTGATTTTCTGAGCTCAAGAAACATTTTTTTCTATCTAAAAGTAGGAAAAGTACAAACCGAAAAATTGAAATTTAGGTTAAGATGCAATCACTGTTTACATGGGAGGGCAAATGTAGGAACGCCACTGAGTCAAAGTAATACCTATTCGTCTGCTTTTCCATAAATAGCTAGTATTTCTCGGTCTACTACCTCAACTCATAGAAGCTTTTCATTTATATGGAGGGATTGATTTTCTGCACACTTAAGTACACGCCATCAAGTGTTGGGCAGTTGCTCCAAAGACACTCCCAATTGAGGGGAAAAAACTGTCGATACGCGTAACGTTAGTTAGGCCAATGGATACTGCCACATACAATTAACAGATGGGAAAACAGTAGTGTGTGGAGCAGGGCAAGGTAGTATTTCTCGTTAATATAAGCCTTGCCAAAAAAATATTTATTAACTAAAGTAATGAATATTTATTTTACAATTTCAATTTGTTAAATTTAAACAACAAATTTGTTTCTGAAGGATTAATTAAAGAAGACTTATCCGTAACAATTTTGTACACACATATACTTTTAATTATAGCATGAAAAGTTTTTTTGAAGTTAAGTTTGTTTTTATAATTTACAATGATTCATCTCGGAAGATGAAAATTCGATACACAACAGCTGGCGATGAAATCATACTTAACAAGCTAATTAAAACAACGGTATGGAAAATCTTTAAAATACCGGGAATGGAAAACAGTCAAAACGTCAGATATCCGGGACTATTGAAAAATTCCCGGATGGTGAAAATAAAGATAAGTATTCCGTCGAAGAAACTCGAGAGCGAAGTAATTAAATCAAAACAAACATTGTTTATTATTATAAAGATCTCGGAGACAGAAAATAAGCTAGGTCAGGCTTGGAGCTTTTGTTTGCCAAGCAAAAATCAAATTGATATTGATTCAAAATTTTCCTATTTAATTGTTTGCGACATTTTCTACGTCGGGGTTGGAATATTTATCATTTAAAACAAGCTCAGTTCATAGTGACAATTAAATTAAGCAAAACCTTCACAAGGAGTTGTAGAGAATATTCAAAAATTACTAAAATCATTTTGGTTTAAAATAAGGCGATCGTGCGTACCGCGTGTTAAATATGATATCAGCCAATAATAATTGGGAGATAGAATAACATAGATAATCATTACTAACATTTTCAATTGTGAATAATTTTTTTAATAATTTAGAAAAAAACGTCGTTTTGAGTCACTCAGATAATCAGGGTTTTTGGAACAGTACTTCTACAAATAAGTGAATTTTAATATTATATTTCGAAATTTTCAATACACTTTTAGAAACACCTAGTCTAACCAATGTCGTGTTTTGATAGGGAGTGTGGTAGTTTTATGTTGTTTAGCGCAAAATCTAACAAGACAGCAATTATGTAGGTGTGAGCTTTCAACGTCTTGGCGTTAAGATAGGTGGTTGAAACGACTGCAAATAAATGTGGAAATGCATTTTTGAAATGGAAAATGGAATCGAATTTGTTTAAAAAAATAAGTAAAATGCACGGGTTTATAAAAGAAAGTAAATTTTAAAATAGGTGGAATCGATCTGGCTAAAAATATTTCATAAGGAACATTGTCAAGATATTCTAATAACGGTTTTGGAACCAGAAATGCTCCAATTTTTTTTGTGAATTAAAAAAAATAAAATTGAAATGCATGGCTTTATATCTGACGCCAATGCGTCATGCATTTACAAAAACATAACAATAGTACAATAATAATAACGAAAACAATAATACTAATAAAAATAATTAATGATCTCTTGTTCGACATTGCATGTCGCTGTTCAACACAACGTATGTATATTTAATATAATTTATAATTTAATTTAAGACATCGACTGAGGGTGCTTGATGGAATTTCAATATCAAATTTGGATTATTGAGATTTTGTACACTTCCATGTATTTTGTCACTAACGACCCGGGTTTCGCCTTTCGGCATCTTAAGGCATTCGAGCACACGAATGGACTCGAACTGACAGACAGTAAACAGTGTCTAACGTTTATATAGAAGATACAAATACGACAAATATTATTTACGAGGTAAGATATTATACGTCTGAGAGCCACACTGATACCTGACTTAAAATTTCGAGAATCGCCTTAATCCTTATTTTGTAAACACCACATTAACAGAGTAGCGAATTGCCGCTTTCCAACTTCTTTAGGAATTACCAGTGATTTTACAATCACATTAGAAAGGTCTCCTACGGCTAATGGAGAACCATACGTTTAATGCGGATGATATTTTCCATCGTGTTAATTTTTCTCATCACCACTGAGAATAAATCGCCATGAAAGACAGCTAGCTAGCTATTCATTTTCACTTAAAGATAATATGTAAACGAGCATAATTGTTGTATGTCGGTAAAAAAGCCACAATATATATATGTAAACATATTCATAATTGAGGTGACCTGTTAGCAATAACACATATTTTTTACTCACACATCGTATTTGGTTATCAGACTTTATATGCAAGAGTGATTTGAACATTTCTGCATCTATACGCACGCTTTTATTGTGAATCGTTTCACAATAAAATTGTGAATCTTTTCAGCTTTAAGAGCAAAAGTATTTCAAATTAAAAGTTACTTCTTTCTACATAAAATTGATAACGATGTTATTTTGTATAAACTAATATTTGTGTTACGCCCACCTTTCGACAAATTAAGATACTAAACGAAGAATTAATATAGTCTGCACTAACTCCACTTAAAACAAGCAAATTATGAGATACTTCCAAATATTTACAACGTAAATTTAATGATGTTGAGTGATTGCTCAAATTTTACAGTTTAATGAACGCACTTGATTTATCCAAGAAATCATTTAATTACCAATGACAATAATTTTCTATTAATACATATTATTATTAGCAAAAAGCTGTCGACTATCAATCGTCCTAGCAACGAAAAATCAATAGCTTCAGGGGAATCTCCCATTTCATTATTATTTACTACGTCCACCCTGAAAGATAAGCTTCTTAAATCTTTTCAACAGGCGAAAATGTAAGATGGCTGATTAGTGAGTCGATAATATGAACTATATTTTCAGAGGGCGTCAGATATATCGTCAGATTGGTTATAAAAAAGTCATATAAGAATTCACAGTTTACAAACTTTAAAGTAGGAATGGTGATGCTTCTTTGGTTAAATGTTTAGTTGAAAAGGACATTCCATAAAATTACTTGCTACTCATACGTCGTATGTCAACACAATCATTCATTGTATAATATAAAATATCCAGCTGGGCATCCGAGCCTTGGTTCAAAGAAGTACATAAACTTTGAGTATCATTTCTAATAAAGGTACATACAATGTTTTCTCGTGTAACGTGAACAAGGTGACTCGCATACTGTTTATATGTCATAAGAGAGCATATGCACGAGTCCGGAGAATTATTAATAAAGAAAAAGGACTGTAACTCACCGAGCAGGTCTCCGTGAAGTATGTGGGAGGTGTCTACGTCTTGAATTTTCCCGTTGGGACCCTCCACCTGGAATCGTAAACACAATGGTACACTTTCAAAGGTGCATAAGAGATTTCAGTAACATAAACCAGACGAAGAGGTGTCTCATAGTTCAAAAACATGAAAAATTCTACCCAGTCATGGTAACTAACAAATTGTATTATATAGTTATAAATGCATTCAGTTTAACTATGCAATAAGTAGAAAAAATGTTTTAAAACCTAACATACGTCGCATACACTTTGCTAGCCATTCGTCGTTCATCACCTGTTCCCGTTCGTTTATTTTGTATGACGATATTCAATGCCGAAATCGGCGTCAAGAGTATGTTTTCCTCCTTATGGACGATATTATCCCAATGACAAAAGCCCGAGACTACATAATTTATACAGGAAACAATTGAAGATCTTGGCCTTAAAAAAACACATGTCCAATTTTTTCCATTTTTATTTTATTGCATTTCTCGATTACCAGTTTATGGCTCCATACAACTGTGTAAAGAAATATTTAAAAAAATCGTTAGTCCCTCAAATCAGCTCTCAAAAATATGCCGCTTTTCTATAAACATGCAACAGTCCAGGCAATTTTGTATGAAAACAGTAAAGGTCTTTTACAACCAAGATATAATGTTTTTACCCTCTTCTGAACACAGTGAGTTTTGTGACATTTGCTGTTTTTATGGAAAGGTCTTTAATTCGTTTGGTTAAAGGTAAAGAGGTTTAATCTACTTGATATCTGTATGATTCCGGCACTTTTAAAGGTCTGGTAGTTAGTCTCATTAGCCACTAAGTTGGCGTGACCGACAGCGCCAATAGACTGTTGTCGACTTGCGCAGCTCTTTAGTTTCTACGTGCATTGAGTTTACGATTCATAAAAAGTAGAAGTAGGCGTATAAGACGAGGCATTTTACTAAATACCAATGTGTAAGAAAGTTATTGTTTACGTTAGCTCCGACAAACGCTAAAGAACGAGCATTCTATGTTATCAAAAGTATGGAAAAACAATACAGTTGAAAGCCTGTATGAGTATGTGTCAATGGAAATACGATAAATGGAAAATATGTATATACGTACATGAAGGTTGTCACTAAACGACGACAAATCCCTCCTCAGTCTCAAATGGAAGTGGTGGCCGTGCGCCTTGAAGCGCACGTTGACGGGCGTCTGCGCGTGTGCTTGGCCGGGCGAAGGCGCCGATCGGCGTGCCCGCGCGTGCGACTCGTGCACGGCGCGCGTCTCGTAACGCAGTGGCTCATAGTGCTCAATGTATTCGTTCAGGCGGCGACGGGATACTGAAAACAAAAATGAAAAACCAGATATTAGTAATCGTTCACAAAATAAATATGATGACGATGTACATAGATAGCGTAAAAAAACTGGATGGATCCTACTATGGATTGGATTACGTTCGCCTGTTTGGTTGATGGATAATCACTTCATTGTACAAGTTGGAGTTTAGAGCTACGCCCATTTGTTGACACGTCTACCAATATAGTGATACTAGAATAACGGTTCGCCTCCAAGTTTCAAATGGTGTAGAAGTATTTTCCTCATACAAAATTATCAATACAGCTTTTATTAATGGATGAATGATCCAACAATGATGGAAAAAGCGTATTTTCATTGAAGTAAAACTTCGGCGAAAGAATTTGCATCGAAATCCTTTTCTACTACTACACTTTACACGTCACGACGTGGTGTAAAGACTTTAGTGTACATTTTTGTAAGTTCTTTAGCCATGTCCTTTTTAACGTTCTACTGGTCAGACACTTGAATTCCGATAGATCTGATATGATGTAAGAACTGCAATGCTTTATAAGACTCGTCGTATTTATCGAGTGAGAATTTTCAATTTTCAATTACTAATCTGACTCACCCGACATAAATTAAAAATCATGAATTTTCTAAAAGTTTCGATGCATAGATATTTACAAAAAAAAATATAATGCTTTTGATGAAACACACTGAAAACTTATACAGAAGATATACTACATTGTAACTCCAAATAAGTAACAGCGATTTCTCAGCGGCTGTAATTTCAATATAACAATGGCTCGACACAATGGTGTAGAGCCAATTGACATTCCCTCGATACATGCATAGCCAACCCAAAGCTTTTAAACAACGAGCCAAGTGTTTCTTACTGTTTTTTTTTTTTTTTTGAGATTATATTATAGTTTGATCTCGGCAATAAATTAAATCCAGTTTTTTTTATTCATTTAACAGACATAATTATGTAGTGGAATGAATGTCAAAAATCTTACAGTATATCCAATACTTAGTTTGAGTTTTTCCTCAACAGTGAGTATTTCTTTCAAGCGATCGATCACTTGCCTTCTTGTTCAGACACAGTCGGGTATGATAACAGAGAGAAGGGTATACGAAAACTAACGAGGATTAACAATGCAATCAATCAGATCATCATCAGTTTACTTGGAGAGGGCATTTTACGGAAGAATTCAAATATGCACACTATGATATGGCTTTCGATTAGAAGACAAGCTGAACAAATACAACTCTTTGTTATAAGACAATACTTTAGAGACGTATTCATTTTAAAATTTAAGATATCTACTGAGGGTACTCGATGGAAGTTCAATACTAAATTTTGTACATTTCCATGTGTTTCGTCACTAGCGACCCGGGTTTTTCCTTGCGGCATCTTGAGACATTCAAGTAAACGAACAAACTCGAACTAAGAATTTTAAATTATTTAACCGATCAATTTTTCTTCTGATATTTAGCTATACGACTTGAGCCTGATTGTCTTTTTAAATGCTGAACTTCTAATACAAATCTGTGGCTAGGCACCAATATGACAAATGCAGATTTACAAAATACGGTATTTATCGAATATATAAATAATACTAATGAGGAGTCAGCGATACGATGATACAGGTTTACAGATATTATTTATGGCGAATCATCAATATGGCGATGTAGATTTACAGAGCATGATATTTATAAATTATAAATATAATTATAAACGAAAAGAATTTTGCAAACACAGACAACGACGACGATATAGTGGACAAACAGGAAAATAACCGGTAGTCTGTCGTCGCTCACCGAACTGAAGACGCGCATAGACCGACTCTCTGCATCCGCAAAGTCGTCACATGTCATCATCATCCTATACCTGCAGTTAAATCTCGTCCCTCATACAACAATTGGAAGTTTAACGATAATAGTTGGGCAGCACTGTGTTTCAACAAATCACAACTCCTGCGCTATGTAATATTCGAATAAAATAAACATTTCTTGTTACACGACAAAACGTAAATTGCACGCACAAAATATGCGTATAATTCATTCAATATTTCGAGAACAACCAACTAATTTGTCACATCTGATATGGAGTTTGACACTGATACAATCCATCACACAATAGACAGGCATTGAAGGAATTGGCAATGACCTTCTGCCAATTGACAAACAACTAAGAACTCGTGGAAAAATAAAGGAGTGATATTTGACATTGGTTTATTCACGTGCATTTTTTTGCCGGAAAATAAGTGGAAATACTTAGTAAAAAAACATCGTAATTGCATTAGGAGTTTTTTACGGTGTAATTTTGCATTAAGATTGAATACCAAAAACAATTGAAGGCCGCGTATTTTAATTTACCGTGGTGGTGTAAAGAACGAAAATAAAAGTTTCGTGTTACAAGCGGCAAAATATATATATCCAGAATACCAACAGTTGACTTAACCGAAGCATTTTTGAAGATGCTATGATGATTTTGCGTGATGCATATAGATAATATTTTACTTTTGGAACCACATAAAAAAGTAATTTTTTTGAATATATTACAATTTTTACTTTTATAATGTTTTTTAAGAACAAATCAGACGACAGTAATAATTACTTATAATAGATGCTACAAATTACAAAAGATTTAATTATCGATCTAGCATTTAATTAAGTAGAATTCTACAATAATATATTTTAAAAATAAAATGCAACTTGTTTTGTACTTTTTACTCAGTACTAATACTGTTAACAAACCTATTTATAAAAATTAAATTTGAAATTGAAATTCGATCAAGCACCCTCAGTCGATGTCTTAAATTATATAAATTTAATCAGTTCATAATGCTCGTGATGAGACAACCTGGTACTGATCATTAAACAAATGTATACAAAACATATTGCGTTTTATTTTTAAAATATACTTATTGCCTTTTCACCGAGCATTGACAGTTACACACCATCTTAAAAGTGAATAATATGGTAATAAAAGTTGAGCATGCAGTTCGTTACAACGATATCAACAATATCTGATAGTAAAAAAAATATATTTCTATTTTTGACATCATGATAACGGAGTTCTACAATGTAATTCGGGCAATGAATGAAGTCTTGTTTACATCGTTAATTCCAGCAGTACATACATACAATATGTTGAAACGAGTAATTTGATCCACAATTATGTTAAAACGTTCAAATATGTGCGAGATGAGACGTGGAAAATAGTTTTTATTTATCAATGCGCAGCGGGTACGAGTCAGCGTAAATATAAATGCCTCCATTATTACGTAAAGTCATGTTCTGTGCATCTTAGCGAAGCTTTCTCTCCATCTTACAGAAAGCATTATATTGCAGACTGTTGCATTTCCCTACCATTTGTCAGATTTAAAGAGCTTTGCGTGTCAGCTTTTTAGATGTCTATCTACAGTTTTATTTTGTGAACAACGCTTCCCCTTTCAGCTGTTTTATTTTCTTCAAGTTGTTTAGAATTGACTGTAAAAGTGAATCGTAAAGACTATAATATTCAACTTTTTTCAAAACGATAAAAAACAATTGTCAAACGTTGACATCACTTTTAAGGTGTTAACTGTCAATTCTTGGTGGAAAGACATTATATTTTAAAAAATAAAACACAATTCATTTGTACTGCTTCCACATATTTATAATGATCAGGACCGGTTTCGCTCATATTTTCTATTTCGCGCTATTCGCTCGTATTTTTATCAGTTGATAATGCTCGTGATTAGTGAAACCGGTCCTGATCATTATAAATATGTGGAAGTAGTACAAACGAATTGTGTTTTATTTAAAAAAAAAAAAAACGTTGACATGTTTATCATTATTGATCATATGGCAAATAAAATTTATTCCACGATTAGTCATACAATTCTAAATAAGAATTCTCTTTATAAAGATATAAATGAAAAGAGTGAGAACGATTCTCACGCGCAGAAATAAAAATAGTAAACAAATCATATTTATGTATATGTTTAAGGTAGCCTAACTTATGAACTATTTTAAGATCTAACTGTATACCACCCCGGGGAAAATGAATAATGAATAAGATACACGAAGACGTAAGAACTCCGAAGAAGGGTTCGCAAGGTCATCAATTATTAACATATTCCCGAGGCAAGTAGTTTCATTAGCGTTACAAACTTTTAAACACTTCTTCAAATCATGAAATGATGCTAGCAGTGGTTACAATCAATTATTTCATTGGACTTATGGAATCAAAATCGATAGCCCACGTTTTGAAAGGCATTAAAGAAACTTTGAAACAGACTTAATGCAAATAATTATGTTACTTTTAAGGAGTTAACTGTCAATTCTTGGTGGAAAGACATTATATTTTAAAAAATAAAACACAATTTGTTTGTACTACTTCCACATATTTATAATGATCAGGACCGGTTTCGCTCATCACGAGCATTATCAACTGATCAATCAGTTGATAATGCTCGTGATGAGCGAAACCGGTCCTGATCATTATAAATATGTGGAAGTAGTACAAACAATTGTGTTTTATTTTTTAAAATAAAAAATAATTATGTATTGATCGAACTGGCATTTATTTAAGTAGTACATATCGATAGTAATTGGATAACAAAGAATCTTATTACATACTGTTCAACAATTGTTCTAAATATTATCGATTGTTATTTCGGCATCGCGCTATCGTCAGAAGTGTGGTTCAACTAGAGTTTGCTGTTGGAGAATAGCCGATTACGACTGGCAGTGGACGAATTTGTCTTATGTCGAATGTAAATTCGAACTATTCTGATCTAAATGCGTGGTAAAATTGTAACTTGGTACGCGTTATATTTAGGTAAATATAATTTACGACATGGCGCAGTTGGTAACGTCGTGGGCTACGGCTACGGATGTCTCGGGTGCAATTCCCGGTGCGGACAGTTTTCATAAATTGATATTTCAATCGATTTATGGATTTCTGTTCGAAATCTGAGTGTTTGTGTTGTCTAAAACTCCCCTTCTCACCCAGCCATCCCATCCTCACGAGACATAGCGACAGCGATTAGCTAACCACTAGTTCTGTCCTAGCCCTATCCTTTTATCCCTACTCTCTTCGATAAAGAGAGGTTGAGCCACTGAGTAACATGCAATTCTTTGAAAGTAAGAAAAATTCTGTTGAGATACCTCCATTAGGAGAGCATATGTTCCACATTGAGAGCGGACATGGAAAAAAACGACTTGTTACTCTTTTGCATAGCAATGCAGTTCTGTAGAAAATTTAACTGCGGATAAGAAAATGTCAAATTATCATACATGGAATACTTCATAATCAGTATGGAAAACCCACTATAGGATGTAACTTCTTCTTTCTGGAAAAAACCATAGAGCAAATTATTTGTTCAGACATTATTTGTTGACGAAAAATATTTACTATTTCATTATTTCGCATAATTTTTGGTTTTCTTCATTCCGATGTTTGATTTTTAGCCAACATCTTATCGGCAATTAAATTGCCTAGATAATGGATTTTTTTTAGCAGCACTAAGTATTTTTTCAGGAGGAAGCATGTTTGCAAAGCATATTTAGATTTATCCATTATTATAAAACTAACACATTTTTTGTATTAATTCCACAATTTTATATAATGATAAAAACCATTTTTTAACACCTAAAACGTGCTTTATTTAATTTTGTTCTTTATGACCCGATTATTAAACTAGAATTTATTATATTTTATAAATATCGCATTTGGTTTATTTGAAATGTTGCTTACAATATTTTATGTTTTATTAGTAAAACAGTAAAATGCTGTTATGTCGATGTATTATTTAATTAAATTGTATTAACTATCTATCTCTATAGAGTGTAAAGTCATTATATGCGTTTTGAAAATCTTTTTTCTGGGAACACAACAGCGCTAAGGTAAATAAATGCGCCAAGAAAGTGAGGAAGTATATTATTATACGGGTTGCATCGCTCCTTCCGAGTCTACGATACTGTTAGTTTACATTTTACATTCCCTAGTGCCCGTCCACCCCTAACTCAATATATATAGGGAGTGTGGTTTACTGGTCGGGGAATTCCCGTACGTCATTGAAGAATACTTCAATGCACTTCTCTACCTAGATACAGAACGAAAAATATTTTTTTTTTGTTTACATTATGCTCTGCACGAATGGAGTATCTCTCTCTGTATGCTAATCACTTTAAATGAAAATTGATTCGTAATTTATTGATTATTTAAAAATTAATTAGCAGAAAAACTTCTGTTGAGATGAGAGTCCACACTCTTCACATTGGAAGAAAACATGGTAAAAAAATAGAGGTAATTCGCGCCTCTGTTTTAAGACCAACTAAATCTGTGTGCGAAAGGAAAATGGCATTAAGTCTAATATTGTTACTTTTTAAGTGACATAAAACAAGATTAGCGTCTGTATGAAAATTAATGAAAAATATGTTGTTTCAACGCGAAATTTACTAATTCAGCAGCATTGATTCGACTGGTCTCCTTTCTTGTATATGCATTGTAATTATTTTGGCACATTCAAAAATTTAAATTTTAAGACTTACGCAGTTTTTCTTTCGCAAACAGAATATTATATTACGTTTAACGTGACTGAAAGTAACCAGTCAAAAGTACTTCGCCCTTTTTATCTATCGTCTTCTAGTCGTTTTCACGAATTTTAACGAATAAAAGAATTTTTGCAGAGCTAAATACTTTGCGTTAGATATTTGGTTGATAATAGGTAATATCACAGAGGAAACAAAAGGAGAAAATGTAATGAATTATTTAGTCGCAGCAAATATTTGATTGCAACTAATTGACTTGGCGATTCAATAAATTGAACTTAATTTGTACATGTTGCGAGCAACGTCTATGGCAATGTAAATTTATCGATTGATTGGCCATACGTCATACATATATGATACAAGAAGAACAATATGATTCTGTAACACCTCGCAATGGTGTCGAGCAGTAATATCATCTTCAATTTATTTTGTGCAATTTTTCACTAATTATGGTGTGCGGTGTAAGTAATACATATTTCATGGACATGTAGTGGGCACATCGCCAGCAAGAGAGAAGATTGCATGAAGAATATAGTATTCTAGTTCCTAGTGGTACTTTGAAGGTACACACCATAAGTTCTTCAATGAAAAAACTAATCATGTTCAATGGATATATATATGGAAAAAAAAATAAAACATGTGGTATCGATCGAACATTGACAAAGAAATGTGAAATATGGGCATGGATGGATAGCGGTTGAGAATAATGTAAGTATAATCCAGTCAGTAAGTCCAGATGTATGCTGGGTTGTAGGTTAGCCAGATGGGCCAGTTGTGTGTAACAGTATCACGTGAGATGATTGTATTCTTGATGTTGTACATTGAGTATTCATTCATATCAATAGGTTGAAAAAATGTCTCTTTTGACGTATCAACAACTATTATTAGTGTTTATCAGTGAAGAACATGTGTTTTGCATTAAAAACTTCGGAGCGGGACGGAAACAGACGGTTGCACGTAGGACAGCGTTGCCACCTCGCCTATTTTCGTAATATATCGATTCAAATCGCGCCGACATCTCACGCACTGACTTCGTCCACGTAAGACGGCCTATAAGAGTGTCAGGTGAGGTAATAGTATTCTTGATCTTGTAAATTGAGTATTCATTTCATATCAATAGATTGAAAAAATGAATGTTTTGACGTATCAAAAAGCATTGTATAATTTTTTTGAAAATTCGATTGTTGTTTACATTTCTTATGTATTTATAATAGATTTTTATGGTAACGAATCATGAACGAGTTTCAATATATATACTGCGAGAATGGGGCCTGGAGGAATATAAAATTGCATTGATGCCACTGGTTATGTGCGTTTTAAATAGCTGAGCTTCATATAAATTGTATCAACATGCTTGGCCTTGCACACATTATGTTTTTCCTTCCACTGACCTTAGATATAACCTGAGAACGATATCCGGCAAGTAAAAGATACACGAGCAAAACACATCAAAATAAATTCAGAGGCATTACGCGCGGGGACTTCCCATGTGTAATACAATGTCGAGATTGCAGAAAATAGCAATAGGGCTACCACTCGTGAACTTGTTCACTATAGTCATGGGTTTTCATCATGAATAATTAGCGATTGTTTTAGTTTTAATATTAAATATATCGCCGTGATGTAGTATTTACGCTCGGCGACCTGGATCCAGATTCGATGTTGAAAATACTATATATAGTACATAATTCAGTTTCGCTGAGCTAGTGAGATTATCTGCAGATACAAAAATAAATTAATTACTCGTGTAATTTATACAACGAATGTCATCTTCGTGTTTCTTTCTTTCCCTGTATCATAATGTTTCAAGCAATAATTTTTATCCATATCCGCTCCCTACTCGGAGCATATGGTCATCACACGGTTCCTCAAAGATTCACTGTCCCCCACCAGTCTCTTTGCGTCCTCCCAGGTTATCCCAGTGTCGAATACATCTATGGATGGTCATCAACGGCCTTCCAGGGCAACGGAATCCATCCAGTTGGTAGAAGAGACAGACAGGATTCAGGCTCCTCTGGGGCATTCGCAGCACATTTACAAGCCAGGTCTATCGTACCTTTTTTATTTTGAACGTAATAAGAGGCTGGTTCGTCCGCTCTCTTACCTACGAGTTGCTGACATAATCAAACCACTGCACCCCTAGTATGGACCGCAAGCATCCGTTTTAAAAACATAGTATACGGTTACCGTGTGCTTTGATGCCATGACTCGCAACCGTAAATCAACACCGTAAGAATTCAAACGTTGGCTATGTGGTAATTAGTTCTGACCGAGTACAACTGTGAAGCCCATATTTTTCGCATTGAGTTAAAGTACACAATAATATATAAGTAAATATCTTTGTTTTATTTTTTGAATCCGTCGAAAATTTTCAGAATAGAAGTAGAATATTTTTTTAAATAAAAATGTGGTATATGTAATATACCTACAATATTTATTAACATTAAATTTTATGATAAAATTCCATCAAAGATTAATATAACAATATTACAATTATTTTTATAAAGTATTTTCCATATAAACCTTCCAACACTCTGAAAAAGATATATCAATACAACTAATCTAAAAATGCTATATTTATCAAGTTGGATGTTATTGAATCGTAAATAAAATCTATTATGAATTAATATTCTATATCTTCTACAATGCCGGGAGGTATGGTGACATAATTACGTTTTAACATATGATAGTTTCATGCTATTTACTTTGTTTCGAAAGATTGAGTGTTGAAAATTATTCATGGGGTAATTCGCCACCCTTGAATTTATAGCGCGGCCCTTATCAGCATGCCCTGATTAAAGCCCAGAGAGGAAGTGATGCGGCAAACGCTTTGCCACGAATTGCGATCCAAGGTGCAGATTTGGAAGCTGGACGGAAACAATCTCTCTCACAGTCTGCAGGACATACGTAGATGGCCGTCGGCCATATCCGCGGACTTATCTCCGGGTACACCCAAGGAGTTAGCTCCTGGTGAATCGGAGGGACGGGGAAACGAAAACACCGGACAGAGGGTGGATGGTTTATCATTTTCGTATTTGATTAGTTCCTTTAATGTCCGTTTCGCATGAATTAAAAGCAGAACAATAAGCAAACACTACAGAATTATATTACATATACAAACTTACAATTAAAATATACTGTACTGATATAATTATAAAATAAAAAATAAATATAACAATTATTATCAATTCATTTTCTTTTCGTAGTATGCGCACGATATGATGTCAGTTTTTACTAAATTACATAAGGAATTGATTGAATAGGGATTTAATTAGAAATCCATTATAATAAAATAACATAGTATTAAATTGCATTTTGACTGATACGAAGGGAATGTGAGAAGGTCTTCATGTAGTTTTATCATTTTTTACCATCAGTTTTATATGCCTTCATTTTTACACTCAATTTTATATAAATAAGCCTGTTATGTTTGTATTTTTATCAGTTGATAATGCTCGTGATGAGCGAAACCGGTCCTGATCATTATAAATATGTGGAAGTAGTACAAATGAATTGTGTTTTATTTTTAATTAAAACAGTTATTTATATCAATAGCTTCAGAATATAAACCACCCGGAATATTTAACTGTAATTTTTAAAGGCGAGTTAACAAAAACGCTATTTTACAATAGGAACATTTTCAACATTTCACGTGGCTTTATTTATTATCTATGCATGATGATTAATTTACTAATAAGTTTATAAAATTAATAGCCTAGAAAAATTCCACAAATTTGCCATTTCGAGACAAACCTATTTATCAAACGAATCTGTTTGTACAAACAAATTGTATTTTATAATTTTAGATATCGACTGGCAGATGATGGCAATGACTGGTAGATGGCAATCCGTGTAGAGCTCGCAATCCCATTAGGGATAGCTGGAGCAACTCAAAGCGGAAAGTCTGGGACTCAAGGTTGTACTCGGCCAGAACCAAGAACCACTTATTCAACGTATGCAATCTGACGGTGCTGCTTTACGGTAGTCATGGCACCTCACCAAGGCACAGGGTAACCGTATACTGTGTTTTGAAAACAGATGCTTACGGCGAATACTAAGGGTATGGTGGTTTGATTTTGTCAGGAACTCGGAGATAACAGAGGGACGAGCCTCTTATTACGTCTAAAATAAAAAGCGACGATGGACCTGGCTTGGACACGTGCTGCGGATGTCCTAGGGGAGTCTGAGTCCTACCTGTCTCTTCTACCAACCAGATGGACTCCGTCGCCCTAGGAGGCCGCTGATGACCATCCATAGGATGTATTCGGCGGAACTACGGTACGCTGGGATGACCTGGGAGGAAGCGAAGAGACTGGCGGGGGACAGAGAAGCTTGGAGGAACCACGTGATGACCATATGCTCCAAATAGGGAGCGTATATGGTTAAAAAAAGTTATCAACTGAGGGTGCTTGATGGAAATTCAATATCAAATTTGAATTGTTCAAATTTTCATGTATTTCGTCACTAACGGCCCGGGTCAGTTCGGTTCGTTCATGTGCTCGAATGCCTGAAGATGCCGAAAGGCGAATCCCGGGTCGTTAGTGACGAAATACATGGAATTGTAAAAAGTTTTTTCACTAATTATCTAAGTATTCTAAAGTTCAAATATTCGATTGAAGCTCTATATCAGTAAATTACCGACTATAATAATATAATAAATTAGCTTTTATAGCCAACATTCAAAAGTTTTTTGGTAGCTAGATTAACAACGCGCCGTGAACAAATTCACATTATTCTGCAAATTCCTTATCTCATACCCGTATAAGGTTTGGGCGATAGGCTTAAAATAGAAACAAAAAATATCATCCCTGATCTGGACGATTAGCGAACGTGGTGACCACACGCCAAGACACGTGCGGGTTTTCATCCTCTTCGCATGTCTATTAAGCTAGTATATTATTCAACATTGCCTAAGTGACTCGGGTAGATTTTATGTACTTCATCGGACCGGACACGCGATAAAGACATGTCTACCTGGACATAGCTTAAGCCAAAGGAATGTGCATAACTGCCAGTCCATAACACTAATTGAAAACAGCCTTTAAATTTACGTGAATGTAAATATTATTCTGTCTAATGAAAACAAATATACGCACATAAATTATCGACACGTTTTGAAAAAAAAATATAATATATCGTCATTGTTCTGGAAGAAGGCACTAACTGAACAATACTAGTTTTGAGTAATTGGACTTTGAAGTTTGTCAAATGTTTGAAAGGCCATCTTTTTCATTTTGTGTGTTGTATGAAACTGTTTTTAAGTAAAAGAATAATTTATAAAAATAAGTGAGTTCTTTCATACGGTAGAGCTTAAAGTAAGGATGTCATTTTTCGATTTAGAATTTTCTTCCAGAGCAGCGACGGTATAATATGACATATGTAGTGCATTCAAGCTTGTAACGAACTGGGTTCAAAAAAACTATTTATCGTATTTTGTAAAATCAATAAATGCAATACAATCTCACTTTACGGATATATTTACAATTTTTTTAAATACGAGAAAAATATTGAAGGTTTTATCCCATGTAATAGTTTCTCTTTAACGAATTAAGTTATGACTGTTTTCACGTCATTATTTCACAAAATTAAACAAAATAAATTATCAATTTGTGGTTTGTTTAGAAAATGCTAGGTCAGTAGTGCAATGGTCAACGTTATTGGCTTCGGTTAGGGATGACTAGGGTTAAAATCCCGGTACGGACTGTTTCGTAAATTGATTTTTAAATGGATTTCTGTTCGTATGTATGAATGTTTGTGATTACTAGAATTCCCTACCACTCATCTGATCATATAAACGGGGCGTAACGAGAGCGATTTGCTAATCACTTGTCCTGTCTTAGCCCTATTTTTCTATCCCTACTCTCTTCGGAAAACACAGGTTGAACAACTGTTAAGATACCTCGATTAGGAGTCCATATGTTAGGCAATAGTCGCGGACATGGTATTTCTTATTATTAAATAATTTGAATGACAATGACCACCGAATAAATCGATTATTTTTACTGCAAATGTAACCCGATGGTCGGTGGTATTAATCGCTAATATATTTGTACAAATTCTTTATATTTACAATTTTGAATGCATGTGTTGAATGTGGTCGCTGTTAAAATTTTCTAAAAACATCGTGTAAATGTGTGGAATATCTTCAAAAGCTCATTAAACAGTCAATGCACCGAGAGCAATGCAATGCTGAATTGTATTCCTTTTATGGGAATGTTTCTTTATCCCATTCATGAAAGTATACAGAGTTCACAGAGGTCATTACAAGGTCGAAATGCTTTCGGGCGTCTACCAAATGAACGCCCCTGAGCAATAAATACTATAATGCAGCGGTAGCCAAAGTGGTGGTCCGCGATGAAATTTCGGTGGTCAGCAGAGAAATCAGACATCATTTGAATTTTCTAATCCACAACAAATCAACCCTAAGAAAAACCGTCTGAATATCATAACACGACGTTCGAGCCTATCACATGACATAATACTTCAGTTGACGTGATAAAAGTGCGGCTTACGAATGTGTCGGGTTCAATATGGTGAATTATAAAGGTGTTGTTTGTTTATTCTCTTATTATTTTGATGCATTTTTAAGATATTTATGATCTTCAAACTTAAAAATGTATATATTTTCTTTTATTAAGTATTTATTGAACTAATTTTAAATTTGGATTATTGAGATTTTGTAAATTATATTTATTGAACTAAATTGAGTTTGACTAATCTAGATTTAATCTCTTTATTCTAGATTCAAATATATTAAGACCATAATCACACTAGAAAGGTTTAATGCTAAAAGCTGAAAGTCTATATATTGGATTTAAACTATTTTTTTTATTGTTTTGTTGTAACAACAAAGCTTTTATAATTTAATTATAATTAATAGTTTTATTTAATGAACTAGGTACGTTTTATGTCTTCTTTGATAACTTTTTTCCAATATATAATATTTAACGCAAAACTCACGTTAGTGGTCCGCTGCTATAATGTATGTAAAATATCAAATGAAGGAGTATACAAACCCATCCCGAAAGACCTTTCCATTTTATGCAGTCTAGCGGGTTTCATGCGAGGCGTTTTTTTTATTAAAATATGTAAGATTAATGGTTTCATTATTACACTACGAATTTATCAAGCGTTCGGATTGATAGATGTGAAAATATCGCAAGCAATACATACATATATAGATAATCGAAATGTTATCATAAAATATACCCGGGGTCAGCAACCCTAGAAACTCCGAGAGTAAAATAACATTTTCTGGTGGCAACCGGATTGAGAAATATTTCCTAGAAACTCAATTTTATGACTTCAACTTATTGACACATACTATTTACATCCTTGCATAATATATTCCAATTAAATTCATGTAAATTGAGAGATTTATCGATTTCTGTTCGTAGGCATGTATTTTTGTGATGTCTTAAATTCCCTCCCACCCTCCGATCCTAAAATTGGGGCATAGCGAGCGAGATAAGTTAACCACTAGTCCTGTCCTAGCCCTATCCTTATATCCCTACTCGCTTCGAAAAAGAGACGTTGGGCAACTGATTAACAAATAGTTCAAAACAAAATAGTTTAGTATTTCCATAAGTAAATTAATATTATAAGTAATCAAATTGAACAACATTTGAAAAAATCACCTAAATCTAGTGATGATTTAAGAAGTATTTCATATAATAATGGAACACGATTATGTGACTAGGCGCGGAAAAATAATGTATTCCTGAATATGTGGGTAGTATATCAAATGCACTTTTGCGTAGGTTGTTATGATTGCATGCACAATATTTGTATTTCGTTTACATAACCGGTCAAAATCAGAGCATTTCAAGTAATGAGAAAGAAGTATTTGATTTTTAATATTAATGTTATTAATTTTATAGACTTTATTTATAGATGTGAACATAAACTGAACACGGTCGGTTGGAAAAAACCAAAGTGAGCTTTGTCCAAGTCAAACAACTACAATGAGGTGAAAGCCGTTAGTGTAATTTAAAAAGCTGGATCATTGAAAATGATAGAAAAAACTATTCACTATACCAGTGGTCACCAAACTTTTTGAGAAACAGGCCTGATTAATTTCTTTTTAAACTTGGGTGGCCGGATGATATATTGATATCAATTTATATTAATCTATTCTGTTTCATATAAATTGTGGGAGTAATTACCGAAACATACCTCAAATAGAGAAATCACCGCTAATCCACTTCAAGTAACCACGATCTAATCACACACAATAGTTAAAATAATAGCTGTTAAGCAATAAATCTAATTGGGTGGGCCCGTGGTTAAAGTCGTTGGCTTCGGTTACGGGTGTCTCGTGTTCAAATCTTGATACAGACAGTTTCATATATTGGTTTTTTAGTCGATTTATGGATTTCTGTTCATAAGCACTCCACCCACCAGATCCTAAAAACAGGGCGTAGCGAGAGCGATTAGCTAACCACTGGCCATATCCTTCTATAGGGATAGAAAAGGAAAGGATGAGCAACCTCCATTAGGAGGCCATATGCTCCATGGAAAAATGCGGACATGGAAAAAAATATATTCAGGGGTCACAAAAGCTATTTTTCTTATTGATCGAATAAGCCCAACGTCGATGAGATGTGTTATGTAAAAAAACTGCTCAACTATTTATACAAGCTACATTTGAAGATGTAAGGTTTTTGAAATACAGTTGATTGTAAAGGAAAATATACAAGCATATAGACATAAGTCAGTTAGAGTTTGTCCGTGTACTCGAATGCCTGAATGCGCGAAAGGCGAAACTCATGCTGCTACAGACAAACCATATAGATGGTGTTTTGGTCAATTGGTGTAACCCTTTAAAAATACGAAAATGGGTTAATGATTGGATCTCACGTTAAAGACGTCAAAGCAGGTGTCGACAAAATGATGTAAATTAGACCAATAAATTGACTACTTTTTGGAAGGGAAACATAATTTTACATTGGTTTTAGAATTAAAAATTCTGACCCGGCCACTTGAAGTAAGCCACTATCATATTGACACTCCCCACGTTTAAGCCCGTATCTGCAAACATGAGAATTTACAGTGAATTTCAAAGATACATAACGCAACTCACCATTATAATGTTTTTGATAAAAACAGTTTTTACTCTCTCTTGAACAATTTCAATTTTGAGGCTTACATAAATTAGCCAAAACAATGTCGATATGGTAGTGTACTAAACTTGATATTGAAGTGTACTAAATTTGGTATTCCATCAAGCACATCGATATCTTAAATTATATATATATATAATTTCGTTCATAGTTTATACCCACGAGTTCCTAGAAAAGCTATAGTTATAGAATCCACTTGAATGAATTCATTATAAGATTTACATTAACATATACATGACATACACGTGCTTTACAAACTACTGACATTATAATGTATTTTAGAGTAATAGTATGTATGTTAGGATTTCCACATTAATTTCAGCGAGAAAGCTGTTAAAACAATGAAATCTCATATAAGCCTCACAATCTATTGAAATATTAAATAAATGTACACATAATCCCTTTGGCACATCAAATTGGAATAAATTCGGAGTTGGCGCATCGTCGAAAGCATAATGTACAGTACACACATTATATCATACACGCAATATAATAATTTGACGAAACCATACAATAAAATAATAATTGCCTCAACGTTAATTATGCGGTACATGCTCCACGACAAAACCGCGATTATGAAATTATAATCGCTGGCAAAATTTTAAATGTTTCAAGGTAATAAATGAATATTAAAACCTGCGGAATAATTGGCAATATACAAAACCACAATTTTCGCTTTGATGTAGTTTGCCAAGCCGAATGCAAAAGAAAGATTTGATGTCGAATAATATTCAAATTGATTCCAATAAACTGTGTAACAAAACAATGGTTCTCGAAGATGTGAAACCACGTACCACATTTAGTTACAACACAATATTTAATAAATTTTACATCACAAAACAAACCGCGGTGCTGGATGATACGAGTCAGTACAATTTCAATGGTTTTATTGTAAGTCTAACACTTTTTTACAAATTCGCCCTAAATGTGGAGAGTATGGCTTCCTAATGGAGGTATCTAAACTGAAGTTTTTCTACGCGAACTGCTTGTCACTCACTTGCTTAACCTCTCTTTATTGAAGAGAGTAGGGATAAAAAGATGGGGCTAGGACTGGACCGGTGGTTAGATAATCACAAACATCCACGACTACTAACAGAAATCCATAGTCAATTTATGAAACTGTCCGTACCGGGGCTTGAAACCGAGACATCCGTAACCATAGCCAACGACGTTGACAAATGCATCACGGACGCGACAATATATATTTATGTTATTCATGGAATCTTTGGAGTAAAATTTTTGTAGCAAAATATTTATTTTTTTTTTACTTTACTTTGATGTGATTCTTCACAAGAAATTCTTAAGAATCATTGCAAGACACAGGGCATGCATACGTAGGCTTACTATACATCCTGGTTTGACTGGGACTGTCCCTTTTGAAGATATGGTCTCTCTATTACTTAATAATATAATGCATAAAACGTGCTGAATATACATGAATTCAAAAAGTGTAGCCTCGGAAAACGGCAATTAAGCAAACCGACTTTAACACTGCCGTAGCACTTAGCGTTTCAAGTCTGTTGCGCTGATATGCTGATAAGCATCTTTAGACTAAATATATCACGTTTTAAAGATGAAGTTCGGTTGCCCATCGGAATTGTTAAGAAACCAGTAATGCTGTTGGCGAGTCCTTACTTTTTACAAGTCCGGTAAATGTTAGAATCCCCCACACTCAAAATCGAACCCCACGATATCGATTTATTTAACGATAGAGTCAGACTATAGAACGCTATAAGAAAAACTTGTTATAATATTGTTTTAAATTGATGCACGTGACAAAAATTTTGCGCATTTTATCTAAAACAATGTGCAAAATTGCGATGAAATTCTGTTGTCATATAAAGTTTCGTGAATATTATTTCAACTAGTTTTTCCTTGTGAGTTATGGACATAAGATAATATCATAATAATTTTATATGATACAATTATTGGGAAAAAAAAGTATGTCGGCATCATCTCGTTGTTTATATTTTATTCATAATTCTGATTAAGAAATGTTTGTCGAGAGCAAACCAACGGGAATGAAGAAAGCTGCTTTCTTTCGGTAACCATTTCAGATTTGTTTTATAAGTTACCGAATTTTGCGCCTAAGAAATAATACGTAGAAAACGGTTCATTTCAGTAAAATTTTGTTTTCCAATATTATATTCGTGGAAAACACTTCACTTTTATAACCATTAATTCTTGTTTTTCTAGCCAACGTTTCTCATAAAAAAATAATAAACAGACAATTAAATTCAATTTGTCGGCCTCTGTGGTCTAGTGTTTGCCCTAGCGATCCGGTGGGTCCTGGTTCAATTCCTAGCAAGGTCACTATCAAATTTAGTTTTTTTCAATTTAAATTTGTGATCTTGGACATGAATGACTTCTAAAAATTGTCTTTCGAGTTTATCTCGTATGATTTCATAATTTTCAAAATATTTGGCGCATTTGCTGTCAGTTGTAATGCCAGATATCTTCTTTTAAAATAATGCTGGCGAAAATGCATCATCTATTATCAACACATAATAAGTTGAATATTTCTTTTCGGCTATATAATAAATATTTTTTTCTAATAAAATTGCTTTTCTTACACTTTATACAATATGTCTACTATTTTCAACGTAATCAATATAATAACATATAAAAGGACTCGCAATAGACTAATGAATAAATGTATGTACTGGAATCGCGAGAGAGTATCTTTTTCCGGATAACGTAGGGTCTACGAAATACCGCGAAGGCGATTATCTAATTCTAATGATGGAGTCGCATTACTGTGTTGACAAGATTTCAGAAAAGATGGCCGTGGCCACTCTCGCGAGTGAAATCGAAGCAGAATGAAAATGGAAAATCATTTTCCTTTCAATTCAATATAGCCTGCTGCTGCTTACTCGATTTTCTACTATGAATTATTTCCCCAACATAAGTTTCGACAGGGAGCGTAAACCTACAGGTTTACGAACAAAAAATAAAAAGTGTGCATCGTTTGTGTCATGAAATTATCAGAAAAGTCAATTTTATAGAAGAGCGAAGTATATTTTTTTAATTATGAGAAACAGTAATTACAAAAATTGACTCAACGTTATTTTTTGTGTTGTTTAATTAAATAATATATTACTTCTGATATTTGCAGGACCGATTTCTTTCAGCGAAAGAGCATCTTTAACTATTAATGCACCTGTTGATATAATTCGGTACTGAAACCATACAAAGTTATACGAATTAAAATGTTGCGTATATTTAATAATTCTATGAGTATAACACTAAAAAATGTAAAAATTATGTTTGGAGAATATTGGTTCACATAAAATACTATTAAAGTATGGTATTTTTTTCACTTTCGATGGCTTTAAGCTTACTTTGTGGAAATTCACTGGTTGCATAATTTAGGCGTGATAATTGTACACATCTTTGAGCTAAAGACTAATTTCAAGTTAAGATTTTTAATTACGACTATTTGACCGGATGCCAATAGGGGGAATATACAAACAATCCCAATAACTAGTGACTTAGGGTGAGTGATACGCCATAGGACATGAATTAAAAAATGGGGAGCAACCCGTTTAGTTCAGTTAAATGGCAATATTTTTTTATTCAAATTTGTAATTTTGCATTCATTTTTGTTTATGATAGTAGTAATCTCAAAAAACTTATCTTTTAGGATTCAAATTAAACAAGTTACATAAAAAAATATAGCGACATTACTGATTTTACTTTTTACAGATATTTAAATGATATCTACTTATAATAATACCGAAAACTCACAACAATAAATGTCATAAAAATATGGCTGACGACACCTTAAAAGTTTTCATTCGTTGTCTCTCATGAACTTAGGGCACTCGCATATCACTCTTTCGCTCAGTATTAGCGCTGTCATCGTCGCCAAACGAATCCTGGTTCGTTACATTCCTAAAAGCCTTCCTGCGTAAGCTCGCCCTTCGACTTTTATTTCCTCCTGAAAACATTCATTAAGTCGCTTCAAATTGCTTGCTTGTGCTTATGAACCATGTTAAATGATCAAGCATCATGTTGCTTCTTCTAATTCAATTTAATTCGACGCTCGTTCGTTGCCAGTTCGCCTCTGTACTGATTTTCACAACGACCATAATAATAATTCTGAGAAGACATCCGATTGTTTCTTTTTAGGTAAAATAATTTCTTTACTGAAAGCGTGTCGAAAAATAGTAATAATAAAAGACACAAAAAAATCAAAGTGATAATTTTGGAAATATCTTTATGTACTTCAAAAACTTCAATCATCGCGTTGTTTTTTTCCACTAGATTGAAATATATTTTGTACACACTATTAAGTATATCTTCGGCATAGTGGCAGAAGGCGATAAATTGAAAATCGACTCTTTTGACTTTCGAATGCAGTACGATAGATTTTAGGACGGTCTATCGTCTGAAAAAACAATCTCAGTATTTTTTTACGTAATCGGAAGAAATCAATACGAATTAAGCCAATTTCGTTCACCGTTATTAGTGGCAAAAAACTATAATAAAGAACTAATACTTAAACGGAATTCGTAAATGATTCACGAATAACGGTTAAGGTATTTAAATAGAGAGACTTAAATTTCATTATTTTCTTAACAGTAGATTGTCTCAAAACAAGGGTTTTTGACTAAACGTCTTCTGCCACTTTAACGACGATATAATCTTCTACAGGTCAGCAATAGTACATAGTCAGAATATCATCAGAAAATATTTGTAACCATGTCCACTACCAATGTGGAGAAAATGGACTCATAATGTAAAGCTTCCTATTAGGCAGTCGCTCAAACACTCTTTACTGGAGAGATAGAAGAAAAGGGCTAACACAGTTCTAATGGTAAGCTAATCGCTCTCTCTACACTTTATTTTTTAGGTTTGGATGAGTGGCGGAGAATTTAGACATCAAGACTGACAGACAAATCAGTCGGGAGATGCTTCTTAAGCGATCTAAAGAAGCGAAACGCGTTACATTAGTAACACAGTCAGTAGAATAACTAAGTTATCAATTTTTATGTTATATTAAAAATGAATTTCCACAAAGTTACCGCCGAATCCATCGAAAATATCACCGACATCCGTGTCTCCCAACACAAATTCATAAACCGATTTAAAACTCAATTTATGAAAATGACCGTACTGGGATTAGAACCCGTAATCACCAACCGAAGTAAACTACTTTGACCAGAAAAAAAATATGGATGCGACAATTTGCATTTATGTTTATATTAATTACAAACAAATTAACATGGCCCAAAGAAAACAGCTTGAAGCCTCATAAAAATGACCGAATAACAAATACAACATAACCAGTCCATGCGATCATTTTATGAACGGGCAGAAGCGGCCGGGAGAAAACTTAACCTCGTTAGAAAGATATTCCGGTATGCATTTTTTAATAGTCTCATTTCGTTGGACACAAAGTAAGTTTTCTTTTGGAGCGGAAAATTAAAGCAGCTCTTGGCACTATCATCAATATTGTGATAATAAATGCAAAACATTCACTTTAAATACGGAAGACGAGGATACGACTTGAAAACTTAGGTTCTCTTATCAAAAGAGTGGTTGGAACTTTAAGAAAACTTTAAGAAAAATGAATGCAATTAACGAGCTTTTTGCGATGCCATTGCAAGAGATTCGTGTTTTTTTTTTTTTTTTATCTTCTTTATGTTTTATACAGGTCTTGTAACTTTAACGTGGGATTGTACGATGCTCCAGGTATTTATAAATAAACAAATTTGAAGATATCCAGACTTTATAAACATGTATAAAGTAAGCACAACATTTACTTGACCGAACGTAATAATAACAAGAGCTTGCAATAGTAACTTCTGACTGATGAACGTATGGATGGTGTATAATTAAAACAGGGTATCTCAAGCCTGTGCCCGGGGGTGGTGCATGTGCGACCGCGGAGCTATTTGCATGCACCTGTTGCAAAGTATTAAATAACGAAAGAGCAAAATTGAATCCAAATAGCATTTTTTGGAAATGCTCTAACATGCGTACTAATTTAAATAAATGTTCGGTTAACTTATATATAATGGCCCAGACCGCTCTGTAGACGTTTAATTATTATCACATATCACATGCAGATATGATACTTTCTCATGACCTAAGCTTCGCGGTGTATAATAAAATAAAATATTATGAAATGCACGCTTAGTTCCGACGCTACTTTTGACATTTAGTATTTCAATTTCAACTCCGTCATCTATGACGGGTACGGGTTATACCAGTAATATAATACTACTTGATTTTATTTGTTCCGGTTTGCGCTCACCACTATTTTTCTCAATCTCGGATGCGCCCGCTACCACAATAATGTCGAGAAGTTTTGCATTAAAATAGCATAAAAGGTGCTTAAATTAAATTAAATATTGCTTTAACGAACACTAGTTAATAAATGTTATCTCTTAAGAAACTTTATTAGATTAGGAGTATTTACTAGGTAGAACTGCATTATAATAGGAAAGTACAGTTGATAGCTGTTGTGGCATCACGCCACCGTTAGATTGAGTTGATCATGGAGTCCGGGAAGCATTCTCATATAAATACATAAGTACATTCAATATGAGACTAGATAGAAGCGATATTTAGCATAATTATTTAGCGATTTTTAAATTTTTCGCAAAACTTTCGCATTTATCGTTTATATGTCGCACTTATCACAAAACGCGATAATCACATATCTCTACCCATTACCAACAAAAATGTCAAGAATCACAGTTCGAAATTATAAAAATCTATAAAAAAATATAAATGGGGCGAATGATATATTAATTTTTCTTACTACACTTTTAATATTTTTCAAATTGATTGTGAAATTTCTTTTTTCGTTGTGATAAAAAATTAAATCTAAAAATCTAGTCAGGCTAATTTCAGACATTTACTAATGATAGTTCAAAAACATTTAACGAGGTAAAATAGAAAAAAAATGCAAATGGTCAAGACGAAGATTAATGTGTTAGGTTTCCTTTCTGGTAAATAATAAATGGCTCGAGGATTCGTGGTGCAAAAATAATTGTTCTCATCTTACAAGGAAGATGTTAAAAATATATTTAGTAACGAAATATCGGTGAGATAATATATGTACTGTGATTTGTTGTTAAAAATGTGACGTCAAATTCTGTACACATCCACTATTTTTTAAATTGTATAGAAATTGTCATATTTAAATTCCAGGGTTCTGCAGACAAAGATGTACAATTTCGGAATTGAAAATATACCGTCGGATCGCAATCTCTAATAATAATATTAGTAACTAAAATAAAAAAAGTCAATAACTATTAGCACTATTAATATTTGCCAACAGGAGATATTTTATTTTAATAACTAATTATTGACTGGTAAAAAGTATGGAGTCGTAGTTTCAAGTTATGAAAGTTTTAAATATAAAAGTTATTATCAAACTGAAACTAAGTTGAAACATTTTCAATAGAAATGTATACAAATTTAATAAATCAAATCAGGCGTTCATCAAATAAGTTAATATATACAAGAAAGTTTATTCAATATTAGACATTTTCATAACAACTTTCATATTAACTATGATCTTCAACGGTTTACTGTTCAATAATATAAATTCAATATTTTACTTTCTACGGAGGGTGCGCGATGAAACTTCATTTTAATATTTTAATAACTTTCATAATTTGTTTTTATTTACAACTTGGATTTCACATTCTGAAATTTTAATCGCCAGCAAAATTGCCGTAGTTGAAATATTTGAGTGAGGCGTTACGAAGTTGTATTATTGTTATAAATAATATAATATAATAAATTTAAGTAATTTAAGATATAATTTAAGATAATTTAAGACAACGACAAATTTTATGGGCTACCGAAAATTCACAAGGATTCAATACCAATTCGCCCGGTAGTTTCATATATGAATGCTCCAGCGTATAAACTTTCCAAAAGAGCTAACTCTCTCATCCGCAATCACAGTAAATTCAAGCCATTGTATAGTATTAAAAATTCATTAGAGTTAGTAGATAAAATTAAAAATTATAACATTCCGTTAAACGCCAAATTAATTTCTTTTGACGTTGTTAGCTTATTCACTAATGTACCTGTAAACAAATGTAAACAAATCATCAAAGATACCCTTAATACGCGTAGAGTTAATCCCGTCATTACTACGGAATTACTTAATATTTTAGACGTTTGCGTTGACCAGAACTATTTTCAATTTGATAATAGATTCTATGAACAAACCGAAGGCCTTGCAATGGGAAGTTGTTTTGTCACCACTATTAGCAGAATTTTACATGAACCATTTAGAAAACCTTATTTTTAGCAATAAAACAGAAGTTAGAAACGTAGTTTATTGGTTCCGTTACGTAGATGACATCCTTTGTCTATTCAATCGAACTGAGAGACAAGTTTCTAACCTTCATAATTTTCTTAACTCACTAGATGATAAAATTCAATTCAATTTAGAAGTAGGGGGCAAGAATATAAATTTCCTTGACCTTAATATTGATATTAAAAACTCCATTCATGAATTTAAAATTTATCGAAAACAGACGTTTTCAGATGCGGCCATCCATTTTAACTCAGACCATCCTTTCTCATATAAATTGGCTGCTTTCCATTCTCAGGTTAACAGATTAGTCACTATACCTCTAAATAAATTTAATTTTGAAAACGAACTAAACATTATTAAACAAATTGCCATTAATAATGGCTATGAGGCGTCTCTTATAGATAGTCTTGTATCAAAAAACAACGTAAATTAGCAGAAAAGATGCTATATTTCGGGAACTTGTCTAAAGACATAGACCACCCTAGAATCTGGCATAGAATTAGTTATTTAGGTTGCACAAGCTTTAAAATTAAAAAACAACTCGCTGATAGTGTTAGACCGGCGTTCTATTGCAAAAACTCTCTAGGCAAATTACTTATTAACAATAAAGATAGAGTAAACTTTAAGAACAAATCTGGTATTTATAAATTACAATGCAATGATTGCCAACATTTCTATGTGGGTAAAACCACACGTACATTAGATATAAGGGTATCAGAACATTTAGCTGCCTTTAGATTAAAAAAAGAAACTTCGACATTCGTAAATCACTTGCTAATGGAGAACCATACGTTTAATGCGGATGATGGGGTTAAACTGTTGCATAAAAACATGGGGGATCATAAATTATTTTATCAAGAAATTTTGGAAATTAATAGAGCCCAGTTAAATTCCTTGCCAATTTTGAATGAGCAGCTGAACCTTCCTAATTCTCCGCTATTATATCCTATACGTTGAAACACCTAACAGATGTCACTAAATGTGGAATGATTGTATATATTTACCCATTTGTCGAATTACATCCCGTCAAAACCCACAATACTATTATAATTGTAAAATCACTGGTATTTCTAAAAGAAGTTGAAAAGCGGCAATTCGCCACTCTGTTAATATGGTGTTTACAAAATAAGGATTAGGGAGATTCCCGAAATTTTAACTCAGGTATCAGTGTGGCTCTCAGACGTATAATATCTTACCTCGTAAATAATATTTGTCGCATTTGTATCTTCTATATAAACGTTAGACACTGTTTACTGTCTCTTAGTTCGAGTCCATTCGTGTGCTCGAATGCCTGAAGATGCCGAAAGGCAAAACCCGGGTCGTTAGTGACAAAATACATGGAAGTGTACAAAATCTCAATAAAAAATATAATATAATAAGCTCTTAATTAAGCCCATGCTCATAGTATGTATTAATATTCACGAGCAACAGGAAATGACACTTTCATACGCTGATCATGATTCGATTGGTATTGTGAGGCAGAACATTAAATCGCTAATCAGCCCGGTTTGTATGGTCGGCAAAGCGCACAGCAAACCGACAACCGTTGCCGTCGCGTTGACAGGGAGGAGGTAGGGGCTAGTCGCCGGGCCGCTATGACGAAACCCGCTGGCGCGGCATAACCGGTACAAAGTGAAAACTACGATAAAAGACACGATGTTTAGCCATGCGACTAATTGAATGGTTTTAGCCCATTTGCATGGTATGTCCACTTAGTGTAATGTTCATGGACTCTAAAATGAGAATAACAAAGTGGATACCTAGCTACTAGAAAATTTATAACAGGATGATGAGGACCCGCTTTTATTTTGTGTTCAAACAACAGAACAGACATAAGACTCTCAGACAACTTAGCCAGGAAAAAAATATTTTTCTGTTTGCGTTAGAGCGAAAGAAAGGTTTTTTACCGAATAATTAAGTTTTCACTTTTAAGGTGTTAACTGTCAATTCTTGGTGGAAAGATATTATATTTTAAAAAATAAAGCACAATTCATTTGTAAGACTTCCACATATTTATAAAGATCAGGACCGGTTTCGCTCATCACAAGCATCATCAGCTGATGTTGAGCATTATCATCAGTTGATAATGTTCGTGATGAGCGAAACCGGTCCTGATCATTATAAATATGTGGAAGTAGTACAAATGAATTGTGTTTTATTTTTTAAAATAGAATAATTAAGTTACATAATAATCTATATGAGAATGTATGTAATACGAATAGTTGTTATTCATACGATAATTGTGTGCTATTGATTTTTTTTTAATATTATTGTCAAAACTATCAATGGCTAGCCTAACAGAAAAGTGCCTAACTCATAAGTCACAAGTCACAAGGCTTACTAAAAAATAATACTAAATTACTATCACATTACGAACATACAGACACAACAGTAAATAAATATATCAATTGCTTTGTCACTGCTAGATTGTTAAGACAATAATTATTAAATAAGGTAAAAATAGCAAGGATTTTCAAATACTATCGATCGAAAGAACTAAATATACATACTGTTATTTTTTAACCATACTATAATGGAGTTCTTCCAAGTGGCTTATGTATTTTTATTAACATGTAATAATTAAAAAAGTTTCAATATAAAGTTAAAGGCGAAATTTGGGCACATTTTTTCGACACTTTTTTCCAGGATCTTCTTCGTATTTTGTATTCCATTATGATGATGGTTTACAGAAGTTGAAAAGTCGTCTGCTCGGTAGGTAAGTGGCTAATTAATTAATTCAATGCAAACGCAAACGCCTTGTTATTCAAGCAAAGAAATCAATACCGAGTTAGTTGCTGAATGAACCAGCCTGCCTGCCTTGCGCACCGAATATAATAATATTGAGAGGGAAACTCAACAGGTCAATTTATAATTTTACATTCAATAAACAGTGAATGCTTTTTAAAAAATATTTACATAACAATTCTTACTGTTCAATAAATACTATTTATTGTATTCGAGCATATTCAGATCCTTGTTCATTTTTAGACGAGTTCAGTAGAAACAGGTCCGTTACTTAACTTTTACCCCCAACCCCTGTAAAAATTCTAACAGACCCATTTTATGAGATTCATGTCCTGATCGTCATTAACTTGACTCAACCGTTAACATTACATTTGATAAAAAATAAACTTATAAATGAGCTAACTCTCACGGCAAAAAATATATTTTTTTCACATATATGACACATTCGAGACTAAAATCATGACGAATGGTTGTTATTCAAAAGACAGAAGAGATAGGCTATTAAAACTAGAGCATCCAATCCCGGACCCATTTACGATCTCGGGATTTCGGGATTCAGAATTTCCCAATCCCGGGATCCCTGGATCGGTCATTAAGTGTAAATAGACGCTCCTCGTCTTTCGTAATTCGCTAATTCGTACATATATCAAAAGTAAGATTTTAGAACCGTTGTCAAATCAAATAATGAAGGCTTAATCGAAATATACGAATCAAATAAGATTACTACAGAACTCTATTTCAGGAAAAAAATATGAAAATATCCATTTAATACAGTTAAACAATACAATTTCTATTAATAATAGGATAAAAATAACAAATTATTCAGTTCTACAAGAATTTTTCCAGTATAGTAGAAAAGTAAGTGAAAAAACATGTATGTACTTTCACGATTTATTAATAATAATATCATGCATTTTCCTAGAACGTTTCCTTTTAATGTTCTTATTGTGCTGAGTTACAATAAGAACGTTAAATATTTTAAATGATGTTGGAATAAATGAGATTATATAATATTGTCTGTCTCTGCTAAAACAGTATCCCAATATAACTCAGCTGAATTAAGATTAAACATAGTTTTGACGATGGCGAGAAGCGAATTCTTGTAGAACTAAATACTTTATTTTTACCCTATTACAATGGAATTCTATCAAGTAACTTCAATCGATACATTTCTATAATATGATAAAAAAATATTTTAAAATACACTTTTCTAGATATTTTTTAATTAGCTTTACTTAGGTGCATTTAATTTTTGCAAACATTATAATTAACGAAAGTCGATTTCTCCTTCTAAAAGGTTTTTGTGAGTCCTTTGCCAGGTGCCTATTCGTAGAGACGGTCGATAAATACGGCAATAAATTCGAAAAAATATTTAATTGAACTTTTCACATAACATCGCAGTCGGAAGTAAAGGTGGATTCAGTAGATTTTTAAGCGACTCCACAAGGCTTCTCATCAAAACGCAATTACTAGATAAAGTATAATGCACAAATGCATAACTCTCCTACAACACAGCTGTGGTTCGAACAAAAGCATAGAGACAACGGAAAATATTTCCGCTGATAAAACTGAATTTATTAATTCCACTTGAAGAGAGTGTAATACCCAGTCACTTGGCTCCTCCGGCACTCAGCACAAAGCAGTATTATCGGTTCCGCGACGGTTTTATGATAAAAGAAAAAAAATGCGGAGCCGGAGCATAGTTTCCACGACGCGAACAACGTCCTTTCAATTTCAAGTATTCGGAAATTGGGTCAGCTACTGGAGAGCTTTAACGCTTTCAGAATGAACCTTTCGATTTTTCTTAAAGAAAATTACGTAAGTACATAGTTACTTATATAGATCCAGTACCCGTACCCATGCATGTGCAATAAAGGGAATAAATTTAATGTTCGAATTTTGGAATACAGTAAAGCCTTCTATAAAATTTGGAGTTTTTTTGTTATTTATTCAAATGACAGAAAATGAAGATACATTTTCTGCCTGAAAGATTAACTCATACTCATGTTCACAATTTATAAATGTATAAAGTCATAATTTTATTTAAAACATAACATAATTTAGTATTTTTTTATAATGAAGACGTTTTTAGATTTGGATTGTTCAAACTTTGTAAATATCCATTTATTTCGTCACTAACGACCCGGATTTAACTTGACTCGTGAACTCGAACTGACAGTTCATTCGTGTACTTGAATACCTGGAGATGGCGAAATACGGGTCTTAAATGACGAAATACATGGAAATGTACAAAATATAAACAATTCAAATTTGATATTGACATTCTATCAAGCACCCTCACTTCTTCACTTTTTGTTCGGGTTACTTACTGCCTATTGCTAAAAACGTGATATTTAAATTCTCGCAGTTTGTATTTATTGGCGTAGGAAAACGCTATGCCAAAATGATGTCAATCAACAGTATCGTGAAATGTTATCGAAATAATCTTTGGCTCATGCATACGCCGCTAAAAGGAATTTCGAGTACAAATGTACAAAACTAGATGACAGCCTTATCTTTCTTCAATCAGCTGTGATAATATTTCCTATCGATGATGCATTCAATATTATTTAAAAAACTATATTTGTGCCAAAACGAATACCATCTGGATATCTCTAACGAGCAGATAATTGTAAATCATACTCATTCCCCGTGAATGAAGTCATGCACAAGGAAGGTGATTCGATACTGTATCAAATGCAAAACAAATAAATGTATATCATAATTATTAATTGATTGATCATGATTTCACGACTTTGCATAAAATAAAAAATAAGCGTTCCTTATGGCGCTTGTTATGGGAAATCCCCACTACAATTATAATGATCTAAAATCTGCCAATAATATAGATCAGTGCTGCGCAACCATTTATCTCCCACGGCACACCTAAGCACTCATTAATATTTCACGGCAAACCACAAGCCAAGATATGCAAATTTCATTAACAAAACTTTACATTTGATGAATTTGATTACATTTTTTAATAATAGCTAATTAAACCATATTATCGTGATTTGTTTTTTACAAATTATTAAAAAAGCATTTGAAAAAGTTGTAACTAAGTTTAAATACTAAAAATCAGCAAAGCTGAGTTGAGTGAATAAGTATTGCCCATTTTTTTGTTTAGCCAATCTAAAATAATCTTTCTTATTTCAATAATAGCCTCGTTGGTCCTTCAGAACATTTTCGATGATCCTAGTCGTAGCTCGCTTTGCCAATGTTTGAGTTCGTTTTATTTGTCAAAGATTTCAATAACTTTTTCCAACCTTTCATTTTTTGTTTAATTCATTCCGATACTCAAAGATGTCAGCAATGTGCAAGTTCATCCAACGTTTTCTTTAAAGAGTTGATAGATTTTTGGCATGTTTGAGTTCAGAAAAAAATAAATAGTCTTACCAAAACGTAAACTCGGCACATCCGACATTTTTATGTGTGTCGGGACAGGTATTTTTTTCAAAATAATGCGTTTTTAAGGCTCTTGATTTGATAATGTGTATTAATTCGATACATTCGTTCATTGTTTGTAATAATTCCAATGGGAATTTTTTCGCCATAAATGCTTCCCAATGTGTGCAGCAATGTGTAATATCTACGGTAGGATTTTTTGATTTACAAACTAGATAAATACCATTTTATTCTCCACCTTTTCAGGTTTTAACACTAAAACAATTATTCCATTAAATATCAAAATAATGAAATATTTGTTTCAACGAGAATAATTTAAACGGAGATCTTAGCAACCGAATGGCTTTAATTTTTTCTCATTTTTTCTTATACTCGATGTCTCTAATTCGATGCGGTATCGCGGCACACCTGGGATCGTCTCGTGGCACACCGGTTGCGAGGCACTGGTATAGATAAGGCAGTTACAATATATCTCACTACAGCTGTATTGAGAAGTGCAAGAAGGAAAATACACTTCATTAGGGGGTCGAAACACTCAAAATAATACAAAACCATGAATAATTGTAGGTGGTATAACTTATTACTAATGAGAGGCTGTATTTGAAAATTATGCAAACGATTCGTGCTTCATTATGCCGCAATAAAGGTCGGTAATATTGCCTGGCTGCGAGGGGTCAGAAGCTCCGTTGCGCATTTGTTGTGCTTTTGAAAAACACGTCGTTTCCCCATTGTGTTGTTGTTGGCCGAGCATCCGGTGGGGCTTCCAAAACCCCCTCGCAATATCGAAAGGGATTATATCGGCTCGGGTGTGGTGGCGATGGGGGTGGGCCGCTCGGAGCGGAGGTGACCAATTTATTACGCCACTTCTGGCGGCTATTTTCGTCCGTTTACAATGACCACCTTCGATATACAAAACATCCCCACAGGTGAAGTGGCTTTTTATTAGGAATGGCCGCGCTTTTAAATACTGCTACGGTCCGATTCAATAATGAAAGAAAAGTTCAGACTTTTAAACATCGCGGACTCATGATCAATATAAAGCAATATCCTTTGAAATAATAGGTAACTACTGTATATTTTTGGTTTAAAGACATTTTTTAAAACAAAATATATTGATTGAATTGACATTTACTTGGTAGAACTCTATTATAATAGGGTAAAATATCAAAGTATTTAAAGTTCTACAAAATTTATTAGGTAGTAGATAGATAATAAAATTTTGTAGAACTAAATACATTGATATTTTACCCCATCGAAACAAAATATATTATTTAATAAATATTATTCTTATTACAAAATTTTAAAATAATATGCCCAGGACCGGTTTGCCGGTAGAATTTTCAGCTGATGAATATAAAATTTGGATTATTGAGGTTTGTACCCGGCATCTTCAGGTATTCGAGCACAATGGACTCGACCTGAAGATGCCGAATAAACCCGGGTATTATTGACAAAATACATAAGTGTACAAAATTTTAAAAATTTAATATTGAAATTCCATCAAGCACCCTCAGTCGATGTCTTAAATTATAAATGATGAATATAAATTGTGGAATAAGCAACAAATTGCGTTTCATAATTACAGTAATATCCCAAATATTTACACCATCAGCATAACATAAACCTACGTATACCGAACAGATGAAATATTAATATTTTCTTATCGCGGTTAGTTCAACAGAATATTATAAAATTGATAAAAATGTTTAATAAACTAAAATATTTTTTCACTTACATTTCCTAAGAATTTATAAATTTACAGTAGTTAAACGGAAAAGATAGATGAGAAGTTATTGATATGCTTTTCCATTCAAGGAAAGCATTATCAGCCGAACAAAATCTTTATTTCTCGGAACAAGAAACAGATCAGACTATTCAGTATGTACCTACATTAGAATTGAAAAACTCGACGTCCGTAATACTAATTTAGAAGTATCTCTTATTGATTTTTTCCCGTTAAAGGACATTAAAAACATCTAATCGAATTTATGTCATAAAAGTTTTCGTACCGGAAGAAAACTCATCATCACGAACTACAAAAAAAAAAGCGAAAATGCGACGATAATAAAAAGCGTTCGCAACTATCATCATTAGGACATGTCCAACCGGAGTGCCGTCAAATAGCTCTGAAAATCATCTTTAAAAAGAAAGACAAACTCGTCAATTACTTGATAGTAAATTTGAAAATAGTGCATTTGAAAAATTGCACATACAAATCAATTATAGCAATAATTTTCAATTTTTCATATTGGACGATGCATTCTTATAAATCCAGTATAAAGCGAATACGGATTTTTAGTTGGCGTGAAATATAACTATGATTTAGAAGTATGATTCTAATTTTGAACGTATGGCGCGGTTAAACAGTAGGACGGATGATGATGATGTTGATAATACGGTTCAGATAAGATGTTTCACGCTCGGCGAGCGGCGACAGAATGATGGTCGCTTTTTTTTATTCTTCAATGGTAGTCTTATTCCACCTTAGTCGCCATTTTGTGTTCGCAAAATAAAGCATTTGATAATTCTCACGTTTGTAGACTGTTATATTTTACAATCACATTTTGTAACTCTGTTATGTGAAGTGATGACTGGATATAAGTGTCATTTTAAGGAATCTTTTTCTTTAATAACTATTATCAATTCTGCTGACGCGACGTAATGCTTTGGTACAAGACAAAACTTGTCCTCGAATATCACATTTCGAAAATTCGTAGCGTTATTTATCACTACAATTATTTATTTTGTGCGGTAAACAAACAGTTTCCAGCGATAAATATCGCTTTCTCTGATATTATGCCTGAAAAAAAAGCGTAATAAAAAGAAATGATGGCGTCCGAAAAACTCGCTATACGCTATAGTTAGTATGTATGTGCTGTAGGAAAGTGTACGTTGTAAGCGGGTAGTCTGTATTTTTCCGCGTTACGATTTCATCGATTGGCGCTGCGTACCCAGGTGCAAAAAAAGGGTATCATCTCCATACATAAACGGCCAAATCGCACATTGAAGTTGATTGCCAATGACGCTAAAAGCCTCTCCTTTGTATACATGTTATGTTCTCGAAAAAGGTCAAAACAAATAATAATATGGAGTAAATCAATTTAGAGCAGACGACGACAAGTACGACGGCAAACCACTTTGTTTAAGCTCCTCAGATAGAGTACTGAGCAACGTAATAGAGTGCTTGTGCTTACACGCACATTCGTTTTACATTTCTACAAATATATCAAGTGCCGAAGATAGGGTTGTCAACTATTGCTGAGACAATTCCGGGACATATGTCCCAAATTGATATGTACAATATATACAGTGGTAGCATTTAATAAAATAAAATTTTACAATACCGTTCACCAGCGCTTTTGTAAAGATTATTTTCTTCAATGAAATTATTAAAAAAAAATAGTCAAACTGAGGAGAGACTTTGTTGTCTTGCGATAACAATTAAAAAAACACTTTTGGAAGATTAAAAGCATGAAAGTTGCGGTTATTGATGGATTTTGTAAGAAAGAGCAGCAAATAAAATTGAATTTCAAAACCTAGATAAATGTTGCTTATTTTTCACCCTCACAGCATGCCTTGTATCAAGTACCGCACGCTACTGATATATATGTGTAATTTCACAATATTCTTCACTGGAAAACCACTTAACATTGCATACCTAGTTTTCGGGTGAAACCTTTTTAATGTACAAAAAAAGACGACTTTCAAATTTAAATTATGTAACGAGCCTGGTGGCCCCCTTATATACATAGAAACAATAATAAATCTAAAATTATGTTTTTATGAATATTTCTTTTCACTCTACTGCTTTCAACAATTCTTACCCAAGTGGGTCCGCATTAAAACGATTCACTATTTAGTCAGACTTGCAATTTTGCCTTTAGTCATGTGCAATAGAAATAACTATTTTGGCCGTTAGCATTCTCTAAAATTTCGAGACAGTTTGATATTCAACCGGGATTCTGGACTTTGACTTCCATTCCGTGAAAATCTCGGTCAATCCGGAAGGTTGGCAACCCTAGCCGTAGACCACATTCTAAATAATTTTAGGCATAAGTATCAATCTCGTGGGTCGCAGTAGCAGAGTGGACTTTCGTTTATCTTAATTGTGTGGTCAAGAGTAGGAATCCCTGAATGGACACATTCATACTTTGAATTTTCATTCGTTTTACGGATTTGTGTAATGTGGCATGGATATCTGTAATGTTTCCATCTCTTACGAACTCGCATTAAGGCGAAGTTTATAGAATATATAATTATATGTGAATACATTGTTATTGAATCCTTTTAGGAGATTAAGATTTAATTTCAATCAAACATTTGATTAAACTTAATCTCAAATGAATTCTCAGTCGTGATTCGTGACCTACCTAATACTAGAGCTTGGTATACATCAGTGGTCGCCAACCTTTTTATACGTACCACCCACCAACATCGTAGTAAAGGGGTGGCGCACCTTTTCCTGTCGGTAGGCCATATTCATTTATCTTAAGTCAAATAATTCCGTAGCTAAGAAACATTCATAAAAATATATGTACTTTATTTTTTAAATGAAGAAAAACAATGAAATTTATACACAAATTTTCAAATTTAGAAAATTTGGATTCAGTCAATAGGCCCCACTTGAAACCAAGAGACCACAGGTTCATCATCCCTGATCATCATCGCAGTAATTCAATTCAGTGTAAGGATGCAATCATTTCTAGAAGATAATGGATTTGAACAAAAAACTTTTAAAATCTGAATTTTTATTTATACTGTAGAAAAAGTATATTAAAATATTAAAGAAATATTGTGAATTGAAAAACTATAACTTTAAAATTATCATTTTTTAAAATTACATTTAATGGCTGAGCCTAATGCTGTGAGACTAAATATTTAACGTCTAGTTTAATTTTCGTTAGGAACTTACGAAGGTCTCCTGTTTGGGTGTTGTTTAAACGGTTTATTTGCTTGGTAATCATAATACTAATCACACTGAAGCCTGATTCTACTAGGTAAGTGGTAGGAAAAGGCATCAATATATCTTTTAAATTATTTTGATATAAAGAACACATTTTTCTATAATTTTTGGGTTCCAAAACTATTGAAATTATTCTTTCTCTCTTCATCACATCTCAGTTGTAGAAGTTATTCTTTGTAAATTACATCAACCTCATCCATATTTGCAGTACAAGTAATTATCATCGAATTATATACCTTTAAATTCACAATATCTTGGAATTTTTTCCCCATATTAAGTTTAAGTTCGTTAATGTAGCAAATAAACCTTTTGATTTCTTCAGTTGTTATTTGTTTTCGATGTGATATTTTAGAAAATTACCCACCGCCCACTAGTGGGCGGTACGGACAGGTTGACGACCACTGATATACATTGTAAATTCTTTCATTTTAGATTTCATTCGTCTATTTTAGGAAGCGTTAAAAACACTGCACAATTTTAAGCGCTATTAAAAGTAATCCATACGCAATGATAATGAAGCCATAATAGAGATGTGACGACCATACCGGAACGAGTGATTGCGTATGGTATGTAAGATACAGCTAATTATATGATACCGATATCTCTACTAATAGTAATGTTGTGTACGCGACAGCTATAATTTATTTTCAATGAATTAATTATTTTTAAGTAATTTACTTCGAAAAATGATTTAAGATTAATGATAAAGTTCAAATTGGCAAAAAAGAAGTGATTTATAAAGCTCTTTTACAATCGCATTGTATTTACGTATACTTGCGTAGATTACGTTGATGATTTCATATTTTAGGTATTTTCTTTTCTAGTGTCTGCCTGACAGAGTTTTCATTAATTAAAAAAATCTTTCGCCGTGTTATTTATTCAAATAACTTCGCTATTAATGTTTCGCATAGTCAACTAAATTCATTTAATCGATGAGATTACAGTGGTTAGCATTCGATTATTGTGAAATTACTTTTCTGTCTGTGCTTTGTGATCTTTCATTTAATTTTAAATTCGCCGACCAATAAATTATTGTGGAAAAATACTATTCCTCTGGTGTCTTGGCTTGCTCAGCTTTCGGATTTTCGTTGCAGAGAGCCGTTCGTGTGAGAAGCAACATTGATTAAATCGTAAGTATACTGACAGATTGCATTAAGGCAGTTTTTGATGGTTTTCTGTTTTAAATGTCAAAATCTACGCAATTGATTGCTCTAAGCACGCATGAATTCATAGGATATAATGGCTTTGATAAAAACAGTAAAGTCATTTGTTATTGATTCAATTACTTATAGAGTATTTTCTATGGACTCGGCGGTCACTTTGTGGAAGTTCATATGTAATATAAAATTAAAATTGATAACTTAGTTTCGCCTCTTTAAAAAGTATCTTCAGTCTGAAGATACTTCTTAAAGAGGCAGAACGCGTCACGTTAGTGATAAACCAAGTGGAATGAATAACTAAGATATCAATCTTAATTTTACATCAATAACAGAGTATTTAATTTCACAAAATTGACAAACGGTGGGGCTATCAAACCAATACAATTTTTTAGAATTGAACACTTCTTTATTTTATCTTAATTAAGTCATTTGTATTTTTTTTATTCTGGCAAAAAGCATGGCATAACTAAAACTCATCGATATTAAATCTTATGATTTGTATGCCAAAAACATTATTCTTTAAAATGTACAAAAAATATTGTTAAATCACAAACAATTGTACTTTGAGTATGTACTTTGAAAAAGAAAATAATGCTTATTAATAAATGCGAATATCTCAGAACTTGTTTTTATGTCTTAATGCCTACTGTCAGTATATGCTAGATATATATAATTATGTTTGTTTTTTTTAAGACAAAATGAGTAAGATGAAAATCCAAAGTACATCAGAAGTAAGCTTAAAAAGTAGCTTTACCAGAAAGCAAAAGAGGAACCTGATTCGTCGTCTTGTTTTCAGCACTCGGCTTAATGGGGTGTCCACACCACCGCCGTATTACGCAATTACGTAAAGTGCTTTCTGTCATTCGTGACGCTGTCCGAGCGAGCACTCTTCGTCGCACACTTTCCCCGTCCCAGAGCGTGGTCACCCCGTTTCGTGACATGTCGATACTCATCAACTGTATATATTTACACGGTCGACTTTTTAGGGATGTTTTGCAGCGTTTCTAGCGTTTGCTGAAACTAGTTCAACGATCAAACAGGGTACAGTAAATGTTTGACCGCAGGATTGATGGTATTAGGGCCGAGAAAAAATTGCGCACGTATTTATTTTATCTACCGGCAATTCTCATTACATACGACATTCCGCGTACGAATCTCGAAACATTTTACTACTTCAACCGCACAAACCACGCATACACAATTGTAAATATGGTACAATTTAATATTTAAGTCACCGAAACTCTGTCTTCGCCGATTTCAAAATAACACTATTGCTAATAACAGTGGTTACCAACGTTTTTTATCCATTCTCCTTTTCACCAATGTTCAGAATAGAATTCACCCCAAGGGGGAAATTTCCCACTGGTTGGAAACCTCTGGTTTATAATGTGTATTCCATACAATGTATATCCTGAAAGAAGTAAAAAAGATATGAAAGATATAAATGAAGCCCACTACATTGTAATAATGGATAAACAAAGGTAACGCAAAAAACTCGGATACACTAACGCAAACGCACCCGGCTCACAATGATTGACAAAGATAACTGATAACATCGCAATATGCAGTCGCGCACTCATTTCAGCAGTGCACCGCCCCAAAAGGCTAAACATATAAAACGTTTACCATTTTTTTCAAATGTTTAGAAGGGATTTGCTGATCTTTATTCCTTACTTCTTAACAAGACCAACTATGGTTCATTCAACGTATATGAGAGAAGATTGCACAGGATAACATTATGAAACAAAGGAGGGAAGTGGCATGCAGAAGAATGCACCACGACATTTATAAAGATTAGAAGATAGTCAGTACTTATGTGAGGCATACCCTGAATAGCACGTCAAACCCATAAATCGTTGGCTGCACCAGGGCGGAAGAATACATCGAGATCTAAGATCAAAGACATTCTTGGAGGGGACTAAGAAGACCCGCCCTGGATTGTCAGATTAACAATAATGATACCATTATTGATTAATAGTAATATAAGGATCACGATTATATTAGTAGATCACTCGCATTAACAAAATAACCAAAAGTAAATAAAGACCCATGTTACAATTAACTCATTATTACCTATACTCGTAATAAAACAAAGTAAAATAATTTATTTAATAAAACTATTGACTAGTCACCTTATGTACGCTAAGATGTGGAATAAAATCAACACCTGCCAGTCAATGTATAAGATAGATTTTCCTCATACAAAGATTAACAATGCATGAAATTGTTGTCGACCTTATGGAACGGAAAATACGCAGCTGCCCACCTTCGCTAAATCTATTGATTTTCTTAAAAGGCAAAATCCGAGACGGCAGCTCTTTCAAAACATCACAAATAGTTGTTGTTAGCCGATATTTTGTAATACGTAATAGTGCGTCTTAAGGTCTGGATTATTAATGTGTTTTATAAAAAAAAAAAAAACAGCTATGGCGTATGACAACTCTTAAGTCTAGAAAGTGTCGTTATTATGGTCAGTTTATCTTAAAAACAAAGTCGTGCATGAGCGTAAACTACTAGAATCCTTTTATTATATTCGACTAACTACTATTATTTTTATTTGCGTTTCCAAGATCAACGGAAAATTCCAGTATAGGCAGTCGTAAATGAAATTCTTGAAATAGAAAAAAAATCAATTGCAAGCAGCAATTTGAACATGTAACCACTACTAAAAAATGGATTAGGGATGACTTCATATGGTAATATAAAGTGTTGGTAACGGGATTTATCAGTCTGGACAGTTACCTAAGAGATATAAAGCTCTTTTTGAAAATTACGTCATATTGTTATGACAAAAAAAAAGTTTATATCACATCTAGAGCACATTTATACTGATTTTAAAAAAAATCTCTTTGGCTTCGTCAAGATCTTTAAATTTAAACCCTCGGTATTCAAATACAAAAAAGCGAAGACGTCGGTATAAACTACAAATTGCCCCGTTTTGCTAACCGGCCAATGACATGTCACGGTAATTTGACACCGGCCTGGAACGAAACGGGTCACGGAGCCGCGTTACGTCACGAGTCACGATGCACGTAACATAGTGAATATCGCGTCAGTGGCTCGGCGAGCCGATAAAACAGGGATTCGGCAGAGGACGGGATCGGGGACAAGACGGGCGAACGTGAAGAGGTGTATTGTATGAGAGATACTTGTGCAGATTGTGCAGCGCTATTTGGATGGATGTATGTACGTTGGAAAGACTTGAAACTCTATTTTCTAGAACCAACAAAGAGTAATTGAATGTAGTTTGAAGTAGTTCGTGAAGATTAGCAGTATACATGGCTTGATACTTGATTCAATAAACCAGAGATTTAAATAATCAATCAAATCAAATTTGAATTGTTGAGATTTTTTACAATTCCATGTATTTTGTCACTAACGACCCGGGTTTCGCCTTTCGGTTTCTTCAGGCATTCGAGCACACGAATGGACTTGAATTGACATTGCCATCTCAACAATTCAAATTTGATATTGAAATTCCATCAAGCCCCTTCAGTCGATGTCTTAAATTAAATCAAGTAAATGTTTTTTTCGAGTAAGTTAACAATTAAGTTCAATAAAACCTTTACACGTCGAAACACAATAATTTGACACACCCTGGTTTTTTTTGTTAAGTTTAAGTTTTATTAGGGTCCATAACTGAAATCGGACAGCGTTAATGACAATGGTTCGGAGAAATCGACCCAACTCTGTTGCGAAGGGCCTGGAAATCGCCTGCGGATACGTTCGCAAGACGAGTCCATTTTTGACGGAAAGGGGTGGCTCCGACGATGCAGAGAGTTCTTTTAATTTTATATGTGAGTAGTCGATTGCGAGTCTTTGAGCCGGGCGAACCGCCGGCCCTCGTGGTCGGCACCGGTGACGTTGTGAATTGTTTGTGTTATTTTTGAATTGGACTTAATTTAAAATCGTTTGTCGTGTCACTTGCATTATAACTTAAAGTAAATACATGTGTTAAGTAAATGTAAATGTAGAATCAATTTTAGGTGTAGATTATATTTGTGTATTGTAAACCACTGTATCTTCGATGAAAAATAAATAAGTGTTGAACCGGATTTGAAATGGTGTTTATTTGAGATCCCAGCCGTTCCAGGACGTTCGATAACGAGCCATTCGCCTCTCTTCGATTCGGGTCTTTTCAAATTATTAATTTTGTATTAAAAGTAGCGAATGCTCTTAATAAAGATATTGAATTCTATAAACTGGAGTACAAAATTATCACATGCATTAATCAAATATGTAAATATTACAACACTACACATTAAACTTGACAGTGATTAGTTATAGTAGGTAGCTTTGGGACGCCTTTCGGCGAATAGGAGGGAAAAGATTTTTAACCCTTAGAGCGCGAAACGCTCACTATGGTCAATAGATCAACTTCAACACTAAAAAATATTTAATCTACGACTTTGCAAGCAAAATAGCTGCGGCCAGTCTTCATATACACCGACAACACGCACGCAATCAAGCGCGTAGCCGCATAAGTATGTGTAATACATAAGACTGACGATTAATGCTGCGTATCGTCAATGCAAAGCTGTTATTTATTTTTTCCTACCTCTATTTTGCTACTGAAGCTATTATGTGGTGTCCGCGAAGCGGGCTTCTAGCTTCCTGGCTAAAGTCAGTGCTAGAGTGGGTACAGATTAAGACTTTATATACCTTTCCTGCATGTCAGCTAGCTACGTATTGCTATCTAAAAAGATTCTGTAAGCTGAAGGCTTTGTGTGGGGAAAACACTTTCACCAAGAATTGCTCGTAATGTTGACATAAGTTTGAAGAACTTACTAAGGTTATCTTTAGACATGCCTAGTCTTTAACTGAATATACGAGCCTATACGTATACAGAATATACGAGTTAAATAAATTCGGAAGACTGTATATCGAGAGTTCTTTTCAAAAATATATTTCATTGTGTTCTGCTTGACATTTTCATGATCTGTTGCTTCATTTCTCTACTTAAAGGTTTGAACTATTTTTTAAAGCATATATCCATAAGTGTTTCCTTTTAGTTTGGCTGGAAATAGAGATAATGTCCAGCGCGTTCATCAGTTTAAATAGCCAACTATCCAGTCTGCATAAGCCGTTAACGTTTTTTCCCTTAACCGTCAGTCCAAAGTATCTATTTAAATGAATCGGGCAAACGCTTAAATACCAAATTTTACAATAATACCTTTTGAAAAATCTACATTCCTTGAGATATGAATTCTTCTGTTATCTTACATGGTTTCTTTAGTTCATTACAAAGCAATCCGTGCACCTAGTAACAAAGTCGAATTGAATATACGACTATTATTAACAGTATAAAACTGTTTTTGTTTACAAGTTTTCTCATAAGAACAAGTTAAAAGGAAAAGCTGTGCGGGCGACAATTTGTCAAATTGCGTAGACGTGGGAGTAGAATAAAAGCTCTCGCCTTCATACAAAATACAACATCGCGAAAGGCGATACAAAGGTGGGCGGAGAAGGCATCCGACCACATTTTCTTTATCTTATTCCCACGAAGGTATTTATATACTATTGCTTGTCAGTGTTGTTTCTTACAAACTCCACGTGCGCATCGTGTGTATTTATTACAAAGTATTTGTTAGCTGTTGAAATTGGAATCCAAAATTGCTGTAATTATTATCTATTTCGGAGATTGCCACGAAGTATTCTCCCAGAAATATTATGTATTATATATATCACACGACCACGATTAGAAACTATTGCGTTACGTACCATTGTTATCAGACATTAAAATTAATATGACACAGTTCATTCTAAGACGTAAAATTATAGTTAAATACATTAATCTAGCTCGAGTGAATAATGTCATGATGTAAATGTTAGTACATAGTAATAATAGTTACCTCTGCCTAAGTTATCTCTTAGTTTATGAAGACCAGGATGATTGCATATGAGAGTGAGTTGCAACGATCACAGGAGTTAACGTTGGAAGAATATACATATTTTGTTAGGGAGCCAATTTTTCTTGTCATAAGGAATACTGCGTGGTCGAAATACGTAATAATTAAACCCAACGACGAAAAACTTTTCTATGAGAACGGCTTGTTACTCTTGCTTAGCCTTTCTTTTTGCGAAAAGTGTAAGGATCTAAGGGTAAGTCTAGGGCAGGACTAGTGCTCAGCCCCATTTTTAGTATCGGATGGATGGGAGGGAATTTTAAACATCACATAAACCCATGTCTACTAATACAAATCCTTAAATCGATTAAAAAAAACAATTTATGAAACGTTAGGTATTGGAAGTCGAACCAGTGACCACCGTAACCGAAATCAACGACGATTCAGCTTATCCAACAAATACAAATGATCGCTTTTTAATTAAGGATTATCTATCTTTAATTTACATATTTAATATAAATACATTACAAAAATTATGGATTAAAAGTTTATGACTTAAGCAATGTGAAAAACGCTTAAAACAGAGTAAAATAAAAAAGTACACATTGAAAATTGGTAAAGAAGTCAACTTAGTAGGCTTAGACAAAATCTACTTTCATAGATTAAAAAACTATCTCGTCGGAACTCACTCACGTCCACGCGGAATGTATCGACATCCGAAGCAATACCGTTGAACATTGTTAAAACTCTTTTCAGTGGAATCCCCATTGGCACGCTGGTTCTAAACTTTGAAAGAATGTAAAATAGTAGATCAGCGAGGGAAAATCAGTTTGAAAATACTTCACGAAGGCAGTAATATTTGAAAATTATTGAAGCACCAACTACATACTATTTTAAGCTTATTATAAAAATGTATGTGTATAATATATGCACAAAAAATGCAACTAATTTTTGACTTTATAGATTGTATTGGCATCCACTCGGTAGAACTCCATTATAACAGGATAACATAATATACATAAATATATATTTTAAATGTTATTAATTTTTGATTCACATAAAACTAGTAAACCCATATGTCCATCGCCGATACAAGAAAGAAATAGACACAGATCAGTATCGTTTACCCCTCGTTGCCTCGACCTACTGACCCAGAACATCTCAACGCGAAGAAACCTGAGGACGGCAGCTCTGGCGGGAGACGTCACTAAAGGGTCTAAGATGGGTTAGGCGGGGGACAGTTGGTCCTTCGACCTTCAGAATTGATACGGATATCGTTATTGCGGGCACATCCATTTCAAACCCTTGTGTGCCGGCCTAAACGAGCCCTGTACCGGAACCGATAAAGTTGTTGACTGTTATTCAAAGCGAGATGAATAGGATTGTTTTAAATTGCCCTACGAACAAAGAAAAGTTTCTGGGGAGTTGTAATTCAATAAAAGCTCCGCGTTTAAACTGATGAAAATATAAAACTTTATTGTATTGATGTTGTTCATTAGGCATCGTTTGTTTTTAGTTGAAAATAAAACGGAATATGCCAACAGTATATTTATTTCTCTTAAAACATATTTCGTCGCCTTGGGTAAACATGATTCCATCTGCTGTTTTTTTCACAAAATCACTTTTTAATGCAGTTTTATTCGCATTCAAAATACGATTCTATCGGCATTTAAAAAACCTTACAATTGTCCGTAAAACCATCAAAATTTAAATTAGAAAAATGTTCTATCTGAAAAACATACAAATTTTACAGTGTGTCAAGGATCCATCTGCATACATAATTAGAAAAACCACGTGAAGGAAGTCAGTCTCTAAAACGGTCGCCTCTTTCAATAGTGTATGTGGATGCGTAAGTGTATTTCAGTTAGAAAGTTTGATTTTCTGAAATCTTAAATTGCTTCTCCTGAACAGTTTTAGTTTTTTTAGATAAAACCTTGTTTACCCAAAGTGCACATTTACCGACAATAAGGAAAATGAAATTTAATTCAATACAGTGTAATGAGAAAAAATATTTACTCTTGATTCGTGAATAATTAATACCGACACGAAAAATTTCTTAATTGAAAATGTTTTTCAAAAAATAAGCGGTAGCTGTTTTGTCTTGTTACCATTCAAATACATGTAATGCTAGAAGGAATTAACGGTAAAAAAAAGAACGACTGTGTGTGATTTTTAATACAATTTAAAATAATCCTCATTGGTATAACGAAGAGGAATAATTCTTTATCAATATTGTATAATACTTATTTTATATGATTTGTTCAGGTTTATATATTCGCTCGCGATACAATTAGAAATAGCTGGAGCAAATTTTAGTTCAATGCGAAGTCTTGGACTCACGGTCGGAACCAAGTGCAATATATTCATCAGAGTTTACGGATGCAAATCATGGCACCTTAAGAAATCACATAGTAACCTTATACTGACTGTCTTTTTTTACCAACCGGATGGATTTCGTCACCCTGGAGTGCCCGCTGATGACTATCCAAAGGATGTTCTCGGCTGAGTTACGGGACGCTCGGATGACCTGGGAGGAAGCAAGAAGACTCGCGGAGGACTGAGAATGTTGTACGCAACGTGTGGTGGCCACATGCTCCGAGTAGGGAGTGGATATGATTTAAATAAATACACTAATTCGGTAAAACTTTTGTATTGACATACTTTTTTTTAAATTCCATGTCCGCTCCCAATGTGGAGCATATGGTCTCCTAATGGAGGTATCTTAACAGAATTTCTCTACGAGAACTGCTTGATACTCAGTTGCTCAACCTCTCTTTTTTTCGAAGAGAGTAGGGATAGAAGGATAGGGCTATGACAGGACTAGTGGTTAGCTAGTCGCTCTCGCTACGCCCCGTGAGGATGGGATGGGTGGGAGGGAGGACTCAGACTACGAACAAAAATCCATAAATCGTTTGAAAGATCAATCTATGAAAACCGTCCGCACCGGGAATTGAACCCGAGACATCCGTAACCGTAGTCAACGATGCTATCAACTGCGCCACGGACGCCGAGATTGGTATATGGTTTGCATTAACCTCAACTTATCAAACCATATGCCCATCCTTTGTTATGTCTAAATATATAAAATAAAGTTCGGTTCATTTGAACAAGTGTAATTTATATATCTACCATTAAATGAGTTGATTCATTCATAATACAGTTTTCAAAAGTTTCATTCGAATGCTATTTTGCAACCAATCATACTTCGACTGTATTATGATTCTACCATTGAATCATAGGAAAATATTTAAAATTGTAAAGCAAATTGTAATGGATTATATTATAAAATCAGAGGACAAAATGATATCAATAAAAAAATAGTAATAAGGCTAATGTAAAAATGTAATGACATGTGTACTTTATATATTTATCTGTTTACATATTATGTGAACCGGGTGCGTTTGAAATAATAAATATTTGTCTTCTTTTATGGTCTGTATCTGTGCAGGCTGTCTTGTTACTTTAACGACTCTACTTCTATGCAAGCATCGCGACGTGTTCTACCTTACCCTGATATAAACATAAAAATCTTTTAATAAAATTTTTTTACAACACCTCTCGCAGACATGCTTCTATAAAATTGAGCATGCTTGTCTTTGCATACAATAATGTTGTACATTAGGAACAACCGTGGGTTTGCATCGAAAAAGCACTACAATTCTAGTTTTGAGGCTGACGTATGAAGATTTGTCAAGAGTCTTTTTATCCTTGTCAAGATAAATATATGTTTTATTACCAATACACAACATAGCAACGCCTGCATATTCGAGGTCTGCCCGGCCCGAGTCTCATTATCACAACTTGTTACCCGAACCCGACCCGAAGCCCATATTTACATTCCTCAACCCTGAAAAAATGTTTTTATTTCTAAATTAACCACGATATTCATAACACATGGGAAAAATATTTAAGTTATGAATAGTATTGCCTTATGAATTGTATTGCCTAATGAATTGAATTGCCTTAAGTATTGCCCGAACATAGTCCGAAATAATTTTCTGGAAATTTAATTCCTTACCGGGGTAGGGTAAAGCCCCGCGGGCCAAGCAGGATCAGTGCAGACCTGTACTGCGTGTGTGTTTGTCTAAATTGTGTTGTTAGTTTTTTTTTTTCAATATTTAATGTCTGATCTATTTTGTATTTGGTCTGAAATATTTTATGTATTAAAATATTAACAATATTCATTATTAAAGTGTCATAACAGTCAGTTCTTGGTGCAGACATTATATTTAAATAAATAAAACAAAATATATTAAAACCCATAATTAAAATTGTCTTTAACTTTGTATGACTTTTGCCTCTTTAAGAAACATCTTAAAACTGAAGTCTGAGTAACAAGCAGTTCTCGTTAAAAATACTTGTGCTGAAATACCTCCATCAGGAATCCATACGCTCCACATTGGAATCGGTTATGATTAAAAAAACAATCACAAATTGATTGCTTTTATAATTATATGTTATTCTAGTTCCTGACATAAATTATGGTACAAACAATACATAAGTAAATTTATGTATTTCCCATGTCTATCAATTGATATAATTTAAGATATCGACTGAGGATGCTTGATGGGATTTCAATATACAATTTGAACAATTCAAATTTTCCATCAATTGAGTAAGTAAAATATGATATATTTTGGTACTTCCACTTTTTATCATTTACAAGTTAGATTCGACCATTTGATGTCTTCCGGGTTTCAATAAAACGGTTATGCTCGTACCGAAAGCAAATGAATAGTGCATTTTAAATAAAAAAAACCCCGAGAGAATAAGTGATACTGATTGACAGTGACATTGGTATATTGCAACAGGTTTGGTGTGCAACTGATATTCATTTTATGAAAGCTTCGACAGAATAAAGTTCATGTGAATTAGGCCCCTATGTATTTAATTATGTATGTGCTGAATATACAATCTGAAATCTCAATATACAATCAAAGATATTGTCTGTAGTATACGATAAACGGAATTGAACTATCTGTTAAAGAAGAAGATTACTGTTTGGATTGTTTTTTACATTCGAAATCAATAGGGACTTTCAGATTTGGACGAATAGATTAGCATGGAAAATACGTTTAATAACTGGTTGAAAATAATTAAGGCCGTATGATTAATGTCGCGCTGGGAATATTTAGCTATCTATATATAGCGTTAAAGCATCGAATATCAAACAAAAATGATTACAGACAAAATAATTATGTATGGTAAATAGTAATGGATATCTACTTAGCTTGTAGAGATCTTTATGTGAAGTGTGATTTCAGAAACTTACCTGCAAAGAAGAAAAAAATAGATTAGTATCATACGTATTTTCTATAGATTCGGCGGTAACTTTGTGGAAGGTCATTTATAAAATTAAATTAAAATTTATAACTTAGTTATTCCACTTGGTTTATGGCGTCTCTTCTTAAAGAGGCGAAACGCGAAATTGGCATCATACGGTTTATTTTATAAAAAAACAATATTTTTGTAAATTACGTATAAAACTCGCAACATAAATTAAATCAAGGTATCAGTTTAAATTGTAGTTATACGTGTTTCGTTATGTTTACGGATATAGTCACACTAAAACAACTGAGCATAGTATATTTCTAATATAAAATTAACATTGATAACTTCGTAATTTCACTGGCTGTGTTACTAAATGTGATACTGATCTAAAATATAAGCCTGAAGATGTTTCTTAAATAAGCGAAACACGTATCATATTGAGTAAAACAGCCATTGTAATAACAAAGTTATCATAATTTAAGACATCGACTGAGGGTGCTTGATGGAATTTCAATATTAAATTTGGATTATTGAGATTTTGTACACTTCCATGTATTTTGTCACTAACGACCCGGGTTTCGCCTTTCGGCATCTTCAGGCATTCGAGCACACGAATGGACTCGAACTGAGAGACAGTAAACAGTGTCTAACGCTTATATAGAAGATACAAATGCGACAAATATCATTTACGAGGCAATACATTATACGTCTGAGAGCCACACCGATACCTGAGTTAAAATTTCGGAAATCGTTCTAATCCTTATTTTGTAAACACTATCATTTTTTATGTTATATATTAAAAATTAATTTTGACAAAGTTACCGCCGAATGCATCGAAAGTATTGATAGTATATTATATTTCATTTTTTAAATTATTAAACAGCGTGAGTTTCTCAGATTTTACAAATGGGAGCAGTCGTAATTAGGTTATCATTTTAACAAACCAAATGATTCGAAGGTTTGTTTTATTTAAAATAATTCATTTTTATTTTTAATTATAACATGGTATTTAGAGAGTTTCAAATATTTATGTTAAAATTAAAACGGACATCATTATTATTACATTACAATCCTAACTTTATTTTCGTACAAAAAATCGATAACCATTGTTTACATTCCTGTCGGCGGCAAATGGTCTTTAATAACCGTAAAATAAAATATGCAATATTACCGAAAAAATGTGTTTTCAAATACGAATAAAAAGTATTTCGGTCGATTGGGCAACAGTCACCAAACGGTAATATCGATATTAGGAATAAATAAACCACTGGCTAAGTAATGATTCAATGTGTACATTGTACTGGAATGTCTATTGAACAAAATAAGCACGTGCAAAGGGCATCATAGAAATTTAGCATATAAGTGCAAAACTCTTATGTTAGTCATAAGTTCAGTGCAACAAATAATGTAAAAAATACATAATATATTTTTTTATTTTTGAATGTTATTTATTTATTGTACAAGCCACGGCAAATATTTCTCTGCAAATCGTGTGTGCTTAGGTATTGTAATCAGCGTGCATCAAATATTATAATATAAACCCGGTCTAAAATATGAAATGTTTGACTTGGTAACAATTCATGGGAAATATATTAGATTCCGTTTCTTTATCGATATCAACATTCGCAGGTTAATATTGTATGACAAAATTACAGGAGTATATACTTTTTTTTACCGGATTTTGATTTCACATACAAGACATGACACCGACTGAATATTCCGATTTCCCAAGGTATGGTTATCGTGTTTTACTAATTTTCATTAATAATTATTTCAAATAACATAAAGCTTTGTTGATGAAATATTTAATTATCTTTTCGCTGTTTTTTGTTCGGAAAAAAATATTTTTAAAATGAAATTGAAAAAAAATAGATCGCTGAAATACATTAGCCCTTAACCTAATTCCACAGCATTCGGTGGTACCTAAGTGGCATAAGTGCTCCGGCGCCGATCGACCAGCTTCCCATGTTCGCGTAGTACGGTGTATGTAAGACGCTAATGCATTCGTCATTTTGCCTGTTTATTCCCTATTGAGGTCGAACGGGCGCCTGGTTGGTAGAGAGCGTAATATGTGGGTAGGTGTCCTCCATATGTTAACACGTTGCGCTCGATCACCGGGTAATAGGTTTTGATTATATTAAAATATTTTTTTGTACAGCTACAGACAAGTTTGCTTACTTATCATGCGAAAAAAACGATCTATAACATTGCTTTACTAATACTTTCGACTAAACATAATGCCTTATTTATAATTATAAATACATATTTAATACAACAAAATAATCTATTTCAAATTTTCCTAGATTAAAAGGATATTTTATGGAATTCTTAAAATATAGTAATAAGTAAAAAATAGCAGTTCTACGAGATAGATACATATTATAATAGTTGATAGCTAGTCCCGATCTAATATTTTTTGTAGAAATGAATACTTGTAATTCTTAAATAATTCTCATTATTTTCAACTATATAATCTTAGAACGCAGTCAACATAAAGGTATGGAATTTACTATATATTCGGTCTAACGGAATTGTGAGAATTTAAAATGCAATATATCTGTGTATTCTAACGGTGCTGTTTTACGGTTGCGAGTCATGACACCTAACCATGGCACAGGGTAACTGTATACAGTGCTTTGAAAACAGATGTTTGCGGCGAATGCTATGGTTTACGGTGGTTTGATTTTGACAGGAACTCGAAGGTAACAGAGCGGACGGACCAGCCTCTTATTACGTCCAAAATAAAAAAGCAACGATAGACCTGGCTTGGACATGTGCTGCGGATGCCCGAGGATAGCCTGGATCATGCCTGTCTCTTATACAATCCAGATGTATTCCGTCAACCTGGAAGGTCGCTGATGTCCATACAAAGGATGTATTTGACGAAGCTACGGGACGCTGGGATGACCTAGGAGGAAGCGAAGAAACAGGGGACAAAGAAGCTTGGAGGAACCAAGGGATGGCCATATGCTCCGAATAGGGAGTATGGTTAAACAATGAAACATTCTCTGCTCATGGTGAACATGAATTCTGCAAGACAACAGACGATTAATCCTAGTTTCAACGGCGTAGGTTAGAAAAAAATTATAGTGGCAAAATATTATAGCAAAATTTTTCACATATTTAGAGTGCGTGTTCTCAGTCAGTTAAATAAATGGCAGAGTCTTACGCGTAAAGTGCACAGCCGCTCCTATGAGAATTGGCATACATTGAGGTGGTGGAAGAAACAAGGTTAACAAGGTCGGAAGAGGGAGAGAATTTCTAAGGGCTAAATGAGGTGAAGTTTTCTTTGACAATCTACATACATCCTTACAATCGAAAACGCAAAGGGAACGAAATAAAGGTAGTGTGTTATTTATTGGATCGTGAATTGATTCACGGCACACAGAAATATGGATATACAATATCGAGGGTATACTGACAGATTGCATTTAGTCAGTTTTTGATGATTTTCTGTTTTAAATGTCAAAATGTATGCAATTTAACGCTCTACGTAGTACTGATAGAATGCAGTATACAATATTGTTATTTTTTTTTATTCTGGTAAAAAGCATGACATAACTATAACTCAACGATATCAAATCTTATGATGCGTATACCAAAAAGCTTATTCTTTATAATGTACAAAAATACTTTAAAGGAGTTATAACTGTCAATTATTTATAATTTAAGACATCGATTGAGGGTGCTTGATGGAATTTCAATATCAAATTTGAATTATTGAGATTTTGTACACATTTTGTAAAAATACATCGTGTGTACAATCTCAATAATTCAAATTTGTCAATTATTTGTTGAAAAGTATTGTATTTTAAAAATTAATCACAATCAAATTTGGATTATTGAGATTTTGTACACTTCCATGTATTTTGTCACTAACGACCCGGGTTTCGCCTTTCGGCATCTTCAGGCATTCGAGAACACGAATGGACTCGAACTGAGAGACAGTAAACAGTGTCTAACGTTTATATAGAAGATACAAATGCGACAAATATTATTTACGAGGTAAGATATTATACGTCTGAGAGCCACACTGATACCTGAGTTAAAATTTCGGGAATCGTCCTAATCCTTATTTTGTAAACACCATATTAACAGAGTGGCGAATTGCCGCTTTTCAACTTCTTTTAGAAATACCAGTGATTTTACAATTATAATAGTATTGTGGGTTTTGACGGGATGTAATTCGACGAATGGGTAAATATATACAATCATTCCAAATTTAGTGACATCTGTTAGGTGTTTCAACGTATAGGGTATAATAGCGGAGAATTAGGAAGGTTCAGTTGCTCATTCAAAATTGGCAAGGAATTTAACTGGGCTCTATTAATTTCTAAAATTTCCTGATAAAATAATTTATGATCCCCCATGTTTTTATGCAACAGTTTAACCCCATCATCTGCATTAAACGTATGGTTCTCCATTAGCAAGTGATTTGCGAATGTCGAAGTTTCTTTTTTTAATCTAAAGGCAGCTAAATGTTCTGATACCCTTATATCTAATGTACGTGTGGTTTTACCCACATAGAAATGTTGGCAATCATTGCATTGTAATTTATAAATACCAGATTTGTTCTTAAAGTTTACTCTATCTTTATTGTTAATAAGTAATTTGCCTAGAGAGTTTTTACAATAGAACCCCGGTCTAACACTATCAGCGAGTTGTTTTTTAATTTTAAAGCTTGTGCAACCTAAATAACTAATTCTATGCCAGATTCTAGGGCGGTCTATGTCTTTAGACAAGTTCCCGAAATATAGCATCTTTTATGCTAATTTACGTTGTTTTTTTGTTACAAGACTATCTATAAGAGACGCCTCATAGCCATTATTAATGGCAATTTGTTTAATAATGTTTAGTTCTTTTTCAAAATTAAATTTATTTAGAGGTATAGTGACTAATCTGTGAACCTGAGAATGGAAAGCAGCCAATTTATATGAGAAAGGATGGTCTGAGTGAAAATGGATGGCCGCATCTGAAAACGTCTGTTTTCGATAAATTTTAAATTCATGAATGGAGTTTTTTAATATCAATATTAAGGTCAAGGAAATTTATATTCTTGCCCCCTACTTCTAAAACCCGGGTCGTTAGTGACAAAATACATGGAAGTGTACAAAATCTCAATAATCCAAATTTGATATTGAAATTCCATCAAGCACCCTCAGTCGATGTCTTAAATTAATCACAATCTTTCACATTTCTATAATGCTCACGAACATTATCAACTGATGCTTCTCAATGACGACCGAAACCGGTCCTGATCACTTTAAACATATGCAAGTAGTACAAAACAAATCGTGTTTTTAATTTTTTGTAATTCTCAATCTGCAAATTCATTTCATGATAATAAACCAATAGAATTTAACGCATTCTGTTAAGAAATTAACACTTGACCATAATATAAAACCGTGAAACAAGTGTTGCGAATTATGTTTTGCAATAGACGACTGCCCGTCGCAGATGGACGGTCATTTTAAATGAAAAACTTCAATATCTATCAAAAAGGCATTCTTCTTCTCGGGGTGCTCATTGAGCAGTGGGTATTAGAGATTACAAATATTCGAATATCGAATAGAAAAACTGAAACTGTTCGAATAATTAATATTATATACTAAAATAATAATTTAATAGTACATTGAAATTTGTAAGAAAACGAGCTCATTTATAATAAAAATCATATTTATTCAAATTTTAAATGGTATACATATAATATTTTCTTAATTATGAGATATCTACTGAGAATTCCCCCGGATCGAAGAGAGGCGAGCGGCTGGTTATCCGGAGTCCTGGAAGGGCTGATCTCAGACAAACACCATTTCAGATCCGGTTAAAAACTTATTTATTATCCATTCAAGATGCAGTGGTTTAATATTACACAAATATAAAAATCTTAACACATAAAATTGATTCTACATTTACATTTACTTAGCAACTGAATTTACTTTAAGTTTTAATACAAATGGCACAACGAATTTAAATTAAATCCAATGCAAATCAAAACACAAAAACAAACAAACAGTTCACATCGTCACATCACCTTCGTCGCGACGAGACCTCGTTCGTCCGACTCGGCAGCTCGTCATCGACTGTCTACAAAAATTCAAAAAAACTCCGTGCCAAGTTGGAGCTACCCTTTTCCGTAAAAATGGACTCGTCCAGCGGCCGAAGCCCGGGGGCTTCTTAAACGCCTGGCAACAAGAAAGAGCGTATTCTGCGAATTATTGCTCTTTGCCGCAGGCCGATTTCAGTTCGGGACACTAATGACACTTATACTTAAGAAAAACCAGGGTGTGTCACTACATCTTAATATCTGTCAACTCTCACTATATAAATACACATTCTAATGCCGTTCCATAGTATTACAAGTTTTAAAATTTGCAGCTGCGTCGGATTACGGTATTTCTTCAATCACTGAAATCGCGACGTGTTTAAAGGGTTTTTTTAGCCCAGAGTTATTCGTCAAACTCAAGTAATATGATTTATGATTAGACGAAAACAAAAAAAAAAAACATTACTTGGGGTATTCATTATTGTTCTTGAAATCTGGAGAAATTGTGATGTGATCTTTCGTCGATTTTATAAAATATTTCATTAAAAATGATCACGAATAGTATTCGAGTAGTTGAGTTGGGATCCCTGGTGGGTACGGTGGCTTATGCTGATGACTACAAACCGCCTATAGAAACCAGACTGCTAATTAGATTAAAGATGAATTCCTGTAACTTCTATGTACATGAAGTCGCGGTGTCTTCGAGTATTCCTCAAATGAATACCATTAGAACTTGGAGCTAGGAACAACGTCGAGTACTCGCGAACAGGGAACGCAGTACCGGTATAAACGAAACCAGATACCGGTATTTCGACTGTTTGTTCAATACCGGTAATACCAGTTTTAAAAATTCAAAATACCGGTATTTCGGTATCACAATACATAAAAATATAATTATTAAGCGACTGATTCTTCTTGTAAAATTACTAACTATACATTTTTGGTGAAAAGGCATTATAGTTACAAAAATATTTTTTTCTTGTACAACTTCCAAATTTGTCTAATGATCGGAACCGGTTTCGCTCATCGCGAGCAATTTCTACAGACTGCTCATCCGACAATGGTTGAGTATTAGACTTTTTTACAGCCGGATTCATTTGAAGTTTGGACAAAGAGCCTATTTAGATCGAACATTCCAGTGTTAATGAACAAGCTTAAAAAGCAGTTTATTTAAGAAATTATAATACGTAGTATAAGATATAGACTTTTTAATGGATGTATCATCTGCCTTCGGTGGTTGTATCTCTATCACACAACCTGACTGGTGTATAAGCAAGTAGGGTAAAATAGCAAACGCCAGTATGCTCTTATATTTCGCTTGTCATTGAGCGAGAAAAAATCACTGCATATATATTTTACAGGTATACCTAATAATATCGAAATACCGGTATTGAATTATTCGTCAGTATTGCGCGCTCCTGATTGGCATTTTCTTTGCTAATTATATATTTTTGTATTATGTACCAGTATTCATATTTGCAATACCGATATTGATATTTTTGTTAGATATTTGCAATCCCTACTTGCAAAGACTGCACAGAAGCTTCATTGTTGCAAATTAGTTTCATCCTTCCGTGCAATTAGTTTTAATTTATATTCAACACCGCAAACTTTGCAACATATAACTTGGTTACATTCGCGAATTGACAAATTCGCAGTCTCATTTCGAAGAAAGTATTATATACCTACACACAAATGTTTTATTTACTTCGAACGAGATACGACGATGTACCAGTCAAAAAGTTAATATATTAAATTCAACGATGTGATTAACTTGGCATGTTGAAGCAATTCTCAATTAATAATGTACTATAACAATTGAAATACTTTTTTATGAACTCGACCTCGGACCCCATTCAATGGACAAAAAAAAAGGTATCGCAGCAGAAATTCCAATTAAGCCAGATTTAACATTCTCTTCATTTACGTACGGCATAATTAAGCTGTATACATTTAGAATACATTGGCACCCCCTACGTAATTTTGACTATATTAATATTGCCTATATTTGTACGCTTCAAATAGAATCTAGGAGGATATAGTGAATTCGTAAACTGTAATATAAATACAATGTTTATTGTTCCGGCTTATATGGAAAATTATATATTTTTGAGATAATCATAGAAGAGTAGATATACTATATAGCACAAATAATACAGGCGACGAAAAAACTAGTCTATTATTAACCAAACATAATAAATGCCTTTTTTGTGTGAGATACGAGGTACTGCATCTATTAGAGTAACAAAAACGGCGGCTTACGATTATTTTGATTTTTTTTAACTTGAAAAACAAGCGATTGAAATCATTTTTGGGATGCGAAATTTTGCTTGGACGCGTGTTTTTTTTTACTGTGCTGAATATATCAAAAACTCATTTATGTCAAAGATGTGGGATGCGAGGTATTGTTTTATCATAAGCCGATATATATAAATATATATACACGTGTCGATCTATAAATATTAACGATATTATTTTTTTCTCGCGAATTGTCGTCTGAATTTGATTTTTTTCTAAAATATTTTATTTTAAGAATATAGTAATCACTAATTTTTTTTCCATGTCCGCTCCCAATGTGGAGCATATGGTCTCCTAATGGAGGTATCTTAACAGAATTTTTATACGAGAACTGCTTGTTACTCAGTTGCTCAACATCTGTTTTTTTTCGAAGAGAGTAGGGATAGAAGGATAGGGATAGGACAGGACTAGTGGTTCACCAATCGCTCTCGCTACGCCCGTGAGGATTAAATGGGTGGGAGGGAGGGAGGACTCAGACTACGAACAGAAATTCATAAATCGATTTAAAGGTCAATTTATGAAAACCGTCCGCACCGGTAATTGAACCTGATACATCCATAAACGTAGCCAGCAACGTTACCAACTGCGCCACGGACGCCAATCACTATGCTATCGTGAAAATTGAGTTAAAAAAACAGTTATAAGTAGTGCGATCTATTGAACAGCACTTTCAGATAATAAAGTAATATCCAAAATAATAAAGTTAAATAAACAAACTTCTGAACATAATCTTTCTACCCTGACATAAACAATTGGTTGGTTAATTAACGTAAATTGATTAAGTTATTGATCCGTATAGTATGTAGATACACCATCAATGAACCTTGCAAGACACCGAATACTTTGGTATACGTATATACAATAAACACCGATGAATACTGTTCACTGGGAAGCGAAGTGAGAAAAGTCTCCCACGAAAATTGGTTTTCGTCGAGTTTACATATTGCGTGTTGTTGATAAGGGCGGTCACATTAATATTATAGGCTGCTTAATATTCCGAGGACGATACAAAACTTTTCAAGTGTTGAAATAGAAAAAAAGGAGCGAACCGTCCCTCTTCTCCGAGCGAAACATCGCCGGAGCTTTGTGGAATAACAAGCGAAAGAAAAACGCTGAACTAAGATTTTTATATTCGGAGCCGGAAGACATGCCCCGAAGAGGAAAAAGACATCATACGAAATTTTGCTTACTGAATTATTAACATGAATTTAATTTCACGGTTATTATGTATCCCATGAACTGCAGGTATCGCAACACATTTATGAACCGCCTGGGAAGCATGCATTGTTTGTGAGGTCTTTTCTTTGCCAATCACAACACTTTCTGATTATTTAGTAGTATCAAATCAATGAAGCAATCTGCTACCCAATCTTACAGTATGAAATTTAATAGCTATCGAGGTATTTGTACTTTTCTTGTGTCCCTTAAAGTTGAGACGACAGGTGGAGAGCTGCTATCGTATGATAGCTATGATAGAAGTCAACTACAAAGAAAGACATTGGGATATCTGCGTTTCAATATTGCAGTACATTTATCTCATAGCCATCGATCTACGTAGTCTCAGCCTTGTGGCAGTATGTTTTTGGTTTTTAGACCTTAAGTGTAGGCTTTTAAGAATTGCGTTCCTAACTTGTATAATTACAGAGATTAATTTAAGAATAGATCGGTCGTCGAATTGTAAAGAAGCTCCAGTGGACTCGTGCGGCAGACGGTCAGTGAAGTAGTATTGTCGTCCGTTCGTGTGTGATGTAGTACAGCGTCTATCCGTATTATACCTTCAAGTGTTTACAGTAAATAAAACAGTAGTTAGTTACATTGTAAAAAATAATTTTCAATATAATGTTTATATCTTCCTCATAACCTCTGTTGAGCAACTAAGTGTGGCATATTTTCCTGTATTGATTCGTTTTCCACAGGCTTTCTCGAAAGTAAGGTTTAAAACACTTAGAATAAATACGAATGGTGAAATACATGTTTCAATAATATTCGATGGATTATAATAGATGTATCTTCTATCCGCTAGGTTGAACACTGATATGATAAAACAGAGGCGGCAGAATAATAATAAAAAAATAACATATCGGCTGTCACTATCGCTCGGCGCCAGGTGGAAGGTGGAGGTGCTTACTGAACAAACCAAAAACAGCGACGATGTTGAAAATTTACTTTACCGCCGATTAATTCGACTACCTTGCGAAAATATTAAACAGTGATGTGCAACCCGAAGCCAATGAACATGACAATTTACATCAGTAATGTAATGTTACAGATGCAAACCATACAACAATGGCTCAGTGACTGGTGAATTAAATAAAAAAAATGTCTTTATATTTCATCCATGGTCGGATCAAATACTAAACAATTGATTTCTGTTCTTTAAATGACTGTTCTTTAAAACTTTCGATTAGTCAGAAATCATTTTTTTTGAATATGTGCAGGGCCACTAAATAAATATTGGGCAGTAAGAGTGCTAACACTCTACGTTTTTAATTTAAGACATCGACTGAGGGTGCTTGATGGAATTTCAATATTAAATTTGGATTATTGAGATTTTGTACACTTCCATGTATTTTGTCACTAACGACCCGGGTTTCGCCTTTCGGCATCTTCAGGCATTCGAGCACACGAATGGACTCGAACTGGAATACATGGAAGTGTACAAAATCTCAATAATCCAAACTCTACGTTTTGTTTTTAGGATTAAAAGTTTATTGTACATATATATATATATATATAAAGCTTATGATAGCGTAAATTAAAGAGCTTATCACAAATAACAACGCCGTTGTGTGTGACAAAGTTTGAACCATCTGAGAGAAATTAATATGCGTGGGATTTATCCATAAATGAGGAGAGAATCAAACACTTTTAAAAAAACACATTTTTCTTTACATTTGTGAAACAGCCTGAACAAAATTGAAGCAACATCACTTGCGATCTAAGTCCACTCACTATTTTTTATTAAATTTCTTTATCAAAAAACGATACACAAATTGCCAGTGGGTCGTCACTGACACAAAGTGTCGACAGGCGCTAAAAAGTAACTGGGCCATCGGAGATAAGATCGGAAAAAGTGACACAAAATGGAAATTCATTCATGAAACATTAATTTGTGAACACAAAAAGCCATCACAGGGTTTCTGACCAACCAACTAGATATTTATATAATATAGTAATATTTATAGTAGACCCACCCTGAAAAACAAGGGTTTGTTGACCAGCGCCGAGAAAAAATCGGTAGATGAAAACTAATTTTTCAGTTCATACTTTTTGCAAAATTCGACTTATAAGAAATTAAATTATGGTTGACTGCGATTTTTAGTTTTTTAATCTTTAAATTTTTTATAGAAAAATTAAAAACTGCAGGAACACATCAAATGATTTTTTTAATATCAATACCCGCTACTTCACTCGGAGCATATGGCCAGCACACGGTTCCTCCAGTAGGTAGGCAGGATTCAGGTTCCCCTGGAGCATCCGCAGCAGATGTCCAAAAGCCAGGTCCATCGTCAGTCATCGCTAGTCCGTCTGCTACTTAGCCGAAAGTTCCTGGCCTGTTTTCGAAGCACAGTATACGGTTACCAGGTACTTTACTGTGGTGCCATAACTCTTAACCGTAAAGTAGCACTATCAGAATGCATGCATTGAATAGGTGGCACTTGGTTTGGACCGAGTATTTATTTTGTAATTATTATGCAGTACCCTCGACCTCTCCTTTTAGAGTTAAGAAAGGACTACTAGCTAGGTAATCGGTCTTTCAATGCCTCGTTTATATTTGATTTTTTTTTCAACGTCACTGCAACTTAAGGCGAGCCCAGGCCTCCTCCATCCGTTTCTGTCCTAGGCGCTTCTTTTCCATTCACCACAACATCCTCTAATTGGGTCCTTGGTTTCCCCACTGGTCTTATTCCCTTTTGTATTAGATTAAATTTTAGTTTCAACATATACGCACTTCATTTCATTACTTAGCTTTATATTAGCAGATAAATAAGGGAATCGGTAATATTTCCACTGTAATTTCCTGAAAACACTGATAAATTGTTGTATTAAATAAAAATTGTTACATTTGAAAATAAAATGAAATCAAAAGCACCAACCGCTTTCTATTCCAAAGTCTTCAAATAATATTTCTATCAAAGGGCTCCGCTGCGAGCGTCCGTAAAAGGGTAGTAGTAACCTAAGTCTATCAAGTGCACATCACAGGAGGGTTCCGGAAATACGACCCTGCATCAATTGAAAGAGCTGAATCACGTTCATTCTAAATTCCAAGGACGGGATAATACCCCCCTGTCAGGTGTGATGTGTAATGCATAATTTGTCGTGAATCGTCACCTGCTGTATATCTCGAACATTAGAATGAAATAACGCATCGAAACGGAATGAAAATTGCTGTTATGCGTGAGCAGTTATAATAAGAAGGTATCATGGAATATAACATTGTTTTACACAATACAATTGGCAAATGACAGTGATTCAGAACTACAATTCACGTTAAATCTTACGATGTTATCCCTTCAAGAAGTAAATAAAACAGGAGTTACATAGCGGGAATGCAATTTCAATATAACATTTACATCTTCCTCATAACTATTGTTGTGCAACTAAATGCGAAATATTTTTCTGGGTTGATTTTTTGTGGACGGAATCAATATTTATGTAATTGGGATACAAATCCTCGCTAAAACCTTCCCTGTAAAATATTAAATATAAACATCTTTAGTGTTATTGATTTTCATTTCCTTGGTAGAACTCCGTTATAACAAAGTAAACTAAATTGTATAATATTAAGCATATACATGGTTTTGAATTTTAATTGTTGAAATGTAGTACGTTTCCATGAATTCCATGAAATCGACACTACAAACAATTCAACAATTCTAATTTGATGTTGAAATTCCATCAAGCACCCTCAGTCGATATCTTAAATTATGTACATGGTTATTGTCGGGTCCGTGGTCCTCTGGTCAACGTTGTTGACTTCGGTTGTGGATGTCTCGGGTTAAAATACCGGTACGGCCAGTTTTGTAAATTAATTTTTCAATCAATTTATGGATCTCTGTTGGTACGCATTAATGTCTAAAAATTAGCTCCCACCTTAGCGATTGGCTAACCACTAGTTCTGTCCTAGCCTTATCCTTCTATCTCTACTCTTCGAAAAAAAGAGAGGTTGAATAACAGGCAGTTTTCGTAGAAAACATCTGTATACCTACATTATAAGGCCATATAGTATGCTCCACATAGGGAGCGGACATGGTTCTAAAAAAAAGGTTATAGCGAATTTGACTGTTAGTTATAAATTAATAATAAGGAATTTTCATTGTATTCCTTATCCTGAATTAATTGTTTACTTTATCTGATTCCTTCAAAAACGATAGATCGAGAATTTACTGTAGCGATATAAGATATTATAAAGTACTTCGTCGCAATAAATATTAGTTTGATGGAAAATCATCGGTACGCCACTGCAAGAATATCGCATCTCGCTCAATGGCCAGCCTCACTCAAATGAATCGCTCTTAAATCAACCGGATATAGAAAAGCTACAAAGGCATTAGAGGTAATTTCATTTTAAATCAACGGAAACGTATCGACTTCTCTGGAAATATTTATTGCACACATAAAAACTGCACTTAACAAGTTGAAGTATATTTCATGTTTATTCACGATTTATTCTGTCGATAATTAATTCGATAAATAATACTGTTTTCATGGAAAAGGTAAGTACAGTCAAAAGATTACGTATTTTGAAATGACATAAGTGGGAAATGTAAATTTATATGTGCATTATATGTTTTCTCTTTAAATTGATTTCTATGAAACGATATAATAAAATATGAAAAAAAATCATAATTGGCTTCGTCTCAACATTATCGCTGATTGAAATTGATGTGGTATTTGTATAAAATTAATCAAAAATGCGTTTGCTTTACTACAGATCATTTATATATATTTACATTTTATATTTATTAAAAATTACACATTTGAAGGTCAGAAATATTTTTTTACTAAATACTGCTTTAACAAAAGACCACAGGTTAGTCATAATTTGTCGTTACCAATGATACCAAACAATAATTGACATACTAAGATAACAGCAGTCACCGTTTCGAGAGCTTAGAATCCTAAAAATCTATCTCAATTTTTCATTGTTTACGGGATAGCAAAAACAAGTTAAAATAAAAGTTATATATCTACCATCAGTTAATGCTGAAACCAAAAGTATTTTAAGCCAGACATAATGGTTTTTAGAAATACAACATTTTTTAATTCATCATTTGATAATGCTCGTGATGAGCGAAACCGGTCCTGACCATTATAAATATGTGGAAGTAGTACAAATGAATTGTGTGTTATTTTTTAAAAATATAATGTCTTTCCACCAAGAATTCACAGTTGACACCTTAAAAGTCAAAACAACATTTTTGGTGCATGTGTCTTTAAAAATCAGAATCTACGATTTCTGTTTAATTGGTTCTTATATATCGACGGTATTTTGGTCAATTGATGTAACCCTCAAAATTGAAATTGTCGAGGAAAGGGTAAAAACTGTTTTTAATCGAAAACTTTATATGGCGAGTTGCGTTATGAATCTTTGAAACGCACTACTGTGAATTCTCATGTTTGCAGTTACGGAATTATACGTAGGGAGTGACGATAAGTATAAGGATACTAATAAGTGGCTTACATCAAGTGGCCGCGTCAGAATTCTTAAACCAAAAACCAATGTAAAATAACTTTTGTCTTCCAAAAAGTAGTCAATTTATTTTACTAATTTACATTATTTGGCCGAGACCTGCTCTGTCGTCTTTAAAGTGAGATCCAATCATTTACTCATTTTCGCATTTTTCGAATGTTTCATCAATTGTCAAAAACAAAGTCGATATTTTGCCTTCAGTAAAAATACAGTTAAGTTGGCGTCAAAACAGATACAAAAGCGCCTGATGTAAAGTCCAAAATTCAACACGTCATAGAAAGTGGAGCACTTGTAACACTGCGAAACGTAAAGTTAGAAATGCCATACGCTCACGTGTTGTACTTCAAAGTTATCGAAGCAAGGCTGCAGGATAAAAGTTGGAGCCGTTTTGCGTATTTGTCTTTATGTAAAGTTTCAAATCGGAAGGTCGCCGCCCGGAACCGTTTTATCCGTGAGTTGCGGCCAACCGTGGCCGTTTTATCCGAATTCGAGAGGGTGCTGAACCATGGCGCTAAGCTGCTCCTGTTTCTACGAAATGTGGATGATCATTATTTACTTTATTGCCGAAAAATCGTAGATTGAAAACAGTATTTATTTTAAAACAAATTGAGCACATCTCGAGAGATGCTTATGGATATCGTGGTTGCACTACAAAGACGAGCTGATTGAATATGTTAAATTAATGTAAAAATGGATTAATGGGCATAATGCATTGTATAGTAAAAGTAATTTTGAATCTTTTTTTTTTTTTAATAAAACACAATTCATTTGTACTATTTGTACATGCTCGTGATGAGCGAAACCGGTCCTGATCATTATAAATATGTGGAAGTAGTACAAATGAATTGTGTTTTATTTTTAAAATATAATGTCTTTCCACCAAGAATTGACAGTTAACACCTTAAAAGTAATTTTGAATCGTTCAAATTGTATACATTTTCACTCTTTTCGTCACTAACATCCCGCCTTTCAGCATCTTTGAACGATTCGAATTTAATATTCAAATTCCATAAAGCGCCTTCAGTCGATATCTTAAATTATATAACACAGAGCAAATAAATTTTAGAGTATCCGGTTTGTAGTTATTAAATTAATAATACGACGCTTACAACTCAGGTTAATCCGCAAAACTTTTAGCCTCTACGACGTGTGCACAATTGGAAAATGAATAAATTGGCTTTATTGCTGAATAGAATATGTGTGACTGACTTAATAGATTTTATTAGAGTAATGCGCATTGACAACATATTGAAGAAAGTACAATTTTTATTGAGATGTTGGCGATCGTTCGCATTTATGAGTGCATTGATATCGGGACTGCTGATAATGAATACATAATTATATATGTAGTAGGTACTGCTGAAAAAATGTCACGATACAAAAAGAAAATAAAATTCATTGACCTGAATAATGTAAGCTAAAAGCTTTTTTCGTATTATTATATACACCCACAAAACGCGTTTCCGTCATGGTTGCCAGACGTTCGGATTTCTCAGGGAATGTTGCGATTTATAAAATGTAATCCCGAAAGTATTCAAATCCCGAAACGGAACAATTGTGACAACGGTTTTGTAATAAACTAATAATCTAAAGCTGATTTGATTGTACTATAAGTTATTTTGAAATCCTGGAAATAATACGAGCATAGTTATGTATTATAGACATTTATGTAAAAACTGGAAATTTAAATTATTCAAGCTGTCACAAAAAGAATGGATTGAATTTAAACGTATAGATATTACAACTAAATATTTGCTTTTATTCAAAGAAATACTTAAATTAAATTATTTTTTGCAAAGAAAAGATACAGATAATACATACCAGAAATATTTTTATAGAATAGCTTAGCGAAATGAAGGGAATTGTTGTTCAATAAAACGTTGCATGCAAGTACACGATGAAATATATAAGATTTTTTTAATGCATTTTTAGTTAGTTATTCCACTTGGTTTATCACTAACGTGACGCGTTTCGCCTCTTTAAGAAGCATCTTCAGACTAACCCTATCGTAAGGTTATTTATTTCGAAGGTAGGCAATGATTCTTATTCTTACATTAAAAATAAAGGGTAGAGTGGGCTTTATTCCGTTCTACTGGAAGTGGGGAGGGGGGTACGACATAAACACTGATAGACTAATTACCATACTGAGAAGCCAAGTGGAATAAACTAAGTTATCAATTTTAATTTTATATTAAAAATGAAAAACCAAAGTTACTGTCGAATCCATAGAAAATAAAAAAAATTACCTAACAATAATAAAACCTGGCAACCTTGGCTTCCAACAAGAAAGCACTGTCAAAAAATTTAAAAGCTCCATAGAATAAAAATATTAAATTTCATCTCTCCTTTTTAAATTATATGACAAGAAGTTATAGTACTTTTAATGTTAATTTAATTACTTAATTGTAAGAAGTCAGTTGACAAAAGTCTGGTGAAAATGTGATACCAGAAATGCGCAAAATATTACAAATGAAAATGTTTTTTTTTTGCATGAATTTGCTTTCCGCGTGAAAATATTATAGCCTAACCATGGTGGCTTGCGCTATAAAAAGCGTTTGGTCGACATGGAAATGATTCATTATAGTGTGTTCACTGTGTTACTCCAATAAAGTTACGGGGCTGGAATAATTATTGCAAATTATGAAGAAATGCTTTAATAATGAATATGTACGAGGAACAAAGAATAAAGGAGCACTGTCTGTAGCCTTAATCTCAATGCGAGTCTAATAACCGCTCTCCGCTGTGTTTCTGTTGTGAAATATTAATTAGCTAAGACAGAACGTTTTGACGGAAAATTTATCGAAATTATTTTCATCCAAATCGTGAATATAAATATAATTTCGTGAAGCCGCTTAAAAAAATTGAATATATGGAACATAGAAATTATACAGAAAAAGAGACATGATTCAATATACGTTCAATGATATACCAACTTAAAATTTCTCGAACGAATATATTTTACCCATAATACTGCTACATTTTATTTTGACTTTTTGACTGCATTTTTAAGAAAAAAAATGACAAACTCAAATCACCCCACCCTTCATTTTTAGTTGAGAATAAGAATCATCGTTTACCTTAGAAATAAACAATCTCGCGATTTAGTTAGTCTGAAGATGCTTCTAAAAGATGCAAAACAAGTCACATTTAGTAGCACAGCCAGTGGAATAACTAAGTTATCAAATTTAAATTAATATTCAAATTATACCGGTCAATCTTTGTTAGAAAGTGAATTATAAGATTTATTCTCAGTGTTGTCTTCTATCGAAGGTTAGCAACCAAATTGCAGTTCTTCTCTTTATTTGGAGGCGGTCGCATTAGATCACCAATGCCTTGGATATTGAGCAACTAATGCAGTTTTCGTAGTCAAGACAATGTTGGTATAGCTTTATTTTTTCAAAGCGCTATTATTGTTCTACTATAGTCTTAATTAAACTTATAATATATATTTATAAGAAAAACGCAGAATACTAGACCGTGATTTTTATTTAAAGAAAATAACGGTTTTGCTCTGAATTTTCAAACAAGTTAACAAAAAAAATGGTATGAATATGAAATTGTGACTTAAATTGGAAAGGCAGTTTTAAGATGAAGATAATGAAACATGTATAATATTCTCAAAATAATTATTTCTGAACAAAGTTTTTCTTCATTTTACGGAAAGTATCTATTAACTATGTTATAACTTAAATTATAAATGAATAGCGCTCTTTGAATTAAAATATGACATACAATTATATTTAAAAAAATAAAACACAATTCATTTGTACTACTTCCACATATGTATAATGATCAGGACCGGTTTCGCTCATCACGAGCATTATCATCAGTTGTTAAAATATAATGTCTTTCCACTAAGAATTGACAGTTAATATGTTAAAAATCTAATTATATAGTCAGTAACTAATTCGCTGAATGGTCACTAAGAAATAATAATTTAACAGTTAATAATTATGTTTGGTGGGTAAATAATTCCAAACGGTCAGGTTAGTATAGGTTTAATTAAAAAAACTGACCGTTTTATATAAATATCAGACCGTTTAATTTAATAATACACTTTTTATATAAATTACTGTTTATTTTGTTAACTGACCGTGTGTAGGTATACTGACCATTAAGTAAATTTACTGAATAAAAATTAAAATAGTGATGCAATAAATTCAGGCTGAAAAACATTATCAGTAAAAAAAGCTCTAAATTCAGTCTAATTATCTTACATTTTATTCTATATAATTTTCATATCGTTGTGCTAGCACATGTTGGTACACACCGAGTCCAATAGAGAAGTCATAAATTTCAATTTCATATCGTTAATATATTTCCAAAAGCAGCTGAGTAAAAGTAGACTCGAGAAAAAAGTGTTGTTGGTTATATTCTTTAGTCTTGTACCACGTGTATAAAATAATACCGTGTAGATTTACCGAGACAGTACATGCATATAGTCTGTTCAATATAAATAATATTCCAAGCAAATGAAAACAATGGCATGGAAATCCATTCATGAAATTCCCATTTTCAAATTAGCCGGAAATTCGCGCCAGAAACGACTCAACAATTTCCGGAAAGGCAAGAAAACGAATTTATCGACAAAACATACAAATGCCTTGCTACTCTTTACTCACTGCCTTGATAAATAATAATAATTCTTCAGAGTTCGGAGTGAACTTAAAGCTTACGCGGCAACAATAAAAGCTGTGGGCGAAAATACAGACAAAGCTTTTTATTCTTTTGTACAAGTTTTTTTATTTGCAAAAGCTGCCCTTCGAGCTTATCAATGTAAATCAATTCCAGCAACGTATACATACATATTTTTGAGTAAATTCTGTCGCTTTATTATATTTATAAGTATACAAGTAATCTCTCGATTATCCGGGTCATCGCAGTCCACACGGATAATCACAACTATTTATTTTTATTTCGTTTTAAAATACTTTAATACATTTCTAAAACAGTATAACAGTACATCATTTTAACATGTATACAACTTATTATTCCTTAAGAAAATTTGTGGTTTTGGTTTGTTTACGGGTACCTAACGATTTTCTAATAAAAGATCGAATTCTTCTGATAGCTGTTTTATTCGAATCCCCATTGGTCGATGTACTCAATGAAGTAATGCTTGAAAATTTGATAATTTCTACTTCTATACTTGCATCTTCATTATCTTTCTTTTCTGCTCGACTAAAAGATCGGAAATAATATCACCCGGATCTCATCAATCGCGGTCTAACAATATACTTTTTAATGTGTCCGCTGTAGACATATTCAAACCCTTGTAAACTTGCCATTAGCTTACATATTTCTGATATTTCAATGGTGTCAAGCTTAGAAATTAATAAAACAATCAACAGCAATCGATTATCAGTAAATATTTTAAATAGGACAGATGGCTCACGACTATTAAATGTAATTTCCATTAAAATTTTCACCTCCAAACACAAGTAATTCAAATTTGAGTTATTGAGATTTTGTACACTTCCATATATTTTGTCACTAACGACCCGGGTATCACCTTTCGGCATTTTCAGGAATTCGACCATACGAATGAACTCGAACTGGAATGGACTTTGTATTGTTAGTTAAAAAACAAATTAATTTAGTAATTATTAGTGTTATAATAATTATAACTGTAACCGTTTATGTCTTACCCCTCCCCACGTTCAGTAGAAGGAAAAAACTCACCCCACTCGTCATTTATAAGTTGAGAATTAGAATCATTGTTTATCTTAGAAATAAATAACCTTGCGATATAGTTAGTCTGAAGATGCGTCTTAAAGAAGCGAAAAGCCAGTTATCAATTTTAATTTTGTATTACTATCAATCAGGCTAGTTAGAATCCAAAAAACCTTTCTTCTACGTCTACTAGAATTTTCCTCCACGATCGAACGAATAATACTGACCTTATTTTTAACCAAGATTGGTTACTCCATGTATCCACATCCATTATCGTCATTTTGCTCCAAGACTTAAAATCAAATCGTCATCTTCGTTACAAAGGATTTGCCTAACGGTACACTACGCGCATGTCTAACAAAATCTCAAACATTTTAAGATAGTTATCTGCCATTTAAACGAAGCAGCTAAAACTTCCGGCATATATATAATACATATAATGTTGAATTTCTCACTCGTGTACATAGAGAGATAAATGACATCATGTACTACCTCCACATGTAACAGGATTTGAAAACAAGTTTGCCTTTATGCAACAGTACACACGCCCAACATTATGGAGGAGAAGAAATTAAGCTCTGAATAAAGCAGGATTCTGTGTTTTCCAGGAAATCATATTAATGACATCAACTTTGGCCTTTCATATGGTGTACAAACTATAATAAAAATGGATATTTATATCATTAATAGGCGTAATACTATTTTCGATGGATTCGGCGGTAACTATGTGGAAATGCATTTTAAATATACAATTAAAATTGATAACTTAGTTATTCCACTGGCTGTTACTAAATGTGAGAAGTGTTTCGCTTTTTTAAGAAGAAGCATCTTCAGACAAACAAAATCGCAAAGATATTTATTTCTAAGGTAAACGATGATTTCTTTATTGATTGAATTGGCATTTACTTGGTAGAACTCCATGATAATAGGATAAAATAATAAAGTATTTAGTTCTACAAATTTTTTATCAGGTAGTTGATAGCTATTTCGGCTTTAAGCCATGAAGGTGGGGTGGGTTTATTTTCTTCTACTGGACGTGAGGAGGGAGTAAGACACTAACGATGATAGTACTAATTACCATAACACTACTTATTGCAAAATTAATTACTAGCGTTTTGAGGTGAAAGTCTCAAGGGAAATAAATTACTAGTGGAGAGCTACCTGTCCTATTCAAAATGTTATTGCACTAAATGTGAAACACGAGTCACATTTAGTAAAATGCCACAATCCAGATGAATAACTATTAATTAGTAACTCAGTGTCGATATTAGGCGTAAATCTATACGAAATGACCTTTCACTCGAAATAGTATCCACACAAAAAAAAACTTGTCTCTAACGAAAAGTGTTAAAAATATTTATTGACAATTGTTAAGTTGTTATTTATTGTATAATGTAATAAAATACGCTAAAAGTTTGCTAATATTTCATTTTTTTAAACCATGTCCGCTTCCAACGTGGAGAATATGGACTCCTAATGAAGGTATCTCAGCAGTAGTGTTACTATAAGAACTGCTTGTTACTTAGTTGCTCAACCAATCTCTCTTTTGAAGAGTGTGGATGGAAGGATAGGGCTGGGACAGGACTAGTGGTTAGCTAATCTCTCTTGTTAGGCTCTGTTTTTAGGATCGGGTGGGTAGAAAGGAATTTTAGACATCACAAACATTCATTGCCTTCGAGCAGAAATCCATATGTCAGTACTAGGATTCGAAACCGTAAGATTCGTAACCGAAGCCAACGACATTGACAACTCTACCACGGAAACGGCTAACAATCCCCAACTGAAATATCTATACCATATTTTATTATTATTGTAATATCTAATTTATTATTTTTACCTTATTACATTGAGGTTTACAAAGTAAATGCCAAATCAATCAATATAACATGTTATGTAATATTTGGTAGTACAACAAACGTGCCAGATATTCTAAAACCGTTTAAGACAAACTCAAAGAAAATTTTAACGAAGTCGTCAGTCCAGATCAACTTGAGGAGGAATGACTTCAAAACCCTCCCCCCCCCCTCAATATATTCAATGTTTAACATGTGAGGAATTATGATTGAACATAAAAATAAACGAACGAGTCGTCTTAGGTGGACGAAGTCTGTGCGAGTGTAAGGCGGCGCGGAGTTGCCACGCTTGCCGTCGTATCGGCGCGCTGCATCTTTCCGCCACCTCTCACGTAGGACACTCCTATTGGCAGAGAACGATTGATATTTTGGAGCTACACCGCGCCATCTTACGCTCGCAAAGACTTCGTTCACCTAAGACGCCCCCGTTTGTAAGCAAGTCATAGTTCCAATAACGGTAGGAAGCAGAAACAGCTTTCAACGATATTTAAAAATTCAATCCTAATTCTAAGATTTCATTGATTATACGATAAAAATACGACAGCATCAAAGCCCTACCTCGTGTCATTATTTCAATCAAAGAAGCACGGACACAATAATAATATGAGTTAGAAACAATGTTTCAAAAATTACAGTCGCAAAATCTCTTTTTCGTTTTGTGAGCGTAAAGCTTTTCAAGAAAGTTTATTCACACAGCGTGAAGTAGGCATTAAAATCAAGAAGAATATATCAAAAGGAAACCCGACTCTAAAAGTTACCACAACGCGAGCCTCGAGCGAAAAAATAAACAACCCCACAACAGTAACAACAGACAGACGAGGGGTGAATATCAGAAAAGTTGACCTGTGAAAAAAATTCGCACGAAAATTGGGTCAGATTGCCATTGCATGTTGATTTGTGTGCGCTGGGAAACTTTTCGAAACAGCGGGCAAATAAGCTTTCGGGGAATTAAATTAGTGCTGCGAAATTGGGACCGAAAGTCCGGGAGCGCACGGTCGGTACAGATACACGTTATTATTATCAAGTATACGAATGTATGTGCGGCCTGGATTATACGGCTCAGTAAAAAGGTCAAGGTTTTTTCTTCTGAAAAGGGTGACTTCGACTGAAAGCAATTTGAAGTCACTTATTCATTTTGGAAAATGGCGGCCTGTATGCTTTTCCATGCGGAGGCATATGATTATAGAGTGAGGAATTCGAGGCACTGTATCTTTCTACAACTATCGCAGAAACATTTTTTTGATGTTTCTGCGCAAAAAACGATAGCACATATATGTTTTTTGATATCAATCATGAGTGCTAGATATATATGATATACATATTATATAATATTTTGTAGCCTTCGCGCATGTTGTTTGCTGATATCTCATTGATGTTTGATCATTTTCGTTGTTTTTTCAAACTTAAATGATAAGAGTATTTTCCACACGGTTGAGGAACACACTAATTTGATAAAAATAAAATTACATGTTTTTATAAATATATATGGTTATACCAGACCAGATGCAAACTCATAGGCACAACACTCACCCCCTTACACGCACACAAATTATCTCTCTCGGTCCGTTGTGTTCAAGCAGAGTGTTGTGCTGTGCGTTAGACATACAGATAAATAAATACAAATTAGAATTAATTTAACACATCGAATGAGGATGCTTGATCGAATTTCAATATCAAATTTGAATTGTTGAGATTATGTACATTTTCATGTATTCTTTCACTAACTACCAGGGTTGAGCCTTTCGCCATCTTCATGCATTCGGGTGCTCGAATGCTTGAAGATGACGAAAGGCGAAACCCCGGTCATTAGTGACAAAATACATGGAAATGTAAAAAATCTCAACAATTCAAATTTGATATTCCAACAAACAAATTAGAATGTTTAAATATCAGATCATAATTAAATTCCATTTTTCACGATCTCGACGGCTGTTTCCGATGATATTTTTTGATTTAAATTGAATTAGGAATTCAAATAGCCTTACCAAGACGATTCGTCAAAGCCGAGATGGTATCATGTAATGTCTACATAGCTACCTGTACTGCAGAATTAATAGATTAGACAAGTTAGTGACGTAGCGCCAACAAAGGAAATTGACAAATCCCAACGGCGATCGAGAGGGTAGAGCGGGGTGGATTGCGCTACGGGCACAATAACCGGTTCTAAACGATGCCAACCTTACTCGATTTGGGTCAGTGGAACAAAAGCCATGCACCGCGATCCCCCGTTGGAGTGAGCACGTGGAATATTTACCGCCGTAATACACGTATGTTTATTTCGTATCATAAAAAATCTTGCAATAGTATAGATTGATCATATCGACCGTGGAAAGGAAAAAGGACGTAACCCGCACATCAAAAAATACTGTGTATAACTCACACGAAACGTGCTAATACACTGTATTTATATATAAATATATCGACTGTATAAAGGCAAAATATTTATCCCTCTGTCTTTTCAAAGTATTTTTTTTCGATAATCACAATCTATACATTTTAATACGCGTCGGCGTCCGAGGCGCAGTTGGTAGCGGCGTTGGCTACGGTTACGGATGTCTCGGGTTCAATTCCCGGTGCGGACGGTTTTCATAAATTGATCTTTCAATCGATTTATGGGTTTCTGTTCATAGTTCGAGTGTTTGTGATGTGTAAAAACTCCCTCCCACCTATCCGATCCTCACGGGGCGTGGTGAGAGCGATTAGTTAACCACTAGTCCTGTCCTAGCCCTATCCTTCTTCCCTACTCTCTTCGAGAAAGAGAGGTTGAGCAACTGAGTAACAAGCACTTCTGATAGAAAAAATCTGTTAAGGTACCAGGTGTGGGTTACGGCGACAATGTGGATATATACAAAAATAAAATTAATTCTTAAAATAAACCACTGTTTAAAGCGTAATAAAGAAAAATAATATAATTCATAGTTGTATGTACAAACCATCAGTTCTATTTCGATTATTAGCGAAACTTTGCTTGTACCCACCTGAAACAAAAAAACATATATTGTATTTAATGATCAATGGAAAATTATATTTATAATGCCTATTTGAAGACTTTTTAACCTTGTCCGCTCCCAATGTGGAGCATATGGACTCCTAATGGAGGTACCTGAACAGAAGTTTTCTACGAGAACTGCTCGTAGAAAAATTACTCAGTTGCTTAACCTCTCTTTTTCAAAGAGAGTAAGGATAGAGGGATAAACAAGACTAGCGATTGCAACACTTTTTTTCTTTTCCCGAAAAACTCTGGATTGGAAACCATGGGAGTATGGGACCCATTTTTGGGATGCCGTATTGAAAAGATCTTGAATTTTATTAGATGCACTGTGTTTCCGTATTATGTTAATATTGAAAAATAAAACAGGTAAAAAAAATTTTGCATTTTCAAACGCCGTAATCGAAAAAAACACACAGACATTATAATCCCTAAGCATATTCGATTCAAACCTCAGTCATTTTATCAAAATGTGAATATCAAAGTGAATCAATCCTCTAATAATAATACCGATTCAACAAAAAAAAACCTTGCAGAAAAACTAAGGAAACCAATTGTAATTTGTGGCAGTAATGCTCCAATTAATTTGAAATATTTTCATAGAAGCAATCGATGTTTGGTTTATTTATTTAATTTACAATATGTACCTATGATGTCAAATCAACTAACTAAATTAAGAATGAAGGGTAGATTTAAAAATATTTTAATTATAGATAAATTCTTGTGATCTATTTTCAATATTGGTATCGGAAATAAAAATCAATTGTACCAGAAATAAAATGGAGACAGATGAAGCTCTAAATGAAAACGGAAGAATTTGCATATAAATTGCTCGGATTTGAATTAATTTGACGGTACAATGTATTCGATTATTCTAACTCGACAAGAAAAATTTAATTATAGAGCAATCAAAGACAATCGTGTCGTATATTTAAAATGATTTAGTACAGCAAAGAAACGGTCGAATCAATCAATACATATAAATCTTTCCATCCATTTACTGTATAATTTAACATTTTCCATCGACGGTACTTAATGGATCATTTGAATTATTGAATCTGTGTACGTTTCTGTTGGTTTTGTCATTCCCTACCTCGATTTCGCATTTTATCTCGTGTAAATTAAATTTACAGATTATTCAGTAGGCATTTATTTTGAAGACTAATTGTATCACTTGCTTTACATCAAATGAGATGAAAAATGAAACTTAATTTATCAAATATAACACAGTTTTAACAGTGACAAAAATACCGAATCGTTATCGTGTGATGATTTCTCGTAAAACACATTAGTCTTAAGAAATAGAAGTATATATGTAGAATAAGTGTTATTGAAGTACTATCACAGTAATGTTCAAATAAATTCCGAGATGAATATAATATATTGTATAGTAGAATTAGTGTAGGTGGTATGATTTAATTTGTGCTGCTAAATAACGATACTCATATAACTGAACGTCAGTTTAAAAGCAGAATAAATATTAAAAACACCATCAAAAAGATAAAGATTGATTTAAAAGCGAAGCTCTCGTAATAAAATATGTAGTAAAGTTCAACATGAAGTAAGCCGATACATGTTTGATAAGCTTGATTGAGTGATAAAACGTTTATATATTTTTCCCATGAAAACTGAAAATTCTGAAAATTAAATCATTCATGAGAGGCCAGGAAGAACAACCTGATACCAGGTACTTGATTAAAATTTATTCGTAGTAAAATGAAGCTACAATAGGTAAACTATTTCATTTTGAAAAAAAATGTCGCAAGCTAATATCTTCACATTGTTTTATATCATAGCTATTAAAAAAATACCATGACCTTATATAGCCCGCATAATTACAGTTATGTTTTAGTGCTGAATATTAAAATGCACAACACATTTCAATAAACAAACAATTAAACATTTATAGATACAAATTTGGATTATTGAGATTTTGTACACTTCATGGAAGTGTACAAAATCTCAATAATCCAAATTTGATATTGAAATTCCATCAAGCACCCTCAGTCGATGTCTTAAATTATTTATAGATACAATTTAAGACATCGACAAAATACATGGAAATGTACAAAATCTCAATAATTAAAATTTGATATTGAAATTCCATCAAGCACCCTCGAAGTCTTAAATTAATTCAAATTTGATTTATGGATAAAATTAGAAAATGTGTTCGCTAATGTCCTAACTAGTCCCTGTTACAATGTCGTACTATATTTGACTAATTTGATCGAAATAAAATACTATGTATAAACGATTTCTAATTTTTTCATTATTTTGCTGTCGCTTACTCTGTCCTAAATTTAACATTTAATAATTTAAGACATCGACTGAGGGTGCTTGATGGAATTTCAATATTAAATTTGGATTATTGAGATTTTGTACACTTCCATGTATTTTGTCACTAACGACCCGGGTTTCGCCTTTCGGCATCTTCAGGCATTCGAGCACACGAATGGACTCGAACTGAACTCAGTTCGAGTCCATTCGTGTGCTCGAATGCCTGAAGATGCCGAAAGGCGAAACCCGGGTCGTTAGTGACAAAATACATGGAAGTGTACAAAATCTCAATAATCCAAATTTAACATTTAATAATTTGATAATGTCAAAGTTTAAGTAACTATTCATTGTATTTATCATGGATTCGGCGGTAACTTTGTGGAATAACTTGCTTATTCCACGGGCTTTTACCAAACGTGACACGTGTTTCGCTTCTTTTAAGCAGCATCTTCAGACTAACTGTATTTGTAAGGTAAACAACGATTCTAATTCTAAAAATAAAAATGAAGTGTAAGGTGGGTTTGTTTCCTTTAACTGGACATGGGGAGAGGGTAAGAAACACATTTAACTATATAGTAGGTATTGATTAACTTGGAATTTACCTGGTCAAACTCTATTATAATAGGATAAAAATAAGAAAGCATTCATGGTATGAAGCCGAAATAGTTATAACAAACTGTTAAAATGTAGTAGAACTGAAAATTTTATATTATTTTTATCCTATTTGTAGTACCTAGATAATTTTCTGCATTGCAATAAAAAATAGCAACGTAATTTCGGAGAATTCGTATAATATCGATTAACAACATGGTATGCATCTCTCCACAGCACTGTGTTTCTTTTCAGTTACTTTGCGGGTGAAGTCTATCCAACGCCGAATAGAAAAGAGAGCAGGAGCGCGAATGGGGATGAAAAAAGAACCAGGTCAAATAATAAGGCACTAATGACGAAGTATGAATACAGGCAACAGTGGCGGGGTCGGAATTCATCACGAAAACGAGCCAGCGATATTATCGTGTTGTGCTTTCATACAAAACAAAAAAAAACATCCCCGCATTTTTCGCATAAAAAGAATTAATATCAATGCCTATTCTTTGTTTGTTCGAGCTAATGAGAACAAAACAATATTACAGCGATACAATGATATATAACATATACTTATTTTAATATATTTTTTCCACAATAATTATCCCACACGAAAAATACTTTTGTATTTATTTTGCCAAGAAAAAATTTTAATCATATCATATGGTCGGTTTATTTCCAAAAAAAAAAAAGAAAACAGGCAGCTTTTCATAAGACAACAAAAGTTTAGACACTATTGAAACCGAACTTCTGTTTTTAAATAAAACAGATTTTTTGTACTAGATATACATTTTTTATAATGATCAGGATTGGCTTCGCTAATCACGAGCATTATCAACAGAAACCGTTCATCATTTTTATGCCCATTATCAACTGGATTAATTAATGTTTGCTATGAGCGAAAGCGGTCCTGAGCTAAATTTAAAAAAAATGGGATGATTACAAAAACTGCGTTATATTTCTTTAAATGCACCACGAATTGAAAGTGAACACGCCAAAAGTGAAATCTAATCTATTAAATACCTGATTAAATTATGATATAATATAAACTACAACGATAAGTTGATTAAAAAATATTTAAATACTGTAAAATATATTTGAATTGTATGTGCAATCGAGAGTAGCAACTGTGATATGGTAGTACTTGCCAGTAAGCATAATAATCAGCAAGAACCGACAAAAACAAAAGAGAAAACGGAAAGTTTTTACATCTTAAGTTCATCAAGAAATTTAAAACTAAAGATTTAGGAATAATATAAACATTGATAAAATATTAAGCTATTCTACTGGCTGTGTTACTAAATATGACACTTCTTTATGAAGAATTTTTAGACTAACCAAGTTATCAATTTCAAATTTACATTAAATATGAATTTCCACAAAGTTCGAAAATACTAAAGCTTTAGGTTTTCGTTTAGTTGTAAATTTTTAGATACACGAGAAATCTTATTTCCTGTTAATGCGGAACGTCGATCGCATACGACTGTAAACGTACAATTCGACAGAGCGCATTTATTCCAGAAACATTCAACAGTAAGTTGGATTTCAAATTGGATTGAATTGATGTCTGAATGTTTTCCCGATTAAAACGGATGGCAAAAAAATCTCCACCATATTACATTAACAGATACTGTTGTATGAAAGTTATTGCGATATCAAAACAAAATAAGATTCTGTATTATCTGTATCAATATATTAAAACTTCGCTTAATTGAAAAGTTTACAATCGTTCCGAACAGAAATTTAATTGCTAACTATAAACAGCCTTGAAAATTGCGCGACCAAAATACTTAACACGTTCTCTTCACTATTTAGGATAAGGGTATCATTTATTAATTATACTTATTTAAGTAAGTTGCAGACTATTTGATAATTTGAAGCATTTTAATAAATCGCATGACATCAACAATAAACGGAAACAGTTTTTCATGACATGACAACGGAGTTGCACGTTTTGAATTAATATCTTTAAAGATTTTTCTAAAATAAAACACCATTTGTTGCACTACTTCCAAATGTTTAAAATGCTCATTACCGGTTTCATTCGTCCCGAGCATTATCAACTGATATCTCTACAGATACTTAGAATGGATACTTATACTGAATTCTATAGAAACAACTTATGCTGAGATTATTCAATATAAAAGTTACCTATGCTAGATATATCGATGGCCCAATTCTATAAGACGACAAGTTAAAATTTTGATGTTAAATTATTATATTCGAACACCGCTCTTCCATAGTTCCACAAAAGTACAGGAAGTAAAATGTACAGGTTTTCTCTCAAAAGGCAGATATTTGCATATGGAAATCAGCAAAATTAAATAATTTATCAGTTCCATATACATTACATATCGAAATATCGTATTGTGGAAATATATTTTTGTGAATCGTGGCGTTCCATAAAGAAACAACCTATAATCCTGAAACTATAAACTATTGACCACCTATTTGAATAGAATAAGCCATCACTTTTTACGAATCAGTTTAGATGAGTCAAAACTTTGATCGGCCATATCTCAAAACTACCAATTTCTAGTTGTATCACTATGGAACTAGGCCATCGATATATGCTCCAATTCGGAAACGAAAACATAAATATGGAGTGAAAAATGTAATTACATTTGTAGATGGTTATCTAAAACTGTAATATGAAAATATTATAAATGTTTAAATATGGCGTTAGGGAATTACGACATTTTCCAGTTTACTATACAATAAAATAATCTGGAAGTTTTCAGTTGAAGGTGAAAAAACAAAATTATAAAATTCCAAAGATCTTGGAGGCATCATTGAAGGAATACCTTTGTTTCGACGAATGATTGTTCGTCATGTCACTGGTATGAAGCTCGGTACCACGCGGAGGAGTTGCGAGAATAAATAGGCTTAATGAGCTCCTCGCGCCTAAAAGTGTGCATTTGCAAATGAAAAATGGTTTCCTTTCTGAGCCGAAAAAATATGAAAGCATTACACACAAAGAACGTAGTTTATTGGGTATTCGTACAATATAGGCTGTCATCAGCCTTTACAATATTTGTATAATATAACTGTGGTGATTTTTTTATTCATTTACTTGTTTTATAGAACTTTAACCGAATTCGCAGAACATGTTCCGTCACTTTATACCAGGAATTTCAGGACCGATTTTAATCGGTAAGTACAATTTTTCAATTGTTTTTGTGCAGTTTTTTTTTAATTACTTCTTTAATAAATAACGTTCATATAAAAATATTGTAAAGCTATGTTGCAGTTTCTGTTGATCATTCAAACATATGAATATTTCTACTTTTGGGTTTCTAAAAGGCTTAATCAACAACCATTTGCTATATCTCTCATTTTCGACACGAAGGTGTTGAAAAACAAAAGAATGAGTCTTAAATTATTTTTTTAAATAATATTGCTCAATACGGTCGTTAAATAGTAAATTTGAATAGAAAGGGTATTGTTATATTTATTGATTGAATTGACATTTACTTGGTAGAACTCCATTACGCTGAAATAGCTATCAACTACCCTATAAATTTTGTAGAGCTATATACTTTGATATTTAATTTGAATTGTTGAGATTTTGTATATTTTACCTTATTAGTGTTAAATTTATTTATTTGTTGTTGCAATCGTTAATTTATAACGGATTTATATATTTATTAACAATTCGCCAATAGCAAGATCGGTAGTCATTCTCTCCAATACGTGACCTCTTCTTAAGGGAATGCAAGCGGCTGTAGATATAAACTTAAAATTGATAACTTAGTTATTCCATTTGGTTTATCACTGACGTGACGCGTTTCATCTGTATAAGAAGCATATTCAGACTAACCATATCGCAAGGTTATTCATCTCTAAGGTAAACAACGATTCTAATTCTTACATGAAAAATAAAGGGTGGGGGTGGGTTTTATTCCATTCTACTGGACGTGGGGAAGGGGTAAGACATAAACACTGATAGACTATTTACAAATCAATTACTGATACTTGGAGGTGAAAAACCCAAGGGAAATAAATTTAATAATGGTCAGCCGTCTGTTATATTTAAAATATTATTAACTAATCCCCACTGTTAATGGCTTTATCAATTTCTAAAAACTCTAAGCTATTCATTTGAATACCTTTTTTATTTACTCGATGGAGTATTTCTACGCTATTATTTTTTTTAAATTAAGATCATTTTCAATTAAATGATTCGCAAACTCTGAAAAATTATTACTTTTGAGACATCTTATATGTTCTTTAACTCTAATATTAAAGCTTCTACCTGTCTGTCCTACATAGGAAGCTTGAGTCTTCACACGAAATGGGGTATATTCCACACTGTGACAATCATTCTATTCTATCTTTATTGTTCAATAAGAATTTACTTAAGTTGTTAACTGGATAAAAAGCTGCCTGCAAGTTATCCGATAGCAGCTTTGACATTTTTAATGATGTCTCTCCAAAATAAATGATTCTACACTAGCTAAGAGTTATATTATGTGTTCGGTCTTTGTAGATATCATCTTATTTAATTTTATATTAAATCGATTCGATTCGATCCACCTGACGCTTTCATTTCATATTATATAATAGCTATGATTCATAAAAAAAAAATGCGTGAAAAAAACTACGACTAAAAAGTTATACCATTTTTTTCCGAAAACACATTTTTTTATCCAGAAGTATTAAAAAATCATTTCTTCATTATTTTATCTATGTTCATAGTCACTCAGTTAATGAAAACATAAATTGAAAATGTCAAAACGGTTTTAATTCTGTGCTTCATAAAAAAATATAAAGTACTTCGTAGTTCCATTATATTTAACGAAAATCTTTTGATATTCAGGAAAGAATTCAAAGGATCTAAAAGGCGGGGATTATGATATTTCTTGAATATTTAAAATCTTCAAAAAGCCCTTTTCAAACTCGTGACAATGACTTTGAAATATAAACAGAGCTTCGAATGATCCCACGTTATATATGAAAGCGGAATAAGTTAGATAACAATTTCAGAATTTTATTTACTTCTATGTAATGTTCACAATAAGGAAGCTTTAAAATTTAATGCAAAAGATACGAAGTACAAGTATAATGCGAAATTGAGTACATTAAGTAATCAAACGTGTACATATTATGAGTTCTTAGCAAAATGTACGTTAAATAATTTTGGTTTCAATATGAGATAAACTTCGGTGTTCTGGAAGAAAACACTAAATCGAAAAAATTACATATTGAGTTAGTTATACCAAAATGTTTCTTTTTTCAAACTCTACAGTATGGCTGAGCACACTTATTTTTATAAATTTTACTTTTATTTAAAAACAGTTTTGTCCAAACAAACAAAATGAAAAAGGTATAACATTTTGAACATTTGACAAACCTCAAAGTCCGATTACTCAAAACTAGTATTATTCAGTTAGTGTATTCTTCCAGAACAACGAGGTTAGGTCATCAACCGTCAATAATTATTATTGAAGGTATTATAGTAATAAAGACAAAACATCATTTACAGCAGTGCTCCGTAACCTTTTCTCACCCACGGCACACCTGAGTACTCGTTAATATTTCGCGTCACACCACAAGTCATAATATGTAAATTTCATAAACAATTTGTTGATTTATTTTTATTTGGTGAATTTAAAATAGTACAGAAGTGATTGATATTTTTTCAAACAAAATGCGCATTTTAGACTGTTGTGATTTGATAATTTGTATTATTTTAATACATTCGTTAATTAATATACAAAAATAATCGACGTTTCGCTTCGACTTCACACTCTTACAGGGTGTATTCCGTAGCGCAACAACGTTATGTGTGTTTGACAGAAATAATTTAACGAACTTGAACAAATCCAACATTATTCAATGAAAAACGCAAGTTGAATATTTCTTCATATCGAATCTAGTCTGATCTGAATCGGCCAACCACATTCAGCAACAGTGTCACATGACCTAGGCGTAGTCCACAGTAATCAACAGTAATGGCTGACGACTTGTAGTGGGCGAGTAAAAACTTTATATAAAAAGTAAACAAATCCTCACGAATTATCAAATCCAAAATTAAATCGTTTATAACACAAAATGTACTTCATATTCATTCATTTTACGTGTAAATAACAGTTGCATTACTTAAAATGTTGAAGAATAGATAAAACTTCTCTTAAAACATGATTGTATTAATTTACAAAACGTTCTTTCTATATATCTCATTTCATAGAAAAAAGGATTTTATCACTTTTGATAACAGACAACATTAAATGTGAACTCGGATTGTCGTTTTCATCGACAATTAAACAGGTTCCATTCTGCTCAACATTACGTAATTTAATATGGTTAACTTTGAATTGAATCTGAAGTGGATGCATTTGTAAGAGAAAGAAAATTTCCATTAGATGAACCTGGACCTGCATGACGGCGAATGCATTAGATTTCTCAGAACATAGAACCGTGTCGCAATGCAGAACAACCGGTAAAATTTCGATGTGGATCACAATCCTCTGCCATGCGTTGAATATTTGGAATATTACTTTTAATAGACAAAATATTCTCAGAAAATAACGGGAAATTATTGTCTAATTATGGTTAAATTTGTATGCTGTTCCTTAAATAATATTTATGAGAAGGCAGCAATGATTATTTACTCACTCAAAAATATATTTTTTTTGACTGTAACGTTGCCGAATATGAGCGGAAATTAAAAAGGATAAAAAAACTATACGTTTCATATTTTGTATGTAGATTAAAAAAGTTTGTTTTTCATCAACAACATGATAAATTACGCAGAGCAAACGTCCGAAGGATCAAAGTAAGTATATTAAAATACCAACATCACTTTTCATAATCCCTGGTGAATTTCAAAATGAAATATCAGGATTTTTGAGGGTAAAAAAGAAACCCGAGCTTGGTTACACGCGCACCAACGAAATGAATATTGGTATGTTTAATTAAGACTTTAAAGATAAGGAAGGATATAGCGGTACAATTATGATCTGAATGATTTTTAAGCTATCGTGATCTCTGCCCCTGTTTTCGGGAACGGGTATAGTAAATTATAAATCTGACCAGGAGACATCACATATGTCGATACCGTTTAGATAATATAATAATCGACTGAAAAAACTTTTATAACATTTCCATGTATTTCTTCAGTAACGAACTGGGGCATCTTCAGGCATTCGAGCACACGAATGAACTCGAACTGACTGACTGAACTGAAGATGCCGAAAGGCGAAACCCGGGTCGTTAGTGACGAAATACATGCAAATGTACAAAATTTCTACAATTCAAATTTGATATTGAAATTCCATCAAGCACCCTCGTCGATATCTTAGTGTTATACACTTTAAAAATAAAACAAAACTTGTTTCACACTACATCCACATTTTTATAATGACCAGGACCGGTTAAGCTGATTGCGAGCATTATCAACTATGATATGTTAATAAATGTAATGCCTTTTACCAAGAATTGAAAATTAACACCTGAAAAATAATAAACAAATTCTTCCCTGTGTTTACTTATCTTGGTGGAAGTTTGAGATGAATGATAATGCTCGCTATGAGCGAAACTGGTTCTGATCATTCAAAAAAGTAGTGCTTAAGAAGTTGTATTTTATTTTGAAAATACAATTCCCTCCCAGCAAGAATTTAATGCCAATACCTTAAAATTGAAAGTGGTATACTTTACCTTGTGAGGTTCCTGTATTATCGACATAAAACGAAACGAAAACAGCAAGCAATTATTTTTGAAATAGAGATTGGCACAGAACCACCGATTGTCACGATGCAAATTACCAGAATTTAGTTGAATGTTTTGAGCTGGCGTAACTTTCGTAAAAACTAAGGACAAATAAGAAGCACTTATTTCAAATAACTAAATAATAACTTTCAAATTTGAATCGATCAAATTTTGTACATTTCCATGTTTTGTCATTATCGACCGGGTTTTGCCTTTTGGTCACCAAACTGACTAGAACTAGCGAAACCATGGTCGTTTGTGACACAATGTATGTAAACGTACAAAATTTCAATGATTCAAATTTATGATTGAAATTCTATCAAGCACCCTCATTATTGAAATCTTCAATAATTTCATTTTTATGATGATAATTGAACCTAATTAACTGTAATTATAGCCGTAATTGACATTAATTTAATATCTGCCTTAAAGCGTACTAGATGTCTGCACGGGCCCTGGCTTGGCCCGAGAGCCTTTACCGGCCCGTGGGCCGGGTTCGGGCGGGTAAAGACAATTCAGATTCGGGCTCGGGTAAGGACTTCAATTTTCAGAAAAAAATTTCGGACTAGGTTTGGTTCATACGTCAGCCATAAGGCAATACTATTCATAACTTAAATAATTTATTTCACATATGTTATGAATATTGTTATATTGTGTACTATATTTTAAAAAATCGGGCTTTTTCCGGTCTGACAAAAATAAATCTTGGCTTCGGGTCGCGTTCGGGTAACATGTGTGATATTGAGACTCGGATTCGGGCCGGGCCGCGCCGGGCCTGAAGATGACGCACTCGGGCAGGGTAGATTTATGAAATTTCGGCCCGTGTACACCTCTAAAGCGTAGTAATGAACATACATGTGTAGACGACTGTGCCTTTATTTGAAACCAATCTCAATAACAAACTAATAATCGTACGAAAAAGTATATTTAACTGGAAAGCAGCATAAGAATACTGTAAAGGAAAATGCATAAGTAAGTCACTCGATCCCATGATACTTAGCTAAGGAGAAAAAGAATTATTCCGTTAATGTTGTAAATATACGATCGGTCGGGCGGGCAAGGTCGCTCTTAATATCTCGATTCAGTGAATACATTATTCCCCGGAGATGCAGGTTAACCCCGAAGACGTAGACACTGAATTCCTAATTCCGGAGATAATTTAAGCACGGAACAGTCCAATGGAGCCAGCGCTCAATCGGTGATCGTTAGCGGAGAGGATTCTGATTTGCCGACCGCACCCGAGGAACGGAGGACGGGGATTCCAGTGATGGAATGTCGGCCTGCGGGTATTTTCCAGCGCCAAGATTAATGTCTGACAAAAGATGAAAGGAATCACTAATCACGTCTGTTTCTATGTTATATCACGGGATTTTTGGTATCTTTAATTTGCGAGATGCCACGTTTTCGATCGCTAAGGACTTAAACACAAATTATTGACTTATGCAGTAGTATTATGATAGTTGATAGGCAGATATTAGACACTAAATCAATTAGAAAACAATAAAAACAAAAAATCACAGCCGAAGTTTTAAGAAACCGCTTTAATAAACAGCACAAATTTAGTTATTTTAACCCTTTACTCCCTGTACATAGAAATAAACATTTTTTTAGTAAATCGTGTATCTTGTGTCTTAAAAGTTATAGCTGATTTTTTCAAAATTTTCCGGAAAATCTATAATGGTGAAAATTTACTGGTGTAAGAATTAGAATCATTGTTTAATTTAGAAATAAATTACCTTGCGATAAGGTTAGTCTGAAGCTGCTTCTTAAAGAGGCGGAACGCGTCACGTTAGTGATAAACCAAGTGGAATAACTAAGACATCAATTTTAATTTTATATTAAAAACGAACTTTCGCAAAGTTACCGACGAATCCATAGAAAATATTTACCCTGGCATATTTTGACGTGGTACTTTTTTGTAACGTCAGGGAGCCAAAGGGTTAAAACACTGTATATTAAATTTTATAAGCTTTTTTGTTAATAATAGTTCGAATATAAATATATAAATAATTGAAATCAATTTAAAAGAAAGTCCATACAGTTATTTGAGCCGTTCAAATTTGATATTGAAATTTCATCAACAGTCGATATCTAAAATTATACAACAGAGAATTGTATTTTGTATGTGTAGTTTCGATAATATTATATCAACGAAACTAGAACAGAAAAAAACGTGTATTAAGTTACTTTCGAAACAAAAAAATCCCAATTACACAACTATTAGCAGTATGAGAAGCTGCAAGCTAAGCTGAAATTGTATTATTGAAACTACATCCAAAACGAAATTTTCACAGTCCACTAATCCGGCTGATTAAAATGTCGAGGGAAATTGATTTAACCGAAAACCATTATGACTCGGGCGCATGTAACCCGTGTATTTTTGGTATCAGTAACACAATTTACAAACGCTAGGAAGCTTCTACACACTTTATTACAACTATGCCATAATACACATTACCATTTCTTTGTTACTCGTGTTCAGTCACTACAGTAAATGGGAAGAAGTATCGACAAAATAAATCACACGTTAATAAATCATTATTGTCACCTGATTTTTATTAGTGCTAAATTTTATGTGAGAAATTTTTACAGCTGATGCTCAAATTTGTACATTTCCATGCATTTGGTCACTAACGATAATGACATATTAAGAAACGTTAATATATTTGATTTTTTACATACATATATATGAAAAACATTCATTACGGGGAATGAGCAGCACGATTATCTAGAACAATATTTATATATATTTCTCTTTTTCATCTTAGGCGACATTTTCAAGTTGTGCAACATATGTTTCTGTTTAGTATGTACTTTTTACAAGGTTTTCATTGGAACGTATCTAACACGTAAAAAAACAGTTGGGTGTGTGATGATTATGTTTTGAGAATTGTTTACTCCATCGGCCACGTGAAATCTATCTATAACAAATATTTCAAACAATAGATTACAAGCCTACTTAGGATAATACTGAAGTATGTAAACTTCCTTCAACAATGGAAATCCAAAGGGAGTAAGAGAAAGGAGCGGGCAAAACATTTTATATGATAAGCGGCCGCGGTAATTGAGAAAAAGTTTTTTGTTGTTGATATTGTATGCCCAGAGCTAAGAAATAACAAAGTTTTAACAAGGTCCCTCGACGGACTTACCTTGCCTAACAAGGAGGCGAATAAATAAGGAAAGTGCGCACGAAAGGCAAAGGATACCCTAATACATTATTATTATTATTATGGAAACATCGAAATCTGTTTGATGAACAGCCCCTAATGAGGTCATTTAGATTATTTATTTTTCCACTCGGAGCGAAGTTCTTGTGTGTTTTTATCCCTTAGTATAATATATCTCCCGAATATTTTTTTAACACGAAACCTTTTCTAATGGTCTATTTGGTGCGTTAGAGCCATGACTAACGTCATTATTGCCAATTTTGATATTTAATAAATAGATATCATCAGTTGATAATGCTCGTGATGAGCGAAACCGGCCCTGATCATTATAAATATGTGGAAGTAGTACAAACGAATTGTGTTTTATTTTTTTAAATATAATGTCTTTCCACCAAGAATTGACAGTTAACACATTAAAAGTGATTTTAATGTGTTAACGCCTGATATGTATATATATGTATGTACGGTGGTTTTATCTCTTTCTCGCTCAATCACATGAAAGGTGAAGGTGCAAGCGAGATGCAAGGGCATGGGGCGCATGCTCTTGTATCCTTCTTACTCATACCCAAATTAGGTTGTGCGATAGAGATAGTGATAAGTCCACCGGACGCCGATGATACATATATATATATTTTTAAATTACATATAAATTTTTGTCCGTTTGTCCCTTATGCGTTCCTATACAATTCGTCCGATTTCGATGAAACTTTGGTAAGTTGTTGTGCGCATGCCCGGAAAGGTTTTTGAAAAGAAAATCTAAAAACCTTAAAAAAATAACCAAATACGTACAAACAGCGACATCTCGAAAAAACCTACTGATTTATTCGTGTACGCAGCAGACGGAAACAAAAAATATCCAATGTGTGTCCAAAAGCACTTCAATAAACATAATTAAAAAACAAACCCTATCTTTCTTTGAGTGGCATTGTAACGCATGTCGGGTACTCACTAGTATGAAATAAAGATAACTTCGAAAATAATCATAAATTTAGACATTCTGATAATAATATTATTGAAATAACCGCAGTGCCTTCTGATATGTATTTATTACAAATTTTCGTTAAAAATCTAAACAAAACATGTTATACTTGTTTCACATTTCAATATATTAGTTTAATCCTATTTAAGAACTAGATATATGTAATTACAAATTGAACGAATCTTCAATTTGAGCAATTTCCTCTGAAATGTGGCTATACAAACCTTGCAGAAACTTAAATTTAACAAATTAACTCAGCTGAATACGATGACGTCAAATGCACCTCGACAAAGGAATACAACCTGTCTTTCTTAAAGTGAGGGTCGTAAAAGAGCTTATAAAACCAGTACAAATCGCAAACATTACAACTGCATAACTACCAACATTTTAATAATATTTATATTAGATGTTTTTATTAATTAAACCAGTTAGTTAAAGTTAGAGTAAAAGTGGCCTTATTTAAAAAATGTGTATAGACCCCTTATTCTTTAGTTATTTCAATGATTGATTTTTTTAAGGATTCGATTTGGTTTTATTATATTATATTTGCCATTTCTTTATTATTTGAGTTGTAGTATTTATTCAAATATATTGCACAGGTAAATTATTTTATAATGATATAAGTGCATAGTCATATTAATAGTAGTAAACCTATTTATGCAATTGGTTCGCATTACATTAGTTTAGTAATATATAATGTTTGATTTTATATATATGTGAACATGTTCACTCGCTTGGCGAAACCGACAGCGATAATAAAATTAGGAGAGCCAACGACAATTATTACTGTCATTAGTGTGGATGTCAAATCTCTCAACACTCGTAGAAAATAAGCGAATTTTTAGAAATATCATTTTCTATCACAGAAATAAGCTTGAAACATTTAAATTCTAATTGTTGAGATTTTGTATTATGTATTTCCATGTATTATGTCACTAACGACCTGGGTTTTGCCTTTCGGCATCTTCAGGCATTCGAGGCACACGAATGGACTCGAACTGACGGACAGTTTTTTTTTAAATATAAACTTAGACACTGGTTACTGTCTGTCAATTCGAGCTCATTCGTGTGCTCGGATGCCTGAAGATGCCGAAAAGCGAAGCCTGGGTCGCTGATGACAAAATACATGGAAATGTACAAAATTTCAACAATTCAAATTAAATAATCTTTTCGGCTCTAATGGTGAAAGTTTAGGAAGCACCCCTACGTGTATACAAACCTGCAACGCGGTCCCGTCTCGTAATTAAACCCGGCAATTAAACTTTACCACATTTTCCGAACTGCATATGCAGTTGAATAAAATAATAGAGATGCAATACAGAGACAAGATAATATTCAAAATTTGATAGATGCTGTTCTATTGTTTAACATCGTGCAGCGGCGAGAGTATATGTCTGTGGAAAAAGTGACAGGTAACTGTAATGAATAGAGCCAAAGCCCCCTATAATTACAAGCCATGCTGTATTTTTGCAAACGAGTGGTCCGTTACATTTACTGCGGAGTCATGAAATCGATATTTTGGACTAATTACGATGAATTCTAGCATATTTTAATAATGTGAAATAGTGGGTAATTAAATGTAGTATCTTTAATGTTAATAGAAATAAAGATAATTTAGATGGGTTCGGCGGAAATTTGGTGTTTCAATTTTAAATTAAGGTTGATAACTTAGTTATTCCACTGGCTATGTTACTAAATGTAACGTGTTTCGTTTCTTTAAGAAGCATCTTAATTAAAAATGAAGAGTAGAGTGAATTTGTTTCCTTCTACTGGACGTGGGGAAGGGGGTAATACCCAAACAATGATAGTACTAATTATAAATGTAACTACTAGTGTTTGGAGGTGATATAGTTAGTTATGGTTCGATATCGTTTGTCTGAAGATGCTTCTTAAAGAAGCGAAACGCGTTACATCTAGTTACACAGCCAGTAGAATAACTAAGTTATCAATTTTAATTTCATATTAGGAATAAAGTTGTTTACTTACTTTGAAAGAGTATAATTATAAAGCCTAGTCGTAATCAATGATTGTTATTAATCGACAATTCAAAGTGAGTATTTTGCGATAAATTACGATTCTAATAAATCCACCCTGCCACACATCGCATTTCGTGTCATTCACTATATATATTATGACGACTGTATGATATAATTTATTGTGACGATTTAATTATTACTTAACATGCATGTTGATTTTCGATGAATCGTAAATTATATAATGATTATAGTAAAGAAACACTGAATAAACTCACAAGAAATCGTTTCAAATATATGTTATATTCGACGAAAAACGGAGTTGAAAGACGATCTTCGTGCAACCGCCATACAATTTGTTCGTAGAGACTGGGACTCCTAGGACTACTCGTATATTGCAAATTTTCTTATGGCATTGCTTGTAACTTAAGGTTGCTTTGATAGAGCAGATTTATCACAGCTAATGATTGCCAATGCGCCAAATATATAGATAAGTCACTAAAGATGAACTCGAGGAGAAAAGACATCACAAACAGCCGAGATGCAGATCTCAAATTTAAAGCGAAAAAATCTATACCTTGCCGGGATTTGAGCTCAGACCGATCTGATATCGCTAGGGTAAATTTTTTATTACTAGACCACAGAGTCCGACTTTAAGTATAATCTAAATTAAAATAAGTATATATAGTCCACTATTTGATTTTAAACGCATTTATTTAATAACACATTTCACATTAGATTTCAAAACACACCATAGGTAGGTACTCATTTACCTTAATAAATTCATTTCAAATTTCTTCTGTGGAGTCTTAAATATCAGAGAATTCGATCAATCGTGTTGTCGTCAAATAGTAAAAGTGTATTTTTTATACTTATACCAATACCATCTCTGTGTAAACAAAGTGGACATGTAGCCTAAATTGAAATGGTGTTACATCATGGAGGTAACGGTTTCTCAAAATAAAATTTATGATTTCATAAAAATGCCAAATTAAGTAGTAGTTTTTCTCAAGTATCAGATTTGAGGACAGGAAAACAACCTCGGCACAAAATCTAATAACATTATAATGTGACTAATTACCACAATAGTTTATTCATTAGGCAGATAATTTATGTAATGTTGATGCATTTTTAAACAGTCATATTACACTAACGATATAGAGATATTGACACAAGTCATTAAATATTAATAAGCCATTAAATTCAGCAATTGTTTGTAAATTACGAAACAGTTTCTGACTCATTAAATTAGTCAATTATTTTCCTCAGTCATATTAATCAATGCAATTATATTCTAAACTCTTTGCACTCGAAGGCGGCATTGGAATTTTATCATATAACTCGAGTGCCGCTATGGCGGCATGTGTCAATAAAGTGTTTTTTATAATATTTTCAGCTATTTTTTTATTGCGATTTCAATCAAGTTAGAATGAATAATAATAGGTTATTACATTTATCTGAGAAAGAAGTCGCCAAATGAAGACGGCGTGCGTAATTTCAACATGTGTTTTATCTGAATCTTTCGGTGCAAGCGATATTTTTTTGTGGCGTAATAAATCTTATTTATTGAACGTGCTAGTGACTGGAGAGTGAATAGTGTTATGCACGATATGAAGTGTTTATTTGGCAAATTATTACTCCCTTTTATTTGTTTAAAAATCAAGAGCGTGTCGTATAGTTTACAGTTTTTATTTGAATAGATTGTCTTTGTTGACAATACTTACTAGTATATTATACTAATTCAGAAGCTTACAAATCTAATATGAAGTACTCTAAAGAGTCTTATAAAAATTAGTACGTATTGATTTATTATTTACATTTGAAGTTTGTGAAATTATTGGTTAACCAATTAGTAGGAGATTTTTGGCAAGGTGGATCTCAAAGGCGCACTTCAACTGTTCCTAAGACCGACTTGCGGATAAGTAACATGTCCTGCTTTCCGGGACTAAGAAAGACTGTGCAGCATGTTCAAATAGAAAAATCCCATATGGTAGATCAGAAACACGACCATTTTGCGAGTAATGCATCAATAAGCAAGGATTACATATAGGAGATTGCTATTTGAAATATCACATAATGAAGAAGCATAAATAATATTAAAATAAGTGCAGTATAATCATTATAAATCTATTTTACGGAAATAATAACAAACATCTTTTTTTTTGTTTAGATGTTTTTCACGTGTTTAAAATATGCTTTTAATCGATAAACGTCTCGAGTAGGCACAAACAAAAAAAGGCTCAAGTGGTAAAGGTTAATAGTATAACTATTGCTATTATTCAATATATTAAACGAAATGTTCAAATAACGTTGGACACAGGATTGGAAAAAACGTAGATATTGATAAAATGGTATTACAATATTGTAGGGTATTCATTTTTGCAACACTTGTCGTAGGTTCCGTGTTTTGATAAAAAATATTAAAGCTTTTGGTATACCATGGAGCCTCTACATTTGTCATTAATCCGTTCCTGAAGGGCTAACGAATATGGAACCTGACGGACAGAAAAAATAAACAGTTTCTCTTGTAAGAAATAAATTCAATTCAATTAATCTGTTGGAAACAGAGAAAATTGTATACAAATAATAATAAAAAATATTAAACTTTATAATTTAAGACATCGACTGAGGGTGCTTGATGGAATTTCAATATCAAATTTGGATTATTGAGATTTTGTACATTTTCATGTATTTTGGCACTAACGGCCCGGGTTTCGCCTTTCGGCATCTTCAGGCATTCGACAGATTATAACGATTATATACAAAATAAAATAGGACAAATCTTATCCCTGTGTCTATTAAATGTCAATTTCTTGTCAATGTGTTAACTTCTTAGACACAGCGATAAGATTTGTCTTATTTTATTTTGTATGTAATCGTTATAAACGTTATAAATTTGAATTAGTTTGAGTTCACTAGTGTGCTTGAATGCCTGAAGATCCCGAAAGGCGAAACCCTGGTCGTTAGTGACAAAATACATGGAAATGTACAAAATCTCAACAATTAAAATTCATTGTATATGTGGCGAGTAGTCAATATAGACGAAGCAAATTCCATATTTATCATATTTATAAACGTTATAGGCCTGCATAGCAGTCAGCGAATTCGAGTGATGACCAATGCAGAATTTGAGGAAACCAATCAATATAGACGATGCCAATTCTTCTTATCCAATTCTAAAGGTGAACGCCCGTCACTTTAAAATACCATCCTATACCTAAAGTAATTTCTTTTATTATACAACATTTGGAATACAATTTCGAAATATATAATTCGGATTCTATAGTTTATTTAAAATACCTGGTGCATTGACAATTAATGCTGGAATATTTTTTTTTATTGATCTTATTCTTAAACAAATACCTATAATAGTTCTTTAAATTCTTTGATATTTTATCCTATTACCTGTAATAGTGTTGAAGGTTAGCGAAAACAACAACATACCGCGGCAAAATTTCAGGTGTACTGGAGTCTAAATGAGAACATTTTAAATAACTGAGCAATTCAAATGAATCCCTTTCAGTAAACGATAGTGCTCAAATGAAACTATAATAGAGATTTCTAATAAGATTTCCATACCTATGACATCTAGCAAACATAAACGTTGGCAAAAAGCTATCAGAGTTAATAAGAATTTTCGTTATGGTGGCACACTTCAAGTATTATAATCATTTACGTTTAATATCCCTAAGCGGTCTTAATAATGAATGCCCACATAGATAGTTCATATTAATTTGGAATCTGTGGAATATAACAGTTAAAGCATTTATATTAGAAATTTCAGTTTGAAAAAATATATATATACTATATACGTACAACGCAAATAATAATGAATGCTTTAAAACTCAATTTCTTTGCAATGTAATTAGCGATTTTAAAAAAGAATACACAATCGACCACTAGCGATATATTATAAGTATTATACTGCTAAGTAAAAACACAGTAATTACAGAAGTCGAAATTAAAGTAAGTATGGGGTATGATAAAGTGGAGAATTTGGAATAATATATTAGTACAAAATATAAATTTTAGTACGCATGAAGAACCACACTAAAATATATAGTTTGTACTAAAAATGGTCAGAATGCTTTGTTATTATTGACAATTAACTTGACTTCGTAAGTAAAACACTGTGCTTTAACATACAAGTATATATATACATACACCTTTGTAAATTATCCCAAAAATCACACAGATATAAATATTATTATTAAAAGGTAAATTAAAATAGGTCTGATTCTGACGAATCGTTGAATATTTGACTACACAGTGTTTTTAATTAGCAAGGTAGTATAAACATATCAAAGAAAAATACCCTTTAATAATGTACATATTGCAGGGACCTTGTAGTGATGAAAAAACTTAATCAGAACTCTTCCAGGTGAAAAATAATTAAGGACAACTGAATAAATTTGAATTTTAAGTGTTTAAGGAAACGAATGGATTGTTTTTTTTTTCTCAGCTCCCGAAGAAGAGTTGATAATCAAATATAACATCAGCAAAAACCTGCATATTTTATTTTTGAGAAGGATGCACAGAACCCTTTTAGACGAAAATTTATTAAGTTACTTCCAGGGAAGAAAGGGGCGTTTTTTTTGTAACAGTGGTGGTGTAGATATTTTTGATATCGAACAACGACGCGCAGCTGTATTTTGACAAAATTTTCTTATACAAAAAAATTGAATGTACTCATTGGAGCAAAAAAAATCTGGCATGGACTAGACAGAAGCCAGAAAACTGGACATCAGCTTTCACCAAACAAGAAATTGTTCTAATATTTAGTTACATTCAATTTATCTTTATCATGCACGCCGATGAGGTGTAAGCGCAGGATGTACCAGCGATTAACCTCAGTTTGGCATACCCTCGTCGATACAGCGAGACAATAAAGAGATTCGGGCGATGACACAACGACCTCCCCTCACACCAGCAAAGCATTGCACAAAATATCGACATAATAATATGAATGTACAGCTGCCAACACCCAACAAAAGGAATCTGACATGCAAAGTAAACCCGCAAGGCAGGCGGGTTCTGTCTGAAAATGCTGTTTGAAAACTCATCGACGCGGAAAAGTAAATATATACACCAAAGAGAAATAACACATATATCACAATATGCGTAGCGATGTATAAATATCTATTGTGCGTGGCAACCAAGAATAAGTGTTTAATAATCGATGTATAGATACATCATTATCTACAACAAAACGCGGTATCATCGACTGACTTGGTAGAACTCTAATATAATAGGGTATAAAATAACAATGTATTAAGATATGCTATTTGTCGGGTCTATGGTGCAGTGGTCAACGCCATTGGCTACGGATACAGAAGTCTCGGGTTCATAAAGTTATTTTTCAAACGATTTATAGATTTAATTTAAGACATCGACTGAGGGTGCTTGATGGAATTTCAATATTAAATTTGGATTATTGAGATTTTGTACACTTCCATGTATTTTGTCCGAGTCAGTTCGAGTCCATTCGTGTGCTCGAATGCCTGAAGATGCCGAAAGGCGAAACCCGGGTCGTTAGTGACAAAATACATGGAAGTGTACAAAATCTCAATAATCCAGATTTATAGATTACTGTTCGCAGGCAACAGTGAGTAGCGAAAGCGATGAGCTAACGACTACTCCTGTCCTAGCCCTATCCTTCAATCCTCACTCTCTCCGAAAAGGAGAGTGAAAAGTGAGTAAAAAGCAGTTCTCCTAGAAATGTTGAAGTAATGTGTGCCTAGGCTTATATCCATTTACGATATGGTTTCGTTTTATGGTGCTTGATTGTTTATCATAAGATAGTACATGGTGTGTTTGGATGGGCTGTTGTTTGAGATTAAGATAAATCGGATTACTCATAACGCCACATATTACTTGTATTAAAGGGCACGTGCGAATATAAAACGAGTTCGTGCCATTGAAAAGGCTTTACTTTGACAAAAGCAATCTGTTGGATAAGACTCCACGTGCCGTGAGTCAAATTAGCTTAATTACAAAACTCTTGATTGCCTTTCCAAATAATATTTTAATTAATATCAGATGCTTACACAAAATTAAATGGGCATTTGGTATTGAAAAAATTGCCCAGGTTGAAATTGTATAATAAAATATGATTTAAAACTTGAGGGTGGTAATAGGGATGATCGAAATTGCTATTACACAAGCAATTCAATAAAAATTATACACATTTTTCAAAAAATAAAACACAATTCATTTGTACTACTTCCACATGTTTATAATGATTAGGACCGGTTTCGATCATCACGAGCATTATCAACTGATCTGCGAATTCAGTATCAGTTGATAATGCTCGTCATGAGCGAAACCGGTCCTGATGATTATAAACATGTGGAAGTAATAAAAATTAATTGTGTTTTATTTTTAAAATATAATGCCTTTCCACCAAGAATTGACAGTTAACACCTTAAAAGTGATATATTATACATATAATATTAAATATAACGTTTAATAGAGCGGCTTTATAAAGCATTATACTAATTTTCGTTATTGATGAATATTTAATCAAATTACCAAATTCATCTTCTATAGCCAAATACTATAAATCGACACTCCCTGCGTATAATCTCGTATCTGCAAACATCACATTTTACAGGAGAGCGTTTCAAAGATTCAAAACGCAGTTGCAAAGTAACGGAAGTAACTATCTTCTTCAAAATTGGGACAGTGCTATAATTGAAATCTAGTAACTTATATTATATAAAGTTTTGCTGAAAAGTGTATAGTTTTTGATATATTACAAATACGACATCAGACTTCAGGTTTTAGGTAAAGTGTTTCGGATAAGTGGCTGATTACGTATTTACGATATACGAGCAACTGGATCATGTAGATACTTTTACCAATGTTTTTGATACCTACCAATAGAACCGAGTGGGTAAATAACGAAAATGCAAAAGACGTATAATCACGTCTGTGGCACTTATTTGATTATACGTAGAGTGTCGAAATAGCCTCGCTTAGCTATTATAATGTTTGTGGTATTAAGTTGTTTATGTTATGGGCATGGGTGTTGTTCATCAAGAACTAAACAATTAACTGACGCATTGGCAATTAGCTGTACGTGAAATATTTGTTGTAGCTAAATGTTCAGTTTCATACAAATTCTCATCTTTAATAGATTTTAGGTTGCTAAGACGTTGGTAGAGTGCTAAGAGCCATTTGATAGCTTAAAATTGCAAGTTTGAAAAATATAAAATAAGGGTGAACTCAAAAAGTCACGTAACGTGAAATCAGTTTTTCCTACTCCAGATCGATTTATAAGTAGGTAAGTACCACTATCAATACACTGTTTTTGTGGAGTCACTGCACTCTTGAAAGAATGACGGGGCAGTAAAATCCTCCGTTAATAAATCAGCGATAGGGAACATTTCATGCAGAACTGCAGGCCACCGGAAATGCTATTATATATTTCCCCAGCTGACCGGAAACGACGAAAGTCCTCGGTTAATTTACCCTCCCTTTCGCATTTCCGCACTGTTCGGCCACTTTATTTAATGCCTGGCAACACAGAACAATACTGAAACTAACACACAAAGAGGGGTGACTGTATTAATTAATAGGGAATAGGGTTAACGGGGGGAATTGCATTTACTTGTGTACCTTTGGCAGAAGGGTTGGACTTGACAAAACATAGTATGTAGAAACGCCCTTTTACAACGTGAATACCAATATTTTCTGTCTTTGATATGTATAATTGTTATCGTTGGATACTTAAATATACTCTATACATCTATAACGCTTAATGAAAACATAATAACAGTGTTTGATCATCATTGCCGATCTACTAGTATATGCATAATTATCTTATTAAATACAGAATAAAACTATTTAGTGCATATCACCATTGTCTGCCTAGTTCACGATGCCTCAATCTGTAAAAGATACAACTCGATCATAAACAACTGTCTAACGATTATTTGACCTGAAGTTAGAATTTCTGCTCATTTTAAATTTAGTGATTGTCTAAAATAATTACACGATAAAAATACAGATAGATTCAAAAATAGCCAACTACGCAATATGTGCACACTTACGAATGAATTATAATGCTTGTTTTCCATCGCACAATTTTCTTCCGTTATTACTACTAAGCAGGAAAGTTATAATTTACCCAACAAACTATGATGTATTAGGAAAGTTTCGATTAATAAAATCATCCGCAGAGTTCAATGAATAAAAAAAGTGTAATTTCTACGCGATTATAGTACTTATACTATTATAATAGAAATTCACTATCTGTCGACAACACTATTTGCTATAAAATCAGAAAATTGTAAAAATGTACGATGAGATTATTATATTCATTAATACCACTTCCTTCCGTGTGTAATTCATTATAAAATTTATAAAACTGCTGATTTTTCAGCGGGCATACGCTAGATGTAAAATAAATGTTTTTTTTTTATGATCACAAACAATAATTTCATTGCGACGAAACAATGCAGTAAGAAAATGTTGCTGCATCGTTCAATTATTGAAGGATTGCTTAACTTTCTTTACACAAAAACAAGCAATAATAGAATCTATACCAAGGTAGGTGGTAAATCTAAGAGAAATCTGCATCAATGTTTATTGCATCAGGAAGAACAGACCTAACCGTCGAGTCATTTATCGCATAGTAAAGACAATGGTACAGACCAGACAACACTTTTGCTACTTTACAACCAGCATAATACTGTGATATGGGATATGAATACACCATTGCGACAGTGTGCACTTATTCCACAATATTTTAAATATGAATTCTCGACAGATACAGAAAAAAAATTGAACATTACTAGATGCACATATAATCTGGACATAATATTGATGACAAGTCAAGAGTTTATTGCAACAATTATTATTAATATGCAAGTTTGAGGGTAAATACCCTTGATATTAAAAGTTTTTTTAATCATATCCATTCCATATTCGGAGCATATGGTCATCACACGTTTCCTCCGAGATTCTCTGTCCTCCGCCAGTATTCTTGCTTCCTTCCAGGTCATTCCAGCGTCTCGTAGCTCTGCCGAGTACATCGCAGTATTTAGACATTAAGTGCACGGATGACCTCGAACTAACGTCAGCTCATTTATATGTCAGTTTAATATTTTGGAATCCATTATAATCAGCTAGAAAATATGTATTATATTTGACTATATGAGGATTTCGATTGTTTCGATTCAATATTTTAGCATCTCCATCATCTCGCCATCATCAGTTCACTTAGTTATTAAATTTAATGAGATAATCAATATCACCACTCTTTGTTAACTACACAAAAATATTTTGGTTTCTGCAGAAAAAAATGATAATATTTTGTTTCTTTACAATAAAATAAGAAAGGGATTTCTGGTGGGTAGCTTCCTGTGACAGAATTTATACCAGAAGTGTGTACTTAACTTTGTTTAATTTTATAGACAGTATAGTCAAATTGATATAATTCAATTTGCTGTTGCTAAAAGAATACAACGTATAATAATAATTCCAGATAAAAACAATAAATATTTTATCAACGAGTAAAAGTCAGATTAAATTCAGAAATTTAATGATTTAATAGATACAGTATTAAATAAGGGGTCACTAAAAATGACCGTATCTATCGGGAGTGAATTTTGAAGTCACAATGTTTAGGTCGTGTGCTCGCCGAGAAGAATTAGTGGAGATAGAAAAAGCCATATGATATCTGTCACGATGATAGCTGAAAGGGGCGTAACGTTGAGTATTGCAACAAGTTCTTACAGCCATGACATCTGCTTAGCGAAACATTAACGCCAGCTTAGGAAATCCGCACCGAATCGCGAGAACTAACCATCGCAACGGTGTCACTCGCGACTCGACCGCCAAGCCCCGCAAGTGCACCGGTTTTCCGGGCGGTTGCGTGCCAACAGCGATTTAAAGACTCGCGATGTATGAAGGCTTTGTCAAGCGAGCCGGGGGGGTAAGCGGCTTAGATCCCCGCGCACAAGTACCCGGTGCAATGCCCTCTAACGTTTCCCACAACTTCTTGTAACTTCTAACCCTACTCCGCCGGTTGACAGCGTATCGATTACAAAATGGCGTGTTCAGTTTTCGAAGGAGTTGGCTAAACTTATTTGTGCACGTTGTGTCCGCTATTATTGGACTATTACCCTTTGTTAATTCTACATCAATAACAAAATGATTTATCTTTGTATTGGATTTGTACATATAAAACGCGATAGCTTACATTACCAACAACATTATAACATGATAATTTATATCAGGCTCAAGAAACTAAAATGAGATTATATCTAAAAAAATAATAACGCTCAATACTTAAATTAATGAAAACTTTCTATTCAGTCGAGTGGCCGCACAAAAGGAACTAGAAGACCGCAGGTTGCCCATCTAAAAACAAATATTAATTAGATTAATATAATTCATCATCCATGTTCATGGCGAGCTTTTGCATTACATCCGGCCCTAAAGCTTAAAACCCATTGGGACACAAATCGCTCTTGCGATGTTACGCATGACCTACTTTGGAGGCCTCTTTCAATACGACTTTTCACGCGACGTATCAGCAACGGAAATGATAATAGATTCGAGGCCCATTGACTTACTTTTCCCAGGAAAGTATAAAAGGTTACTTCCTTCCAACGGCAGACCTTTTACTTCTGAGAACTGTCGATAAAAGGGAAACATTATTATTTTATGAACAACTTTACATCTCTTTATGGAACAAGTTAGTTTTTAAGCGCGAACCGAAAATATCATATACCTAAATGAAGTGCATACATTGGTATTTGGTTTATATTCTTTTTCGACATATCCAAGGCGTGTCTCGAACATTTCCCCAAAAAAATCGTGTTTAACTTGAGACTTCACACAGAGACCGGAACACGAAAATAATAAAACTGGTAATGATACAGCTTTTTTATGCATTCAAAAGCAACTGAAATAGTGCATTAAAATTATTATTATTTTTGAATAGTGCAATTAAAGCCCACCAAAGAACTCAAATGTCAAGCGACCCAGAACATAACTCGAATGGGAAATTGTCACGAAAAGTTCAGTACAATATAATATATATTTTTTACATTACAAAATTATTTCTGTGTGCGACAGTAAAAGGGCGTTAGGTATTAAAAATTATAAAATGAGCTGAATATGACAAAATAACCAGTGTATATATGCATAAAAGAGAAAAGCATCAGTCGAAACAATGCTGCAAAATTAGTAAAATTCACGTTTAACATCACATTTTTCAACAATGTTCATACAAACGCAAATCTTGTTTTTGTTTTCCTGGTAAGTACTAACTGATTTTGGACTGAACGCCCGTCTTCTTTGCACACAGATTTGATCTCTAAAAACAGTTTGCAGTACTTATAGCATAACTTTTAGGGGTTTTAAGTGAATAAAAAATACAAATATATGGCAAGACTTGACGCTGAAGATTTCGAAATGTTAATACTCGCCTGCACCGAAACATTATGTTTATCGGTAAGCATTATTAATTGGCAAATAACATACCTGCGACAAGACACGACGCTGCAGATTAGGGAATGCTTTCAATAATATTCGACCGATATCCGTTATTCAGCTGACACAGCTCGACAGGTAGACGATGCTCATCAATATCTGTCGAAACTAGATCACAAATACAGTATAAATAGACAAACAAGGGACAACTGAAAAGAGTTCTGTATTGAGCGCCGAACGCGATTCAATAATCTCTCAACGTGATATCTGTCGTCACTCGCCGACCGATCTGCATTAATCGTCATCATCACCAACATTCGTCATCCAGTCTTAATCACGTCAAGCAGCAACAAAATTGGAATAGTATTCCTACAAATACAATGAAGGGCGAAAATTGTTTCTCAATCAATATTTATTTCATTTTTTAAATCAGTAATCTGAATAATAAATAGCACTACTGAGATATATACAAACAAAATCTAGAAAGATTATGATTACTTCATTAGTAAGAAATTGTTCCTCGCTGAGCGAAAAGTGCTTTATGTTTATAAAAAAATCTTTTTGGGATGATAGCAGTACACGTCATACTGATGTATATGTATATGAGAAAACGGAAGCGGAGTAATTGCGGAGATTTTTGGCATTGCCACAGTGGTTTTATCGCTTTTCCCTTTGAGTCTGTCACAATTACGCAAGAAAAGCGATATTGCAAAATCACGCGTTCAACACGTGCGGACTAACATCAATGAAAAACGTTTCGGATTAGTAATTTAACTTTCCAATAGATCGATTATCGACTGTGGAGGTTAGAAACCATTAGCTTTTATACGTAAAATACTATGTCACTAAAAAAATGTATTACGGTATTTTTTGTTTCTGTAAATCTCCATATTATGTTATTTATTTAGAGTTATATTGAAGACAATTCAAATAATATTAGGGCTTTCGCCTGAAAACTATTGTTTTATTACTTACAACGGGTAGTTTTAAAATATAAATTTCCACAAAACACTGGTAAAAGTACAGTAACCTTGGCAAAACGGACTAGTGGCAGCGAGAGGGTGTTCGATAAATGTGAATGGCCGTTGTATAATAAAGTGAATTTTTCTAATGCGTTTTAATGAGAAAATAAACAAAAAAAAAATATTTATAGGACTAGTGAATATTCCATTAAACATTATGAAGTATCAAATTTGGATTATTGAGATTTTGTACACTTCCATGTATTTTGTCACTAACGACCCGGGTTTCGCCTTTCAGCATCTTCAGGCATTCGAACACACGAATGGACTCCTCAGTTCGAGTCCATTCGTGTGCTCGAATGCCTGAAGATGCCGAAAGGCGAAACTCGGGTCGTTAGTGACAAAATACATGGAAGTGTACAAAATCTCAATAATCCAAATTTGATATTGAAATTCCATCAAGCACCCTCAGTCGATGTCTTAAATTATTATGAAGTATAATTAAATGATAAGGAATGTATGAGGTTAGGATGGGCATGATGTGGTACAGACGCTATATCTCACGTCAAATCATTAGTCTACGCGCGTGGACACTGTTGCTGTAATGGTCTCGTGCCTGTCATATGCAGATCATGGTGAATAAATGGCAACTCTTGGATTTAAGCATGTAAGTACCTATACAATCGTTAAAATTGCCCGTCATATACGAGTCCGTTATTTCGAGATTTTACTGTGTAATTATAATCATAAAAACGAAACGTAGGTGAAATCATGTGTGTCGAAAACATCAGATATTTAAAATTCTGAACTTTAAATGTCAAACAACTAATTAAATGCCTAATCTTAAATATCCCCTTCAGAGGTCGTTAGTATGTCAACTCCATAGAGGTTAATCAAGTGTTGTGTACGTATTACGTACCCGCAACAAAGATACGGTAGAAGTATGATAATAAGGACAATAAATCAACGTTACAGATTGGTAAAGGGAATAAAGAATGTTTAAAACATGTTTTTCTTTTTCTTTTCAAGCCTTGTCCACTCCCAATATAGACAATTAATGGAGTTTATATCTTTAGAAGTTGTTTTACGAAAACTGCTTGTTACTCAGTCGCTCAAACTCTCTTTTTCGAAGAGACTAGGGATGGTAGGATATGGCTAGGATATCGCTCTCCCTTGTTCCCGTTTTAGGATCACAGACATTCATGCCTTCAAGTAGAAATCAATAAATTGGATAATAAATCAATTTATGAAACTATCCGCACTGGGATTCGAACCCGTGGGAACTGCCACGGAAGCCAACGACCACTCGACCACGGACCCGGCGAAAACATTACAACTAATAATACTGTTGGGTACAAGGTCATTCGCAAAATAAAGCTTACCCTAGATTCAAACATACTAAATCAGCAAAAACATAAAGTGATATCTTTCAAAGAGCTACCACTGAATTGAATACTTAATTATACAACATATACATATGCTACACTTGTTCAACACAATCAGTTGCAGTGCGCAGCGTCGTAAAATAGATTTGGCTTAATGGTAAATATACACGACTAGAATACGTTGCCCCCGAGGGTTTCCTGTTGTGATGCCACGTAACAATTAAAGTTAATATCGTAATAGTGCCAGACAATGGCGAGGAATTTCTTGAAAACATTATGATAGATTGTGCGAACTTAAAAAGCGAGTGTTTGGCGGCAGTCCAAAAGCCGGAGCAGACCGTCTGGCCTGGAAGCTCTCGCAGTGAAAGTTTCCTAAATTGTTTGTAATCGCGCCTGGAAATTCCGCCGACAACTGCCTGGCAAGCATCTAGATTGCACACACATAATATCGAACATAAGAAGTTTGTGTACTTGGCGGGGGATGGGTTGAAAACAATTCATCTCCGACAAGGGCATCAACCCGGAAGCGTTTTTGAAATGTCTTGCTGGTGGTATTTAACAATAATTGATAACTTTGTTGTTCCACTGACTGTGTTACTAGGTGTGACACATGCTTCGCTTCATTGAGAATCATCTTCAGACATACTCTAGTGCATGCATTGATAATTATTCATTACTTAAATTACACACAAGAAAGCGTGGAAAGGGGAAAGTTACGAACAATAACTTAACCCCTCAAGCACCCTCAGTTGATATCTTAACTTGTATCAATATTGCTAGTACAGTCGGACATACTGAAGTCTAAATTAAATTAGTGTATCGTTTTATATTGTACTAGTATTTTTTAACCCGACTTCGTCCAAGATGATGGAGGCTTATATTATATTACGCTAGCTAATGTTGAAATTTGAAAATATCACCGTCAACCGTACCTCTTTGTTACACCCACAAAATAAATTCCACCAGTTAATAATGATGTTAAGAGTTGAAACCAGCTATAATAAAAGATGACAATTTTGTCACTTGCACTTCTCGATATACAGCTTGTTCATCTACATTTAATGACGGCTCCTGCAGCGCCACAAATTAAACATACGATCAGAATCATACGTTAATTCTCGATGACGATTCCAGATGCAACCACGTTGTTCGAATTTACCAAACTCACTTTTTACCGAATCACAAACATGAAACTAAATATATAACAGAAATATTTGCGATCGCGTTACTATCTCAACTGTCACTTGTAGAATATATTAGTATTGAGCTGTTGCTAAGCGACTATTATTACAACTTTTTTCATCCCGCATTGAAACGTCGAAACTATCGCATTTTCAGTTTTAGGTTAAAAGTTGAGAGTTGAAAGTTGAAAATTGCGCAGTTGATCTAACAATTTTAGCCAGAATGACGTGTGAAAATTTCACGTCGCGAGTAGACGCCCTTTGGGAGGAGTTGTTGTGACCGACAACATACATATTCCTACATGTATATAGTTGAGATAAATGTATATAGAGTTCACGTGAACAGGCAGGCTTCACTGTGGATTGCTTACCTCTGCAGCGAACACACCCTTTTTTGGCAACGGTGCAAGTGGAATACAAAAAACTGTAGCATTCAAGATGAAGGAGATTCGAAGAACTCTGATGCTAGCGCGCCTTAGGACTTAACGCTCCATTAAGCTGATATCAACAAAAACGTCATTTATTATATAAACGATATAAGTTATTTACAAAAGTTCATTCGTGTACTCGAATTCCTGAAGAGGCCGTAAGCCAAAACCCGGGTCGTTAATGACGAAATACATGGAAATTTACAAAATTTGAACAATTCAAATAATTTTACTAGTTGAAGTATTTACATACTGCTATTTTTGTTGTATTCGTGATAATTTTCGATAAGATAATTCGCAATTTCTGAAAATGAAACCTTTTGAGACATTTTATGTGTTTATTAATTCTAATTTTTAGACTTTTAGCTGTTTATCCTACATAGGCGACTTGACAGTAATCTCGAAGGAAGAAATCATAAATAACACTATTACTCAGTGACTTCTTAATCATGATAGTGACGCGTTGAAATTTTATGATATGTCTCCATGAAATTGCTTATTTAAGTTGACGCTATTCTCGGTAGATATCAGCCACTTATCGAATCATTTTTTCATTGTGTAGACCTAACTAGCTTTTGATTTGTTTAGTTTCAGACATTTTTAAAAAATCGATCAATTTAACAAAAGGCATGTGATTCATATATTTCAAAGCACAAGGAAAACAAGAGTGAAAGAAACCCTATTATTTCCGGCGGCAAATCGTCGGAATGATTGCGCAGGGCGGGATCGAGGGACGAAAAGCGCCCGAGTGTTTTATCGGCGGCGTGATGAATGATAAAGCTCCGAAAAGTTACATTCTTTCCAATTCCTTCGGCGGCCTGTACAATAATAAAATAATCCGACGGCGGTAACAAAGCATTTTTCCTTACGAATCGGCGATTTCTCTTCGACCGTTTTCCTTTGACGGCGGGGGAAAAATTACTTTTCCATTTTTGGCGTATTACTCACGCAAAGAGAAAAGAAATTGAGTAATTGGGCGGATACGTGGGTGTATCAAATTTGTTTGTACTTAAGTATTCAATCAGGGATCAGCTTGTACGGGAATATGATCGGTTCTAAAAAAATTACTTAATTGAAAAGTTAAATAAAAAATATTGCTAAGGTTTCAAACATTCGATAGATTATATATATATACTATAATATATGAATACATGTTTTGGCAAATCATATAATTATTTTTAAAAAAACATTTGTTTTCTTTCATAACATAAGTATTACGTATATCAGGCGTTTGCCGTGGATTTCTCTCTTTCTCGCTCAATCACATGTAAAATGAAGTGCGAGTGAGATGCGGGGGCATGATCTTGTATCCTACTTGCTCATATACAAGTGAGGTTGTGCAATAGAGATGGCGATAATTTCGCTGCACGCCGATGGTATATATATAAGTATCGATGTATGTATAATTAATAAACTTCCCCGTTTGCCTCGGTTTCTGGTCTTGTGAGAATAGGTATATCGCTTCAAAAAATCTGCTAATAATCAAGAATTTCACAGGCGAAGAGAAGAAGTTTTATATATTTAAATATTTTAAGAATCAAATCATTTGAACCATGTCTCGGAATACATTTTCAGGCACTGTCAGGACTGACAGGCCGCTTCGGATGAATAGGTGTTCTACGAGTTTAATAATGATTAAATTTATACATTAGATTACAATTTATAACTTCGCAATTCTACTGGTTATATAACATACTGTTATGCATATATGAATGGGTTCATTTATTATTAAAATGCAAGCTCCAATTGCTTCCCTTTTGCTTCTATTGCTGTATCATTCGTAATATAATAACGTATTGTTTTGGTCTCTGTCCCGGTTTGAAAAACAAATATATGGTTTGCCTAAATACACTATTACGTTACTGAATATTCGATTGCATATTTGCGTATGTACATTGTGAAATAATATGTATATTTTAATGGCTCTTGATACCATTCCATCCACATCTACAAGCGATCGCAAAACTATTATTTTATACTATGAAACTATTCAATAATTGTGTGTAAATATCTTGTATCAAGTCTCTTGCAAACATTTGACAATGTTAACCGGAGGGAAAAGAATATTCATACAAAAAATAATATTTTATTATATAGTTGTAGGTATATAAATTAGATTAAATAACACCATTGAATCATTATATATTTCGATATATTGACACAGCTATTTATATATAACAAAAATGTACAGTAATTTTTACATAAAATCAACTGGATACTTCTGTGGAAATCATAATATATATATATAATAAATAACACATACATTAACAAATAAATTGGCAAAACTCATAACGTATCGGCACTATATCAAAGCTTGGTATTTGAGAAGGTGACGGTAAGTGGAGGAGTGATAAGCGTCTGCATGGAAGCATACAGTTTTTTCATTATCAACAAAAAAAACTCAATTTTAAGAAATGTGCGAAATAGCGAATTGTCCGAAAGTAGAACATGTGAAAGTCGAAGGCCATTGCCCGTGGCCGGACAATATAATTGATAAAGATTTAAATATAACATACATGAAAAATCCTTGTTCACAAATGCTAGAATATACCAATCTTGATCGGATATTGTTGCAAATTAGTCTGACTGCAATTAGTATGTTGAACAAATATTTCGATTTTGAGAAACAGTGCTCCAATTTCTCAAACAAGTCGCTATCGGGATAATAATAAAGCCAAGCATCAGTCACGTAGAATTTATGACTTATCTTTAAGACAGCTAGTTAGTTACTTTAAAACACTTATTGGACAAGAAGTACATGATTCTATGAAAAACTTGTTAGGAATATGATAAAATCATTCACCGCAGGGACTACATAATCCAGACTCCGCGTACGGTTAAAAACATCCCGGTCTTATAAATAAATTGGATAGATAAAATTGTGGATCCGCGCACGACTCCCGCCGCCGGGGCGCGTAGACGACGGGCATACGTAATGAGTGAGATAATGCATAAGCCGGGTGTGGGGGGCGGAGCGCGGCGCGGCACCGAAAAGCTCTCAGAATGGAAATGTCACTTGTACAATGGGGTGCTGCATCTAATTTAATTTGGCGGGTGCATTTTCTCCGCGAAGCCGCCGAGAAAAATGTTAATTGAAAAGCTTAGCGAGTCTGGCAAATCCGGAAGAGAATGTGGGCATTTGCATACTATACCACTGTGAATACCAAAATGATGTTATTTTATACCCTAATGCTATTTTGAAAAGTGATGGCATAGCATTTTTGTATCACCGGGCTTCACAAATTTAATATTATTATTATGTAAAAAATAAATGACATGTTTTTTTCATTGCAGGAATATCTAATAACAAAGTTCTACATAAAGAAAAAATAGAAGTAAAACAGTAAACATATAAAAAAAAAACATGTGTAGGAGGAAGAGAAAGGAATTCCCAATACGGATGCATATTAATATTAACGAGAACTGATTGTAAGAGAGTTTATGGCTCGGGCTGAGAGGTACGTCAATATCACAGATGTATGTTTGGACACAAATTCATGAATCGATATTCCATTTCCTTCGAACCCTAGACGACGCAACCGATTATGACAAAAACGCAAGAAATCACTATGTTGAAACAGGTTAGTTGCCCCACCTCCACCCGTTATGTGTATGCAGCCGCTGTTTCACGGTCACCTTCCATAACGCAATAATGGTCAAGAAAAGAACCCAATTTACCACTCGTGTTCTTGTTCCGATGCAGAGCATCACGGGACCGATCTTTGAACCACGTATTATTGTGCTTTAGAAAACGTAAAAAAAAAAGAAAATGTGACTTTCTCAGCCATTAAGTTTAAGCGATACTAAGTAGCTTGTGTATACTCTACTCCACGTTGAATCTAAAGAGGAATCGAGAATATCCCGACCACTCGACTAATAAATAATACAGATTTTAATATACATACAGCAATATTTAAGTTAAATATGATTCTTACTTAAAAAATATATTTCAAATGACCCATCGGCTGCAGAAAAGCTAAATAAATGCGTCAAATTTATTCAACGGACAGCCGAATTGAAAGACATTTAGCATTATAATTCCACGGTGTTTTGGCCAATTGATGTAACCCTTAAAAATACGGAGTTAATGATTGGATCTCATTTTAAAGACGAAAGAGCAGTTCTCGGCCAAATGATGTTAATTAGAAAAATAAATTGACTATTGATTGAATTGGCATTTACTTGGTAGAACTCCATTATAATAGGATTAAATAACAAAGTATTTAGTTCTACAAATTTTTTTAACAGGTAGTTGATAGCTATTTCGGCTTTACGCCATCGTCAGAACTATCTGACTAGTTATTTAATCCTATTATAAATTGACTACTTTTGGAAAGAAACATCATTTTACAATGGTTTTAGGTTTAAAAATCCTGACCCGACCGCTTTGTGAGCCACTATTATATCGACAGCTCCTACGTATAATCCCGTATCTGCATATATCACGCATGCATCTGTATAACACGAGAATTTACAGGAGTGTATTTCAAAGATTCATAGCGCAACTCACCATATAACGTTTTCGATAAAAACAGTTTTTACTCACTCCTGAACAATTTCAATTTTGTCGCTATGTATTTTACAACTGTGTGCCATAAAAAAAATATTAAAAAAATGCCCTCCAGTTTACTTGACAATAAGGAAAGAACTAAAAAAAAATCCTGAATAGTTTTCGATTCCGCGTATGCTGCAAATTCTATGGTTACAAAATATATCATACGTACAGAATGTCCCCGTTAAAAATAGTCACGTAATTACATACAGACAAAATGCGCCAAGGATAAATTCGGATTCCCAAAAACGTAGAAACAATGTGCAGCCGTGACTATGTTTTTAAGGGTATTTTAAAATAACGGGCGCACAGGCTTAGCAAAACAATCAAGATCAAAGACAAAAACACACACAAAACCACAACGGGCGACCCAGATTAAAAACAACACCCGACTTTTGTTCCACGAATAAAATATTTTATAATTCGTCTCCTTATTTTAAAGCAGCAAGGTAAAGAAAGAAATATAAGTAGGCGGCTACCGAAAGAAAGCTTAACTAAAAAGTACCTCGGAAAGAAATTGAAAAAAAAAACAACAACATTAAAGCTACAATAAACATGAATGGGCTATTCACGTTCTTATATTTTCTTTTTTTTAAGGCCGCACACAAAAGGAAATAAATTTATCGACAATGGAATTGGAACATACTCGATCAATGTCACAGGTTAAGATATTAAATGTATAAGAAAGTAAAGTGAAGTAGTATTAATATTATCCAACTGTTTCTTTATTGCATACGAATAAAAAATTATTTAAATTTCGAAGTGGGTGAATTGAGAGATTTTTATAGCGAGATAAATACGAAATAGTATAAGGAAAAGCGCCGAAAGGAGTGCAGCTGTCAGGAATAATGTCGATATATACATTTTTATATAACGTCACTGTCTGCATTATCCACCCTTACCGTAAATTGCGATAATAAGAGGCGCAATTTACAACTGTTGTTATTACAATATTATAATTATACGAAAAATTTCAGTCGATCAGGTTTCAAGTCAGCAAGTGATATCTCCGTTTTAAATCAAATTAAATTAATAACCATTTGATAAGTAAATTCAATAATGAACTCTGATTAACCTCACGGAACAAACTATTTGAATTTATTTAGAGCAAGGCGAAATTTTAAGTCGACTGTAGACAAGTCGGCGTCCGTGGCGCAGTTGGTAGCGTCGCTGGCTACGGTTACGGATGTCTCGGGTTCGATTCCCGGTGCGGACGGTCTTCATAGATTGATCTTTCAATCGATTTATGGATTTCTGTTCGTAGTCTGAGTCCTCCATCCCACCCATCCCATCCTCACGGGGCGTAGCGAGAGCGATTAGCTAACCACTAGTTCTCTCATAGCCCTATCCTTCTATCCCTACTTTCTTTGAAAAAAAAAGAGAGGTTGAGCAACTGAGTAACAAGCAGTTCTCGTAGAAAAAGTCTGTTAAGATACCTCCATTAGGAGACCATATGCTCCACATTGGGAGCGGACATGGAAAAAAAAAAAAAAAGTAGACAAGCAAAAAGACGTGGCACACACAAAAAATATTGTGTATAGCTCACACAAAACGTATATTAAGTTGTATACATAGTGATTATCGAAATAAAAATAATTTGAAAAAACTGAGGGAAAGTCTTTTTGCCTTTCTAAAGTCGATATGATTAGTGTAACCGACATGTTGATCTGATAAACAAAAATATTTGATAATAAGTTGTAGGGTGAATATGTTAAGGTGAATTAAATCAACACATCCTTTGTGAATCTGTGTTCTTTATGAGTGAATTACGTGAACGAATTCTTTGCAAGCGTGAGGCGGCGCGGCGTAGCTCTAAAATATCAATCGTTTTCCGCCAACAGGAGTGTCCTACGTGAGAGGTAGAGATCTGCACGGGCCGAACTTCCATAAAATTACCCGGTCTGAGCCGGTTATCTTCAGGCCCGGCCCGAGTCCCAATATCACATTTGTTACCCGAACCCGACCTGAAGCGCAGATTTATTTTTCTCATCCCGAAAAACGCCCGATTAATTTATTTAGTATAGTAATTCATTTATACTCTTCAAACAATATATGTTATTGTTTCGATATTTCCAACGTTATTCATAGCACATGTGAAATAAATTATGAATACTATTGCCTTATGGTTGACTCATGACCCGAACATAGTACGAAATATTTTTCTTAAATTTGAATCCCTTACCCGGGTCCAGCCCGAGCCCGAATCTGAATCGTCTTTGCCCGCCCGAGCCTCTAGTGAGAGGTGACGAAAACATGTGGTGCGACATTTTGCTAGTGTGAGGCGCCAAACGCCGCCTCACGCTCGCAAAACTTCATCCACCTAAGACGGAGCGGAGCTCGTTAGCTAAGACTTGTTTCTAGTTTTTTCTTCTTCACATTTTTTAACAGCGCTTTCTATTTATAAAACACTTCTATTGAATTTATTATGGTATTTGTACCCATAATGTCGATTAAAATAATTTTAATTGTACAACATTTAAGCCGCATAACCTTACGTTAATATGTTTTGTAGTCACTTTAAGACTTTATGATAAAAAGGTATATTTTTTCTTCCAAAAGTCTTCAAAAAAATGTGAAGTGACGAATGGCGCTGCTTGAAAAATGTATTACACGCATCATAAGGAAGTGGTCACTACAAATCACGGATTAAAAGGCTAAGCCGCACATTCTTTGATGCTAAGCCGAATAGGTGTTTTAATCAAGAGATCAGCGGGATTAAGAGAATTTTATAAGGCACATGTAATATTCCACTCAATCGTAAAGTATTGGCATCGTTAGGTTTTAGTCTGATATACGATTTCTGTGAATACACTACCAAGTGAGATGTTAAGTGTAATCAGACGAATGAAGTATGAATTCCCTTTAATGAAACCAATTCGAGCAATGAATGCTATAATATTTAACTATCAGAACTAGCGATAACGAGTTGGCGCAGTTCTGGTAGAACAAATTCTTATTGGTTGAATTGGCATGTACTTGGTAGAACTCCATTATAATAGAACAACATATCAATGTAATCAGTTCTAACAAATTTTTAAAAATTTGAATTGTTGAGATTTTGTAAATTTTCATGTATTACGTCACTGACGACCCGGGTTTCGCCTTTAGGCATATTCAGGCATTCGAGCACACGAATAAACTCGAACTTACAGACAATCAACAGTTTACATCGCTTATACACAAGACAATTCTTATCACTAAGCCTAGGAACTAGATTGACACCTGGATTGGTCACAACTTCTATTGAATCCAAGTAAAACAAACGCATTATGAGTGGAATGGAGGGTTTAAAATGCAATTCGAATAACTACCTACTTATTCCAAACTAATAGCCCCTGTCAGGGTGACCATAAAATGATGTATTAATATAGAAATTTCATTTTTTTTTATTGTTAATTTATGTTTATTTTCAAGAACTCATCTCACGTAAAGGATACAATAAAGGGAAGTTTGAAAGGTTGACCTGTTTGTTAAAAATTGGTAAGGATTTTAACTGGGCCCTATTGATTTCCAAAATTTCTTGATAAAATAATTTGTTGTTCTCCATGTTTTGATGCAACATTTTAACCCCATCATCGGCATCGGCATCAATTTTATAAGTTAGTTGATAGCTATTTCGGCTTTACGTCATCATCAGAACTACGCTTAAACTAATTTTAGCTTAGTTTTATATCGTCGCTTTCCTGGGAGAAAACGCTATATCGAAAATAATACATATTGAGTTAGTTATACCAAACTGTTTCTTACTACGAACTCTACCGTATGGAAGAACACACTTATTTAAAAAGTTTTGTATAAACAAACTAAATTAAAAAGGTATGACATTTCAACTAATCAATGAAATTTTGTAGAACTGAATACTTTGATATTTTATTCTATTTAGCAAATTCCGCTAATTTAAAAAAAAAAGGCAATTTGTTTTTTTGCTACTTATATTTTTGTTATACTTCCACATTGTTCAAAAAGCATGACATGTTTTGCTTAGAGCGGCCTTATCAACCGATGAAACATAAAATAAAAGTAAATTCTGCATAACCCGATGAACGCGCTGAAAATGATTACATGTCCAAGACTCTCGAAACAAATCTCGAATTTCCGGCCAAACTAGAAGGAACATTTGTGGAGATATGCTTTAAAAAATAGTTCAAACCTTTAGGTAGAGAAAGTAAAAACACATCATGAAAATGTCAAGTAGAACACAATGAAATATATTTTTGAGAGAACTCTCAATATTCAATTCTTTCACGTTGAACTACTGATACGCAGCATTAATCATCAGCTCTATGTATTACATACACTTATGCGGCTATGCGCTTGCGTGTGTGGGTGTTGGCGGTGTATATGAAGACTGGCCGCAGCCATTATGCTTGCTATGTCATAGATTTCAGCTTCCTTCACTTTCTTCGATTTATTTTAGCGAGAATGCGACGAGTTTAGTTATATTTCATGATGTATTTGGGATAACTAATATATATTTCACATAATTCTCCCATTTTTAATATTGAAATTGATCTAATTTTAGAAATACGTGTGAAAACGGCGTGCGCAGTAAGAGTTAAATAAACTCCATTAGGAGTTCACATGCGTCACGATGGCACTATGAATTCATAAGAAAGTCTCAAATGAAAAACTAACCGGTAAATTTTATTAAGTACATAAATAAGCAGGATCCAAGGAAACAATAACAAAAATATAGTATCAGAACTAACAAAATGAGAACCGAGGAATATTGCGCTTCGTCCAAACGCGTACATAAATTCGTTGAAATGAAACTATACGCAATATTTATTATATTATAACGTTGTGCTCAAAGTAAGAAGCGTTCCGTGGTTTACTTAAAAACAGTTTTGGAAGAAAACACTAAATCGAAAAAATGATATATTGAGTAAGTAAAACCAAAACGTTCCTGATTTCGAATTCTACCGTATGGAAGAACACGCGTATTTTTATAATTTATACTTATACTCCAAAACAGTTTTGTAAAAACAAACTAAACAAAAAAGATATAGCATTTCAAACATTTGAAAAACGTCACAGTCCAATTACTCAAAGCTACTATTTTTCAAATTTGAATTGTTAAAATTTCGTCACTAACGACCCGGGTTTCGCCTTTCGGCATCTTCAGGCATTCGAGCACACGAATAAACTCAAACTGGCTGAAATTCTATCAAGCACCTTCAGTCGATATCTTAAATTAGTATTTTTCAATTAGTGTATTCTTCTAGAATGTAGAACAACGATAATTTCTACTATTAAATATTTTCCATCCATCCGACCCTAAAAACGGAGAATAGCGAGGGCGATTAGTCCTGTCCTAGCACTATCCTTCTATCCCTATCCTCTTCGTAAAAGAGAGGTTCAGTAACTGAATAACAAGCAGTTCTCGTAGAAAACTTCTGTTGAAACATCTCCATTAGGAGGCTATATGCTCCACACTGGGACCGGACATGATAAAAAAATATTTCATGTTACAGAGCGAGCAGTCTTCGGACGAATTTATTTACAGTAAATTGATCTGTTAAAACGCTGACTAGGGCTAAAAATATATCAATTTCAAAAGTAAAAAATGGAGAATTATGTGAAAAATATATTAGTTATCCCAAATAGATCAAGAAGTAAACTAACCTCGTAAACTAAAACCGAAGAAAGTGAAGAAAGTTAAAAAATGCTGACTTAAAATATTAATTTCAGTCCAATGCAATCTTTAAAAACACAACACGATATTTCAAATAAGTGCAAATAATAACTTAAGATATCGACTGATACCGTAAATAGTAAAGTCACTTAATTAACATTTAACTGCAAAAAATGGAAGCAGAAAAAACACTATTGAAATTTAATATTATTATAATCAGTTTCAATTAACATATAATATTTATACAACTTATATGAGTAAATATTATTCATTTCGAATAAGACTGAACCTTTTCAAATGTATAAGAACATGAAAATTGTGGGAAAGAAATCTTACAATCGCATTTGAATATAAACCTCACGAGAAATAGGGGTTGGTTTATTCGGAGGGTGAGAATGGCGAATGAACAAGGGGTAGTACGCGAGGTGGTTAAACGCTTCCAGACCTAAGGGACTTTCAAGCACGGTAATTAATTTTACCAGGATTTACTTAATAAACGTAAGGTATAAAAAATTACATTACCCGTCCAAAATGAAAAAAGCTCCATTATCTTGAAAAATGCGAACAGAATAGTACATCGCATGCATATAATTTGAATTTTTAAGTGTGTATTTAAACATGGATTATAATATAATCATATATATAAAAGCCCAGACCGGTGTGTAGGCGTAAACGTTTTATTATTAACGCATATCACATGTAGGTATGGAATTTTCTCATGACCTAAGCGTCCGCGGAGTATATAAACAATACATACAGTTCCGACGAGACACAAATCAGTCCAAATTTGAATTATTGAGATTTTGTCCATTTCACTAACGATCCGGGTTTCGTCTTTCGGCATCTTCAAGTATTCGAGCACACGAGTGCACGATTTTAATTGGTGGACTATATTATTTTGCGTTCAGATTGAGTTCACACATGTGCTCGAATACCTGAAGATGCCGAAAGGCGAAACCCGGGTCGTTAGTGACAAAATACATGGAAAAGTACAAAATCTCAATAATTCAAAATTGATATTGAAATTTCATCAAGCACCCTCAGTCGATGTCTTAAATTAAGCAAATCGGTCCATCAGTATGGGAACTAAAGTACAGCTTATTTAGAAATTCAGTATTTCAATTTCTATACCGTTATCTATGACGGGCGTTCTCACTAGTATAAATGTATTGATATTACAATTTCTGGTTATTAATAAAATCGCATCAATCTTGGGCGAGTTCAGCATAACTATGTAATAAAATTCGCTAAAACCACTTCTATTTCGAGCCGAGTTGAATTTAATTTTTTTTTTTTTGATTTAATTAAGCACTTTTTTCTTTCAAATACTGTCAATATGTATAGTGCGCGAGATGAATTTTGTCATACTGTGATATTTTAAATAGGTGTTGGTATAATTATCATAGTAATAAATTGATTAAGTAGTTCAAAGGGTTTTAACTTTAAACCTATTCAAATCGGGTGATGATTAATTGACGGATTTGAAAGATTCTGCATGCTTGCTTTTGTGTAACGGGCAGATGCGAGTATTTTCTATTTTATAGCTAAGAAGGTAATCCAACTATAAGATCTAAAACCGATAAAGTATAACAATGCGATTTTCAAACTATACAAATAAAAACAAATTAGTATCCAGGATTGAACCAGTAAACTGCACGAACGAGCGGCAGCGTGTTGTAATCCAATTTGAATTACAGGCAAACTCGGGGAAACCCAGCAATGTTGTGTGCTTCTTTAATAGGAATGCGGAATTAGTCGGCGATGTTGTCTCCGTATGCACCTGCAACTATAAACTAGGGCATTCGATCCCGAACCCTGTTTATGATCCCAGGATACCGGTATTGGTCGTTAAGTGTCAGTTCATGTGTTAAATTTTTCACATTTTTTAATATTTAATTTGTGTTACTTCAATCGGGATTGTAAATACTATAATGATTAAACATTTTTTTGGGGATTGGAATGGTTTTTTTATTGATAAAGAATCACACAGTGATTTACAAAAAGGAGAAAAAAATATCGAAATAGTTCATTTTTTATTTTATTTAATTGAATTATTATGGTAGGTTTACCAGATGATATCCAAAAAGAGGACTTGTGTTTCAATTAAACTTTAAAATATTGTCGTCCATTCGTTTAAAGGTCCTCCTTTGTCATTCATTTCGAATTGTAAAAAACGGCTGTTACGAAATATGAAAAGGAGATCACAATACATTTATGTTAATTGCATAAGTATTATAAAGAACTATCTAAACGAAATAACCGAGGAACATGTTGTAGTTAATCAGGAAGTTTTAATTTGACATATGAATTATTTTTAAGCATTTACAGTGAATCCCGGAATTCCGAGATTGGAAGCCCTACTATAAACGTACTCTATCTATGTTGTTACAGTATGATTCTCAAGTGGGGAATAGGGAATATCCGCGCGTAGTCATATAATAAAAGATTAAACTCACACAATCGAACATGGTCATAATACCACATATACACACATGCCAAACTAAAAAATGCTACATTAATATTAAATGTAGCATAATCGGATGTATTTCCGCAAACAAGATCCAACCTCACTCAATAGTATCATTCTGAGATAATTCAATATTTATGAAAATATTGATTTAAAAATTTTGCGTAAGTATTTAATTTTTCAAAAGTATTCCATCTTATGAAAACATATACGGGTTGTTTAAACATAATTACTCAACGATATGATAAAAAGAGGAATTTATAGATAGTGCTTTGGATCTACCCTGAGTAATATTTATTTTTTGCAAACCAGATTTTCTCAAAACATCGTTTTACTGAAATGACTGTACACCTTAATCAAACAAAATAAATATACATGAAATTAAATAGTCTACAATTAAAATGTTAATGATCTCTTACAAATCAATAAATAAATACTCGAAAATAAAAGTGCATTAAAAATCCGGTCACTGAGCACAACTTTATGAGAGAACTAATGTGTATATTCATTAAACAAAATAGCAGATTCTTTAAATATGCTGATCACACTTCTTCTAACTTTCTCTAATTATTAACTAAGCGGCATTCTCATCCTCCAACACACCCTTACATTAGCGCATTCTAAGATTCTAAAATATCCTATCTATTTTTGAAACTCTACCCGCAATAAGCATGTTGACAAGAAGTGATTTCTTGTATCTCTAACTATATTTGGATTCTAACAATATTTAGTTTTATCACCGTTAAAACCACATGAAAGATAAATTGTGTAAATTTCGTAAATATTCACGAAATTTATCGATACGCATCAAATAATTTCATTAAGTTCAAACCTCTACAGAAAAAAAGACATTAAAGTTTGCCGAATAAATTTTTTTTATTTCAAATTGAATACCGAATCCAATTCAAATATTTTCTCAATAGAAAGCAAATAAATCGATTTCTGGAAAATGGAGTAAATAAAATATTGCCTACTTACTAAAACTAAAGCAATAACTGTATTACTTTCTTGTTCATATTTTAAAAATACTGTAAATAAGTAATAAAATTCGAAAACTTTTTATATATTGTTAAATATGAATTAATATTAAACACAAATAATTTAAATAAAAGCTCAAATGTATTTTGCGACATTATTTGAACAGACTTTGTAGTGTAATGGTAAAGCAGTTAGCTACAAAGAACATTTTTGAGCTATTGAAAATATGTACTCAGTGGTTTTTTAATAAATGTAGTTTCTTTTATATTAAAAAAAATGAAAATGTGCTTTGGTTTCTTTATGAAAAACTTGTCATTGAATACAAACTAAAGGGCAAACGGTAGACAAGCTTCATACAGGTGAATAAATTGAAAACAAATATAGTAACCTTTACTTATTATAGGTATTGTTTGTTATTGAGTGAAAGGATGTAGGAGGCTATCCGTGGATTTTTTTTTTTAAATTATATATTTTTTCCATGTCCGCTCCCAGTGTGGAGCATATGGCCTCATAATAATGGTATCAACAGGATTTTTTCTACGAGTACTGCTTGTTACTCAGTTGCTCAACATCTTTTTTTCGAAGAGAGTAGGGATAATTATAATACTGCCATAATATTACATCAAAATAATTTAGTGTAGCATTTTTGCACAATTCACAAAAAAAAACAAACCATTTAACTAAACAACATTATCATTACTTTAAAACTAATACAATTCAATATATTCAGGCATTGGACATGGGTCATCTCGTCGGGTTGAGCGGGAATTGTTAAAAATTTCCTCGAGATTATCTCCAGTGATTTTTTTTTAATGAATATCCGGCGCATTTTCAATTACATGTACATCAACAATAATACAGTTGGAATCATTAGGTTTAATTATGTAATGCTTATTCCAGATATTGATGATCATTTTAATTTGACGAAGAAAAAATAATTGAACATGATTTTACACGAATTATTTATAGAACGATTAATAAAACAAAAAAAATACATTGTTTTGTGATAACGAAGTGGATTCGCACATTCATAAACCAGCTATATAGTATTATTTATTAATTATGAGAATACCCTTATCATATGCGATCGAAAATAAGTCAATATTCATATCATATCAGACTCACACTAATTTATAAAGAAGTTGAGAAAGAAAGTCTCCAAATCTTAGTGTTTCCAAAAACAATTACGGTTACGCAACACTACCGATCTTTTACTAATATGTATTTTTACGTGCACTAAATGAGAACATATTATATATAACAATGAAATTGTTAAAAAATGTGTGAAAATCATTACAAACCCTGCAGAGACGCCGAAGTTTTTAATTCGCAGTAGATGGTAAGTTGTTAGGAGATGTTGAAACTTACCTGAAAAAGAAAGATAGACAAAAATATTAGTTATATTGAACAAAATATTAATGAATATAAACACATTTATTCTAAATTATTTTTAAATGGTCATTCAAACATTTTGAAATATTTTCAAAGCGGTATTTGAATAAGTTTTTATGAGTTGGGTGGTTGCTGGAAATAGTATACAATGGCCACATCATTTTCTCATTGTTTGATTGTATCCCTTGAGAATAGGCCAGCAACAGTTTTAAAGAGTTGAGTAATAACCACCAATCATAAAAAGATGTCGCAGGACAATATTAATTAATGCAGGTCTTAAGAAATTGACTGTAAAAATATTTAAGAATATTCTTGATTATATGAAATAACTAAATAAAAAACAACTAAGCTATGATGAAGATTGGTTGAAGATACGAGGGAGAGTCATAACGACTTATTGGATAGCACTAGAAAAAAATATCGAGACATGAACCGACTTAGTGCCAAAATAAGATAATATAGTGAACCAAAGAGCCAAGAAACTAATTTAAACTTTTGATTTTCAAACTGTCCAAGTCAGGCGTCGGCAGTCTTTTTTCGCTGCGGTTCAAAATCAACTAACATGTGACTATTAAGAAGACGTACCGGGTTAGTTGGTATTTTAATTTACAACAAACGTCTGTTGGTGAATAATATAATAACATTGTGCTTATTAAACTTTAAGCATAAATAAACAACATTATAATTCTAATCAATATAAAACAATTATAATTGTCAAGAGTTAGTTCATTAATTTGTGAACTTTATAAACAATCTCTTCTTTATCAAAGGCTCCCCTGATGCTGAATTTGTGACGTATATTTAATAACCTTGAGTTACCTGAATTTTAAGTAGTACATCTGCTTCTGTTCTTACATAAAATAAATTTAATGTGTGAAAATACTTGCTCACATTTATAAGTAGAAACGAGCGCGGACAAAATGGCAAATTGACCCTGTAAATTGCAGTGCTGCAATTTATTAAAATATATTATACTCTATTTGCGGAACTCAAGTGGGTCACTTGAAATTATCAAATGGGTCACTTGGCGACCCGCGGGTCATAGGTTGCCGACAACTGGTCTAAACTAAGCGATGAAATGTAAATTTTACTTGGTCGGAATAAAAATGGAAGATCATGCATTATTAAAATCAGCTGTTGGCAAGTGTAGAAGTCAGAGACCAACAGACTGAGTCAGCTGTTTCGATTCAGGGGCTACAATGTGACTCAACAAAGAGCCCACTGTTCCCTGAACACGCAGACTGGATACTATGGACGTTTTATAATAATATATTTCCTATAGGACCACTCGCAAAGAGTGAGTGTAATTGCAAAAAGGTAAAATAATTTAGGGATACGAGTCATAATAAAATGCAATAAAATTATTCATTAGACTTTGTAGACAATCTTTTTGTGATTAAGGGCACCATTATTACTGCCGAAGTGCATTGCATATTGCAAAATAAGTGTTGACTTGCTAGAAGTTCGCAGGATAAACCTCCCAAGATCTATGAATTTGCAGGTTACGTCTGAAGTATAATGATGCTTCTCATGGAGACGAAACACGTTTGACAATGAGTTTAATAACAAAGTTATACTTACAAATATCATTTTTTTAAATTCATTTAAAGAATGATTACTTATGTTATATTTTGACATGCAGTGTCAATCCTAATTTCAAAAAATCTATCATGACAGGCTATAAGCATTCTTTATAAAGCAGCCAAAATTTTGAATACACGAAGAAAAAAAAACGATTAAATAAATTTTAATCTGGTAACAGCTAACAAATCGGAAGTGTCTTCTTTTCCTTAGCGCTTAATTAATAAGAGGATTATATATCAACTGTGTTTAGGCCAATTGATGTAACCATCAAAATATACGAAAACGAGTTCATGATTGCATCTCATTTTAAAGACGACAGAGCAGATCTCGGCCAAATGATGTAAATTAGGTTTTAGGTTTCAAAATTCTGACCCGGCCACGTGATGTAAGCCACTATTAAATCGATACTCCCTACGTATTATCCCTTATCTGCAAATATGAGAATTTACAGGAGTGAATCTCAGAGATTCATAGCGCAACTCACCATATAATGTTTTCGATAAAAACAGTTTTTACACTCTCCTGAACAATTCCAATTTTGAGGGTTACATCAATTGGCCAAGACACCGTCGATATTATTAAAATGAAATAACGGAAGCAGACATACAATAATTAAATACAATGTTATTAAACGGACTAATTAAAAACTTGATGTCTTACTGCAATCATTTATTTATACAAGGAATATTGTATGTTTTTTATCATATAATAAAATAAAGATTCGTTATTATAGACGGCAATTATTATTCATAGATCAACTCTGTTGACTTGCAACTGAAGAGGGATTCAGACGGCGCCGTCGCTAACCAATGGTAGACGTGCTTCGCGCATATTAAATGAGTTATTGTATAGAAAAAGGGTTAATGTACTCACGCATAAAAATAATAAAATAAGTAATACAATGTATATTATTAAGATGTACTTGTATACATTAAAGTAATGATAGAGCATGAGATTGTTAAGTGCATAATTTCGCTGATTAGAATAAGACACTTTGAAGGTTATTTACGACCAAAAGCATTTAATTTTTGAATCATTGGCATTTTGAACATTTGTCTAATGATACTTCGCGTCTCGGTACTACGCAACCTTCAAGAAAACGGGTTATCTTAAAACAGATAATCGGTTTATAAAATGTAATAATACTAGTATTTATTACTCAGCTTCGCAGGGATAGACCGCGTTAACATTTAGACGTTGACTTTATTATGGTACTATTTTGGTGCATGTCAAGTTGAAAATTGGAAATTTACATTATTAAACATGTCACACCCACAAAAAAAAGTTCATCAAATAATAATATTATAAAAAAGCACAGTTGAGTAAGATAAGACAGCCAGAATGACATGGGCAAATTTCATGTCGCTACTGTACACCGTTTGGGAGGAGTTCTTATGACAGACAGACAGACAGACAAATTTATGTATGTATTTTCTGCTATACAGTAATGATACAAAGAGGTTATGGAAATACATACCGTATTTATTACGTAAAGCAGCGGTTTCCAACTAAAAATAAATAATTTCTTCAAAAATATGTACTATATTTTTACAATTCGTCATTTATAAATGTTATATTTAATATTAATACTGTAGAGTCCCGCAGGCTTGTTCTTGAAATAGGCACTATGTCAAAAAATCTAATCTTAAAATATTTATATATTTGTTATTTATATAAAAAATACAAAATTATTGATGTACAGTACATTAAAATTGCAAATTAACTTAGCATAAGATACTCAGCAGATTTTAAAGACACAACATTAACTATTCGAAAAAAAAATCAAAATATTACAACATAAATTTTTCTTGCTTTGCTCTTGGCAAAATCGTCAGCAACATCATCTAAATCTGCCAGTTCGTGTTTTATTGAAAGAATTAAGATTTGTTAATCGCAAATTGCTCACTGTCGATTTTAAATAGTTTTTTTTATTAATTTCAACCACAAAATTAAAATTCAGCATCTTGTGACTGTTTAAAACAATTTCTTTATTCTGAGGAAACATGAAACAATCGGGATTAACCTAATTTCATCAACCATAATAAGACGACATCGATAATTAGAAGCAACATTACTATTCAGTGCCAATAATCACATAACGAACATCTTGTTTCACAAAGAAGTCAGATAAGGAAAATATAAAGGATTTAAAGTACCTTTGTATATTAGAAACGCAACATCAGTCATTCATTGTCTAATGTTTCTAAGTTATTGTTTTCCCAGTCTAGCAAGAGAATAACTTCTGCATATTTTCGACGGATTCGGCGATAACTTGGTGGAAATTCATTTTTAATATAAAATTAAACTTTACAACTTTTTTATTTCACTGGTTGTGTTACTAAATGTGACACATATTTCGCTTCTTCAAGATGCATCTTCAGACTAATTATATCGTAATGTTGTTTATTTGAAATGTAAACAATGCTTCTAACTCTAGACTTGGGTAGGGTGTAAGACACAAACGATAATAATACTAACTACCATAACAATACTAATTATAAGAGGCTTACAATTAAATGCACTTTTTTTAGAACATATTCACTTTCACAAAAAAAATTCACTTAAAACAAATACATTTCACAAAAAAACAATTTTTTTCAATAAAAATAAAGTGATCTCACATAATAAAATATATTTTAACATTGAAGAAATATATTACTTACGAAAAAATATGTTCACATAGATAAAATAGTGTTCACTCAACACAAATACTCACACTTTGAAATCGATAGTCGCACGAAGCTGTAATGAAATGTCACTTATTCTTTACTACTTGCCTATATTGTCTTAGCTCCACGCATTAGAATACATTACACAAACCAAACCAGACCAACCCTAACATAAGATAACATACAACAACCCAACTAACTTACTAGTTTGAGTGTACTAAGTTAATACTTTCTAATCCAAAGTGCAAACTATCGAAATAAAAGTTCAAGTTTACCAAGTGAATACTATCCAACACAAAGTGCAATTATTTATAACCCATTATAAAATCAATTACTAGTGTTCGGAAGTACTTCGTCTGCATTTATGACAGCAATTGTAAGATACCGATTATAAGAAGCACTACGAATGTAAATATTCCAAAACAGGTAAAAAAAATGCTTCTTATAGTCGTGGAAATATGGTAGATAGTAAAGTAAGCAGGCTCAATCACATCAGGGACGAACGATCATTTTTCATGTTGTTAAATGTAATTGAAAATTGATTAACCTATAAATGAGGCTCCCAATCTGCTTTTTTTATTAAAACTTAACCGCTTTTTCATACATCGCAACATGCATTGCTTTATATTTTCAGATATTACTTCATTGGATTCAAATGTGATGCTATTTTTAATTATTTTCCTCCATATTGTTTCTATTAGAACGTGGCAAATATCTTTTTAATGTAACGCCATGGTTTCGTTTAATCAAATGAACTTCCTTACACCGTCGATATTTCAAATAAAAGCAGATGAAAAAAATAGATTCATCATACTCAAACGAAAGGAAAGGCATATTGTTTTTAGACAGTGTTCAAGATATTGTGATGGAATTTCTCTATGGTGCATTGTCATTGTGTTGCCAGTCGATTTGGCCCGTCTGGCTGACAAGTATGATTGATCGATTCGAATTTCAAATTGTGGAAAACAAAATGGACACTGAATATAGGTACCTTTCGCAAATATATGCGAATATATCTTACGCTGTGAGTTTCTTGATAGTTGCATGCGTGTTATTATAATAAAGTGATGCATTCTAGTGCCAATATATTGTTTCATATTATATCACTATTGTTACCAATATGTTGATAAAAAAAACCGGGCTGCAGAAAAATCTACAACTTTTTAAAGTGGACAGCATTTATTTTACATACCATAAAACCATGACCATAAAATATATAATTAATTTAATTTTACGTAATCAAACGAATTAAATACATTCATTTGATTCTAAAAAGTATCAATTACTCGGTTACTAATATTTAATTTTGTTATCAGAGTTTGACAATCCCCGGCGCAGGACAAAATTTATTATTCTTACAATGTAAGTACGAAAATATTAAACGCTATCTTTGTAGATAAATAGCTCACAAGTCATTTGACGTCATGACTTATGTTATATTATGCATACGTTGCTTATCAATATATTTGCATTACTGAATTAAGCAAACACATACAGCATAGCGACATGTCAATTTTATGAGTACATATATTGAGTGACGTATGTAAATTTCCACTGCACAAACAATAATTAATAGGGGAGAATTACATGTCACGTGCCTACATGTAATTTGTACAGGTGTCTCAAAAATATGTACACAAAATCAAATACATTTGAGCAATTCGCTATGACATTAAGCTTGAGAAGTTTTATAGTGATTAAGATATGGTACAGAATTGCCCATTGTGGTGTAAATCATGATTGGACGAAGATGGGTCAGTAGAATACTCCCCGCGTATCGTGTACATAGAACTACGTTTATCCGAATACAAATAATATAATTTATGGTACAACACCGGCAACAGTCGTCGAATTGAAGAAAAACATTGAAAGAAAGCGCACACATAGTATATCGATACCTCAGTTCCAAAGTGTAACAACTCAATAATCATTTAATTTAAGACATCGACTGAGGGTGCTTGATGGAATTTCAATATTAAATTTGGATTATTGAGATTTTGTACACTTCCATGCATTTTGTCACTAACGACCCGGGTTTCGCCTTTCGGCATCTTCAGGCATTCGAGCACACGAATGGACTCGAACAGTTCGAGTCCATTCGTGTGCTCGAATGCCTGAAGATGCCGAAAGGCGAAACCCGGGTCGTTAGTGACAAAATGCATGGAAGTGTACAAAATCTCAATAATCCAAATTCAATAATCATTGTTATGAGATAGTGAGGAAACAAGATTTAGGGCAGGTTCAATCAACTAGTGTGCGTCTAATTTTTGTAGATTTTAATGAAATTCTAGGATTATCTAAAATAATATATTTAAATATATAATATCGACTGTGTTTTGACCAATTAATGTAGCCTTCAAAAAATACTAAGCTAAGTAAATGATTGGATCTCACTTTAAAGAGGACAGAGCAAGTCTCGGCCAAATGATTTAAATTAGTAAAATAAATTGATCAGTTTTTGGAGAAAGATCATTTTACATTGGTTTTAGGTTTAAAATTCTGACCCAGCCGCTTGATGTAAGCTAGTAACGTATCGACAATCACTTTAATCCCGTATCTGCAAACATGAGAATTTATAAGAGCGCATTTCAAAGATTCATAGCGCAACTCACCATATAATGTTTTCGATAAAAAAAAAATTTTAATTTCGTGAACAATTTCAATTTTGAGGGTTATATACATCAATTGGCCAAAACAGCGTCGATATTATAAACACAATTTAACTTTTTTTCTAATATTAATAATATGAGCTTTCAGAGGTTTTCAAGTGATTTTCGTAGTTGTTAGCTTATGCAAATTTTACTAGTTAACTCTAATGTTACTATCCATACATATTACTGAAAGTCAGATATAACGACGTTATCTTTACGGAAATAACAGACGATCCTTTTCTTTGTGCCGTCTTCTGTCGAGGCGAACGAATTGAAGGGCTGTTCTCTATCCTGGTCCTGTAGTATTAGGTTAACAAAGTCCTCTGTCCTCTATCTTTTACAGCATGTACAATTAAAACAAAAAGAAAGCACTGATTTAATTTTGTATTTGAAATAAATTATCAGAAAAAATATAATACGATTACTTCCTTATTTCTCAGCGGATGTAAAGCATTAGTAAACATTTCATTTTTACGTTTTGATGTGCATTTTTTTGACAGCTGTCGTTTTATAAAACATCATTGAATATTCAATTGAAAAATGGTGTGTGTGTGTGTGTGGGAACACATGAACAATAATAACATGGCAGGAAATCTCCTTATCGGATTGAATGAACTGCATACAATGCGCACAGACATGTGGTTCATTTGAGTAGTAGCAATACCAACCAGCCTGCAGTAATAATACTTAATAATTTAATTATTTACCAGCTGCAACTTTTGGTGCACTTCTAATGAGCTCATCCGTTTGGATTCATTAGTAAAACAATGTTGAATTACCATTGTATTTTAAATGAAAGGGTATTGTTCAGAATTCATGCTCATACGGGAGTATCGAACAAATTAGTGTTCTAATATCATCGCAAAATCTCCACCAATGCTTGTTTTTGGAAAATCAAGAAAAACTGTTTTCATGCCAGAGTTAAAAATGCATAGTTTGATAAATATAAAGCTTTGGAACAGACGCTTACACCATGATATCTTAACAAACAATGCTGCACTCTCATTGGCTGGAATGGAGATTATTAGTTTATAAAAATATAGGGCGTTAGTTTAGAAAGATATTTTATTATTTAGATGGCAGTTGTAAACACAAAGAACAATGCTGAATTCATAAACAATTTTTTGCATATGGTGAAGATTATTAGTTATGATACAAGACTCCTCAAACGCAACATCTCACGAATAGAGAAAATTGCATATCTATATTTTTTTTTAAATATTCCCAAAAATAATTATAAAAATACAATTTCAAGCAAAAACCTTTGACAGATTTGAAATAATAGTCATGATACCAGTCAATAAAATATTGAACTTGGCACATATCTACTCATTTCTTACTTACTCCACTCCGAATCTGTTAAACCTATAGCCAACAATAATCCGCCCCAAAATCAAATATTACACAAACTACACTAAATGTGTTTTTCCGAGATATCGCTGTTTGTACGTATTTGATTCTTTTTTTAGATTTTAGATTATTTATTTTCAGAAAACTTCACGGATGTGCGCACAACAATTCACAAAAGTTTCATCGAAATCGGATGAATGGTATAGGAAGGCATAAGCGACAAACAAACATTTTTATAATTTAAGACATTGACTGAGGGTGCTTGATGGAATTTCAATATCAAATTTGGATTATTGAGATTTTGTACACATCCATGTATTTGTGTATAAAATTTAAAATACGTGTATAAAATATGGATGTGTAAAATACGTGTACAAAATACATGGAAGTGTACAAAATCTCAATAATCCAAATTTAAACATTTTTATATATATATAGATTCAAAATATTGTTTTATTCCCTTAATACATTATTTAACAATTCATAATATGCTTGTGGTTTGAGGGGTTATAAAAGAGAAATAAATGCTGATTCAACAATACAATAAGATATTCAAACAAATTCTCCTCGAGACGTACTCAGTTATCAAAGGCACACAAACTCACTTATGTTAAAATAACTAAAGTCTGTTCAAAACAGATGTAATTATTATCTCGTTAATATAGGCTAGAAAATGTGATTTAGTCAATTTAATTAGCGCAATTCAATTCGGTATTAATTGAAATCAATAATCGTGAGGTAAGATGGACAGTTATGACAAATTAATTATATTTTAAAAATAAGATACAAGTACTTTCACAATTTTATAATGATCAGAACCGAGAAATTAAACGGTAGTGTCGCTGGTTACGGATGTGTCGGGTTCAATTACCGGTGCGGACGGTTTTCATATATTGACCTTTCAATCGATTTATGAATTTCTGTTCGTAGTGTGAGTCCTCCCTCCCACCCATCCCATCTTTACGGGGCGTAGCGAGCGCGATTAGCTAACCGCTAGTCCTGTCCTAGCCCTATCCTTCTATCCCTACTCTCTTTGGAAAAAAAGAGGTTGAGCAACTGAGCAACAACAAGCAGTTCTCGTAGAAAATTTCTGTTAAGATACCTTCATTAGGAGACCACATGCTCCACATTGGGAGCGGACATGGGAATTTTTTTTTAAACGCAAATCACAGCAGACGCACTAAAATTAAGCAAAATGTACATAAACGCAGCGTGGTTAACAACTACTGTTGCTAGCCGTGCGGCAGTATCTAGCAGAAGCTTGTGGAAGAGCTCGGCATCTCTTTCATACTTATGGCTACAAGTTGACTATTTTTCATCCAAAAATTTAAATAGATAACGGCGTGAGAATTTTTCAAAGCTTTGACACCAAACTACCTACATCACAAAAATACTTCCCTTTACCCTATATATTATAAAGATACGGTTCGGTGACAAAACAACACAGGAGAACAATAAAAGACAATATTTTTGTCGTATTTATTTACGAGTTAAATACATATTTTATTGTTATTTTCCCCTGTGTTGTTTTGTCACTGTGTTGATAGCACCGTTCAGGTTTGTCCGGTAACCCAAAAATATGTAACTGGCTGTACGAGTCGATCTTACAACTTTAATGAAAAATATTATACGTTACATAGTTAAATGGTATATGTATGTACTAGGAAGAGTTTGCTATGTGTATAATATGCAGCGGTCTGTAGTTAGACTATTACCAGTGCAGCGAGATGCACTTGAGACTGCGCGCAAACAAACGAAGAAAGCGAGGTTTGGAAGCGAAGTACCAGTTCTGGCAGCCAACAACCTTCACCCACACTCCTCCGCCCGACTCCACACTACAAACTCCGACTCGACTCGACTGAGGCAAGATGGAAAACTTCTGACTACAACACAAGACGATAATTTCATTCACAATAAATGTACATATTTTATTTATAAGCCAACGGTCAAATAGTAACAGTCGCATAAGCTTGGATGATGGTTTAGGTCCGGGGTTGTGAATCTAATAAGACCGCATTCATGATACTTCAACCTGATTTATATAAAAACTATGGTGCTTAAATAACCGAAAATAATTTAATAACAAAAAATGGAATGAAAAATATGTAGGTACATTTAACAATTTTAGCATCGTCGGACTGAATCAATATTTGAAAATATGTATTATAGATGTTCTGAATCCTAATCAAATAAATATATAAAACTAGTTTACTGGGAAAAATAGAAGAGAATATGAATTTCAATGGAAATAAGGCATACTTCAGAGAGCTTATTATTTCGTGGAACCTATTGATAAGTGTACTTATCTTTTTAGAGAACAATCTTTGTTTTAAGATAATTAATTTTTTCCAATACGATTTTTTCAATAATACCAAACTACACTGTATCTTATTGTAGCGAGTCTTAGGCTTTAAAAATATTTTTTTAATAATGATGAAATATTTAAGTAAAGAAATAATATTCTGTCTAAATATAATAAATTATTTATATATATAAACAGATGTTATTGCGACGTATGGTGTACATAACAAATACCTACAAAAACAAGTAGGCTAAAGACATATAATAGAAAGTAATGATTTCATGGAATTATAAATAATGACAAGTAAAGCAAAAAATAAATAATGATACTTGGAAATACTTTTCCATTACAACTGAATAATGAATATATTCATGGTATTCGTAAGCAAAGAGAGAAAATTTTATAAATAATAACAAATAACTTGGAATTTCATTATTATTCATTCTCATATCAAGAAATTCCAAGAATATCCGATAAAGGAATAAATTGTCTCCTAGTCGAAGCGATAATCAGAGGGTGACTGTGTGTGATAATCGTCCATGTATTCAATAATTATTTAAGAATTTTAATTTAATTCATTGCAATTGGAAATGTGACATTTAACCCTAATTTCCTGATTTACGAGTTCTCCACACTGGGTCGTCGAATTTCGCTTGACCTAAATATTTCGATACCATCTCCATTTCTAGCCGTTTTTATTCACAGAATAACATACTATATGCGATATGATTATCTCTTGAATAAGATTAATGCCTTCAAACAAAGTTTTCTGAGGAAGATATACATGGCCTGTAACGCGGTAAATTACGTGGACGAGCGTGAGGCGGCGTTTGGGACGCTTGCCGCTGTATCAGCGGGTCCCATGTTTTCGTCCCCTCTTACGTAGGCCACTCCCATTGGAGTAAAGCCAACATTGTATCAGCAAACTTGAGGTTAAGATGAGTTATTAGTTCGATGATACAGATGGAAGTAAAGAACTTATTCAATATTTGATCACCAGTAACATCTATGTAAACCTGAACCCAGCACAAAATATTTATGGAAACGTTTCTGTTTTTATGTATGAAGTTATATGTCTTTTGAAGACATATTTATATGTCTACATGGACTCAACATGTCAACAAAATGAGAAATATGATAATTAACTGGTAATTTCCAAGTAACTGTGTTTTTTCCCAATTTTTAGAGGTTTTTTGCAACACTACCTCCACCTAATCAAAATGAAGAATGTTAGACAATGAAAATAGCTCAAATTAAAGATGATATTTCGAATCGGGTCGTAGATGACAAAATCTGAACGATTTGAACGATTCGAATTTGATATTGAAGATGTGTTTCGAAAACAGATTGAACAAATTTTTATACGAGCCGAGGGTATTCCTCTGCATTGTCTATTCCCGTATAAATTATGAAATTTCTCATTCTATGAAAACCTGTAGATTTGAGCTATTCAAAGTTATAAACAGCAATATATTACATTTAAAAAAATAAAACACAATTCGTTTATACTATATTACGAATTTTACAATTTTAACAAATTATCAGGACGAGTTTAACTCACCAAGAGCATAAACATAAGTATGTCTGTTTACATACATATTATTGAACGAACCTAAAAGATATAGATACTGTAACATCTGATTTACTGTTCTAGGAAAAAAAAAACAATTAATATATACGAGCGAGTACCCGCAAGCGTTACAGTGCCACTCAAAGAAATAAAATGTTTGTCAGTTCGAGTCCATTCGTGTGCTCGAATGCCTGAAGATGCCGAAAGGCGAACCCGGGTCGTTAGTGACAAAATACATGGAAGTGTACAAAATCTCAATAATCCAAATTTTTAAATGTTTGTGTTTTAATTATGTTTATTGAAGTGATTTTGAATACACAATATTTTTTGTCTTTCAAATGTTTGGTGCGTTCACGAATAAATCAGAAGGTTTTCAGAGATGTCGCTGTTTATACGTATTTGATTTATTTTTCAGAAACCTTCACGGGTGTGTGCACAACAACTCACGATAGTTCCACCGAAATCGGATGAATGGTATAGGAACGCATAAGGGACAAACATTCATTTTTAGATTGATAAGAATAGTTTATTTTACGTGTAATAAATAATGTGAGCTTCTCATAATAAATTAAGAAGTGGGAACAAAAAAAAAGAAAAACAATATCAACTCTTTCAAAATTAAATACATTCTTCATTCAAATATTATTTAGTGATACCACCGTGTTTTGATTCGTGGTAATCCCCACTTGTGTATTCATTAGCGAGGGTTAATTTATGTATCTAAATTAATTGAGAAGTGGTAAAATCGGATGCAAAATGCTTACAATGCACCAACACAGCGATATAGGTACACGCACATTTTGTCCCTTGCGTACTTAGGTACAATATGTACACGCTTTAATCCACAATTACTTTAATTGAGAGGCGGGAACTGGAGACACAACGCTGAGTTTACTCCGGGAAATTACTCGGATAATCGAAAGTGAAGTGCGATATAAGAAAGTTCACCGATGACAGAGCTATAGATAAATACACTTGTTCCTCGTATAACACGGTTTTCATATAACACGGATGTTCAATTGTGACTTATTTTTGTGTAATACGCTTTATATAACACGTTTTCAGCATTTTTTTATAGAAAATGATCCGACAATGGAAAAAGTTTGAATTTCAAGAGCGAATTACAAACAAAACAGATATTGGCCCTTGTCACGAAATACGTATACATCACGAGCATTATCAACTGATGAGCTCGTGATGAGCGAAACCGGTTCTGATCATTATAAATATGTGGAAGTAGTACAAATGAATTGTGTTTTATTTTTTAAAATATAATGTCTTTCCACCGAGAATTGACAGTTAACACCTTAAAAGTAAATACGTATACGCTAAAATAAACAATCGCTTATTACGGAATTTTACCGATAATTTTTTTAATCTTTTAAAGAGTTAACCAGCACACATATTTGTTCTCGCATCCTTAAGAAAGATTACTTAAACAGCAACAAAAATTACAATAAGTTTAATGAGGAGTTAGCTACTCTTAAAAATATTAAAACTAAAATTAAAGATAATGATATCATTGTCACAAAGGCGGACAAAGGAAATACCACGGTCCTGTTAACGCGAAAAGACTATGTTGATAAGTTTAATAACTTTCTCGATAATAACGATATAGTCGAATTGAAAAAAGATCCTACATTAAAATTTAATAAAAATATTAAAGAGGTTATAAATAGTTGTAGCATTACAATCAACCCTAAGGATTTGTCCTTTTTATCTACTAGAAATCCACAAGCCCCCAAATTTTATGGGCTACCGAAAATTCACAAGGATTCAATACCAATCCGCCCGGTAGTTTCATATATGAATGCTCCAGCGTATAAACTTTCCAAAAGAGCTAACTCTCTCATCCGCAATCACAGTAAATTCAAGCCATTGTATAGTATTAAAAATTCATTAGAGTTAGTAGATAAAATTAAAAATTATAACATTCCGTTAAACGCCAAATTAATTTCTTTTGACGTTGTTAGCTTATTCACTAATGTACCTGTAAACAAATGTAAACAAATCATCAAAGATACCCTTAATACGCGTAGAGTTAATCCCGTCATTACTACGGAACTACTTAATATATTAGACGTTTGCGTTGACCAGAACTATTTTCAATTTGATAATAGATTCTATGAACAAACCGAAGGCCTTGCAATGGGAAGTTGTTTGTCACCACTATTAGCAGAATTTTACATGAACCATTTAGAAAACCTTATTTTTAGCAATAAAACAGAAGTTAGAAACGTAGTTTATTGGTTTCGTTACGTAGATGACATCCTTTGTCTATTCAATGGAACTGAGAGACAAGTTTCTAACCTTCATAATTTTCTTAACTCACTAGATGATAAAATTCAATTCACTTTAGAAGTAGGGGCAAGAATATAAATTTCCTTGACCTTAATATTGATATTAAAAACTCCATTCATGAATTTAAAATTGATCGAAAACAGACGTTTTCAGATGCGGCCATCCATTTTAACTCAGACCATCCTTTCTCATATAAATTGGCTGCTTTCCATTCTCAGGTTCACAGATTAGTCACTATACCTCTAAATAAATTTAATTTTGAAAACGAACTAAACATTATTAAACAAATTGCCATTAATTACTTTTAAGGTGTTAACTGTCAATTCTTGGTGGAAAGACATTATATTTTAAAAAATAAAACACAATTTGTTTGTACTACTTCCACATATTTATAATGATCAGGACCGGTTTCGCTCATCACGAGCATTATCAACTGATAAAAATACAAACATAACAGGCGTATTTATATAAAATTGAGTGAAAAAATGAAGGTATATAAAACTGATGGTTCATGAACTGAGACAAGAAAATATTGATTAACAAACAAATTATACATAAATCAAAAATTATAGATAAATTAAAAAATCATAAATTATTTTATCAAGAAATTTTGGAAATTAATAGAGCCCTGTTAAATTCCTTGCCAATTTTGAATGAGCAGCTGAACCTTCCTAATTCTCCGCTATTATATCCCATACGTTGAAACACCTAACAGATGTCACTAAATGTGGAATGATTGTATATATTTACCCATTCGTCGAATTACATCCCGTCAAAACCCACAATACTATTATAATTGTAAAATCACTGGTATTTCTAAAAGAAGTTGAAAAGCGGCAATTCGCCACTCTGTTAATATGGTGTTTACAAAATAAGGATCAGGGTGATTCCCGAAATTTTAACTCAGGTATCAGTGTGGCTCTCAGACGTATAATATCTTACATCGTAAATAATATTTGTAGCATTTGTATCTTCTATATAAACGTTAGACACTGTTTACTGTCTCTCAGTTCGAGTCCATTCGTGTGCTCGAATGCCTGAAGATGCCGAAAGGCGAAACCCGGGTTGTTAGAGACAAAATACATGGAAGTGTACAAAATCTCAATAATCCAAATTTGAATTGTAATTCATAATTGTAGATTTTTTGTCAATTCACACAATCCTACTTCTAATGCAGTCTTCGCAAACTTTTTACGATCTTTCCTCTAATCTCAATCATACACGCCCTATGCTAACCCTGCCAACAGCCTGAGTTAATATATAATTACAACGAGCCGCCTTTTAAATTGGTGCATTATCTGTGCTACCACGCAGAGAATAAAGGGACGCTTTAATTGTTGTGCATTTATGAAAAGACAGAAACATCCGTCGACATCCGATCCAACTTGCTGCGATTATTAAAGGTACAGGTGTTTGATTCCGTCAGGAATAATTAGGAGATTAGGCGATGCAAGAAGCAGCCCTTTAACCCGATGAACGCGCTGGACATGTTTACATGTCCATGACTTCATCTCGCGTTTCCAGCCAAACGAGATAAAAAAACTTGCGGCGTTATGCATTAAAAATACTTCAAACATTTTTTTTTTAAAACCATATCCGCTCCCTATTCGGAGCATATGGCCATCACGCGGTTCCTCCAAGCTACTCTGTCTCCCGTCAGCCTCCTCGCCTCCTCCCAGGTCATCCCAGCGTCCCGTAGCTCCGCCGAATACATCCTATGGATGGTCATCAGCGGCCTTCCAGGGCGACGGAATCCACCTGGTTGGTGGAAGAGACAGGCAGGATTCAGGCTCCCCTGGGGCATCCGCAGCACGTGTCCAAGCCAGGTCCATCGTCGCTTTTTTATTTTGGACGTAATAAGAGGCTGGTCCGTCCGCTCTCTTACCTCCGAGTTCCTGACAAAATCAAACCACCGTACCCCTAGTATTCGCCGCAAACATCTATTTTCAAAGCACAGTATACGGTTACCCTGTGACTTGGTGAGGTGCCATGACTCGCAACCGTAAAGCAACACTGTCAGGATGCATGCGTTGAATAAGTGGCACTTGGTTCTGACCGAGTACAACCGTGAGTCCCAGACTTTCCGCATTGAGTTAAAAGTTGCTCCAGCTATCCCTAATCGGATTGCGAGCTCTTTACGCGGATTGCCATCTCCCGTGATGTGTACCCCCAAGTACCTAAAGCCGTCGACTCTCTCGATGTCTTGCCCCGCGCTCGTCAGACTGGGTCTGGACAGAAACTGTTGCAGAGCACATTGGTTTTACTCGCATTGACTTTGAGACCAATGCGATACGAGTTGCTCTGCAGCCTGTCCATTGTTTCCTGAATACCGTCGACAGATTTATCAAATATTACAGCGTCGTCAGCATACTCGAGGTCGCATAGCCTCAGATTGGAGGCAACGGTTAAACCTCGGTCGGGTGGAATTGTCTTCCTCAGGATGAAGTCGAATATTATAAAGAGGAACGGAGCCAGAACACAGCCCTGTCTGACCCCGGTTGAGACCCCAAACCATTCTGTCGTTACGTCGCCGATTCTGACACAGCATTCACTGTCCTCGTGCATGCATTTGATGATGGCGATAATCTTGGTTGGGATTCCGTACAGTTTTAATATGTCCCATAGGGAAGGCCGGTGCGGACTATCAAAGGCCTTCTCGTAATCAACGAAGCAACACGCCAGCGAGCTGTTGAATTCGTTGCTTTGCTGGAGAAGGCATCTGAGATTATGAATCTGGTCCGCACAGGATCGGCCAGGTAAGAAACCGGCCTGGTTTTCCCTGAGGATACACATTACTGGAATCCTTATTCTCGCCAGGACTATCTGCGCCAAAACCTTGCCAGGCACGCTGAGCAGCGTTATGCCCCGGTAATTGTCGCAGCAGAGTGGGTCACCTTTTTTGTGAATGGTGATGACCTCGCCGTTTACCCAGTCCCTCGGACAGCGCTCCTGCTCCCACACCTTACTGAGAAGTAGGTGCAAGGGCTGCAAGAGTGCCTCCAGGCCGTACTTGAGAAACTCTGGGTGTATACCGTCCACGCCCGGCGCCTTCCCATTCTTTAACCGCTGCACAGCTGAGGTGATCTCAGCGTGCGTCGGTGCATGGTCGGGAATGTTTGGCGCTCGGGGATATCTACAAGTGTGGCTTCGCTGGGTATGTCAAAGGGGTTCGAGGGAGGAGAACTTATCTTGGTACCGATAGTCTGTCCGGCGGTCCTCGATCTGGTCTGGGTCTGTCTCACTGTCCCTCAGTGCTTTAAACCTCGCTCTTTCTTCAATTTTCCCCCACGTGCCGTCGGACATCCACTTTGGCTGCCCACTCCTCCTGACTCCTAGCACCTCATGAGCGGCTAACGCAACTGCATCTTTGATGCTGGACCATTCCGATTCAATGGTGTCGCGTCGGGGGTTTTCCCCGTCATGCACACAGTTGGTGACGTTCTTTCTCACAGCGACGTCGAAATTCAGCCGAGTTCGAGGAAATTGCAGTCTCTCGATGTCGATCCTTTTTCGAGTCGGGGGCCGTACTGTACGTCTGAGTCTGAGACGGATTTTGCCGACAAGCAGCTCATGATCGCTGTATATGTCGGCACCCCTATAGGTTCGAACATCGAGAAGTTCCCTTCGGTGAGTCGCGCTGTAGAGAAAGTGGTCAATTTGTGCTTTTGTGCAACCATCAGGAGAAGTCCACGTGTATTTGTGGATGTCTCTGTGGGGGAAGATTGTACCGCCAACGGCGAGCTCATTCATAGTTGCAAACTCGATGAGTCTCTCACCGTTGTAGTTGGCTTCACCGAGGCCATGCCTTCCCATCACTGTGGGGCCAAGCAAAGGATCCGTTCCCACTCTCGCATTTAGGTCCCCCATTACGATCACGCGGTCTCTACGGGGGATTGTGGAGATGGCCGCGTGGAGAGAGTCATAGAAAGTATCCTTTGCCTGTGTGTCGGCTTCCTCGGTAGGTGCATAGCACTGAAGGACAGTTACCGAGCTATCAGTCGTCCTGAAGGTGGCTCGTATTAGTCGTTCTGAGATGGGTTCCCATTTGACAAGGCAGCGGGCTGCCCTCCCCGACATCAATACTGCCACCCCTTGGCGATGGTATTGCTCCTGACCTGAGTATAAAACTGTGAATCCGCCCTCCAACAACTTTTTCCCGGCGCCTTTCCGACGCACCTCGCTCAGCCCTAAAACATCAAGCTTATAGGTTTGCATGATGCGAGTGGCGTGTAGGTCCTGTCCTGGGATACGCATAGTACGCACCTTTAGGTAGAGAAATTAGGCAACAGATCATGAAAATGAAGTAGAAAACAATGAGATATATTTTTGAAAAGAGCTCACGATATTCAGTCTTTCGAATTTCAGAATGGAACTACCGATACGCAGCATTAACCGTCAGCCCTATATATTACACATACTTATACGGCTACGCGCTTGCTTGCGTGCGTGTTGTCGGTGTATATGAAAACTGGCCGCAGCCATTTTGCTTGTAAAGGCTTAGATTAAATATTTTTCAGCTTCTTCATTTTCTTCGATTTATTTTAGCGAGAATGCGACGAGTTTAGTTTACTTCTTGATGTATTTGGGATAACTAATATATATTTCACTTAATTCTCCATTTTTGCTGTCAAAATTGATGTATTTTTAGCCATAGTGAGCGTTTTATCAGAATACTTGACTGAAAATTAATTCGTGAGAAAAAGGCTCGCGCTGTAAGGGTTAGGTAGTACAGAATTGGGTGGGATTTCGAAGACATTGTGATATGTGTGCAAAATATGATGAAATGCCAAAATTGGGAGTCCACAATTCTAAACATTGACAGTAAACTGGTCTAAGCAATTATACCATTCTCGTATGTAACTCGTGAACTTCACAATTACGGTCTTATTTATGGTAAAATATTTTGGCAGGCATTGTCTAAAAACGTCGCGCATTTCAGGACGATAACCCTTCATCAACTAATAGCAATACTAAGAATTAAAGAACAATGTGCTAATAATTGAATGTTTTCGAGTTCATAAAAATTATACCCGTGCTCCAGGAGGGGTAACAGAATACGCAAACTGCGTACTATTCCAGGGGCAAAATTTCATTTTTGATACCAGCTGAGAGCGGCTGGTAGAGGTTCCTAACCTTTCATTAGGGCGTGGAGGATTGTCGGCGCGGCGTGGTAATCATTTTAAATGAAACGCTTCGACAATATGTAATTATTGTGTTTTATACAGCGCGAGGGGTGCCAGCCTGTTCGCGTAATATATTTTCATAGAGCATAATAGGTACTTTGTAACGAATATGCTAGGCAGGAATGAGGTACAGCTGCAGATGCGTCGACTTGGCGTATTTTGATACCGTAAGCGCGACTTGGGACGCATGGGGAAAATTGTCGAACTCTTCAGTCTCTTCACATATACATTTTGCACTCAGAAGGCAGCGATTTCATATACACCTGATAGTTGCACGTTACAAGTGTTATTCGATATTTATTTTTATTTTTGGAAATTCATAACCTCTATTGGACGAAAGAGACATCCATCTGTGGTTGAAGTATTTTATTTTTGTAATACAAATATAAAAAGCATCCCAATCGCATACTATTCACCAGATATAAAATTAGAATCTCTGTGTTGTACAAAAATAGTAGAAGGTTTAGTTCAATCGAAAGCAAACTAAAAAAATATTTTCAACTATTATTTTTATTATATAATAGTTTCTACAGCAAGCTTCTTCTAGGAGCCGCGACATTTGCTGAACAAGTCCGCAAGCATGTAAGAATTGAGAAATAATCATAATCTTAAGAAATAATATTAATTTCATAGAAGACATAACAGATTATTCAATTAATTACATATGACAAAACAACCATAACTTCCAATGTAACAAATTGAACTGTATTTCCGAAATTATTCTTTGAACTATAAATGATCAAGCTATTAAAGGACTTAAATTGGAAGCCTTACCTAATTTTCGCGCAGAGTTCCTTATTTTAACCATGTCCGTTCCCACAGTCCTAACTCTTGCAAAATTTTGACTTGTTACATTGGCGGTTTAAACATCTGAACATTCTCAATGATGATAGTGAAGGATTATGTTCGACTAGTTTCTACAGTAAGCAATTAAGTGTCAAATTTGAATTATTGAGATTTTGTACACTTCCATGTATTTTGTCACCAACAACCCGGGTTTCGCCTTTAGACATCTTCAGGCATTCGTGCGCTCAAATGCCTGAAGATGTCCAAAGGCGAAACCCCGGGACGTTGGAGACAAAATACATGGAAGTGTACAAAATCTCAATAATTCAAATTTGATATTGAAATTCCATCAAGCCCCTCAGTCGATGCCTTAAATTATAATTAAGTGTCAAAAAAATGATAATCCTATATATTCAGGTTAGTGTCTTCAAATACAGGTACAAAATAATTAGGTGTTTTGCGAAAAACATAGGATAAATCTGGTTTTACTATTAATAATTACATCGTCTCCATTTTTCAAGATTCATTTGGTTACAGAAATGACGGTAGTATGTACAAATATAAGGATTAATGAAAAGACTATTAGCTAGCTAATCACACTTCATACGCATAGACACGGACTGGAGGTGGGTAGTAAGGAAGAAAATGGTGACATTTCAATTCGGGGGTTCAAACCCTTGATTGCTCAATCGAGTAAGACGAATATGCAGGAGTGTCTACCGCTCGGTTACGGGGCCAGTTTCAATGTTTATGAAGAAAAATGTTTCAATAACAAAACCAACAAGTCTGACAATCAGTCGACAATCTCATGTAATTAAGCACGCTTGAAATAGGATATAATATTATATGTAATTATCATGTATCACGTTTACGATTTAAGTGAGATAGGTAGGTATTTATGTTCTTACCTGTATTTAGTCAACGGAATATGAACAGCGGTCTTGACCCAAATTGAGACTAAAGAAAGACGTACACCTGAGCGCATCTTATGCAAGTTGTACAATGCATAATAGGAATGCAAATGCCGAGCTTTGTGTTTTCTTACGTATCATTGAACAATATATAGTCGCGTTATGTCAGCTCGGGTGGCTAATAAAACAGAATTAACACGAATTAAGGCTGTCTATAAATTATTCATACGCACGCAACGCAACACGAAGTTTAATATGTATGAACACATGAATAAGTTATTTATACATTTACTTGTTTGTGATAAATTAGACCAGCGTTTTCCTTTTCCATATCCAACGTGTAAAGGAGTTGTTTTATATATTTACTTACTATATAGCAGAAAATACATATATAAATCTGTCTGCTGTCACAAGAACTCCTCCCAAACGGTGTACTATAGCGAGGCAAAATTTGCACATGTCATTCTGACTGACATTTCTAAACCAACTGTTATATTTTCAACTTTAAATATTATATAATTTACGACAGAGGGTGCTTGATGGAATATCTATATCAAATTTGAATTGTTGATATTTTGTACATTTCCACGTATTTTGTCACTAACGACCCGGGATTCGCCTTTGGGCATCTTTAGGCATTCGAGCACACTAGTGCTCGAATTTAATTAGTGGACTACTCGCTGGTAATTGGTGGACTATATTATTTTGTGGGTGTTACATGAGGTACGGTTCACAGTGATATTTTCAACATTAACTAGAAAGAAATAATGCCATCGTCTAAATAACCTAATGTTAAGGCCCTGTTTTCCGTGCGAAGTAAGGTAATAAATACTAGGTAATATTATAGCTATATATATAGCTATATAATAATAAATATTATAGCTATACAGTGGACACAAAATTGATTTCTGTGCAAGGACGACACACCTTAAATATGTCCGTGAAATGGCATTTAGAACCAGACCTTTGTGAACAGAATAAAGTGTTTTACTAAAATAATTCCGAAGAATATTTTAATAAAATGAAAAAGTTTACATTAAAAATGAATTTCTACAAAGTAACCGGCGAATTCTTTGAGAATATTGAGAGGTCGGCTTTAAACTAACAAATACATTTACAACAACCCCGATTTTTAAAATGCTTTATAACACTGCAAGTATAATAAATACTTTAAATAAATTCACAACAGAAGAAAATTGAGCTTATTAAATAAATTAGACGTCAATAATAATATGTTAATTAAAATTATTAGACGATTTATATAAGTCATCTGTTCTCATTTTAAATAAGAAAATCGATTCAAGATCCAACTGGCGTAAGATTTGAAGCAATCATTTTTACAATCAAATATAGATATATTTGCAATCGAACGTCATGCAATGGTTTTTTTTTCAATTTTCTCGCCGAAATTAACTATATGCCACGATCCAAGAAACTTGAGTTTACCCATAATATTCTTTGAAGCTTTAATAAGATTACCGAGTGCAAATATTAAGGGTAATAGAAAAAAATGCAACCGACAAAAAGTGTAAAGTGAACTGGGGGAGTTCGTTGTCCAACAATAATGGTTTTAATGAGGTAACATTTATGAATAATTATCATCGTAGTCATAATTAAACTAAAAAATATAGTGAACAGAGAACAGTTCACAATATGGGTGTAGACAACGCAAATACTGATTAACATGTTAACCACAGACAAGCTGCACGCAAGATAAATTTAACTTGCATTTTTGATGGATTCGGCGGTAATTTTGTGGAAATTGATTTTTTATATAAAATTTTAATAGACAACTTTGTTTTGCCCGTGGTCGTATTACTAAATGTGACACGTGTTTCTCCTCTTTGAGCAGCATCTTCAGACTAACTATATCGCAAGGTTATTTATTTCTAAGGTAAAAAATGATTCATTTTTTTAATTTAAGAAAAAATTAGAACTCTTTCATCAAAGTTTGCTCCCAGTGTGGAGCATATTACCAAAAGTTGTTATACGGGAACGGGTGGTTATGAAGTCAGGCGAGTGTTTAATAAAATCATCAGCGATTAATACTAATCACCAAAACCAACCAAAATTATTTATTTAAAACACACTTCTCCGAAACGGCGAAAATCATTGAATATTAAAATAAGATCATACCGTTCTCCTTTTGTGAATCAACTCATAAAACGATACTTCTGCCGACGAAGAGTAATTATTTTCACGAGGAAGCGGCAATACACCCGGAAACCAATTAAATACATCATACTTTTTTAAAATACATCATTTACATCGAAACTGAGCCAAGTCTAACTGACACAGTCAAAATTCACAATCGAGGATGGATTTCAAAACGCAACGAGAAAGTTCTCAATCAGAAGAGTCGGGTGCAAGTGGGCGTGGAGACGTGATACATAAGTCACTCAGATACAATCCAAGAGATGGGATTACAGTATTATGCATGCAATAATAAATGAGTCACGTATGAAGTGATAAAATTACGACAAGAAAATGATGTCAACAATTCTAATAGGTTGCATAGATGCACGATGTCTTCCAAATGATTACGTAACTTTACTTAATATACATATTTTTTTTTTAATTTGCGTTAAATATTCATAAAACACTCAGAAACATAAACGCCCACCTAAAATGGCATGTGTGTGAAGTTGTTTTGAGAAAATCGCACTAAAATGTCAATTTACCATACTATTCCGGCGGAACGATGAAAAACATAAATGAGTGACCGAGCTTCTTCCTTGTCGAATGTCCTTATCGAAAATTCGCATAAATTGGCTTTATTCAAATAAAGGTGAAATATCCCATTCCCTTCTAACCAATCGTTTTAGTAACAAATATGCGATTTTTTAAACGTATAAATTCTACTAGGTATACAGAGTAATGATTGCATTGCCAGTTTACCGTATAAAAAGACAACAATCGACAAGTCTACATTCCTAGATAAGTGAAATAACATAATAAGAAACACTTTGTTCTGAGTATGGTTGTAAGGACGAGTTGTATTTGTGGGCATGCCCAGCAGTAGTTTTATAACGTTTTATGTGATTGCCTCATAGGAAAATTAGCTACGGTTCGTCCTAACACGGGCCCGATAAGCCACGCCGAGGTATTCTACTATACAGAAATTTTAGTTTAGAAACAAGGTTGTTAAGTTTATGTTCAATAATGGCTCATTAATAGGTAGGTATTCTTATTAATTGTTACGAAGGAGTAATTCCCATTTTAAAGATTTTATTTGATTTAATAACTGGACACTTAATATGCACCCGAAATACAAGGTTCATTAGAAATGTCAAATTTTCACGTTTGTTCTGATATATAATTTGACTGTGTGTAGCTCATCTTGTTCGGACACCGCTCCAAATACTTCATTGTGAATTGAATATCGTTGGAAACAAATAAATTTGTCTGCAATCAAAATCCGGTATAATTTACCAAATTGGGTCATTTTGATATTGATGATTTAAAAATATAACAATAAATCCAACAACCTGTTACATGACCATTGTCTTGTTCTAATAAGCGCAACAAAATAAGAAATTGGCAAAAATGAAAATAACTTCAATGATGTAGGCCATTCACAAAAAACCGATAGTTTGAATGTAATATTACTATTCTAGTAATTCGAAAGTTTGATGAAAATCAAATTTTCAAAATACATATACACTTGGGCCTCGGATAACAGGGTTTTATGTCAGCACGGTTGATGAATTGCGACATATTTTTATACAACACGGTTTTAACAGAATTTCAACAGATCTTGGCCCCTTATCACGAAATACGTAAAGATTTATACGCCAAAAGCAAACAATCACTTATTACAGAATATTTAAGTCCAAAAATACTTCAGAGTCCTCCGATAATGAAAGCTCACAACCGATCTCAAAAAAGACTCAAACATATAGAATCGTAAGTGATAGCGATGATGAATGAATGATATATTATATGTTAGTAAAGTTTTTTTCAATAAATACGTAAATGTATATTTTTCGATTGTTTATTGAAAAAAGGGTATTAAAAACAAACTTCGATATTTGTAAGGGAACGCATACTCTAATTTCGTATGAACTTTAAACCTCGTTTATCACGGATTTGTTTTACACGACGTTTTTGTGGAACCATATGATCGTGTTATACGAGTCCCAAGTGTATTCACTTTTAAGTTGTGAACTGTCAATTCTTTAGCGGAAAGGCATTATATTTTAAAAATAAAACACAATTTGTTTTGTACTTCTTATACATTTTTATAATTTTGACGACAGGGTTCGAGTTTTGATATATTTTCAGTGGGTTCGGCGGTTCAATTATGGGAATTGATTTTTTTTAAATTTAATGAATCCACTAATTCTATGCCGCATGTTTCACTTATTTGAGAAGCATTTTCAGACTTCATATCTCCCTTATCTTTTTGAACGTACGAGAAGGTATTTGACAATAATCGGGTGAGGAGCGGGAGAGACTCTCCGATAACAGCCGTTTCTTAATGCAATAAATAATGTTGGCGATTTTTATACACATACGTATGAGTTGCTCATGCGAGTAATTGGTAATAATTCGGTTCATTAAGCGAGCTTGTCTACACGGCATATAAAAAAACGTAATAAATACGAATATTTTTCCATTACATAACATTTTCAAGATCACAGCCGCAAATGGCTATGCAATAGGCATTTTATTTCTTAGAAGCCAACTTTTTATACAGAAAAAAATGAGTGATATTTAATTAAATTTGAATAATTTTTATTTGCTTCTACGTGCGTAAAAGTGTGTTTGAGAAAGTATTTTAAAACAATGTTCTCTAAAATAACGGTCCTACGTGTTAAACAGCTGGATAATTCAAATTTGGAATATCTAAATTACTGTTCAAGCCTGCAGAGAATACGCTGTGTTATTGAATAAACGTGAATTTTGAAAATGGAACATAACCAAATTATTCCACACAGTGATTTGTTCTCGCGTACGGAAACTGCGTTTAAATATTGAACAAACCGTTTAGAATTTCCCAGCAGTAGCGAGTGCCTAAAGTTTGCACATTTGAATGTGGAACTATCTCGAATGCTCTAATTTTAAATGTACCTAATACTGTAGGCAAGCAATATTATGAGCGGGGAGGTAACAGCACGTTATAATTGCACCTGTCGGATGACTTCGTTAGGTAAAATCTTCCGATAACTTGATTATAAACTAGCAAATATCTCGAAAGGTTTGTAGCTCTGCCATTAAAAATGTTCAGGAATGATCACGTAATAACTTTTTGAATTGTCATTTCCAGATAATATAAATTAGATGTGATAGCATTAATTCCAATGGGGACGTGTTAGTACGCACAGAAAATGATATAAAACCATCATGAACAAGCCATATCGACTGTGGAAAGGAAAAAGGACGTAACCCACACCAAAAGCTATTGTGTGTATCCCAAAAATTGTAGTAAGATGTCTTTAAAATATTTAAGCTTCGTAAATTCATCCTATTTTAAAACATTATAAATACCAAGAAAAGGTGCTGGAACGCCTTTACAAAAAAACGCAACTCACCAATTATCACAGAATCTGTTGCTTTTCACTTACCTTTAACAAAAATATGGCTATGGTAAAAATTAGCAAAGCAATTAGTTCCACAAGAATTGTGTCACATAGTCAATAGCTATTTCGGCATCACATCAGCGTCAGAACTATCGATAATTTATGTTTATTATAATTCTTTATTGCTATTTTTTACCGTATTGAGTTTTAATAAGTAAAACCTAATCCAATCAACAAAATATGGATCTTTGATCGCAGTCCGTGACATCCGAAATAAATTTCTTCGGTGTATGCGGCGGCTGCAAAGTGAAGTGAAATGGACATGTAGTATTTTCGTGTGCCGAGGCGGGAAATTCGCGAGACCGGTGGCAGCCGACAGGCCAAGCAAACCGTAACACAAATTGAGCAATGGGCTGAACGGAGCAGTGTGCTGCGGTGGTATTCATCAAGAACACGCCACTGCTATTGATAGGTACTCCACAAATCTCCTTAATTAACTGTCCTCGAGTCGAGGTAAATTGGTAAGAGTGGAGTATAGCAGTTCTACTAAATGAAAAAGCTCGTTAATCCCGATCGAAAATATTCAAGAGGTGACAGTAATAATTGATGATAGTGTAATCGTTTTATTAAATAGAAAAAAAATGTTTTCTTTATTACGGACTGGTGCTTGCTTTTCTTCATAATGATGAAAGGTTAAATTGATAGGTTTTTTTTCATACGGCTGAAAATTTTAGCTCGGTGCTGTCGATCGATTCTAAAGAAGTTTATTATTATTAGAATTTGTAAATAGTATTTTCTTAAGTCGACTCCGAGGTGCAGTGGTTAACGTCATGGGCCACGGTTACAGATGTGTCGAGTTCACGTCCCGGTTAGGACAGTTTCATAAATTGATTTTGATCAATCGATTTGTGAATTTCTGTTGTGGGCACGAATGTTTGTGATGTCTAAAATTTCCTTCCACCGTCCCATCCGATCCGATCCTAAAACGGGGCGTAGTTAGAGCGATTAGCTAACCACTAGTCCTGTCCTAGTCCAATCCTTATATCGATAGTCTCTTGGAAAAAGAGAGGTTTAGCAACTGAGTAACAAATAGTTAAAAAATTTTTAAGCCATGTCTGCCCCAATGTGGAGATTATGGCATCCTAATGGACGTATATTGACAGAATTGTTTCTACGGGAACTGCTTTGTTGCTCAAGCTCTCTTTTTCGAAGAGGGAAGGGATAGGACAAGCTACTCTTCGTTTTTAGGATAAGGCGGGTGGGGGGAATTTTAGACATCACAAACATGCATAACTTCGAACAGAAAGAAGTCCATAATTCGATTGAAAAATCAATTTATGCAAGTATCCGTAGTGGGATTCGAGCCTGAGACACATAATTGAAGCCAACGACGTTGACCACTGCACAACGGATCCGACAATTAAAATCATATTTTGGTTTAAAAAGTTAGATATTCATATTTAAAATACGATCCGGAAAAATCCTAAAACAATAAAATATTTAGTTAGTTAGTTAGTTATTTAGTTAGTTAGTGACAAAATACATGGAAGTGTACAAAATCTCAATAATCCAAATCCAATAAAATATTTATTATTTACGTATTCATCACTGCGTCTTTCTTTGTTTTAAAAAATAAATGATAATTAGGTATAGTTGATCTTAAGTTTCTATTCATAATAGATAAAAAAAACGAATGTTCGAAGAAGCTCTGTCTTTCGTTTTGTTCATTACAACACCTATACAGAGAAAAAGGCTTACATTGCTCTAAAGACAGTCTGGTGTGTCACTTCATTCCTACCACAAAGATACATAGAAATACCACATTAAAAAATAAAATCATTTTTCTTTTGAGACCACCAGAAGTTTGAAGAAATACTCACCATATGAGTCATACATTTTGTGTTATTGTGGTCGAGCAAAGTTTTTTTAGACGATGAGAAGATTTAAATATATGACACCATACGAAATAATTGGAATGAAAATATTGCGGTTTCGATAATAATTGTGGTGTGTAGCGTAATATTTTCATATACATATGATAATCACATAAATAGCCATTACGAAGCGACTTTGCGCAGACCAAACTTCGGTAATTTCACGAGGGCAGCATTATTTGACCAAATTTACCAGAAACGATGTCTGAGCTCAGTGACTGTAAACCATACATCGGACGCAGTATATAATGTTCTTTGGTTGTAAATAGATACCAAAGTGATATTAAGTAATTAAATATACAAACTCGTAATGGAACTGTAGTGTTTATTCTATAACTAACCACACTTTTAATAGATAACTAACAATACATTTCATAGAGTTGATGCAAAAACGCAGTTGTTAAAAGTATTGACTGAATCAGCATTAACATGGCAAAGTATCGAGTTCCACAAAATTTAATTAGTTAGTTCAAAGCTATAGTTATCGTGAAGCCGAAAAAGCTATCAAATTTTTGTGGAACTGAATACTTTGATATTTAATCTTATGATTTATAATGGTGATCTACCAAATGAATGCCTGAAATCTGGCGATGGCGTGAAGCCGAAGTAGCATTAAACTAACTAATTACGATTTTGTATAACTGGAATCATTAGTATTTTTTTCCTATTATTAGTTTTAAGTAGTTTATAAAACGAACTATGTATTAACTTGGAGCTATGATAAAGAGATAAAATTGTCTATGGTGTGTTGCATTTGCTTCATTTCTTTTTGTATAACACAATAGGTTTTTATTTTCAGACGTATGGAAAAAAGTTTCATTGCATCCGTATAACCAATTAAGAGATGTTCCTTTTACTGAACTCAATTCAAAATAATTGTTCAACGATTGCGTTTATTAACAGTGCATATTTATTTTATTTATTTATTGTAAGTTTGAAAATTGAAATGCATGGCATTACAGCTGACGCCAATGCGCCATGCATTTCACAAACATAATAACAGTAACAACAATAATAATTTGAATTATTGAGAATTTGTACACTTACATGTATTTTATCACTAACGACCCGGGTTTCGCCTTTCGGCATCTTCAGGCATTCGTGCGTTCGAATGCCTGAAGATGCCGAAAGGCGAAACCCGGGTCGTTAGTGACAAAATACATGAAAGTGTACAAAATCTCAATAATTCAAATTTGATATTGAAATTTCATCAAGCACCGTAAGTCGAAGTCTTAAATTATATAATAATAATTATTGAAAACAATACTACTAATAAAATCAATAATGAAAATAAAAACATATTTTTAAATTATTAAGTACAACAAAAAACAAGACATTATTAAATTTGGATTATTGAGATTTTGTACACTTCCATGTATTTTGTCACTAACAACCCGGGTTTCGCCTTTCGGCATCTTCCGGCATTCGAGCGCACGAATGGACTCGAACTGACGATGTCTTAAATTAAGACATTATTAATTTACAAGGAACAAATATTTAACGATCAATACCCAGAGTTTTGTGTTGAAAATACCCAGCTCTCTAGGCAGGGCATTAACCATCCGAACGGCTCTTGCAACTGGTGACTCCGAATGACCGACGCGAAGAACAAGTTTTAAGAATAAAAATTGTCTGGATATGGTTTCGGCCACGTAGATAACGATTGGGAGCATGTAAATCAATAGTCATGAGAATTTCAGGATTATAAACTCGTCCCCGAAGAAGACAGAAATGCTTTTAGAATCGAAAACGACCTTCGTGCTTCAAGAGAGTGAAAAGGTAGCATTCCTAAAAGAAATTTGGTTGGGTAGTACTCTTTTATGGAACTATTAAAAGGAAAATATTTATATTTTTTGAAATAGAAATATCGTAGAAATTTTTTACGAACTCGCTCCAATTTCAACATGTAGGAATTTTCATATGGACTCCCGATAATAGATCCATATTCAAGCGTACTGAGAACTAAGGAAATGTATAGAGTGCGAAACACAGTTGGGTTTTCGAATGGTTTACTTTGCCTAACTATAAACCCAAGAAGTTTGCTAGCACTGGAATTAATATGTGAATGAAATGTGAAAGAAGAGTCAAACGTTATACCGAGAACAACAATTTCAGATAAACGCTGTAAAGTAATATTCGATATCACATAGTTATATTTAATAGGAAATCATGGCGAGAGAAAGAAATGCAAAAGCATTTCGAAATGTTGAAATTAAGTCTGTTTTTATAGACCAATTTAAAATCGAGTCTATATTATGTTGCAGAATAGTACAATCAGACTCCTTCTTGACAATTAAAACCAGTTTTAGATCATCAGCAATGAGCAGATACTTTACTCTACTCATACTTTCCACAATATCATTAATAAAACTAAGAACTAAAATTGGACCGAGATTCGATCCCTGTGGTACCCCAGAATATGTTGAACAAATATTTGATGCGCATCCAGCGTATTCAACATAATGTCGACGTTTTGACAAATAAGAAACAAAAAATTTAATTAACTTATTTGAGCTTCCTACATCACTTAATTATGTTATATGAGCGAGTATGGTACAATATAATATATCATACATCGCTTTAATGGTTTCAACATTTAATTCTATGTGGAAATACCATCAATTGCGATACACAATTTTTTAACCAGTGGACAGTTTTCGCTAAGCGATCGTTAATTTTGAAGAGGTGAAAAAATATAATTGAAGGGTATTATTGAAACACATTATTTATTAATATAATGCGAATGGAACAATAATTATTGGTTAATGAATATGAAACTCTCCAACTTTTCAAAGTCAGGAGAAGTGATCACTGTAATTCTATTATGTATTCGCATATTTTACATATAGATGGTGTTTTGGCCAATTCATGTAACCATCAAAATTGAAATAGTTCAGGAGAGAGTAAAAACTGTGTTTATCGAAAACATTATATGATGAGTTGCGTTATGAATCTTTGAAACGCATTCCTGTAAATTCTCATGTCTGCAGATACGGGATTATACGTAGGGAGTGTCGATATAACAGTGGCTTACATCAATTGGCTGGGTCAGAATTTTTAATCCTAAAACCGATGTAAGATGGTAAAAGAGGTATATTTATTTTTCTAGTTGACATCATTTGGTCGTGACCTGCTCTGTTGTCTTTAACATGAGATCCAATTATTAATTTTCATTTTAATAGTTTGAGGGTTTCAAAAATTGGCCAAAATACAGTCGATATTGACAATACTAACACCTCCGCAAGAAAACTAAAACATTACGTCCACCAGTTTCCGTCAAGTACAAAAGTACCATGGTGAATATTTCGAAAACTATTTATTATATTTATGCATTACAATATTAATCGCCAATTTTATTTCTGCAAGCAGTCTTTTATGTCGGTACCGTGTAAAACGTTATTTCGATGTTTTTCCGTATTTTAAATTTCAGTCTTCAGCCACACAATAGTTGGACACCTTATTAATGATTTTACTTAGCGAGTACCTATCGATTCTTTAGTGTACAGCCGTCGTATCTGCCGCGATTTAGCAGCGGAAAAAAAATTAACACATTACGATAATCACACAACATTGTTTTCGTGAAATGAAAAATCATGACGAAGATTTCGCAACAAAAAGTCAAGCATAATGAATCAGGCATCCGTTGATTTAATGAATGACAGCACGATTTTTCATTCTAAATGACTAAATTTCAAACAGCACGATGCTTCTTCTTTTTCGGATGCGCGTCGATTGTATAATAAAATGATAATAGGCAGGCAAGACATGAAAAAAACTTCCGGGAAGTGCGCCTCGTCCTCGAACTACAGCGGAGATATCACTGTTAAGAACTCAGTCAAAGGAGTGAGGCGAGCTAACTATTTATAGTGTCTATAAAAATTTGATTCGATCGAAAGCGCTTCTTAGAAGCCAACACCTGAAGGCCGATTATTCCGGGTAAAAAAATCCTATAAAACAGAATACCAGGAACAATGTAATCAAGTTCGAAAGCTAAAATATTATTACTGTGAAATGTGACAAGACAAACATAACATAATGTTTTATTAATATGAAATCAAATTGAGTTATTCCACTTGGTTCATCACTAACGTGACGCGTTTCGCTTCTTCGCCTCTTTAAGAAGCAGTCTCAAGATGTTTCTTAAAGAGGCGAAAAGAATCACGTTAGTGATAAACCAAATGGAATAACTAAGTTATCGATTTTAATTTTTTTTTTTTAAATTACATTACATAAAATTTATTTTTAAATATAAAATTATGATATAATTTAAACATAACGATATGAATAAATTAATTTTATATTAAAAATGAACTTCCACAAAGTTACCGCCGAATACATAGAAAATATGTTTTATTAATTTGTTAACAATATATAGGCAGGTAGAGTAAAGCTTTATAAATTTGCGCTTATTACTTCACTGATACGCTTTGTGTATAATACATAGTGTGCAGTGTATTAGTATGTATGGATCCCGTGATCCTAAATCCTGGAGTCGTAGTGCAAAGTTATAGAGTGGCAAATCTATTATCAAAGTTTCCATTACCGAAACAGCCAAGAACTTGCAATACTAAGGCAATGAATTTAATATTAATCCTTAATGGGAAGATGATACTGATTTTTTTAATCGGATTAATTGAAATGTATCTAAGGGCATGGCTGTCTGTGATACATTTATACCACTTCATCTATCGCATATTATAACCTAAAAATGAGGGGTAGAGATAGAACCACATAATTAATTGTCTTATCCTATTTTCGTTCTTTGAACTTTCCGAAGAGAGGTGGAGGAAAAACAATTTTTGTTGAGATGTTCCAATATGAATCCATAAAGCCCACATTGAGAGAGCGAGGGTTTAAAAAATGAGTTAGATCTGTGGCACAATTCTAGCATTCGTAATAATTATAATATTTACATCACTTTTCCGAATACCTTCAATAGATGTGACAAAAATTTAAATGGAAAAGTAGCAAGTAGCAACGATCTTACATCTTAATTTAGTTTTATTCGTCTTGCACGACGAAGATAGGAGATTCGGTGCGGTGATGAGCCGACGAACGCAGTGAACGGACAGACAGTCGGACGGAGTGTCCTCGCGGCATTCAGCACGGCACTGCTCCGCGTCACCGCACATTCACCGGAAACGCAATGCAATGAATGACCTTCCGTTTCGAGATCGATTCGTGATTTTGATTTAACTAGGTAACCGCAAAACTTCTATTTTCAGATATATCTATTATTTACCACGAATAAAATACAATATCGAGAGCCGCGGACTAGAACGACGCATTTTAGAAATTGCTGGCTTTACAAGAGATTTCTTTTTCATTGTATTTTTTATTTTAGATAATTATATTTTATATTAACGCGGCGTTAAGGTCAGTCAAACAATTTAAAAGACAGCACATGCTACAATATATACGATTCCTCATTGTTTTGTTTAGCTGAAGTAAGAAGCTCAATTCTGAAGAGATTGAATATAAAATTAAATATGACAGACTATTCAATTTATTTCCCTCGAAATTTTCACCTCCAAACACTAGTTATTAATTTGTAGTAGTGTTATGGTAATTAATACTATCATTAATTGTCATCCAGTAGAAGGAAACAAACCCACGGAAACAAACCCACCCACTCGTCATTTTTTATGTAAGAATTAAAATCATTTTTTCCTTAGAAATAAATAACCTTGCAATACAGTTAGTCTGAACATGTTTCTTAAAAGAAGCGAAACGTTAGTAACACAGCCAGTGGAATAACTAAGTTATCAATTTTATATTAAAAATGAATTTCCACAAAGTCACCGTAGAATCTAACTAAAATACTGAAGAGATTGATTTTCTGCACACTTGCACGCCTCGAGTCTCGGGCAGTTACTCCTTAGACACTCCCAATTAAGGAAAACACTGTAGATACTCTTAACGTTTGTCAAGCCACTTTATACTGCAGTATAAACGGATGGGAAAACAGTGGTGAGTGGAGGAGGACAAGTGAGCTGAAGTTAACGCGGCGCTTTCGACGCTTCACAGAATTTACCTTAAAAATTTATATCAATAATGACACCATACTAAATAACAAATCATAATAGAAATTAAATTTTAAATTCGGTCGCAACTTATAAAACGACGAACAAACTAATTTATAATTCACCAATAATTATTTTATTTATTTATACAGATAATGTACCAAATCACTTTAATCATAAATGTGGCAGAAAATGATTCTCATCCTTTATTAATGAAATCACTAGAAAATTAGGTGGGGTTTGGTTTCAACGGTGACCAACGAAAGGTGGGAGTAAAAGTTACCATCGGTTTTTTTAAGATCACCTGTCATACTGAATATATAGTTGTGCTTGCTCTGTAAAGGTCTAGATTCTAGGTGTACTTACGGCTAAATACTATTTTTAAATTTGTTGGGAAAAACATATTTACCCATTTTGTTTTCTTGATGATCTTTTCGATTCTGTCCTTACGCTCCAAAATCTGAATTGCACGTTAAGAATAGACCACCACGGCATTTCCCCTAACATCCATAATGCTCAAATAACTTCGACGCTGCCTTTTACGACGCAAGTAAACAGATAAATCGTGTAGACTCCGCATTACATCTGTCGCCGGAGTAACTTTGAGTTTAATTGCAATTACCTTCCGCCAGTGGCGCGTCATCGTTGCGATAACCGAATTAACCGCTGGAACAAATAATAATTCGAAGGAAACTAACTTTCCCAACGTTTCAAGGCGAAACTTTTCCAAACAGGCTTGACGCTAAACTGAAAGCGTTGCGTGTCGATCGAGACTGACTATGGAGGAGGGTGGTAGGTAAAGGGTTAACTCAGTGTCGTTCAACCTGTTCAAAGTTTCAACCTACAGACGTCACAAAAGTTTTATTACATCATAATGTTATTCAGCCCTGTATTTGAATGGCTTATTTTACATTAATAAGAGAAAATGATATTAATTTATTAATACAAAATATCTTGTCAACCAACTACTGGATCAAGAGTTTGCAACATTTTGCTTCATTCCTCTATAAACCAATGCTCAGAATATTATTCTCCCTTTTCAATAAAGTCTAAAATTAACTCAAAAGGTACATTCTAAATATTCACATGTATATGTATGTGACATTGAAAATTTTTCATAAACGGCAGCAATTTCCTTTCCTGGAACTCTAAAATTTACCCCCTATGGAACTTCTGTAAAACATGAAACATTTTACAGATCCCTCTTCACCTTAAAGGTACTGCCGGATTATTAGTAAAGATATATCACTGGGCATTTATTTCTCAACTTTGTTCTTTTGCCAATTTCATTACGTATAAACCATTAAAAATATCTTTAATAATGTAGTAAAAATTACCCATACAAAAAATAACAGAACCAATATATACAAAATTATTCTGCTAGGGATGTATTTAACTACTTAATTAACATAACTCACTATAACTTCGTTATATCAAGGTAAGCAGCAGAACAAGCGAACGGTAAATTTTCATAATCCGTATTAATCGCAACGTTTGCATCTGGGGGGCAATTAGCCCTGCATGCACTAACAACTTTCAAGAAAAACCTCTTTGCCGAGCGGGAAACTCGCAAAGTCGACATAACAAGCTCTCAAATAATAAAAGACAACTCTTGTGACCCTCTCCTTTGGCGCGAGAATGTTAAATTTGATAAGTATGCACGTACACATAATAAGCAAAAGGAAAGGTAATTTTTGACCTAACTACTTTCCTTAATGATACCAGTTAGGTTAAAAAAAGAGTGAACTTAATTAGGTGTATATTTTTTTAGAGCCAATTATTTTTGTTTTTCCACTCAACATAACTTTGTCGAGAGTGAGAAAACTAACGACTCGCGTAAAATCTCATAATAATAGAACCGTGAGTCATTTCTTACGTTACGCAGTGTTACGACTCGAATAAACGAATTGGTGAGAGTTAAATTACATGTACAATTTACGAGTCGGTCAAATATTACTTACCATATCGCTTCAAAGGTTTCAAATGTAGGTATATTTGATAAAATAGTAATTAGCGTATTTCAGTATTGATGGGCGAAAACATGTTTTAAAATTTCATCAAGCACATACGCTATTGGCAACCATAATTATATCGAATATAGGACGTAAACAAACAAATTCTTCTTTGGATGATATTTTCCGGTGAGGTTTCCCGGCAGTCTACGGAGTATTCATATGTGAACTTACCTAAAAAAAAAGAAACAGTTTGATTAATACTATGCAATAGAATCGATATAATTATAAAAAAATCTGTGCTAAAAAACAAAATATCTCATTAAAAAAACACTTATTAAGAAAACGACCATGTATTCAAATGATACCGTTTATTTTAATTTGTCAATTATGATTTCTGTATTAGTTTTACGAAAACTTTAGAAGAGCCCTCACGGCTTACATATGTGGTCCGAAAATATAAGGTATTTAAATAAAGACAAAAATGAAAATATGAGGTAGTAGCAGCTCCGGATTCACCTACAAGCAAATTAAGCTGAAGCAAAGGGCCCCAAAGGCCCTCACAACCGATCGATATGTTTTTAATTTACATCAAGTAAATAAATAGTCAAAGGAAAATAAAAAATTGTACAAGTTTTCACCCTGGTTTTCGAGCAACGACAATGAGGTATGAATTTTTTTATGGCTGGATCCAGGCACCAGCTCCGTTCGTATACCTACCAGTTTATGAATTTGTACAATTTTCCTCGAGCTACGGTGAAAAATATTAAATGGTACTCATGCTAATTCCAATGATGGCTTCAAACGGTTTATCGATAAATTTTTCAAAGGGGCCTCACAGGTCCAATCCAGTCACTCAACATTTATAGTTTCACGCTTGTACTTTAACACGTTTCCTGCTGAGCCGTTTAAAGGATATTCCATACCAAATATTTCAAAAATTAATTCGATAGTGTTGATCTCAGGACAAATCAGGCTGTATCTTAATACAATAATTAGATTGTAAACAAAGGTTTTAGCACTGTTAACACTTATATTTTTGAGTATCAGCTATCAACACACTAAAATCTGCCGTCTCAACAGTTGAGACGTTAGCAGTCAAGGGGTTAATAATGATTGTGAATAAAAGTTTAAGATCAACGTGAGATTTTACTTCAAAAGAAATATTATCTCATTATTCTTGAGTAGTGAGAAAACGAATGATTGTTCGGTGTCGTTTAACTCTAATGAAGTAAGGGTGCATCGTTAACGAGGATTAAAAATACCATTCACGTCACTATTATTTCCGCATCACATATGCGTGCGTATATGTATACAATAATATATGTGACAGTAAATCTACACTGCACCGACCGTTCACAATGAAATAAGCCGAACCGAAGCTCAAGCTTTGAACGGCATTGCATAATTTAAGCCGCTCCGAACATTACTGTAAGCCCTTGGTAGGAGGCTTTGGTGTAAAACGGCGCCACCTGCGAACGAGCTCACGGTGATGGAGCTTAGGAGGTAGCGGGGCGTGAATCAGCGCCTTACCGATATGAATTGCTAAAACGAGTGCGACGCGCACTGGGGAATATCAAAAATCAGTCGCAAATTTCTTTCATCTTCTGAACTTCATATAGGTTCAATAGCAATAAACAGTAGTAGCGAAAAGTGTCTATATCATTATGTAAGCGATGGATAACCGAAAAGAATAAGCAAAAAATCTTCATTTTTAATTAGTGATCAGTAATTCACATTGAAGAGCCTATTCCAAGCAGCTGTCCAAGAAAACGAAATTCCAGGTATATAGTGCGATTGTCAAGCCGGTATTTCTGAATACAGGATAAGACTGGCTATCTTCGGAGGAATATAGTAGGGACTAGACTCCTGGGACTACCAGATGGTCGGACAACACGAGTGGCTGGATGCGGAAACGACAGTAAGAACAGAAATGCCTGAAGGGAGGATTTGAAGTCGGCCACCGACTTAAATGGACCGTGCCACCAGCAAAAAACATTTTTTTTTACTTCAACACAAACTTCTGAATTTATCGAAAAAATATTTTTGTGCCAATTAATGAATCCCTGAAGCAATTAATGAAGTGAATGTTGCTAAAAAATTCAGCAAGGATTACAATAAAAGGAAAATATTAACACTAACCTAATATAATTTAAGACATCGACTGAAGGTGCTTGATAGAATTTCAATATCAAATTTGGATTATTGAGATTTTGTACACTTCCATGTATTTTGTCACTAACGACCCGGGTTTCGCCTTTCGGCATCTTCAGGCATTCGAGCGCACGAATGGACCCGGACTTTCAGACAGTAATTGCCGCTTTCCAACTACTATTAGAATTACCAGTGATTTTACAATTATAATAGCATGTGGGTTTCGACGGGATGTAATTCGACGAAAGGATAAATATATACAATCATTCCACATTTAGTGACATCTGTTAGGTGTTTCAACGTAAAGGATACAGCAGCGGGGAGTTTGGAAGGTTCAGCTGTTCGTTCAGAATTGGCAAGGAATTTAACTGGGATCTATTGATTTCCAAAATTTCTTGATAAAATAATTTATGATGCGCCATGTTTTGATCCCACTATGAGCGAGTTGTTTTTTTTAATTTTAAAGCTTGTACAACCTAAATAACTAATTCTATGCCAGTTCCTAGGTTGGTCTATGTCTTTAGACAAGTTCTCGAAATATAGCATCTTTTCTGCTAATTTACGTTGTTTTCTTGATACAAGACTATCTATAAGAGACGCCTCATAGCCATTATTAATGGCAATTTGTTTAATAATGTTTAGTTCGTTTTCAAAACTAATTTTACCTCAATGTGCTATATCTCAAGTTAAGATGGGTGAGAAAGGTTGAAAATATTGTATAAATCTAATAAGGTAAGCGTATGAAAGTATTTAAGTAGGTCTACAAGAATGATATTTCGGCTTCACACCATCGTCAGAATCATCTTTAGATATCAAACAATTGAGGCGCCTAAAATCAAAATCCGATTAATTCATATTTCGCCAAAATCTAATAAAAAATGCCTGTATATACTGTAATGTATCTATAAAAACCCGAAAAATCACAAGAAAAAAACGTTTCCACTTTTCCGCATGTCATGGAAATCACACGCAGAAACCGATTATTTAATTCAATGCCGATATCTAAATTTTATTTCGCTAATATTTTTTGCAATGAGCGTAAACGCAGACATATTGTTCTTGATTGGAAACACAATATTATGAACTAAACTATATGTAAAACTAATAATTTAAGCGTGAAATACAAAAGTATCGTTTACAGCTAACATTGCCAAGTGGTCATATCGGCTTTTGCTTTTAAATGCCTCAATTCATATAAGTCTCGTAGAACAAAATACTTTAATATGTTTAGCTAATTATAATGAAGTTTCACCATGTTAATGCAAATTAAACCATTAAATTATACGAATCCATTCTTTTAGATACAATCTGTACCTGTAAAACAAATGTTTTCAAGTATTTATATTCAGGGATTGAAGCCCTTGAAAGAGCGACCTTGTAAGAGTACGACATAAGCCTGTGTTACCATTCGGTTACATATACGTAATATGCACCTTGTTCACATAAAAAAATTAAATCAATTTAAACAGCATTCGCAACATAAAATAAATTATCACGAAATATTAATGGGCAACTTTCCAATTAAAGTTTCAAATAAAAAAAAACCAAGAATAAAAAGTATCGATTAACGAGAAATTTCACATCGAATCGATTCTTTTTATTTATTTTTCCCACGGAACACAAATGACAGCGATTTAGATACAATAAAAAAGCAGACACAAGTTACGTCGTTTTTGTCGACCGTCTCTCGTAGGAACAAATCATTTGTATTCTAAAAGCGGTGACAAAAATCGACTAACTGAAAATTCTCCTCGCAGATTGCGCTCGTAATTGCGGACCGAAAATTAATTAAATAGTTATTTGAAATGGCGTTTAGGTCCGGTGTCGTTTCGCGCCAAACGAAAGAGTCTTTGCTATATAGAAGGCATAATTATTTATTGAATCGATTTAATAAAAACAGTTCCATGCAACAACAAAAAAAATTGGCCAAGTTAGTTTCAAATGAGAGAATCTCGTAGATCGATACTGCTTTCTTTAAATAAATTAAACGAATATTATTTTTCTCAAGTCTGCATTGTGATATAGTACATATATATTAATTTCTCAACGAAATAAATTAAAGGGAACTTTTAAAGATGGCAATCCATTTATAGATTTGTATTCGAAATACCTGAATATATACGAGTGAAATCCCAATTATCTACGTCTACAAGACCTATAGCTGTAAGGACACTCTCCGATAGGAGCGTATACTCTACAAAATGTTAATATCAAAGAGCAAGTCAAACGATTCCAAATATAAGACACAACTAGAAATATAAACGAATCGACTTGTGTGAATGATTCCAGGAACTTCTATTGAACAACCGAATAAAATAATAAAGTGTCCTTTAGAAAAAGAAAGAAGTTACCAATTTTATTAATCTATGTTATTGCTGAACTGATTTTTGTGAAAATACTTTTATTGTACTGAAAATTTTTATTTTTTGTTCTATTTTTGGAGTCAAAACAGGCATATCTGAATAATCAATATACAAAGTGTTATCAGCTTAGAGCATTCCAAGCTTAACTTGAATCTTAAAAACATTTTCGAACAAAACTAACATAACTGATGTTAAGCTAGTTGTGTCAAAACGATCAGTTTGGCTAGTTCTGCACTAAGGGGACGACTTGGAATATTGTAATCTTTTGACATAAAATTAAAAACTCTATTGTACGATTTGATGCGTACCGAAACACGCGTTATAAACCAACGCAACAAGTGGAATAAACATCTTATTAAAATCAAGTATGAGTATTGAAAATTAAGTGACAGATCGAATCCACTAAGTAGCCGCAGACAGAATTCATCTAATATGCGATTTATTAATTCATAATAATTGAAAATATAATCTTTTTGTCTTTGTTAAAATCAGTGATTATTGTTTTGCGATTAATCTAGAACACTTATAACTCACTATATAATAAAACTACGATCGCTGCATCACGTTCCGTCCACAGATTGCGAATATCGCTCGTCTCACTTTGGCTTCTGGAATCATGTTTCGTCTCTAACTATGAATGTACACCTCGAATATCTCAGTCGTGAGTTGATCAACGCAACGTCAGCGTGTTCGTTACAATTGTGTTATTAATGGGTACTCACAACAATTCAAAATGGCTTCTGTCGCACATTATACCCATTGCTCAATAACATCCTTCCGTTCCGCATATTAATCTGTCACCGGTTCGATGTCCGAAACAACCTGTCATAAAAATGTCATTGAGATTGTGAGCACGCGTTTTATATGAATAAAATTATTGCTTAGACATTTCATTTTATATCGATGTCCAAATGAAATATACTATTTTCGTTTGGCCACACCAGCCTCTTTATATGAAGTAGTTCACCATTGTGGGGCGTATGATATAATTTGATCACACACTTAAGTTTTAGCTATTGAATTTTCGTTTACAGTTATCACACAGACACATGTATAGTATATTTGTTTTGAAGATTACACCTGCACAATAAAAGATAATTTAATTACAGTGCGTACTTATATTTATACGACCGATCCATATCGCATGATTTAGCTTTGACGACATGGACTAGGCAGGCCATCTGCAATTCAAAAACTCTGTAAAACAAGACACTGTATATTTACGAAGACGTATTAATCGATCTACAATTACGATTGCAAGGTAACGGGAAAAGGGAGTATGTTACGAAATGTTACCAACAGAAATCTAAAATATTTACCAGGATTGTGAGTTACATCCAAATGTAATTATATTCCAGTTGCTAGCTGGTAAGAGGTAACGGAAAGAAAAGAAAGACATTTAAGGTGTTTTTTTTTGTATTATAAAAAACAATTTGTTTAATAATACTTTCACAAGTTTTTAATGACCAGGACCGGTTTTGCTCATCGCGACCATTATCAACTGATAAAAATACAATCCTCTATCAACTTATTATTGGATGTTGACAATTATAAGGAAAATAAAACAGTTGGTTGATGAACTAAGCCAAGAATATACAGGTAACCAAACAAATTATATATAAATGAAATTAAATTGATAGGTATAACAAAAAAATGTGTTTGATTTTTAAAACAAAATTGAATGAATGTTAATAATTACAATATATGCTTTATATACCTTGTAATTATGAAAAATCAAATTTATATCAAAAGATTTATATTTAATTAGGAAAGGAATCTACTATTTGTTCAGTCAAACTATAAAAAAAATATGTTTAAACATGTTATTCCAAAGCATAATTTACATCAATATCAATTACTCATTGCCATCTTTCTGACAATTTTTCGATACCCTTCATTTTAAAACTCGCTGGTTTGAAATCAAATGTATATAGTTTAAGACATCGACAGAGAGTGCTTGATGGAATTTTAATATCAAATCTCAACAATTCAAATTTTTAAAAATGTGTATACATCCGAATGTTTTTTTTTTATTATCTAATCATAATCTTTTTTCTCTTTTTTCATCGACACGAAATATAAAAATGCATACTAGATTTAAATACTTAAGTTACTCATTTTCTGAAACTCTGCACTGCATGTATGGAACATTGGTTTTGTCAATCCAGTCACATGCGGTGACCGCGACAGTGGTCGTGGTGCATCGCCATTGACCGTCAAAAAGGCAAAGCAGGCGTGGAATTAATCCGCCAACATCATCAGCGTGTCAAATCACCACATCATCGCAGCATTATCATCGGCGCGCATCACACACTCGCCCGTCAGTGGCTAATGGCCAGTGGCGAGGGGTCAACGAATCGTATCGCGCCTAGAGAGCACTTAACCACACCACATTATACCCGAGCTGCAATACAATTATGCACTGACACTGTTAAACCCAATCTGCACTGCGGTCTATGATCATACGAGAATATAAGTGTTATACCTACACACTAAGGGAACTTATCCAAGAATTGATCGACATCAATAATGTTTTTTTGACCATTTCTGCTCTTAATGGCAAATGAACTCCTAGTGAAGTTTTTAAAAGACGTTTTTCAACGAGAACAGCTAGTTACTCAGATTCTCAATCCGTCTTTTTCGAAGAGAGTAAGGACAGAAGGATAGGGCTAGGAAAGTACTAGTGTTTAGCAAATATGTAATGCCCCGTTATTAGTATCGGTTGAGTGGGAGGGAATTTCAGATTTCTTCACATCATGTCTTTACTGGGACTCGGAACCCGTGAGCACCGTAAACGAAGCCAACGACAACGACCACTCAACGTCGTTGGTTTCATTGTGTAAAACCTTGATACAACGGACTAATGTGGGCAAGGGGAAATGCGTTAAATAATGAAGTACGTTTTCTTCATCCAATTTTTCATTTATTAAGAAAATACACGACAAAATACATTTATAGGCAAAGCCACATCCCGTCAATTATCAGCCGACACGCTTTTAAACTGTCAGAGCTGTGTAAGCACATGTTTATTATACGCAGATTAATTTTTACGGGCTGCGGCTCTTAGTTTGAAGCATGAAAAATTGCAAACCAATAACAGGATGATTTGGCAATTTTCAAAGTTGTCCGTTTAACCGAAGTCCATTGCATCGAGCTTTTACTGTATTTCACCTTCTTATACGAAGCCACCATCTTGTATTTCAAATTAATGAAAATAAACCATGTTTATACGTTTTATTTTTTGAAATATTACGTGGAAATAATCAAAAGTAAACACGATTATAGTGATACAGAACTTTCTCTGTCAAAAAAATGGGACTACAGAAAACTTCAGCCCCTTTTTGTCGGCAATGCATTCAATTCAAAACCATTGATATTGGTCATCTCCTACTTGGAACCATTATAAGAAGTTCACTTAATAAGATCGAATTATTTTACACATTAAATAAATCTGTATTTAATATCAATTCAATATTTTTAGATTGTTTTTTCCTACAACAACTCTGAACCGAGGTTACCATATTACGTAAATCACTTTTAATGTGTTAACTGTCAATTCTTGGTGGAAAGACATTATATTTTAAAAAATAAAACAAAATTCATTTGTACTTCTCCCACATATTTACAATGATCAGGACCGGTTTCGCTCATCACGAGCATTATCAACTGATAAAAATACAAACATAACAGGCATATTTATATAACATTTAGTGTAAAAATGAAGGAATATAAAACTGATGGTTCATGAACTAAGACAAGAACATGCTGATTAGCAAACAAATTATACATAAATCAAATAAAAGAGTCTACAATTAAAATGTTATGGACCTCTTACAAATCAATAAATACTAATCTGAAATCACAAATATAGCTACATTAAAAGCTACATGAGCAAACCGTCTTTGCATCTTCTACTCTTATATTTTTTTGTGGGACTATAATATACTTATTGACTATTTTTTCCATACTGTCATCATACACAATTGGTAGAATGCGATACACGGTTTATATACGGAGAGTATAGCAGCTTTGGGCGGTGCAATTCAGAAACGGTTTTTGGCTTTCTCGCTACAATAACAGAAGGAAACAAAAGATATTAAAATCGAACGATTACATTTTTTTCCACCAGCACTTTTCCAATCGATAAACTTCAACATTTATGTGTTTCATATTACGAAAACTCGATTCTTCGCACAACGACTGTGTCCGAGTATGACTATAGATTGTATTTTTTACCATTTAGGAGCCGTCCATGTAGGATTGTAGGATATCACGACTTAAGCGGAGAGAGGGGGTTCTAATAAGTGTGATGTTGTGTGGCCAAGAAAATAATTGGGTGAGTGGGTTGTAAAAAATTGTGGCATCGTATAATGTTATTGTAGAGAAATCGTGTTGTTTTTATTTAATTGGGTATAAGTTTTCCGAATTGCAAATAGTAATGCAGGTTTTCAATTGCCATGAGGATATTGTATTCGCCTACCCTACGAGATGCGAAAAAGCAAGAAACTTGGTAAACAACGAAGATTCCTATATGAAGATTAATATACTTGACGCTGACATTTTCCAATGGAGTCATTGATGTAACACGAAGATATTTTCGATAAATATGTACCTATTGAATTGGATAAATCTGTGAATGCAATCTGTAATAAAAATTAAATCAAATATCAGGTTGACGAGATTTTAGGAAACGTACGTGTGCGGAGGAAGCTTTGTCCTTGTGACAAATGACGTGATCTATCTTCGAGCGGTAGACTCGAAACAATGGTGTTTCAGCAACCGTCTCGAGGGAAATGAGAAACGCAAAAATAAGTGATACGTAACTCGCGGTTTCTTATGTATATTTAATGCGAAACTTCAGTAGAATTCTAAAAAGAAAGCATGATTATACTGAAGCTTACAGTACTATATGTTTGTAACATAAATATTCCATTATTATAAATATATCGACGGTGAACATGCAATAACTTTTAACCCCAAAAACTAGTTGTTTCAGGAAACACAAAAGTAAATATACCCTTAGTCTTTATATACGAAGAATATATTCACTTTACATTTAATTTCTTTTAATTCCTCTAAAAACATTGTTAGGTAACGGAAGTTGGCTTGACACTTGACTTACTGACGTGGAATACGACGTATTGCTCCCAATTTTAACCATATCGGGGATACGAGATACATATGTTTTATAGATAGATGTTTCTAGTGGAGTAATTCAACTTATCAGATATAAAATACATTCTTTTGTTACATACAAATACTAAATTATAATTCGTTTGATAATTATTATCAAAATTACGTAAGGAGCTTTCTTAACATCAACAATAGATTTAAACATAATGCCGTCGATATTTTAATACATCTTCCATACATACATGCAATCTATAACAACCAGAACCAATTTCGCTTGGCGATATTCATATAGAGTTAAAAACGTACACGTTTCTTAAATTTTAAACACATCGTTCACTGCATATATAAATCTTAATCAAGCTTGAAAAGTAAAATACAATGCCAATAAGTTGTCACTTATCACGTATCGGTGTTACATGTGTTGACCAATTTCACGCAATGACATAGTTTATATAATTACTAGATTCAAAATTTACGTGACTTCGTTTTAAAGTATGATGAATACAAATTCATAGTAAATTTTATTTACACATAAGGATCGGTTTCGCTCTCCAAATAACAAGATTTCCAACTAAAAACAGCTACGAATTGTTGTCTTACTAATATGCGAAAAACGGCCGTGATGTGTAATATGTACCAGAACATACTTAATTCGAAATGATCGGTTAGTAACTGTGACAACTCTAGTTCAAGCTGATCTAGGAAACAAACATAGAAGACATTTATTTATCACGTAATTATAAGATTGTTTTATGTGACACGTTGACCAACCGTAAGATTTTAATTTATCTTTTATATTATATAATAGTCCAGAGAGCTCTTTAAACGCTTTAGTGCTTGGCCAGAATCAACACGCGACGGCGGGGCGGGCGCGGCGTTTGAAACTGACATGCAAAACCGGTCAAGACGCACGAACTTCCAAGTCTTTGCGCATTAACTACTGACATTGCAAAAGCATGCTATGGATTTCAGTTTTAAGCGCCAAGCCCGCCCCGCCGTGGCGCGTTGACTCAGGCAGAACACTTATTGTTATCACATGTAGGTATGATATTTTCTCATGACCTAAGTGTCGCGGTTCCGTTGTAACCATCGGTAGGCAGAGTAACCCCATTTGACGGTATTAGCTACTTTGGACATTCAGTATTTCAATTTCAATACCGTCATCTATGTTGGGTACGGTTATACTAGTTGAAATATAAAATATCTCCCCATGAGTCCACTAGCCAGTTTACAATCATTTTAACATGACAAAATAGACGTTCGCATTTCCACCACCGACTCACGAAAGATACAAAATTTTAAAAGTGGAAATAAGGATGGAGTCTAGTTTAATATTACAAAGATATAATTTTAAATTCAATAACAAGAGCGGCGCACAGAATGACAAGTAAACACTTCCTCGTCCACTTTTATATTATTCCATTAAAATTCATCTCACATAAGCCCAGCCGATATACACCCACACACCGAAATCAATTTTCTTCGAGCGTACGCACACAAGTTGGCTTTGTCGCCATAGCACCAGGCTAAAATAACAACGTGTTCGGGTTTGAGCTCGACTTCTGTTCACACACACCTTTATCTGGAACCGCCTCGAGTTTACACAAGAACACATTTACGTAGAAATTATCGTTATTACTATAAATTTAATCATGTAACGGTAGTGATCAATGAGGTGAGTGCTTTACATTACGGGATTTGAAAAATCAGCATTTCATTCACTGAATTTGTAACCAAGGGTATGGGTGTCACGGTGTCATTAATAATTTCAACCCGAATAGCCAATTCATTACTGGCCACTGTGGTTTCAGTGTGCACACTTGAGTGCACACCACCAAATCTTGGGCAGTTGCTCCAAAGACACTCCCAATTAAGGGGGAAAAAGCTGTAGATACGTTACGCTTACCGTTTGTTACAGCACCGGATACTGCCGTATAAAATTATGGAGGAAGAGGGCAAGGTAGGTAACCTGAATAACTTTCTGCACACTCGTGCAAGTCTTGAGAAATGTCTCCTGTATAATTTTTTGTTGCACAATTACGTTATTACGCTGCGTAATACGCCCTGTAAGAATAAGAAGCCATAGCGGGTCGGAGTTGCCGGCAACATTGATTTGACATCCCGTTCTATAACTTCATTGTTTTATTCTTATTCCTATCTGAAAGACACGGTTAAGCGACCAATTTTCAAAAAATGTTGAAAATTCTCTTAAAACTAGGCACTCTTGAAATACCAATACGCAGTGCTTGATAGGCAGATGTGCCTAAAAAAAGATGAACTAGTGTAGATTGCCGACTCATACCAGGTGCTCCTCGTGACATCGATTCCTGGTTGCACCGCTAGAATTATATTACATTTTCTCTCCAGGACAAAGTAAATGACAGAATAGGGCGACAGTAACGAAGATAAACTCTGCTCTCGTATCCTGGAAAACACGTCACGACGGACGTTGCAGAGGTGTATAGCTTTCACAACAAAAGTGGACAGTTTTCGTATCACACAATATCTACGAGAAACAATGACCCTGCAGCGAGGCGATTGACATTCAACCAGCCGGTCTACGAAGAGGGGAAAAAGGAGAGTTTATCCCCCTACCGCAAGTCCACGGGCTGTTCGGAACAGAAACTTTATGTAAGCAATAGACAATAAAATAAAAAATTCTCCGCAATAATACGTAGGTAATTTTATTATATTTTAAAAAATAAAACACAATTCATTGATACTACTTCCACATATTTTATTTCAGTAGTACAAATGAATTGTGTTTTATTTTTAAAAATATAATGTCTTTCTATCAAGAATTGACAGTTAACACCTTAAAAGTAATTTTATTAGTTAAAAATCCAAAGGTTTAATGTCTTCAGACAACGATCGATTCAGTTTAAGAGGAATTAGAAGGTTTTTTATCTCATTTCGCCTAGAAAATATGAACGTCGAAATATTTTTTTTTCTTTTAACAATTGTACTCTCAGAGCATTTGTTTACACTATTGCACTTTTATTAAAAATTGAAATAGTTGACACCTGTTTTTCAGATATGCTTTTATTTGCTTTACGCCGTGACTATGATTTATTGTAGGTTACCGACATTTGATGTCTGAGACAAAATCGTAGAACAAAGTATTTTTCAGAAAGTGAACGACATGGAATTTGTAATTTATTGAATATAACGATTCTATAAAGATTTTTGAAATGTACCAAAGAGTTCGTTTTCTCGCAATTTTCTGACTGATATTAAAAGTAGAATTTTACTAAATATTTTTTTTTTAATTAGAGCAATAAGAAATTTTATAATTATATTCTACATCTTTCAACAAAAAATTTCAAAGAAATTAATAAGAAAATTTGGATTATTGAGATTTTTTACACTTCTTAAGTGTCAGTTTGAGTCCATTCGTGAGCTCGAATGCCTGAAGATGCCGAAAGGCGAAACCCGGGTCGTTAGTGACAAAATACATGGAAGTGTACAAAATCTCAACTATCCAAATTTGATATTGAAATTCCATCAAGCACCCTCAGTCGATGTCTTAAATTATAAATTAATAAGAGTAACAAATAGTAATCATTTTTCGGGGATATATTTTTATTAGCGTCCATTGTGATTAAAGTCGGTGTCTGTCGTCTGCCTCGACACTATGCTCGATATTTCTCGACATTTTATCTTGATGACCAAACAACGGAATTATCAGTGATACATTAGAAGTCCACGAATTATTATCTCTTGTTGATTGAATTAGGATTTACTTGATAGAATTCTTTAAAAACATTTAGTTAGAACGATTGCCCGAAACCGAAAAAGCTATCTATCCGGGTTCCCGTTCGAATGGTCAATGTCTCTGGTTGAACTATTCACCTTTACCATTCTACAGTCGACAAGTAGAAAAAGATTGCAATACGAAAATTATTTTAAGAACACACTGTAGAAAAATGCACCGACAAAAGTAGGTGGTGAGTCCGTGTTTTACTTCTGGGGAGTTTATCCCCCTACCGCAAGTCCACGGGCTGTTCGGAACAGAAACTTTATGTAAGCAATAGACAATAAAATAAAAAATTCTCCGCAATAATACGTAGGTAATTTTATTATATTTTAAAAAATAAAACACAATTCATTGATACTACTTCCACATATTTTATTTCAGTAGTACAAATGAATTGTGTTTTATTTTTAAAAATATAATGTCTTTCTATCAAGAATTGACAGTTAACACCTTAAAAGTAATTTTATTAGTTAAAAATCCAAAGGTTTAATGTCTTCAGACAACGATCGATTCAGTTTAAGAGTAATTAGAAGGTTTTTTTATCTCATTTCGCCTAGAAAATATGAAACGTCGAAATTTTTTTTTTCTTTTAACAATTGTACTCTCAGAGCATTTGTTTACACTATTGCACTTTTATTAAAAATTGAAATAGTTGACACCTGTTTTTCAGATATGCTTTTATTTGCTTTACGCCGTGACTATGATTTATTGTAGGTTACCGACATTTGATGTCTGAGACAAAATCGTAGAACAAAGTATTTTTCAGAAAGTGAACGACATGGAATTTGTAATTTATTGAATATAACGATTCTATAAAGATTTTTGAAATGTACCAAAGAGTTCGTTTTCTCGCAATTTTCTGACTGATATTAAAAGTAGAATTATACTAAATATTTTTTTTTAATTAGAGCAACAAGAAATTTTATAATTATATTCTACATCTTTCAACAAAAAATTTCAAAGAAATTAATAAAAAAAATTGGATTATTGAGATTTTGCACACTTGTGAAGATGCCGAAAGGCGAAACCCGGGTCGTTAGTGACAAAATACATGGAAATGTACAAAATCTCAATAATCCAAATTTGATATTGAAATTCCATCAAGCACCCTCAGTCGATGTCTTAAATTATAAAATAATAAGAGTAACAAATAGTAATCATTTTTCGGGGATATGTTTTTATTAGCTTCCATTGTGATTAAAGTCGGTGTCTGTCGTCTGCCTCGACACTATGCTCGATATTTCTCGACATTTTATCTTGACGACCAAACAACGGAATTATCAGTGATACATTAGAAGTCCACGGATTATTATCTCTTGTTGATTGAATTAGGATTTACTTGATAGAATTCTTTAAAAACATTTAGTTAGAACGATTGCCCGAAACCGAAAAAGCTATCTATCCGGGTTCCCGTTCGAATGGTCAATGTCTCTGGTTGAACTATTCACCTTTACCATTCTACAGTCGACAAGTAGAAAAAGATTGCAATACGAAAATTATTTTAAGAACACACTGTAGAAAAATGCACCGACAAAAGTAGGTGGTGAGTCCGTGTTTTACTTCTGGGAAATAATGCATCATGCATTTATTTTCTTGCACAATATCATTTCGAGAAAACAATGCGGTTGGTATAATGTGAATTCTAAAACGTGAACATATAATATTTTATAGGAGGGTGTGGCATCTTTGCGAAACAATAAATTTACAAGGAAAATATATTAGATTGGACTTTGTTACATATGAATTGTTTAGTATCAAAAAGGGATCTACACATAATTCAGATCCAGAAAATACTTTTTGCATACATGAATTAATACATTATTTTATGTAAAGATATGTTCGTATGTGTAATTAATTTCCAAAACTACACATACAACATATTTTATTTCTTATGCTAATAAATGACAATATCTTAGATGTTTGCTTTATAGGTGGATAGTTTCTATATATTTTATTAGTTTCGTAATAGGCAAAACATCGACACATTTGCTACAGAGTTGGGAAAACTTTTTGGCTGACAGATCATATTAAAAATTCAACATGAACGATAGGTCGCAAGTAAAAACCTTTTTTTAGTTAATTTTTTTTAACATGACATTTACTATCATGGAAAAAGAATTTAAGCATAGAAAATATATAGTTATCTTAAATCCAACAACTTAATAAGACGAATTGAACTGTTTTTATGTTTTAACTTTTTTTAAATTTTTAGTGCATAATTACTAATTTTCTATAAACTGTCTAAAGATGTTTACAACTGCTTGTAAAAATTTTCTATGGATTCGTCGGTAACTTTGTGGAAATTCATTTGTAATATAAAATTAAAATTGTTAACTTAGTTATTCCACTGGCTTTGTCACCAACATACTAACTGTATCGCAAGGAAAACAATGATTATTAAATTAAAAATGAAGGGTAAGGTGGTTTGTTTCGTTCTAATGGACGTCGGGACGGGGTAAGACATAAAAAATGATAGTACCAATTACAAATTAATTACAACAATACTTTCTTCCACAATCATTGACAATGTAACTGTTTAACTATCGATAAACTTTATCAAACCACACTTTAACAAACATTGTATTTACCAAACAGATTGATTGTATATTTCATATGATTTGCACAACTACAAAAGTACTCAATTTAAATAGTTGTAAAAACATTTTTTTATCGCAAAACAATAAAACAGCGATTGACGATTAGTATGCGTGGTGCAATTTCGTTTAGGAAACGACCAACGATTAAAAAAACATTTATTTGATGTCAAAATGTTTTCAAGGATTTCCGTACGAACAAAACAAATGCAATGAGTTAATTTCGTTCCGAATCAGGTCACTGCCATACAATGACTAAAAATTGCTGATTAGAAAATAGTTCAGTGCAAATTGCTTTCATTACTTACTTATGTGGCAATATGTCAGTGTTTTACTTTAAAAAATCGTATACATATTTAAATATCAGCGACCAAAAATGCTTGTGTAAATATTCTCTATTATAAAAAAACTTCTGATTTAATAAAGCCAATATTCCGTTATTCCAGTAAAAACATACTGAATCCATAAATGTATTTATGTTTACGTTTAATCCTATGAGGAAAGAGATTATCAGAAATAATGAAAATTATAACATTACCTATTTTTTAAAACGATCCGTTACGTTTAGTTAATCAGCATTTTGAGCTTCAATAGTAATTATCGAGGGTATACTGACAGAAGGCATTAAGTCATAAGAACAAGTTCTGAGATAATCGCATTTATAGCATTTTTTTTCAAAGTACTCTCTCTCCGAAGTACAATTGTGTGTGATGTAAAAAGTTTTTTGTACATTATAAAGAATAATCTTTTTGGCATACAAATCATAAGTTTGTACGAGTGAGTTGTAGGCATATCATGCTGCCTGCCAGAATATAAAAATTGCAATGATTGAATATTGTTTTTTTTTTTAAAGCCATTATATCCTATCACTATATACGTTCTATCAGTACGTTGTACGTTAAATTGCGTAAATTTTGACATGAAAAAATCTTAATTCTGCAAATGAAATTAACTGATAAGGCTATCTAACCGCATTGAACGGAAATAAGAAAAAGGAACACTTGACTTAAAAGGCAAAATTTAAATTATGCATGTGTCAGGAAATAAACTTAATAATATAAAATATTTGATAAAGAGGTACATATCAGTCTTCAAGTAGACAAATCTCTACAGACAGAGTGAAAAATAATACTGACCGGCAATAGTGAACCCGAAAAGATATTTATGTCAAACAGTATTTGTAACGATTTCTATAAATTAGGAGATTACCTAATGGTCTTTTTTACACAATGGTCACTCATGCTGCGACGCACATCGCAGCACGATTCCAGACAGCGTGCGTGTTAAGCGAATGTTGACAGATGGCACTGCCACACGAGAGTGAGTATATTACTTGTATCAAAATATTCACTAAAAATTGAATTTCTGTTGAAAAATTGAAAATATTTAATATCGTTAGTTTTGTTTATTAATTTTATATAATGCCTACTTATAAAGATGACATGCGTGAAAAGCATATTGAAATTAAAGTATAAAAACCAGCTTCAAATATTTTCAATAGAAAAAATAATACACATAGCCAACAGTGGCGGCCGGTGAAAGGAATATTAGGGAGTATAAAAAAAGATTCACCTATCTATACAAGAAATCCAAACTACGATTCTTGGATTAAGAAAAAAACTTTCACAATAAAAAGTTAAAAACCCATATTGATGATAGCAATTTTGTGTTTCTACACTTAACTTCGCAAAAGCCAAAGTATGTCTTGAAGCAAGTACTTCTGAAAAATGACATCCTTTTTGAAGTTAACAAACAACGCTTGCTTTCGACTTCGCTAAATTCTGTTAATAAATTTTTAATTCATGAAAAATATGGACAATGGCTTCATCGGTGAAGCAAATATCTGCTCTGCTCTATTACATAGAAAGCAGTTAGTTCATTTTTAAGATTCAACTTGTCAATGTAATCGTATATTGAGATTGCCATATAAGAATTTTTGAAAAAATTCTGTAGTAATCCGGGATTTTTTCACTGAAAAAATATTAAGTTGTTGCTAAATAACCATGGTATGCAAAATGATCTTTCGTTTAATTCGCTATAGTGACTATATTATCGCAAACCTCTTAGAATATAATATATAACATAGTGGGGTAAGTCATTTGTAAAATTCATTATTGAAGGATGTAAATTTTATAGGAAGGTGTTTGATAAAACCGAACCGTATACACCGCTGAGCATTATGGAATACCTATGTCACCCCTGAAAAAAAACTAAGCTACCTACCTGTCTTAAATATTCCATTGTATATCTTTTAACGTTATACACGATTATAATATGTACTTTTAAAAAATCATATGAAATGTGTTTGCGACTTTTGTGGACGGCCCTTTCCATTGCAGTAGCTTGTACAAGCTAAACAAAGTTCGCTCGTTCAGCGCTCAGAAAAAAAAATATCGTAACAGGGCGGTGGTGGCAAAACCCTTTTTATCAATATTTCTTTACGGGGTAAACGCGAGGGATTGAAAACAAATGAATTGGTATAAAAATTATGTCTAAGTATCGCTTATTAATTGAATATGTATATGGGAGTACAGTGCACCCTTTGCTCTTTACAAGAGCCGTCCCTGATTTCCAACATCACTTCAAAACTAAAAAGATAGAACGGAAAAGTTAAAATTCTCTCGGCCCTTGAAGTTCACGATTCCCTCGACAGCATAGTGAGATTAGTGAGCGCTTGCGCCCCATATTAACGCCACTGACCATTCAACAAAATAAACATGAAACCGCTCGAATTTAACATGGCATACATATACATACGAATGTCGACAAAACATTATAATTGCAACATCCAAGTTGCATAAAAACATTTATGAAAGAAACATAAAAACATTATAAAACAAAGGCATTTAAATGCTCTGGACGGGCATTTAATAATAAAAATGTTTTGTTACGTCTGCAGTGAGAATCGAGCTCGCAAAAACGACACAATATTCTATTCGGGAACAATAAGAGCATTACGTATTCTTTTGTTAGGAAAAAAATAATTATTCTTATTAACCTTCAACTTTACATTGAATGCGTTAAAAAATGATTATCAGTGGCATTATATTGTTCCGCGGGTGAAATGGAATGGGAACCTAGATAATTACTACTAAACTACTTTTTTAAAAAAAAAGATATATAATAAAAACTCAAAATTAGTTACTAATAATTATGTACCGTCATTCACTAACTAGCATGGATAGCGTTGGATTTGGCTGAATCTTCAAGAACTTTTTGTAGCAATTTCGGCATCCCATATTTTCAGAACCTATATAGTCGAATCTTGGACTACGATTAACATAGTTTTCGAACGCTTTGCAACATGAGTAAAAATCCAGATAGAATAATTGGAAAGATGTGTATCTTACATACAATTTTTATTCTTAAAACTTGTTCTTCGCGTCGGTCAATCGAGTCACCAGTTGCAAGAGCCGTTCGGATGATCAATGCACTGCCTAGAGAGCTGGATATTTTCAGCACTAAACTCTTAGTATTGTTCACTAAATATTTGTTCCTTGTAAATTTATAATGTGTTTTTTTGTATTTGATAATTAAAAAAAATGTTTTTATTTTCATTAGTAGTATTCTTTTCAACATTATTATTATATTATGTTTGTGACAGCTGACGCCAATGCGCCATGCATTTAAATTTTTTAAATTTACAATAAATATAATAGCCCAAACCGCTGTAGACGTTTAATTGCTATCATATGTTGGTATGAAGCTTTCTCATGAGGTAAGCGTTTGCGGTGTAGGTATTTAAAATAAAGCGTTATGCAATGCACACTCAGTTCCGACGTACTAGCTACTTTAGACATTCAGTATTTCAATTTCAGTACTGTCATCTATGACGGGTACGGTTACGCTATTTTTAAATAAAACAATACAACGTAAGATGAAAGTCGACAGAATTTTTCCATGCAAAATTAAACTCTTTACATTTAAAACTTTTGAGCACGAATAAAATAAATACAAATGTGAAAATAATATATCGACGATGTTTTGGCCAATTAATGTAACCCTCAAAAATACGAAAATCAGTTAATGATTGGATCTCATTTTAAAGACGACAGACAGAGCAGGTCGCGGCCAAATGATGTGAATAAAAAAATAAATTAATCACTTTTTGGAAGAGAAACATCATTTTATATTGGTTTTGGATTAAAAAAATCTAACCCGGCCGCTTGATGTAACCCACTATTGTATCGACATGCACTACGTATAATCCCGTATCTGCAGACATGAGAATTAACAGGAGTGCATTTCAAAGATTCATAACGCGACTAATTTTAAAAATAAAACACAATTTGTTTGTACTACTTCCACATGTTTATAATGATCAGGACCGGTTTCGCTCATCATTAGCATTATCAATTAAAACAAGACTATTTATATAAAATAGTTTTTATAATCACAAGGTATATTATATAAAACAGTATAATGTTTCATCATATAATGTTTTCCGATAAAAACAGTTTTTACCTAAACTAATTTCAAATTTTGAGGGTTACATCAATTGGCCAAAACACCGTCGATATATTCTATGATACACTAACCAACACCTACCAATTATTTGATGTACAGAAGAGAATATTATAATCAAAACGAAAAGATATTTCAGAATTTGCTATGTAAAAACGATTCATTTTAATATAATTCATGTAATCATAAATAATATTAATGAAATACTATTTTATCTGAGAAACGTAACCCATTTTAAACGATTTTAAGTATAATTCAATGTTTTTTCAAGATGCAGGGAGAACACGACCCTGCTTTGTAATAATATTGTTTGTGAAATGAGATAAAAAAATACATATTGAATGCAGGGAAACAACCCTCCTATTTTATTACAGCGTGTATGTAACAAGGCACAAAGAGTGGAGCGCCATGACGTGTGTTGGCGTGAGCTTTTTTTCGTCTTCTCTTTCGTTTTCATTTCCTCGAAAGAACGAATGGGAGGGATATGCAGATGCTAAATATACACAAAGGGAGCGAACGCAGTCACTTTTACATCGCTCTATTTTCTATTTTACGCGGGAACAGAAAATGGGCATTCCTTCAAACATTGCACTCGGCAATATTTTGTAAATTTCATTTTAAAATTCCTGCCAAAGGCTGCAGTTACGCTAAATAAATAGGATAATAATTTGTATAACGCCGAAACATGATGTCGGCTACTCTAAGCGGAGCACGGACAATATTAAAACATCATATCACTTCAAAACTTTCAAATCTATTGACCGAATTTGAAGTTCTGACGATGGCGGAAAGCCGAAATAGCTATCAACTACCTGATAAAATTTTTTGTAGAAATAAATATTTTGTTATTTTATCCTATTATAATGGAGTTCTACAAAGTAAATGCCAATTCAATCAATGAATATGCATTTACTTGGTAGAACTGCATTATAACAAAGCAAAAATAAGGAAATGTTAAACAAGAAAAAAACAAAAATAGGACGTTGGAGTAAGTAAGACGATAAAGTGTCAATCTCATCTAAGTCAGTATATTAATAAAGAAACTAAAATCAGTTTTAACATAGTTCTAACGATGGCGTGAAGCCGACATAGCTATCAATCCATTCCTTTAATTCCTGGAGAAATGATTTACTTAAATGATATTGTTACCTTATCATTCAAATTTGAATATTTTCCAAAGCTGTATGGGTCACATACAGTTTTTTAAATACTGTTTAATCGACCGTATTATACTACGTGTTCGGTAGAGGTCTCAACGTGCCCGAGCTTGGCCCGTGGGCCGGGTTCGAGTCGGTAGATTGACAATTGACATTCGGGCTCGGGTAAGGGATTTGTTCTTCAGAAAAATATTTCCGATCAGCAGTACTATAGATAACTGAATACTGTTGATAACAAAAAGGCAATAACTTAAATAATTTAACAATAAAGTCTTTTGATACTTATGACATCATCATTTCATATTTTTGGGAACTGACACTGAACTCATAAAATTGTGTGTTATTGATACGAAGTCGGAAACATTTGTTTTTCTTCCATATCAACTCCCAACACGGAGCATATGGTCTCCTAATGGAGGTTTCTCAACAGAATTTTTCTATGAGAACTGCTTGTTACTTAGTTTCTCAATATCTCTTTTTTCGAAGAGAGTGGGGATAGAAGGATAGGGCTAGGACAGGACTAGTGGTTAGCTAATCGCTCTCGCTACGCCCCGTGAGGATCCGATGGGTGGGAGGGAGTTTTTAGACATCACAAACACTCAGACTATGAATAGAAATCCATAAATTGATTGAAATACCAAGTGATTGTGGTGATATGTGTGGAAATCACTTCAAGAAATAATAGATTTTTCTACATGTGAAAAAGATGGGTAGGTCAATGTGTTATCGATTTTATGTTGCTGCAATTTTTTAATAAATCGGGTTTTCTTTCGGGCAGAGACGTGTTAAAATGTATCCGTACCATTTTTGGTTGCAGTTGCCGTATTTCCACAAATGAAATTGACGCCGTTAAAACTGATCTGCACCAAACAATATTTAATTTTCATATGTTGTCAGGAATTCGACTTACGACCAAACTTCAGGAACGTATCTCGGTCGTAAGTCGAGGACATCCTGTATTAGTATTTTTGTCTTGACAACAAGGAAGCTGGAAAGATTTAAGGTACAATAAATTCACAATGTTCATATCATATTTATGTTGATACATTTTACAAACATTGAATGAGCATCGCGGTTAGTTGCTTAATGAAAATTATGTATTCTTTTTTTAAAATTCTCCGTATTTTAAATAACCCGCTCTTTTTTGCTATTCCTAATTCAACATTCACAAAAAAAAGCTGCTAAAAAAATATCAGTCTAATGAATCCAACAGGCTAAATAATTAATATTCGCCGAAATATCCCTTGCGCCCTTTCGGCTTCCAAACTCGACATTATGCAATATCTAGTCCGGCGTGTAATTCCTCGAGAGTGGGCAGAGGAATAGGGGAGAACGGTGCAAAGTGAACACACTCGCAGATTCATTAAATTTATTCTCTCCCGTGTTCAAAGATAAATCGTCAAGCTTCGGCTTTGTTTTATTTAAAATTTAAATAGGCCACCGGCATACCGGAAAGATTTAGGACCCTGTACTGTATGCAAATTTTCGCTCTCTTCCGCGGCGGTCGTCTCTTTTATTCCATACTTAACCATAAAGGACGGCATTAATGCGGGAATCTATGGCCGAAAAAAATATTTATGTTTCCGCGTGCACTAAGTTTCAAGTTAGCACGACATTAACTACTGTTGGTTTATGTCTTTGTTTACTATTAATTAGAAAAAAAAAATTGCGAGATATGGATATTTTTTGGGAACACACTATGTTATGATTTCGCAGAGTTGTTATCAAGCTTGTCAAGAAATGAGAAAATATTATAATGTAGCCCAGATAATGATTTTATAAATTTATCACGAACACCAACAAACTAATTATAAATGAAAGAAGACTTTAGTGATATTGAATCTGGCACAAGTATCGATATTTAAGAATCATCTTAATAACGCAAAAAAAAACATTGACTAATCATCAAACGTAGGTACCGTAGCTCAGCGGTGACATTCTAGGATTATTATCAAACTCGGACACGGGGCACAATAGAAGGACCGGTTACTTTCATTCTTACCCACATAAGTACACTACCCGCTACTGAAAATGGATTGTAGAAGGAGCGACTAGCTAGCTTAAAGTCCTTTCCTAGCCCCGCCCGGGTATCAATACAACATTATCTGAGAAATTTGAGCGAATGGCTTGCAACCAATTCTCATTAAAAAAAAGATTCATTAGACATCTTTACGCTCACACTGTGAACATTAATTAAGCATTTGGGATAATTAAATACAATTTCAAGAATTGCCGCCGTTTTAAAATTGTTATTTTTTGAAATATTCCTAACGAATGCAGCAAAGGTTAAGGCAGTAGTCACTAAAGTCAACAAGTATGAGAGCTACTTTGGAAATTAAAATTACTAGATGATCTGCACAGATTTTACAATATAAAGAGCCCCTTAGAATGAAGGTGAGGAGGGGTCATTTAAAAATCAAAATTATATTATGGACGACGGGTTGGCTGTCACTGATATTTGATACATATAAGAGAATTTAACTTTTCATGCGAGAATCTTGTCCGAGATGTGGCACTTAAATTTAATTTCCTCGGGAGGATGAGAGAGCGGTGATATTTGAAAAGTAAACTAGTTTTAAATTGATCTTTCTCTAGGATGTTCGCTAACTTTAAATTGCATTGTAACTCGCTGAATGGCAGAGTGACCCCGTCGCAGGGCACTCTTACAAGATTCGCGTAACTTTTTTTATATGCAATCGGCGTGGTTTTTAACGAGAAAACTTTAAAATTTATAAATTGAAAGTTCAAAAAGTACTCCATCGTCCTGATTATCCCGAGTGACTCTTAAAAATGTAATACTTTCAAAGATACAATTGGAGATAATAAAATATTACGGTATTTTACTTTTAGCCGCGTGCATCCGGATAACTTATAACTATGTATATTTAAAACAGTATAACAATCCGTAGCCCATGGCTTCGGTTACGGATATGTCGGGTTCAAATCCAGATACGGATAGTTTCATAAATTGATTTATGGTTTTCTTAAATCATGCTATGTAAAAATTAAATTATGAAGACAAGAAAAACATTTGTCTTAATCAGTAAGATATCAAAATGATATTCTAAAAATACTTTTTTGCGGAGCTTTACAGCATAATTTTATGGTCCAGTCAAGTATTCCAAGCACGCGAATATCTTAAACACAAGTTTTTGACGATTTCCTACCAAGAAGTTGTCAATATGATATAATTACCTTACCTATTTAAGACATCATTTGCCTTGACGTGGGTTGTTTGATATGAAATCAAATATCTATTGTTAAGTATTATTGTTGCCACGAAATGATTTCCTTCCTGTTTACATTCCTCGAAGTATATATTTATAGGTAATCCTCCCGTGTTATTCATTCGGCGAAGGAAGGAAAATGTAACACGATCGTAACTCACCTGAAACGAAAAAGAAATACAACATTAATTATCAGATAGGTATTTGGGTAAACATAAAGTTCAATCATTTCTCTAAAATAGCTGGCGTATGATATTCAAAGATAACTTTTTACTACATTTATACTGTAAATACTCGGAGGAAGGAACACTTTCACAAGAAAATATAAGTACATACACAAATGACAAATTCGACTCATTTTACTGAGGGTATCATTTTTTAACCATGTCCGCTCCCAACGTGGAGAATATGGCCTCCTAATGGAGGTATCTTAACAGAAGTTCTCTATGAGAACTGCTTGTTCCTAAATTTTTCAACCTCTCTCCGAAGATAATAGGGATAAAAGGATAGGGTTAGGACAGGAATAGTGGTGAGCTAATCGCACTCGCTATGTGTTGGATGGATGGGAGGAAATTTTAGACATCACAAATATCCATGCCTACGAACAGAATTCAATAAATCGATCGAAAAATCAATTTATGAGACTGTCTGGACTGGGACGAAGTGGAATGACTTAAGATTCCTTAGATAGAAAAGCGATGTGATACAAAATATGGATTTTTGATTTTTTTGGGTATAAGGTACAATATTTAAGTAACGTCGGACAAAATTTCAAACACGAGAATATTCCCTGGGTAACCCTTTGAAATTTTACGGCGCACGGTGAATTTTGGTAACTTCGTAGATTTTCCTGGGTCAAACTTAAAAGCTGTGTTTACATTTTGGCACTGAGTTTCATTTCGTCAGACTGAGGGCGCTTACTCAAAAACCACACCGTACGACCCATCCATCTGCCCGTGTTTACGTTCACTTTGCAGTGACTGAAAACAGTTACAATATATTTAATAAGATTCATTTAATTATAATACCTCTTTACGGAATAGACGAACTGTTTCGTGTACAAAAGTTGCTACTCTCGAATTTCGAAAATAACGACATTAGTTTTACATCTAGGAAACTTTGAATATCTATCAACGTTTAAGTCTAAAAATAGCGGAGTATTCAGTTCCTTAATTAATTAAACATTATATAAAGTAGTTGACAGCTATTTTGGCCACACATCGTTGAAACCATATTGAAGCATATGGCTTAAAATATAATGCAATTCTACCAAATCAATGAACGCTAATTCAATCAATCTATATCTTAATTAAGATTTCAATAGTTACTATGCGATTATTTTATAATGTTATCGCAATGACCGAAACCTAACAATTTCAATATAAAATTAAAATTGACAACTTTCTTATTCCACTGGCCATATTGTCAAGATCATAAGCCGCCACGCCTTTGAATAGGCATAATATAAAAAATCTTCCTCAAAATTCGTTCAAATAAATTCTTTAAAAGATAAATCATGCCAATAGGGTAAAACAAATAGGTGTATCGAGTTCTATTTATTGTAGAACTAACTATAATCATTATATTTGTTTAGTCCTGTCTTGGCCCTATCCTTATATCTCTACTCTCTTCAAAAAGAGAAATTAAGCGACTGAGTAATGATCAGTTGAGATACCTCCATTAGGAGGCCACATGTTCCACATTGGGAGTAGACACGGTTGAAAAAAATGTAATGAAGCTGATAATTGAATATCAATTCAAGTAATAATATTTATTAGTACACTTAGATATTAAAAAATCACATAAACAAATCAAACAGTTTGCGATGAGAGAACTGTGACATTATTAAAACCAATTTCCATTCTAACAAAACATTCGGCCAATTATTCGCTTCAAAAGACACTTATTTTCTTTTTCAAGCGAGGAGGAAATAAACAAAACAACTTTCAAATTTACGGGTTAAGTATTTATCTTCAGTCTCCACGCACAGTTAATTCCTTTACGGTCGCCGCTCGCGTGCCAAAAGGTCACCACCGCTAAATCATGGACATGATCGCATGAAGTAATAGGCCCATTATACTGGCAATATCAGAGCCGAAACGTTGCGGGAGCACGTGTTGTTAGTGCAGCCACCGAAAGTCTAGACGCATTCATCTCTCCTAGTCATGGTTACAAAATGCACATTTAACTGCATCAATACAGATTGGTTGGGAAGTGGCTATTACAAAATGCCACCTGGCCAAGAAACACCTCGTTATCCATCACTTGTACCATCCGAAAATTACGAAGTGATTTATATTGTAGAATAGCGAGCAAATGATTTCTCATAAGGAAACAACATAATAATTTATTTTTATCAAAATAAAAAAAAAATATATGCTATCAATTTGAAACACGTTGAAAACACACTCACTGGGCTGAGCGAGCTGGAATAATTACTAAAAATAAAATAGATGTTTTGAGCTAATTCCATATTTTCTATATATTTAGATCAAGAGCGGTTTTATTCGTATAAAAATATGGAAGCAGTACAGAACAAATAAATTGTGTTTTTTTCTTAAATATAATGCCTTTGTTTTTTTGTTATTTTCTCTGCGAGGTTTTGGGCGTTTTAAGTGTTTTTATTTTTAAATGATTAGTTATTTCCTGCTCAATGAATAACAATACTATGATTGGGACGATTTAAGGATTAAATTTGTATTATTTGTGAAATTTATATTATAATATTAATACGTTTGGATGCTTAGCCAGTTAACAATTACAAGCAAAACGGTTTTCCCAATTGTTATTATTGAAAATCAATCAGTTTTTTTTGGACAAATAAATTACTATAACATATTCGAATTGTTGAAATTTAATACATTTCCATGTATTTCGTCGCTAACTTATATTAAATATAACATTACTGTACATCGATATCGAGATCCCGTTGTTATAAAGCAGATTCTTTAAATTACATATCAACCGAAATTTCCAAAGAATCTACGCGGGAGAGCTACCGTTGTGGAAACAAATGTATCGTAAAAATTCCTTGAAGAATACATTAAAGGATCTAATAGAATAACTATGTTGATGATGAACAACTATTTTAGATACAAATTCTAATTTATTATTATTTTACCATGCAACTTCGATCATTTCGATTCCTAACCAATTGACGTAATTGAACAAATTATGGTAATTTTGTACTGACGTATTCGTATATTATTCTTTATCAATTTACCTTAAATATAACTCATGAAATGATTTTTTTGTATGAAAAAACACGCTACCTAGCAAAATCTCGCGTTACAAAATAGGTTTTAATCACTTGTTTTTTAAGTTAAAAAATAAAACCAATTAATCGTTGGGCACTGTTTTTTACTGTAATAGATGCAATATCTTGTATACCACATAACTAAAACCTAAAATTTAAGACATCGACTGAGGGTGCTTGATGGAATTTCAATATCAAATTTGGATTGAGATTTTGTACACTTCCATGTATTTTGTCACTAACGACTCGGGTTTCAGTTTCGGTCCATCTTGCTCAATGCCTGAAGATGCCGAAAGGCGAAACCCGGATCGTTACTGACAAAATACATGGAAGTGTACAAAATCTCAATAATCCAAATTTAAAACCTAAAACACATATGAAAATTGTGTTCGGTTAGTAATAGCCAGTTTTTTCTATGTTGAAATACGAAAAAATACTGAATAAGAGTTTTTTTCATCTTCTGTAAAATTTTAATTGTGCGGTATATAAGGTATTGTTCTATCATGAGCGATACGCAGATGCAAAAGTTAAAAAATATATAATGACAATAAGTAAGTATTAATATATTTGTATCAATATAAGTTCATTGTAAGCAATTGTTCGAACTAGCTGTACAAATAAAAAAGAAATTTTGTAAGCCATTTAGTTTAACGATGCGATGGCTTGCGCTGTATTTGTACAAACGCACTGATATCCAGCATAACTATTGTCGAGCCATTTCACCAATAGCGAAATTGAACCTATTTGTTGTAGTTTACTATAGTTACACGTTAGAGCACTTGAACCTTGTATCAGGCATAACATATTTCGTTAAAGTCAACGATATAAAGCGCAAATAAGTAAACAGCCAAACATCGAATGGATTTTAACTTCAACGAGAAAATGTGCGATAAAAACATATCACGTCTAGGGCGATAAGATAAACAAATAACCTAGAAGAATATGAATTTATTACAGTATGTACTCGAGATAAGCCTACCCCCGCGGCCCAAGTTCTAAAAGTGCCCAATTGGAAAAATCTATATTTGGTATCGAATTTTTCAATACATGAATGAACAAGGAAATTTCTGGTCGTTCAGCGCTTGAATGCAGAGGTCGCCTACCATCTATAAAAAAAATCATATATGTATATAAATGAATGTTTGTTTGTTTGTCCCATATGCGTTCTTTTCTATGCTATTCATTCGATTGCGATGAAACTTTGGTGAGTTGTTGTACGCATACCCGCGAAGGTTTCTGAGAAAAGAAATTGGAATCTAAAAAAAATCTAAAAAGAATCAAATAGATACAAAAAGTGTTATTAATTGTTAAATTCCGATTTCCAGTCTTAAATGGAAAGTTTAAAGGGGAAGATGTACTGTGGCCACGCATTCCAACGATTCCAAAGGATATGCTAGTCGAATTAAAACGTCTGCAGTTTTCGGTGTGACTCGCATTTTCAATGACCATCAACAAAGCACAGGGACAATCGCTACAAGTGTGTGGACTAAATTTGGAAAATCCATGCTTCTCACATGGACAGCTTGCTGTATGTGGACTGATCACACGTCGGAAAACCTTCTGATTTATTCGTGTACGCACCAGAAGGAAAAACAAAAAATATTGTGTGTCCAAAAGCACTTCAATGAACAGAATTAAAACGCAAACACTTTATTTGCGTGGCATTGCAAAGCATACCTGGTATTTACTAGTATATAATAATAATCCATCTCCTTTCATCTATAATTGACCAGAAAGCGACAGGTAGACTTATTAAGTACTATTTAATACGAATCCTGGACAAATAAGTATGTCTTTGCGACTGTGAGACGGAATTATGACAAAACTACTGTACTAAGAAACAGTTTTACTTCATACAACGGAATGTGTATACACATAATAAAAAGATATATAAAATAAAGGCGAAATCCTGACTCCGATCATGCCGGTTTCATTCGCATGCTAAGATTTAATAAAATATGAAATGCCAAAACCAGAATAAACATTTCATACATAATCAATACGAGATCACGGTTGAGAGATTCCGACATTTGAAAATGCGTCATGTAAAATTTATTGCATAAAAGTTTGTTTCCGTATCGCTGCTGGAAAAGCTTTCCTTGCGGAAAGGTCGCCTGCGAAAACAAGCGGTCGGGCCTGCATAGCCTATGACTGAGCATGTCAGGTGCTGTCAACCGATTCAGCATTCGTGTTATATTCGGGATCTAGATACAAAAATACGTAATGTATGTAAATTTCTCCCCGCAAATACCGTAATATATATATATATAGGGAAACCTGTCTGGCATGTTAGGGTAAAATGTAATTCAAACCGTTTTAAATAAAAGAGATACAAATATATTATTCTAATTATATAATTTAAGACATTGAGTGAAGGTGCTTGATGGAATTTCAATATCAAATTTGAATTGTTGAGATTTTGTACATTTCCATGTATTTCGTCACTAACAACCCGGGTTTAGCCTTTCGGCATCTTCTGGCATTCGAGCACACGAATGAACTCGAACTGTCAACTGTCAGTTCGAGTTCGAGTTCATTATTTTTTTACAGTATTAAATATTAATTAAACCGAACCTATAATAGTTTGAGTAATTTTATGGCACACAATCCATAGTTCTAATCATAGTAATTTTATGGCACGAAATTTGACTAATGAATACTTGGGCATTGAAGATATTATTATGATAAATATATTTTTGTTAATGACACATGTAAATATACTAAGGCAGTAACGTTCAGTAGTTGAATGCCACTGGTGTGCGGAAACTGGTTTTAAAATAGAGAACGACCGGCCTACGATTCGAATGAATGAAAAGCGTATTTTTAGAACAGAGGAGGATCGTATACGGTGCCTGGTGCGGTGTACCAGACCCCTTTGTGAGTGTCGACATTCTGAAAGGAGAGAGAGAGCATGTTTTCACAATTAATCGTGGAATTCGACCCGCAATGCATTGTTTCAGCTTTCGCAAGGAAGGGAGGATGGGGTGAAGTCGCCGGGTCCACGCCACGGGCGGATCTTGCAAACCAACACATGAGCACGCCTTCAGCAATACAAAAAAAAATACTCAAATATTTTTTCTGCTAGACTTAACGAGAATTGAATTAAACTTACTATGAGGAATATTGGTTGATGGCTTTTAATACAATATGTTGTTGATTGATTTTCTATTGAGTGCGTTAATGGTTAGTTGAATAGTTGCACTAAGTACACGTTGAAGCATATAAAATCAACAGGAAAAAAATAACAATTCTAAAGTTTCAGTTCTACAATTTTTACGAGATCTACAGATATCGTGCTCAATGAAATAAACACAAATTATATTCAACAGCCATGAGATGTGACAATGTGGTAAATGGAAAGATCGAATGTGGAAATTTATTGGATTATAAAACCGTTATCACATTCAAATACAGCGATTCACTATTAGTCAGTGGTTCCTAAGTTTTTTGGATCCAGAATATAATTTCCCCCTTTCCAAGACAGTCTTACTCTAACACGCCGTCTTAAGTGAACGAAGTCTTCGCGAACGTGAGGCGGCACGGCGTACCTCGAAAATATCAATCGTTCTCCGCCAATGCGAGTTTCCTACGTGAGAGATGATGAAGAGTTGATGCGCACCGTTTCAATTCACCGCATATTTTCGCTGGGGCACAGGCTGGGTGGGAGCCTCTGTTATAACAGAATTTCATAACCCATACGGTAAAATAATGTTTAGTATTTAGTTCCAGAAGAATTATATGATATAGTTGATAGTTATTTTGGCATCAAAACAGGCATCACTTTTACTGAACGTAAAGTGCTGACAACAGCACGTTATTATAATGCTGATTCAATCAAACATAATTAAGTAATTATGTGATGTTGACTGATATATGAATGGCAATTGAATACATCCGATACCCTAGATCTAGAATATGACAATATCGATAATATAATTCTAAAAAAAAACTGCTACAGTTTAATGATACAACTGTTGAAAAATAAGCTGTCATGTCACACCTATATTATATTTATAATAAATAAATCACGTTACATGATAAATTTTGTCATGTGCCTCACCCTCTTCTGGCGGCCGCCTCTTTATTTGACTTGGAACGTGCCACCCCTTGAAAGAACAAAACGTGAACAGCAAAATACCTCTTTTCACAAATGATAAAAAAAGCTTTGCGACTTACAGCGCAACACAATAAGTATTTATTTTCCGCTTTGCATAGAACGCGCTTCATTAATCTCAAGCAGAAGGGTTGGAAAAAATGAATGAGTAAGTACATACCTACAAACTACGCTTATACTATGTATTCCGTTAAGTGTTAGTACAAATTCTGAAACATGGGAAATGAAAGAAATAATATGTAAATATTGTTACAAATAATGTTGTGTTTACTGAATCAAATATTTTTAAAAATACGACAAATCGTTCCAAGTAAACTATCAAACTACAGTTGGTCGAAATAGGTTACGACGGAAAAAAATAAATTATGGATTAATGGAAAAATTCACATCAACATTGCCAAACGAAAATGTATTCTTGGTGACGATAGCACATTTTCATTAGCATTTAAGGTCATAAAAATCGTCACATAGAAATGAGGAATAGTTTATAGACGTGAACGCCAATGGCTTTAGCCTAGATCAACGGTTTATGGACATATAACTAAATTATGTATCTAAAAATACATTTCTGCATCTAAATATAGTAATCGCTAAATATAAATCCATTCGAGGTGTTGTACTATTTCGCATTCACATTCGCGAAACAAAAAGGCGTAGGTACATGTTGGAAGGGAATTTCTCTGCGAACAGTGTGCGCGGCGAAGAGAATAATGACATGCCACATCCGTGCAACGGATCTACACATAAACGTACGAGGCTTAGACTTACCACTAAGGATAGCTGATGTCATGGAGAGTTACTTCGCGATGCATTCTCCAACTCCTAACATATTCATGTAACGTTGTAATGCGTCATTGTTGCTATTATAGTCGCCATAATATGCAGACTTAAATAAAGATCGTTTCCCTAAGTTGATACTGCCATTAGGTCTGCATATGCATATTATTTACTTGGCAGAATGACTGACGGCCGCAAAACCCACTCGCCCTACTCGGTTGCCCGGTTAAAAGTTCGAACCCGAATGGAAACATTCATGAATCGATGTTTTCATCGCTTCCCATCCACACTATGTGAACATGCAAACGGCACATAGAGATAACGTTTTGCTTAATACAAATACATTCCTGCAATCACATGTCTCTATTAGGTTACTACCTTAAAATCAATTGCTAACTTCCGTAAAAAATTTCACTTCGATTTCATATACTGTGCATTAAGAGTAGATTTGTTTTTATTTAATTTCAATAGATGAAAATAAATTTAAAAATTAAATATAGATAAATCCACAAGAATGCAGAACATGATTGAATACTTAAAAAACAAGCGTCGTTTTAACTATGTATATTTAATTAAGTAGGTACATCATATCAACAACATTTAGAGTTAAGTGATTACGAATTTAGTATTATTTTTGAATGAGCTGTGAAAACCATTAATTGATTAAATTATTCACGATATCAAACATTAGCCTGACCAGACATGCCGCAGACGGAAATTAACCGTTTGACCTATGGACTGTCATTGATAATACTTAATATTACCCACGAAATATTAAGAATATAAACATTAAAAGACTGTCGCTAATAAAACTAAATATAAACAAAACAAAAACGAATAACTTTAGAATGACGCCGCCGGGAATTATATCCACTAAAATCAACAAAATACTCTAGTTTATTGGGCTGATTATGCGAGTTTTAATGATTTATAGTATCAAATTTGGATTATTGAGATTTTGTACACATTAAGGAGATTGATGCCTTGATTATTATTTTAATATTTTGACGATTTAACAAAAAATTACAGGCATTACAGCTGACCACCAATGCGCCAAATAATTTTAAAATTGGAAAATCATACGAGATAAACTCGATGAGAATTTTTATAAGTCACTCATGCCCAAGATCACAAAATTAAATTGCAGAAATCCAAATTTGCTATTGATCTTGCAGGACCAGGACCCAACTGATCGCTAGGGCAAAGCTCTTTGCCACTAGACCACAGAGGCCTATGACTATATATCTATAAATTTCCAGTTGACCTAAGAAAGCTATCAACTAAATAAAAAAATGTAGAACTGAATTGTTTGATATTTTATCCTATTATAATGGACTTCTACCAAGTAAATGAGAATTCAATATATAAATTAAGTTTACATTATAAAAAATAAAACGAATATGCAAAAACTTACGTTAATCGAAAATACCTAAATTTTATCTAATTCGCCTAATTGAAAAAAATATATATTAATGAAGGCAGCAGTTTTTATTGTAGAATATTAATGTCTATAGTGCATTCTGTCCAACAAAAATGTTCAATATGAATATAAATAATGTGAACTATTATATTTATTATGTACTTGTTATTTCTTGTTGTTGCAAATGCTATTAGTGAAAATTGTCGTCATTAATTAACGTTAAATTTACATAAATTCGGATCACGCGAATGTCATTGCTAGCGAATTTAGTTGATACAAATAACTGTGACAATACTTTGTGTCTAAAAAATAGAAAATATTAAAATTAATAAGATAATTCCGTGCAATGAGTGAACGGAATAAAAAGAAAACAGTATTTTATTATGAAAAAGGTGTGAGGCAAACGAAAATAAAGGTAGGCGCTTTGTTGTAGAAAGTAGATGGTGGAGTATGTGAAGTTAACGGTAGAAGTAATTAATTATTTCATGTAATAATTCAAACGAATTAATGTGCACGGGACATTTTTAATGAGTCGACGAGTAGATGAATCGCATGTAAGGCATAAGGCGTCACAGACTAGACTGGGCGACTCTGCATACTTATTGCAGGTTGTTGACACCAAACATCATTGCTATAATCTTTTGAAGTATGTACTTTATATGCAACGCTTACGGTTTTACGCGGTTTAAAAAATAAAAGATAGACTCACTATTGACGGAGACTTTTAAATATAAACGCACATTTAGATCGACTATATTGAATCTCAAGAATCACTTTTCAGGTGTTAATCGTCAATTCTTGGTGAAAATTGCAGAATTCTATATAAAAATCAGGGCCGGTTTCGATCATTGCGAGCATTTTCAACTGATAAAAAAGACACCCAAGAAAGCAGTTCTAACAGTGGTGATATCCATAAAACACGTGTTCTTATTATTCAGTGATGAATTTACAGAGTAAAAAAATAGGTTAACTAGTTCCCCGAATTACCCAAACAATATACCTTGTTAGCTTATGGCTTTCCCTACCTCCCATGTTCGCGACAAATTAGCCGAACATCTAATCTTTTGATACAAACTCAATAAATCGATTAAAACATCAATGCATGAATTTTTCGATTCCGGGATTCAGTCCCGTGACTGAACTGTATGAAATCCTATGAAATTTGACCACACGGCAACTAGCTCACGATATTAAAACCGTGGGATACACACCACGCTAATATCAAAGAAAATGTTTCCGGTGATCCTCAATTATGTATTAAGCTTGCCAAGATTACCGTAATCCTCTCAAAGGGGAGAAAGAAGGAGGCCACGGACTGCCAACAATGGAGTCCGTACCCGGCGTAGCCCGCGATAGAAAACAAAGCTGCAGTCAGAAATCCCGCCGGATATTACCGAAATCTAATATGCCTACCGAGGAGGCTTTGCGTATGGCGCCTTTTCCATGAAACGGCGGACGCTCCTTAATGCGGACCTGGGACTTGTAGATACTGGTACAGCTACGAATTAGACATGATACTTTTAGATATTATACATATTCATGCGAAATCAGTATATGAAATGCGTGGGAATTGAATACGAGAATATGATAAACATATAAACATGCTCGGTGTTATTGAATATTCCACCTGCGACACAGTATTCAAAAGAAAACGCTGAAGATGATTTACTTTACGTAGGTAGTGAATTGAAAAATCATCCTGTAAAATCGATTTACGGGAACGTCTTTTAAAGCTGATTTTCCCTAAAAATGGCAACAAAAGTTCTTGATATAATTTAAGACATCGACTGAGAGTGCTTGATGGAATTTCAATATGAAATTTGAATTGTTGAAATTTTGTACATTTCCATGTGTTTCGACAGTTCGAGTTCATTCGTGTACTCGAATGTCTGAAGATGGCGAAAGGCAAAACCCGGGTCGTTAGTGACAAAATACATGGAAATGTACAAAATCTCAACAATTTAAGAGTTCTTGAAATAGAACTTGTCGATATTTTAGTCAATAATATATAATGGTAAGTCCTAAATTGAGTCCAGTGATGTGGGCTGCCCAGACTAAAATGGGTGATTTTGATTGCGTTTGTATCTCGAAGTCCAAAACCGGTTTTGCAAAAAAGTAATATTTAATGACTATTTTTGAAAACCAGCGACATAAGTGAAATGAAGGGAATGAAGTTCAATCAAAGCGAAGTCTATTTAATAGTATGAGCCTAAAACTAGAGATATGTAAACAATTTGTCGAAGTAATGTTTAAGTACAGCTTAGTTTGTTAAATCAAAGCGAATCGGAACGGACAAACAAAAAGTGTTGACTTATTTTAAATGCGACTACGATACGATGATAAATAATATGATTTAATCATAAATATTACAGAAATTTTTGAAAAAGCAGTGAAATGATGCTAAAAGAATCACAATATACAATCCGCATTCACTTTCCTATTGTTACGTTTCCCATCATCTGCCATTGTCAAGTCGATAATAATGCGGGAAGTCACGTGCATTATTTGCACTCCATCGCACAAAATGAATACATTAACCGCAACGGAAGGACAGAATTACCTTTGTAAAAGTCAACAAATCCAATTAGAGGCAAACTGAAACACCGGGTCGATCATATCCAGTACTAACTCTTCACTACACTACACGGGTGAGACTGATTAGATACTATAGACAAAAAACTGAAAATACACTGGCACAAAACAATCACAAAATATTTGTTTTCATTGAGCACATGGATTCTTAATTGATTAATCCAGCAGAAGACGTTTAACAAGAACTGGTTTCAATTCAGTAGGTAATAATTTTTTTCTAGATGGTAAATGGATGTGACTAGAAAGAAGAACTTGTAGTTAATGCTTGAATTGAAATTCATTAGTTAGACCAACTTGAAATAATAATTTATTTCACAATAATTACGCAACATGTTGACACCTATTTCGCCACCACTCATTTGTCAGAAATGGACGATGTCAGAACTTCACTAGTATTTTTATTTACCTAAACTATCAAAAAGTTTATATATTATAAAAATCAATATATGAATGTGCCTATAAATTCGAAACTAAAACTTCGACAACGCAACCGAATAGTTCCCACTCAACTAAGGGACGGTGATTTTTTTTTGATTCGATCAAACTTAAATATCGGTTTAAATATTGGTATATGGCACTTCTAATAGCGGTACTGATTTCCCGTGTTATAATTCGTAAACTTTATTCCGTGTATTCCCTAGTGCTGCCCTGACGGGCGCGTTTTAAAATTTCGTAGCAAATAAATAATGAACAAACAACATACCTGGATTAGCAGATAAGCTCTGAGCACATTTATTAAACATGCCGAGTAGCTTGTGGAGAAAGCTAGGGGGCGCGCCATTTTGTCAAATGAACTTACTTTGACGACAATGGTATTTTAAAAAGATTAGATATCGGATGAAAATAAACACAAGCGTCATCAAAATCAATTATCAACGATTCAAGGTTTCAATAGAATTATATTTATGACTCATGTCTGGTCGATAACTGCTTTAGTCACACAAAACGTTTCAATAATCGAAAAAGGTATTAAAACACGATTTCACTTTAACTTCAATATAACCTTGATCGATCCATAATTGCCCGATGGTAAAAACGGTGTTTTATCTATGTTTAGTAGACTAAAGAATATAACAATGAATTAATTCAATGAAAATAATTGTCTTATAAATGAATCAATAATACTTGATTTTAATACTTCTTGAGTCTGAAGAATTAATACTGTTAATCGAGGTAAATATTGTATTCTAATTTTTCCTAAGCAGTATTTTATCGTCGTTTAGTGACAGAAGGAGTCAAATCAAAAAACCTTATTTTGAAATAATCGAATATTAAGAAAATCATAAAATTAAAGTCTTTCTATTTAAATAAATACGTTACGCATTCCTTATTAAACTAATCACCCTTATGAGATTCGTTAATCATTTAAATTCGATGCGAGTATTAATACATCTTTTTTATAGTAATATTAATTATGGTTTTTTTCTACTAATAACTGTGAACGAAATTGACTTAATTCTTATCAATTTCTTCAAATTAGGTAAAAAATACATGGAATATGACTGAATTTATTTTTTCAAACGACAGACCGTCCTAGAATCTATCGTATTGCAGTCATAACTCAAAACAGCCGATTTTCGACTAATCGCCTTCTGACACTATGCCGACGATATATTATTATGCACCCCTAACTGAGTTTATAAGGGCAGGTTTTTTTAACATACATTCGCAAATTCCTTGTGTTGGGAATGAAGGCTTAGATTTTCATAGAATATACTAGCTTTTCGCTACTTCAACGGCCTGGTCTTTGAGTTTAGTAAGGGTACAAAAGGATGAAAACATAACATACACATTCATAAATCGAATTGAAAACAAAAACAAGTAATATAAACAACTCTTTCGGGGTGATTAACTTTATAATTTTAAAATAAAACTTTAAAATATCACTAGACTGCGCCAAAGCTGAAGAAATAAATTGTTTTTCATGTAAAATTGATAAATGAGTTATTCCACTGGCTGGGTTCCTAAATGTGACACGCGTTTCGCTTCTTTAAGAACTATTGCAAGGTTATTTATTTCTAAGGTAAACAATGATTCTATTTATTAAATAAAAAAATGACGGGTAGAGTGGGTTTGTCTACTGGACGTGGGAAGGGGACACAAACAATAATGGCACTACTAATTAACATAGTACTACTAATTACAAAAGTAAATACTAGTGTTTGAAGGTGAAAATTCCAAAGGAAATAGTTTGTCTGAAAATGCTTCTTAAAGAAGCGAAATTTAGTAAGACGGCTGGAATAACTAGTTATCCATTTTAATTTTATAATTTATTTCTTCAACTTTGGTGCAGTAAATTAAAAATGCTTTTCATGAAACGGTGGTCGAAAAGGTGAAAGGGTGAAAATATGATATCAATGTGATATTCTAAGACATAAATAAGACTACCTTTTGGTACGGATTCGTTACATCTGATCAATAAGCATAAATTCAGAATATTTATTACCAGGACAATAATTTCAAAAGTAAAACTAAAGCATAATAGCACACGATAATAATATTGCTTTGGACTATTGAGAGCATTACCCAAGAGTAGTCAAGTGCATCTGGCTAAAAAGATTGTTGGATATGAAATGCGTGTATATAAAATTCATAGGATTCCGCCAACGGTTCCAAATACCCTTCTAACTTCTAAATCCGAGAGTATTATCCTCTTATTCAAATCTAAAATGGGAAAACTTCCGCAATAGTTCCCGGTAAAAGGATCAACAAAATGCAGGTTTAAAAGGAATTGCATTCTGCGCAATCGGAATGCATTTCCCATTTGCAAATAGCTGCGATTGGAACTACATACCTGCATGCATAGCTATATTACCTATTAACGTTTGACTAATTAAGTGCACACTGTATTGTAGATTGTAGAATCGGAATAAACCAACTTACGCGAAATACACTTGAATAGATTGTGAAATATTACTGCGGTCATAAATTTAATACAAATTTATTTTATGACGCCTAAAAAATATTAAAAAGTTATTTGTGTTATAATAACCATATAAAATAATTTCATTGAGCATGTCTTGAAGGTGAAACAAACATTGTTTTCATAAATCCCAAGGACACATGTATGTTTTGAACTTATAACTGCAGTCACTTCAATCGAATCTGAAATTATGCGTGGTTTTAGGAAATGGTTACAAATTTGTTTTATTTCGAATACATATTGCAAAAGCACAAGCAAAACTCCAACTACAGTGGACTCTCCGATAATAGGGTAGATAGGGGGGCGAGGTATCTCGTAACGGGCTATTGGGGCTACCGTATTCATAGAAAAACAGAGCATGCGGCACAGGAGTATTTTAACTTGTAATCAAGAAGCAGTTGCAAATTTGAGTGAACAACAAGTTTTCCGCAATCGTGTTATCGGGGGGGGGGTCTAATGTATATATTTTTAATCTGGATTTGTTAAGTTCAACCAGTAAGAAATTCGTGATGATCTTTTTCAATAGCATGTGAAATCCTGGCACATACAACTAATAGCTCCGTTACAAAAATACATTTCAACGAGGAAGTTGGCATGGACAAAAAAAACACAAACTCACTTCATCATACGACTAATAATAAAAAAATAAATCAACGTTAACAATAAAACACCTTAATTCCTGGGCTGTTGTATGCCCCATGAAACGGGCGGACTACGTAAGGGGCACGAAGAAAGTGAGAGAAAGAATATTACTGTAAACGATTGTACCTACTTAGTTAGTGCTGTGAATAGATCGCTGTAAGTCAAGCAAATATAAAAAATAAAGTTCAAAGAACACAACAATATTTAACTAATACTCGAATGAAGAAGTTGATTTTGGACTACGCGGAGTAGGCTATCGAGAAATCTCTAAATAAGTGTAAAATCCGGCTTCCACAATATAACTATTTTTAAATCATGTACTTGTGTTTCTAATAAATTGATATGACAGTATGAAGTAAGTATGCTATGTGTTCGCCATTTTTTTCTAATTATATATGACAACAATCGCGCTCTGTCCCTTTAAACTTTTATTTAGTTAATTAATGCTAATTTAAAGTCTAATGGAGTCAATTTTATGAGTTAATCTTCAATACATTCAAGACGTGATTTGGAAGAGGGATAGTCTTACTTTCACAAAGCGTGATATAGTCGATAAAGGTTTTTAATCACAGAGCACGATGACTAATCCCGCACCAGACCTTCGCCAGACGCGACATTATCTTCATGGGATTAGGTGACACCATTTTAAGTCCGATCCCTCGCTTCCTTGCTAGCCCAGAACACAAAATTAAACACTAAGCCCGGTATATGCTATTAACGCGATAAAACAAGTCTCAGCCTCTTCAATTAACTTAAATGATCTGAATTAATATGGTCGTTAATTTTATACGTGATCCAATAACATGTCTGCCACAATGCTAGTACTTTCAAAGCCATATCAAGGAAAATGCTTAATAAACAATAATATAGAAAGACATATGTAATTTTCAAATTGCATTTTCCTACATATGTATGCTATTGTTAAAGCCGAGAAATTATGCAAAAAATATATTCATATAAATATTAATAATAAATATGATGCGTCAGTAGGACTGAATGATAGTATATTTACCACGCGTCGAAATCCACAAACCCATCGATGTACCGGCCGGACTTATAACAATTATAATAAGATCGTAAGATACCCGGTCGGGCGGGCGCGGTGATAAAAGGCTTCAAAGTCAGCTTCAGTTGACGTCGGCACGGGATATTCGACCTTCCAGATCATTCAACAGTTAAAACACGGCATTCCGTGCAGATAATCCTTTGATTGCAGTTGCTTGTTACAGATGAAGAATACAATTCAGTTTATAAATTTAAAAGACATTAATCAATGTTGCCTTGCCAATCCAATGCCTGTTTCCCGCTAATTGCCACAGTGAGGGGTGATTCGAGGAGTGTTCTGGAAACGCTGACACAACGCGGTGGTGTAAAAGGTAAGAGCTCTCGGGAGAACGCGGGCTACAGACGAAGAAACGTATCGTGGAGTCCTGCGGTGTATGCGACGTTTCTGAAGGACTAGGTACATACTACCAACGGGACTGATCTGACATTTTAACTACTACAGTCATTTGCAACCATACGTAAAACAGGTTTTCAAACGGTTAATTGTATACATAAACAATGCGAATGCTATTTTCAGATGCTTTTTTGGTATTGAAACTTTTTATTAGACCATAAGTTGAGAAACAAAAACAAAATTAGCCACTACCTGAGACAAACGAATTGTATTAAATATGTACTGATTGTAAAAAGTATGTAAATAATATCAACCGTGGAAAGGAAAAAGGACGTTATCCACACCAAAAAACATTGTGCATAGCTCACACAAAAGTGCTAATACACTATATTCATATATAAATATATAATATATCGACTGCAGAAAGGCAAAAGGATTTATCCCTACATCTTTTCAACATATTTTTTCTTCGATAATCATAATGCATACGATTTAAAACACGTTTTGTTTAGGCTATATACAATATTTTTTGTGTATGGGTTACATTCTTTTCCCTTTCTACAGTCGATATACTATACAAATAAGTACATATATTATATGATAGTTAATGAGTGTAAAATAAGACACTAACTGAGAAAAGAAAATAAATTCTCGTAGTCAGACTGATCATGACTTTATGACTTGCAATAAAGTCACTCTTTTTCATAAACTTAATAAATACTTTCATAAACGACATTGTGTGCCCGTTCTTCACGCCAAACAAGTTTATAATCGCTTTTACGTCACTCATTAAAATCTATTGAAGAGAAACATAATATAGAAAATATTGAAATAAGCAAGGATGAAAAAGTAATAGCAACGGAAACCTTGCGTATAACTTTTGCACGAGTCCCTTGTCGAAAAATAACCAGGGGACGTCAATGCACCTTTTTAACAGACAGTCGCTGAAAGCGCATCCCATACCAATACAATTAAAACATTGCAGAAGGATTTAAAAACCAAGTAGCCATTTGATTACTTTTAATGTGATAATTTACTGTCAATGTGGTCAAAACATTATGGTTATGAAAAAAATGTTCAAACTCCACAATTGTTGACAATGGCAGTTAAAACCGGAACCGGTCATGATCATTACATAAAACTATGTAAACAAATGTGTTTTATTTTTACAAAGAGCCATTTTATTTTTTTACTGTGTTCTCTCCCAATTTGGAGCATATGACCACTTAATGGACGTATTCAAACACACTTTTTCTACGAGAACTTTTTGTTACTTAGTTGCACAAACTTTCTTTTTCGAAGAAAGTACGGATAAAAGGATAGGGCTACGACAGGAATAGTGGTAAGCTAATCGCACTCGCTACGCCCCGTTTTTTGGATGGGAGGGAATTTTAGACATCACAAACATCCATGCCTACGAACAGAAATCCGTCTGTCCGTACTGGGACTTGAACCCGACACATACTTAACCGAAGCCAACGACGTTGACCACTGCACCGAGGACCCGACACGGATAATGTTATTGCATGGTATTATATAGGTACCATGTACCTCGCTCCAAGGCTAAGAAACTAAATTAGAGCAGTGTATATTTATATATTATAATATCTAGAGCAGTTGTGGCATTTGACAAAATCTTATAAATGTGAGAGGAAATATTCCTTGATCAAAATGGAATCAATAAATACTTATAGCACTCATGGAAATTAATGGAAATTAGTGTCTTTTATTTTAAAAATAAAACACAATTTGTTTTTTATTACTTTTAGAGCTACTAAATAGCCTTATTAAGTTTTATATTTCATTAGGTGATTATGCTAGCGGTGAAAAAACCAATCCTTATGTAAAAATACAGTCGACCCCCTATAGCGTAGAGATTGGCACTACGCTATAGGAATACTGCGTTCCAGGGGACTAGGCACCCATACAAAATTTGAGGCTAGGTTCTTTCAATTGTATTTTGTGAATTGAACGAAATCGGCAAATCAAACATTTTCCCCATTTCTTGTATTAAAATACGCTACGCTATAGGGGGGGGGGGGTTACAGTAATAAAAGACAAATTGTGTTTTATTTTAAAAATTGAATGCCTTTCCACCAATAATTGACAGTTAACACCATAAAAGTGATTAGTTTCATTCATAATTATGGATGGTGGAATTTTGAAGAGGGCGGGTGACAATCGAATCAAAGGTTTGTTGATAAATCTATAGCTCTAGTCTTAACTGTAGATCATGCCAGTAAAGTACCTACGCTTGTTTCTTGCTATCAACGTGAGTGATTAAACGGAGATTCGCGCAAACTAAAATCATGATTGCAAAACCCTTTCAAATCACTTTCAATTGTACTGTAATCTTAGTCTACTTGTGTCAAAACTATGCAATTTGGGAACAGTTCTCAAGGAACACAAAGACTAATGCCCATGTTAACTGTCGCAAAGTGGAAAAAATAGATGTGAAATACAGACATAAACAAATCGTCAGTAAAATGTGCTGTGCCGAAATCAAGGACATTTGTTTGTTTAAAAAGTATTCCAATCATTTATCACGTTTACATTACAGGTAAATGGCACAAATTATTTATACAAAACAGGGAGGTAAATGACATAACGGATATTAGTCGTCGGCCTAACAGAACACGCTGTACTTAGTTGTGAGAAAAGTAGTGAAAATTAGAATAATAATATAATTGCAGCTTTGGTTTGAATAAATTTCTCGGCCGATAGGTCTTATTAACCAACCAGTGGTACGCGAGGATATTTTAGTGGTCTGCGAAGTTTTTGCAGTAACGTTATTGGAGCTAAGAATATAATTTGTTTTACTTAAACAAGATTAACTTTGATAATTATTTTATAAATGTTTGTAATTTTTCGAGAAAAATACAGTTAGTGTACATGAGGTCTGAAAGGTTGGTGACCGCTGTATTGAAATGTTGACGAACACGAATATTTCTTAATTAATTAAAAAAACATACAAGCAAATCAAATATTATAAAACCTTACAGCCAACAAACTTTATAAGGAAAATAAAATATTATTTTACATTATTATACGTTTAATGCATAAGTATGCAAGGTCCAATAATGGCATAATATATTATAACAAGAATAATAAGTAAATTTTACTATATAGAGTTTTTAATTTTATTTGTTTGACGAATCAAAATAAATTCGTTGAAAATATGAACTGCAAAATTTTACTAAGTTACCGAATTCGTGTCGAAAAAAAATGTCCATTTCCCAAAAGGTAAATATTCATTGACTATCTTTGTCGGCAATAAAACGCATTCCATTCCTGCCTGAATAAGAATTCTATTTCAGACAAGGAGCATCTATGTGTGTGATCTCATTCTTGCCATCTATTGATGGATTAAGAGGTTCTGTGTTAATTTATTTAAAAAATATTGTTATGAGAAATCAATAAAAATAAGGCTTACAATTAAATGCACTTTTGTTTAGATCATATTCACTTTCATAAAAATAGTTTTCACTTATAACAAATATAAAGTGATCCCACACATAGATAATAAAATATATTTTAACATTGAAGAAATATATTACGTTTACAAAAAAATATTTTCACATAGATAAAATAGTTTTCACTCAATATAAATACTCACACTTTGAAATCGATAGTTGCATGAAGCTGTAATGAAATTATGAATTACAAAAACCAAACCAGACCCAGTCTAACATAACCTACTACAACTTAACTCACTTTGTTAAAAGAAACCGTGACTAAGTGGGAACTATCAAAATGAAAGTTTGGGTGTTACTAAGTTAATACTATCTAATCCAAAGAGCAAACTATCGAAATAAAAGTTCAAGTGTACCAAGTGAATACTATCCAACACAAACTGAAATTATTTATAACCCAAAAAATAATACCTTTCTTGCATACTTCCATTGTAGATATCAAATTGCACTTGCATGTTTAAATGATATATAAAAATCGAAACGGACTGTCTCAAACTTCGAACTATCATTTCTCCTGTCCATCTAATATTAATAGAACCAAGTTCTTCCTTATTTCGTATATCGTGAACAGGCAAAGTCGGTACTTCTCTCCATTACATTACTATATATCAGGCAACGGTTGACTTTGACGCATGTTCCGAGGACACGCAAGTTTCTGAGCGGCCGATCTTTATCACTGTTCAAATTTATTGAGGAATGAAAGCAGCTATGGGGACAAGATTTTATTACTAGAGATAACGAGTAATTTACTCGGAAAAAATAACCAAGTGAGTAATCCAAGTAAGCCGAAAACGGTCACATATTTCAGCATTACACTAAGAGACACGTCTAGCTATTACATTAGTTTCAAATGGAAGTAGAATCGCTTGCTGACATGCAATGTGTTACTTTATACCTATCGGTTTTATTTACTAAACAAATATCAATCACTTTTAAGGTGTTAACTGTCAATTCTTGGTGGAAAAACATTATATTTTAAAAAATAGAACACAATTCATTTGTACTACTTCCACATATTTATAATGATCAGGACCGGTTTCGCTCATCACGAGCATTATCAACTGATAATGCTCGTGATGAGCGAAACCGGTCCTGATCATCATATATATATGTGTGTGGAAGTAGTACAAATGAATTGTGTTTTATTTTTTAAAATATCAATCATTGAAGTATTTATTATCTTAAAGGAGATGCCCATAGCTTATTCTAGCATTATGGGGTCAGGCAAAGCAACCTTAAGTTACAAGCAATAAGAAAATTTGCAATTTACGAGTAGTCCTAGGAGTTCCAGTCTCTACGAACAAATTGTATGGCGGTTGTACGAAGATCGTCTCTCAACTCCGTTTCTCGTCGAATATAACATATATTTGAAAAGATTTCTTGCGAGTTTATTCAGTGTTTCTTTAATATAATCTGAGAAGGCCGAATCTAAGAGAGACGAATGGTCGGTTATCGACGTCCTGGAAAGTCTGGCATCTCAAACAAACACCATTTCAAATCCGGTTCAACTCTTATTTATTTTTAATCGAAGATGCAGAAGTTTAAAATACACAAAAATAATTGACACGACAAACGATTTTAAATTAAGTCCAATTTCAAAAAAAACACAAACAATCCACAACGTCAACGGTGCCGGACACGGGGGCCGGCGGCTCTTCTGGCTCGAAGGCTGGCAAACGACTCTCCGCAAAAATCGGACTCCCGCACCGTCGGAGCCACCGCTTTCCGTCAAAAATAGATTCGTCCAGCGAACGTGTCCGCCGGCGATTGCCGATCGCCCTTCACGACAAGAGTCGGGTCGATTTCCATGAATCATTGTCATTAACGCTGTGTGTTCTTAATTCCGGACCCTAATGAAACTTAAACTTAACAAAAAAAACCAGGGTGTGTCAAATCATTATATAATTTACGCTTCATCGAAAACCAACATATATGCATGTAAAGTAATAATTAAATCGTCACAATAAATTTTACCGTACAGCCGTCATAATATATGTAGTGAATGGCACGAAATGTGATGTGTGGCAGGGTAGATTTAATAGAAACGTGATTTATCGCAAAATACACACTTTGAATTGTCGATTAATAACAATCATTGATAACGACTAGGCTTTATAATTATACTCTTTCAAAGTAAGTAAACAACTATATTCCTAATATGAAATTAAAATTGATAACTTAATTATTCCACTGGCTGTGTAACTAGATGTAACGCGAATTCGCTTCTTTAAGAAGCATCTTCAGACAAACGATATCGAACCATAACTAACTATATCACCTCCAAACACTAGTAGTTAAATTTATAATTAGTACTATCATTGTTTGGGTATCTTCCCCACGTCCAGTAGAAGGAAACAAATTCACTCTACTCTTCATTTTTAATTAAGATGCTTCTTAAAAAAAAAGAAATGCATTACATTTAGTAAAACAGCCAGTGGAACAACTAAGTTACCGCCGAATCCATTGAAAATATCTTTTTTTGTATTAACATTAAAGATACTACATATAATTAGCCACTATTATCACATTATTAAAATATGCTAGAAATCATCGTAATTATTCCAAAATATCGATTTCATGACTCCGCAGTAAATGTAACGGACTACTCGTCTGCAAAAATACCGGCTGACGGGCCGTACAGCATGGCTTGTAATTATAGGGGGCTTTGGGTCAGGTCATTTTGGACCATGCGTGAAGTAACCCGCATAAGGTTTCAAACAATGAATGGTACTACATTCAAATATTATCATGTCTTATCAATGGAAAAGTTCAAGCGATTTGATGTATGTACGTTAAAAGGGTAAGCTAATCGATATACAATACTTTCAATGAAATGATATCGTAATAATTAACATACCGATAATTAAATTTTTAACATTTTCAAATTCATGGTAAGCAAAAAATATATATATAACACTCTAAAGGCATTCACAAATGTTGGATCTTAAGAATTTGCTAGACGAAAATAATTCATAACGCATATATGCCATTGAAGTGTAAGAACGTCAGTTTGCTTCGCCTCTGCCCTCCATGGAGTAGCAAGTATGTACCTAAAGTATAGTAATTTACAAACGTACCTATTATGAAAATTTGAAATATAGGGTCATTTCGCCAGTGGTCGGCCAGTTATGCGACAGCTGTACTTTCAAAAGGGATTTTGAGTCAATGAATGATAAATACATATTTTTTTCGCTGTTATTCCATTAAACAGGGATTAAGTAATGTAACCAACTAAAAATAAAACAGTTAATATTGTACCAAGCAAAAAATAATAGAAGTTTTCAAAAAAATCCAATTCTCCCAGTGGTCGGCCCCTAAAATCCAATGGTCGGCCTTTCGTTACCCAGTGTTCGGCCATCACTATGAAACTTCATAAATATCGCGAACGAATTTACTGAGAGTAGACAGAACAATAAAAAAACATAAACATGCAAAGTATGACAATATAAAGAATATTTTTTTAGCGATTCCCATACAACATAAATTTTTCGAAACTTGCGAAGTAAAAATGTACTTTGTTTTAATTGCGTATTGCATCATATAGGTCAGTATAGTGCAGACATACATTGGCAAGTGGCAAAACTACCTACACGAATTTTAAAAACCTGTTTTTTTAATGTATCCAGTATTATTTAAGTTTTTAGCCCAAAAGGCCAACCACTAGCGACGGCTGACTTTAGGAACACTCGCTCTTTGAAGGCAGCGGGTCGAGCGGGTTGGAGAAGAATAAAAGTTCACCCCGGACTGTAGCGCCCGAAAAGAAAAAAAAAAAATGCGCTGGGAAGTTATGTTCTTAAGTACTTAACCTGCAAACCGCCATACATTCTAGGCGAAAACGCCATTTCATATATATTTCGTGCAGGGCCAAGTCAATAATTTGAAGTTTCGGTCAAAAGCCGAAGATCTCAGGTTATTTTATGCAACGCAAATGATTAATTTACTTGCAGTTGATAATGCGCTTTGAATAGGACATGCTGAGTACTTTATTGCGTTTATTCATCATAGTCATTAATCATTAATATATATAATATGTACTACATAACATTGTTACGGCATGCAATCGTTAATGACTTATGACAATATTACGTCATTTGTTTTGATATGCATGCTTCGAGATAATTAAACTATGCTCTTTAATGCGCATGCATTTGAATGATTCATCAGTTTAATCAAACTTGTGTACTCAACGTTTTCTGCGTTGAAAAAAAAATAGCTACAAAAATTCATATAATTTTAATTAAAATCTATACATAAAGCGAAAAACTATACTTCATTAGATACCGTGGTAACAGATAAATATATATATATATATATATATATCGTCGTTGTTCTGGAAGAAGACACTGAAAATTACTAGTTTTGTGTAATTGTACTTTGAATTTTGTGGAATGTTTGAAACGCCGTCCTTTTAAATTTTATTTGATTGTACAAAACTGATTTTAGGTACAAGTATAATTTATAAAAAATGCGTTCTTCCACGCGGTAGAATTTGAAATAAGGAATCTTTTGGTATAACTAACGCAATAAGTCATTTTTTCGATTTATTATTTTCTTCCAGAACAGCGACGATATATTCATTACTCAACGTTGACTAATGCTAAAATTTTGTCACGATGATGGGTATAAGGTTCGAGTTTCAGCTGGAAAATTGGCACTAAAGTTTGTTCGATTCATGTTTAAACTAGCTTTACTAGTATTCGCCCGAAGTTACCATTCACATGGTAAAATAGTTAACCCGTACTTGGGTAAGGAAGGACGAAGCGAGCTGATAATACTCACATTCATCTGAATAAGCTAGACATTAGGTTATTCATGGATGCCACTTGTGAATTCAACCATCTCATTCACTGAAATAAGAGATATGCAAATATGCAGCAATTTTGAGGGATAAGTAAAGCTTTCGCACTCTATTTTATGCTCTAACTGGCAATAAAGGATGGTACATGTTACATTAAATTATAAATTCTTTCAAAGCATGTTGTGGATTTTCTCGTCAATTTAAGCGCGGGCAATAAAAAATATAATTGCATAGTAAAAAGCACTTAAGATTACTCGTGCATATAATTTCTTGTGTAAATTTGTACATTTTACATACGTCATAAAACTGTGATTGTTTCTTAAAAACACAATTGAAATAATTATCTCAGAAACACGTGTAGGGAGATTACGTAGGTATAATAAAAAAGCAAATTTGAAAACAATTCTTTACCAGAGGTTATTTGAAACATATATATATATATTTTTTAAATAAAACACAATTCATTTATACTACTTCCACATGTTTATAATGATAAGGACCGGTTAACTTGTAAGAATTGATTCTGTCTCTTTAATTTTTGTTTTTCAGATATAAAAATTTGGTGGATGCTAATAGCTGCTCTGCGTTCTCCACTTAAGATGGCTGTTTATTGTTTAATATTAATTACATACTTAATATTTGATTGTTTTTAAATGGTTAACTATTTTTTTCTTATAATTTTCCCAACCCACTATTTGCCTAATGTATCAGTAATGTCATTAAAAAAAATTTGCTCAGCTATTGGACTTGCTATATTTGTGATTTCAGTTAAGTATTTTTTAATTTGTAAGAGGTCCATAATATTTATTTTATACGGTAGAGTTCGAAATAAGGAACATTTTGGTATAAATATAGTATTTTCTTTCAGAACAGCGACGAGGTAATCTTCGGTGTGATACATACAAGTTTATAGAACAAATAAAAAAAAACAGTTAAATTGACTTAAGATTAGTGAAAGAGATGTCCTGTTTTTGTCCTGCAGAAATGATCACGAAAGTCCTATCGGACATACAGATCTAGTTCTGTTTTTTCTTTTTTTTTTAACAAAACACAATTTATTTGTACTACTTCCACATGTTTCTGATAATTACAAACACGTCATTAAAAATTTTCGCTCACCTAAATGAACTTTTAATGTAGATATATTTGTGATTTCAGATTAGTATTTATTGATTTGCAAGAGGTCCATAACATTTTAATTGTAGACTATTTTATTTGTTTTATGTATAATTTGTTTGCTAATCAGTATTTTCTTGCCTTAGTTCATGAACCATCAGTTTTATATACCTTCATTTTTACACTCAATTTTATATAAATAAGCCTGTTCTGTTTGTCTCTTTATCAGTTGATAATGCTCGTGATGAGCGAAACCGGTCCTGATCATTATACATATGTGGAAGTAGTACAAATGAATTGTGTTTTATTTTTTAAAATATAATGCTTTTCCATCAAGAATTGACAGCTAACACCTTAAAAGTGTCTAGTTCTGTCTGCAAAAACCATCAATTCAAAAAAATTACTTAATGTTATTCTAAGATAAAGTTTATCGAATAAAACGATATTAAAAAAGCTTCAGAAGGGAATGATATACGAGTTAACTTGCACATTTTTGCCAAGTCACCTCATCCTGTATGCACGCCAGCGTAAATATGTCGGTGAATGAACGCAACAGTGTGATGCAACTAACAAAACGGTCATTGGTAATCAATCGTCGTTGTGCGGAAGCAGTGATCGTCCGCAGTCGCGATGGGCGGATGCCGTTGTCATGGATCGCCAGTTTTCGTGCACCGTCCCACCCGCCCAGCTCATTTCCATTTCCCTTCATTCCGCATTTTGCCAACAAGTCCTCAGCAATAATAGTACATACGGTGTCAGGCATTATTGAATACGCCGCCCACTGCATCAGCACCGTAGTATCGTGCTAATGGCACTGATTTCAAATTCTAGCTCGATCAAAATGTTCACGCGTTAGATATATATAACAATAAGCTGATAATAGGGAAGGCCCAATTACTGTGAAGATTAATTACTTATCAAAGAAATCAATTTACAAAAATATAGTTTGTACATCTCCTCTTCCACTTTCTAATATTTAAAATGATAATAGATAACAATCTTACGACAAAATTAGTCTGAAAATTATTGTCATAGGCGAAACATGTCCCACACCTAGATACACAGTGGAGTAAGAAACTTATTAATTAAAATTCAATACTGTTTACTGTTAATTGCCTCAATAACGAAATTAAATGAAATTTTTAACGAATTAAATAAAATATTCCACATATTATTTACACATTTGGACCAGTTTCGTTGGGTGAGTAAGCAATTACAACATGAATTCTAATGCAAAGACGGGCTAACTTTTCGAAACTTATCCTATTCATTTTCACTTTCTGGCAGATGTCTTGCTACAGCACACTTGCGTATTAATAACAACAAAAAACGAAAATGAACGATCATTAAAACCGATTAATCACTTGAAAAGCCGGTACTGATAAATAGGCAAAATGGCCGGTTACCGATAATCTGTCGATTAATGGGTGCATCCCTTCAAGTAATCTAATAAGGACGCATTCATGAAATTTATACTAAGAAACAACAGATTTACTTCAAAATGTACGCAAATTTTAACCAAAATCTCAGTGTCAGAAATTCTGTATGGTTATTTTAATAAATAAACTAATCAAATTTGGATTATTGAGATTTTGTACACTTCCAGGTATTTTGTCACTAACGACCCGGGTTTCGCCTTTCGGCATCTTCAGGCACAAAATCTCAATAATCCAAATTTGATATTGAAATTCCATCAAGCACCCTCAGTCGATGTCTTAAATTATATTAAATAAACTATTATATAATTGAGTCAGTAAAGATCAAATTTAATGTTGATAGCTCTAACAAAATTAAAAATATAATTTCGTTGCTGGTGGTGGTACGAAGAAAATACTTTTGATGTGTATATCAGACATATTAAAAAATCATTATAACAACATTCTGAAACATACAATAAATTTATATTTGGATTATCGAGATTTTGTACACTTCCATGTATTTTGTCACTAACGACCCGGGTTTCGCCTTTCGGCATCTTCAGGCATTCGAGTCCATTCGTGTGCTCGAATGCCTGAAGATGCCGAAAGGCGAAACCCGGGTCGTTAGTGACAAAATACATGGAAGTGTACAAAATCTCGATAATCCAAATTTGATATTGAAATTCCATCAAGCACCCTCAGTCGATGTCTTAAATTATAAATAAATTTATATTTTACAAGTAAACTTTCTTCAAATCCAAGGGTAATGTACCTTCTCGTGCGGGAAGACTACATTAATGTTTTTTTTTTAAATCTAAAAAAACCGTGGTCGAGATGAAAACAATTAAGTGCATGTTTCCCACCTCTGCGGTAGATATTTAAAGCTGCAAAAACCTTATTTGAAAAACACTGTAAACTAGATGTTAATATTTTGGCGAGTCAAAATTATTGTAACATATTAAGGGTAAAACGATTTTCTATCCATTCTCCAATTGAGAGTAATTTAATTTTCAACTTCAATGTCCATAAACTTTGCTTAAGTGTAGCACATATTTGTATTTCTTTCTTGTTTGAACAATAATTTATAGTTGAAAAATCGTTTATACAGTAAATGACTCACTTAGCTGTGTCGGAATTAAAGTTTTAAACGCCCCCACACTTACGTACACACAATAGAATCAAAGGAGGGCCATTATAAAGCAATTGGAATATAAATAATGTGACCCGAATAGTAAATAGTTGCGGAGAGATATTTTCGGAGACTAGCGCAAAAATTTGCTTAACGGTTTTCATTTATGGAAATTGAGGCGTCCGCGTATTATATGCATGTGAAATTCTCTTTTCTTTGTATGTTTGAATAACATCTCTTGAACTTGTTTGAGGTCAACACTCGTATACGAAGCAGTGTGGACATGTATGTAATAGTTGTTAGTCATAGACATTTGATACATACACATACGTAAGAAATAGATTTGCATCTGTTTGGATAAATAATTATCGAATTATGACAATATTCCTACCAGACTAGAAAATCAGAACGATTAAAAAAACGTTTCGTAAACAGGTTAATAAATCCGCATAAATTTAAGCTAAAATATTGATACCTCTATATTATTATCTATTGCCAGATGTGAAGTAATAAATAGTTCTTTCACTGTTGATATTTATGTAAAAACCAATGTTATACTATCAGTATCATTTCAATATATTCGTCACTGCACAAAATAAACAACCTCCGATGTGCAAAAATCCTGTTTTGAGATAAAGGCAAAAAACAGTTTTAAAATATCAGGAGAATGATTTTTAATCAAATAGTAATGCAGTTTATCGGAGTAATATTAATTACAGTATTTCAGTTATTAAAATGATCGACAATGTTTAACAGTGTTACAGTAAAATAAATAACATGTTTACTCTGTCACATCGGAGGTTTGCGCTGCACAATTTTGGCACATTGGAGATATTTACTGTGAAATAATGAAATTGTAATATTTTTTTTTATTTTGCAGATTTCTATCCAGATCCTGCAGATATATGTACAATATAACTACCATTTGTCTCAATCAATGAATGTTTCTGTTCCAATAAATGTAAATTAAAAAAACGATATGGCTTTTTTCAGTTTTCCCATTATAGTTATAGTATAAAAGTGTTGACAAGACAAACATTAGTTTAGATATAGGTAATAATAGCACAGATATATGCAGGAAGCAGTAAATAAGCAAAATAAAAAAAATACTACAATTTCATTATTTATTATATGATTTGAAAAGGTTTAAACTTAAAACAAAAAGTGATAGCTCAATGGAAGTTTTTGTTAACGATGCAGAAAAAAATCGTAATTATTTTTTAAACAAAAACTATGTTAGCGAAATTGGCACATTGGAGGTTTGTTTTGTGCAAAGGCGATAAGTAATTATTTGGCGCCTCTCTTAAATTAATACGAAATAATTGGCAATACCGATTCAGTTGGTTTTCATTTCACCACCATTCTCGAACGTACATAAGAGACACTATCTTGCAAGTTGATCAAACGATATTATCTTCTATCGTGGCAATCGAGCAATTTGTTTGCCTTTATGTGAACGGCGGTAAAAAATATGAGACATCGAATAGTTTTTTTCATGTCATATCGCGTGTGCTGACGGACAGTCGCTCCGCCTTGGCTACCTGAGTAAACAAGCGGCAGCTTTGCAACGCTGACGTAATCCGTACTTAAAATATGGATGAATCACGTTACCCTGAAACAATTTGCACACGTTTACGATTCACATCGCGATTTCGCAGAGCACCGGTAATCTGGCGGTTAAAAGGTTAACTGACAATGTCGAACAATAATGTTGCCAATAAAAGAATGATGAACGATATTCGGGCTAATAAAAAAACAAGGCACATTACGTTCCTGTTTTATTTTGTAGCTTTTATACAACGAAATGCTACCTATAACTATATTATCCTACCAAAATTACAAATTGTTGTTACATGTTATACATAAATATCAATTCTGCATAATCTAATATCGAGAATATTGGTGAATCGGTCTAGATTTTAGACGTGGTTCTTAACCGGTGCACTGCGGTGCACAGTGAGCTTGTTGCAAGTGCAGCGCGGAAATATTGTAAAAGACTAAAAAATTCGCGAAATGTGGAAAACCGAAAAAATGCTTCGCGAAATTATGATATCCGAAGAACCGATTTTATCTAATAGATATCAAGTGTTGCCTCGCGTCGAATTGTTTTCGAATAATAGGAAAAAATAACTAGATATGTTTACTTCACTTAACGAGAAAATTGCCGAGGGAATTATTTCCGCTATAACAGAACATCTAATTTTATTGAAAGAAAATAAGATTATTTTCCAATGTCCAAAAAGTGAATACCCCGCCACTATTTGCAGACCCTCATATATAGCCGATCTAAAAAGAAAAAAGACTTTCGACGGCCCGAATACCCCGACCGAGAGCCAAATTACCAAAAGGTAAACTCTGGATGAATGAAAACATGCGATGTCCGAAATTTTCAAAATGAAATAGAGCACTTTCGATGGTCCGAAAACCCTGCCAGAAAGTCGAATTACCAAAAGGTTAAAATTTTGCAATGTTCAAAAAACGAATATTCCGCAACTCGGATTGAAAATAGGCCGAATTTCAACAAATAAATATGAAAACACTCGCTGCAACATGATTTCAAGATAAAAACATCCTTTGACTCCGACAGTCCTTTATCATTTCCCTTGCATTTTGGACTTAGTAGCCGAAAAACGATTAGCGAAACCTCGCAATAATCGCATCATTCGTTAGAAAAATCCTTCCAAAAATGACGTCAAGGCTTGCATGGAGGCGGTCCATAAATAAAACAGACTATATATGGAGGCAAAATAAGGTCCGGGGTATTCGGGACATTGGAAAATAAGAAATACAAAATCCATTTGCCACGATTGATACATCGAGTTGTGAATTTTCATACCAAGAAGAAGAAGAATTGGTCACCGTGTCAACGAATCGTAATCTAAAAATCAAATTTAAAAGTAACTATAGAGGATTTTTGTCCAAGACGAATACCCAGCTCTCTGCATGAGGGCACTGAAAATCTGGTTACAGTTTTCAACATCATATTTGTGTGAGCTCGGTTTCTCAGTAATAAGTAATATGAAAACTAAAAAACGAGAAACACTTACGAATTAAGACGATGAATTGGGGGTACCTATATCGAATATTCGACATAATATTTCTGAAATCTGCAAAAGCCGCCAAGCTCAGGTTTCATATGAATTAATTTTCACATCAAATAATCTCCATTTTATTAGGGTTAATTTTATTTTTTCTATTTTATATATTTTAAAACCAAATCCACTCCCTATTCGGAGCATATGGCCATCACGCGGTTCCTCCAAGCTTCTCTGTCCCCCGCCAGTCTCCTCGCTTCCTCCCAGGTCATCCCAGCGTCCCGTAGCTCTGCCGAATACATCCTATGGATGGTCATCAGCAGCCTTCCAGGACGACGGAATCCATCTGGTTGGCAGAAGAGACAGGCAGGATTCAGGCTCCTCTGGCGCATCCGCAGCACGTCTCCAAGCCAGGTCCATGGTCGCTTTTTTATTTTGGACGTAATAAGAGGCTGGTCCGTCCGCTCTCTTACCTCCGAGTTCCTGACAAAATCAAACCACCGTACCCCTAGTATTCGCCGTAAACACCTGTTTTCAAAGCAAATTATACGGTTACCCTGTGCCTTGGTGAGGTGCCATGACTCGCAACCGTAAAGCAACACCGTCAGGATGAATGTGTTGAATAAGTGGCACTTGGTTCTGACCGAGTACAACCGTGAGTCCCAGACTTTCCGCATTGAGTTAAAAGTTGCCCCAGCTATCCCTAATCGGATTGCGAGCTCTTTACGTGGATTGCCATCTCCTGTGATGTGTACCCCCAAATACCTAAAGCCGTCAACTCTCTTGATTTCTTGCCCCGCGCTGGTCAGAGGGTAGTCTGGGTCTGGACAGAAACTGTTGCAGAGCACATTGGTTTTACTCGCATTGACTTTGAGGCCAATGCGATATGAGTTGCTCTGCAGCCTGTCCATTGTTTCCAGAATACCCTCAGCAATATGACAGCGTCGTCAGCATACTCAAGGTCGCATAGCCTCAGATTGGGGGCAACGGCTAGACCTCGGTCGGGTGAATTGACTTCCTCAGGATGAAGTCGAAGATTACTATGAAGAGGAACGGAGCCAGAACACAGCCCTGTCTGACCTCGGTTGAGACCCCAAACCATTCTGTCGTTACGTCGCCGATTCTAACATAGCATTCACTGCCCTCGTGCATGCATTTGATGATGGCGATAATCTTGGTTGGGATTCCATACAGTTTATATATACTATCTAAATATATAACATTTCTTTAATTATTTTTTGCTGTATTACTGCCGCATAATCTGTCAAATTTATAATGATTTTTATGTTTGCATATTTTTCTTTGTTTATTACCCGTTTGATTTTATTACCCGTGCATTAAAAAATGTTAAGAACCACTGCTCTAGTTTCTAGAAGCTTAGTCAAGCGATATTTAACATTTTTTTTATCCTTGTCGCCGATAAAGCCTGTCACCTATTTTTGGTTTTGCTTATAATTATGTTGTTTTTATTTTATTCTTATGCCTAGCAACTTTTATTGTTCAATAAAAAAAAATTGAAGTATTAAATAGATAATAACGTATGATGCTGTGATGTCAATTCTTGATGAAAAGGTACATTTATAAAAATAAGACACATTTTTTCATAATGATCAGGACCAGTTTCACTGTATTCATAATATTGTGGAAATAAGTAGTAAAAAAATGTGTTAATGTGAAAATGTTAAAAATGTATAAATAAATGGTAATTATTGAAATAACTAATTAAAACAAACGATCGGAATCACAGTTGAAGTTCCGGGGATGGACGTGGAGAAGGTTTTCACATTATTTATGATAATCTACAATAAACCTTTATCCTTGAGCTGATTAAGTACCCTGCAGTGAGCTATATTTTTGTTCATAAAAAAAAAAACTATGATAAAACCATTTATTTATGCACGTGTTTTGGGTTGCGTGACAGATTGTCGCACGTTTTTTAATCAATGGAAACAAATGGGTAAGGCTTTTTATGCTCCTAATTACGCATAACAAACAATGTAGCGGATTTTTTATAAGATTTGGAAAAAACTGCGAAACATGTTTCCACTTTTAATAAAACTTTATTTTGTCTACAACAATAATTTATTTAACCATTCGGATAGGTACATAGTTAAATATATCCAATGGTTGAATAACGTTGGATCAGGTTAGGTTAGATCACTATTGGAAGGAACTCGTATCTTATTTTGTGTTACCTTATCATATTATGTTTGATTATGCATAGGTAATATGATAAGAATGAGGTTACAATTAATAGGTTGCACTCTGTTGGGCTACTATCACGAAATCAAATGTCAATATCTCAATTGTCTTAACTCGCCCAAGCCATGCGATGTTAGTCTCAGGACACTAGCGGGCATGGTCAAAAAAGAAAACGGCCAAATTAGTCTTCGAAAAATCGAATCCTAACAAAGTGATCAAGGCCGCAATTAAAAAAAATCTCAACGTATAAATGCATTAAAACTATGTTTGTTAGCATAGTTTTCGACTAACGTGTAATAATAAATACTAACTTTGCACCTATGAATTGCCGTTTCAGTGGGACCGGGTACTGAAATATCAGTACTGTATCGATCTACTGAAACAGTGGATAAGTAGCAAGCTTTAGAAATTAGATTACGCCGATTTCACAACGTTTTACACGGACCAAGGCATTAAAATTTAGTCCGTGATCCTCGTAAAGTTAGTATTAAGTCACTATTCTGGGGAACGGATAGAAGTCACCGTATTTTAAAACATAGGTAACCAAGTTGCCTGAGGTGACAAAGGCATGTATATATGTCGCTGTTTTAATCGCAAACTTTTTCCACCAAGTGCCGTCAAGTATTTACCGTCGAAAAAAAACTGACTTCATCGATCGAGCGAGATTCAAATCGATCATTGTATGACACTAAACTACACTACTACTAAACATTTAAAAATTAATTACTCGAAGCTGAACCGAAAACCGAAAAAAGCGTTATTTTGTTTCGGAACAAAAACCGAAGCGAAAAAAATAACGGTTGGAAGCCCTGCAATAAATTACCAAAGACAATAAACCGACTGAATAAAATAAACGCGCGTGCTTTCTTTATGCTGCATAATCTGTCCTAAGTATTCCTTCTAACATTTTGTTATTCTACGAAGTAAGAAGTACCAGGATAATAATATTGTGTAGGTGCGGGAAAGATAGCAAAACTACCCGAGATTACTTTGAAATTGGATGAATTATTTATTTTTCGCTAAACAATGACATAGCAATACGGGTGGCTTCAAACCGCTATATGTAAGCCATACTCAACAGCCATCAATCAAAAATATACTTCCGCAAACAAAGAAGAAAAATGCTAATAATAACGAGAACAATGCAGATTGTTGGTGTCTAAAGACATACAATATTAAAAAAGGAAAGATACGTAGAATTCAAAAATATAACGTGCGGTAAGTATGCCATAGTTCTAAAATTGAATTATTGACATCTTCATGACTTTTTTCTCTATGAAAATAATATAATATGGAATGGATAAGTAAGTGCATTGTTCCTCTCGGGCTCTACGAAGAATTTAGGAAGAAGCACGCACAAAAAGTAAGAAGAAGTTACGTGAAATCGAGCCTAGGATGTAAATAACATGTTAAAATGAAAAAAAATGTCTGTAGTGCCCATTTTCAGCACATCCAACATACGTAATATTACATATTTATTTCACATGACGCTCTTTCTCGGGCGTTTTACTACCCAGCAATGAACATTGTAGTCTGCATAGTTTTTGCACTTTTTATTATTAGCGTAAACAATAGGTTACAAACAGAATACTTTATTAGTATTACTTAATTTTTAGGGGGCACATTTAAATTCCAACATAATCGACATTTCGATAATATCTTCAAAATATTCTGATACATATTTTCACAAAATTTAAATTTTGATCGCATATTTTTACGCCAAAGTGTTCACTCAAATATCTTTTATCTCATAGTGACTATATAAAAACTGCCTCCATCAGCTCGATATTCATTCACGTATTTCAAAGTTAAAACATTGTCAAACTAGAATTCTCACACGATTTCGATGCAATTGCGTCACGGGGGAAGCTACGCTATCCCCGGAATTAAATTGTCACACTTCGGAGATTACAACAATATAAATGAATTTCGTAGAGGAATACTGAAATGAAAATCTTCCGAAGTAATATAAATGTGCATTGCATTTTCTTAAGCCATGCAGTATCTTTGCACAGAACAGCGGTAAATTCAATGATGGCTGTTATAATAATAAATCTAAAATCGATGAATTAAACGCAAAATCTTTGGGACATGGAATGGACATATCTATATGTGAAAAATCCAGAATGTAGCAAAGCATGTATAGAAAAGATTCGTATTGAGGATTATAACAATTTACTGCGATTGGAGGCGCATATTTAAAAGTTATATATTATTTCAAACCTCAACACTCACACATACAACATATTGAACGTAATACAACAGTATGTACATAGTATATAAGTAATAAGTCTGAGAGGTACATTTGCGACGTTACAAAACAAAAATGATAATACTTTGGCATTTGCAGCTTATATGTACACTTCTGATATAAAGTATGTTTTGTTTCAAAATTTTATTATAGAAATGAAGGAAATTCAGGAGTTGAAGTGCTGAGAAATGAAATGTATGGAGAAATATACGATAAACTTGGATAATTTAAAACATCGACTGAGGGTGCTTGATGGAATTTCAATATCAAATTTGAATTGTTGAGATTGTCTACATTTTCATGTATTTTGTTACTAACGAGCGGGGTTTCGCCTTTCGGCACACGAATAAACTTGAACTGAGACAAGTAACAGTTTATAACAATTATATATAAGATAGATACGACAAATCTTATCCCCGAGTCTAGGAAGTTGGCATCTGGAATAGTCCCAACACATGTATTGGGGTGAGGAGCAAATTGCCATTAACAATGGCTATGACGCGTCTTTTATCGAAAAAACAAAGTATTTTAGCAGAAACGATGTTATATTTCGGGAACTTATTTAACGACTTAGACCAACCTAGGTACTGGCGTAGAATTAGTTATTTAGAGTGTACAAGCTTTTAAAATTAAAAAAACAACTCGCTGATAGTGTAAGGCCAGCCTTTTATTGCAGGAATTCGTTAGGCAAATTTACTTAAGTATTAACAATAAAGATAGAATCCACTTCAAGAACAAATGTGGCATTTATAAATTACAATTTAGTGATTGCCAACACTTCTATGTGGGTAAAACCACACGTACATTAGATATAAGAGTATCAGAACACTTTTTTCTTTAGATTAAAAGCTGCTTTTAGATTTAAAAAAAGATACATCAACATTTGCAAATCACTTGTTATTGGAGAACCATACCTTCAATGCGGATGTTGGGATTAAAATGTTGCATCAAAACATGGAGGACCACAAATTATTTTAATATGAAATTTTGGAAATCAATAGAGCCCAGTTAAATTCCTTACCAATTTTGAACGAACAACTGAATCTTCCAAACTTGCCTCTATTGTACCCTTTAACGTGAGACGAGTCCGTAAAAAATAAACATAAATTAAGAATCAAAAATTTCCCATATTAATTTAACCCATAGGTTCCATAGTCACCCTGATTGAAATTGAGTAGGTAGTTCTTCGAATTGCATTTAAACCCCCCTCCTTTCACCCCAATACATGTGTTGCGACTATCTTAGACTCAGGGATAAGATTTGTCGTATTTATCTTGTATATAATTGTTTTAAGCGGTTACTTGTCTCAGTTCGAGTTTATTCGTATGCTCAAATGCCTGAAGATGCCGAAAGGCGAAACGCGGGACGGTAGTGACAAAATACATGGAAATGTACAAAATCTCAACAATTCAAATTTAATAAACTTGGAATTGCACCGTAGATTGTAAATCTTTCAACATAACTAATATAGTATTTAACAATTAATATCCGATTGTTATTGAACCGCTGATTAACGTGTTCAATGGTGTGACCAAATTGATTAAATATTTATTCGGATCCAAGGTTCGCCAATAATGAATGAGTTTCCTGTTCTCGATTCAAGAAATATTTTCGAAAATGAAGGTCACTGCAAAGTCATACTTGTGAAGTTGTTCATATATAATTTGCTAATGTATCATTCAATGTTTTAAAGCGGATCTTGTCAACGTACAGCGCGTGTACCATTACTGGCACATGAGAAGCAACAGATTATTTTAATATAATATATCAACACTTGACCGAGGAAGTTAGTGACAAAACTTATGGAAGTGTACAAAATTTGAAAGATTCAAACTAGATCCATTTGAAGCACGTAAATAGACGATAAACAATGTTCAAGTGTTACCAACATAAAAATATAAGAAATTCACCTTATAAAATTATTTATAACTTCATTTGATAAAGGTACCGTGAATAAAAATAGTATTTAAATCACAATTGTAAATTTAATCTGAAATTTTTGAAGCAATAATAAACTTGACACATATTTTCTCTAATTTAAGACATCGACTGAGGGTGCTTGATGGAATTTCAATATTAAATTTGGATTATTGAGATTTTGTACACTTCCATGTATTTTGTCACTAACGACCCGGGTTTCGCCTTTCGGCATCTTCAGGCATTCGAGCACACGAATGGACTCGAACTGAGAGACAGTAAACAGTGTCTAACGCTTATATAGAAGATAAAAATGCGACAAATATCATTTACGAGGCAATACATTAATACGTCTGAGAGCCACACCGATACCTGAGTTAAAAATTTTCGGAAATCGCCCTAATCCCCACCATATTAACAGAGTGACGAATTGCCGAAGGCGAATTACCGCTTTTCAACTTCTTTTAGAAATACCAGTGATTTTACAATTATAATAGTATTGTGGGTTTTGACGGGATGTAATTCGACGAATGGGTAAATATATACAATCATTCCACATTTGGTGACATCTGTTAGGTGTTTCAACGTATCGGATATAATAGCGGAGAATTAGGAAGGTTCAGCTGCTCATTCAAGATTGGTAATGAGTTTAACTGGGCTCTATTAATTTCTAAAATTTCCTGATAAAATAATTTATGATCCCCCATGTTTTTATGCAACAGTTTAACCCCATCATCCGCATTAAACGTATGGTTCTCCATTAGCAAGTGATTTGCGAATGTCGAAGTTTCTTTTTTTAATCTAAAGGCAGCTAAATGTTCTGATACCCTTATATCTAATGTACGTGTGGTTTTACCCACATAGAAATGTTGGCAATCATTGCATTGTAATTTATAAATACCAGATTTGTTCTTAAAGTTTACTCTATCTTTATTGTTAATAAGTAATTTGCCTAGAGAGTTTTTGCAATAGAACGCCGGTCTAACACTATCAGCGAGTTGTTTTTAATTTTAAAGCTTGTACAACCTAAATAACTAATTCTATGCCAGATTCTGGGGCGGTCTATGTCTTTAGACAAGTTCCCAAAATATAGCATATTTTCTGCTAATTTACGTTGTTTTTTTGATACAAGACTATCTATAAGAGACGCCTCATAGCCATTATTAATGGCAATTTGTTTAATAATGTTTAGTTCGTTTTCAAAATTAAATTTATTTAGAGGTATAGTGACTAATCTGTGAACCTGAGAATGGAAAGCAGCCAATTTATATGAGAAAGGATGGTCTGACTTAAAATGGATCGTGGCTTCTGAAAACGTCTGTTTTCGGTAAATTTTAAATTCATGAATGGAGTTTTTAATATCAATATTAAGGTCAAGGAAATTTATATTCTTCCATTCGTGTGCTCGAATGCCTGAAGATGCCGAAAGGCGAAACCCGGGTCGTTAGTGACAAAATACATGGAAGTGTACAAAATCTCAATAATCCAAATTTACATATTTTCTCAATGCGACTCGTAATTAAAAGGTTGCCGATCGCTAATTTTCAGGAAGTAAAATAGTTTATATAGTTAAATTACCGAACTGTTTGCCTAATTAATTAAATCTTTTCTAAGGCGTACCGAGCCACAAAAGAATATACACCATAATTGAATTATGTAAGAAAATAAATAAATGAAATCTTTTAAGTGAACCTAACCTAAAAAAATAAAATTAGAACGAGGTTGTACTTGATTATTAAAATATTAAATGCAAAGGAAATCGTTGTAAAATTGCCTATCAAGCAATATTGCAATATAAAATTGTCAAGATTTGGAAATAAGTTTCGGCAAAAAGAGAGTTCTAACAGAAAATAAAGCTGCAAAAGTTTCCCAACTAACTGAGTGTTTAACAAATAGAACAGTCAAGAATAATTTCTGTATTTATCTTGCGCAATGAATTTAATTGAAAGTAAACTTGAGTAACCAACTGGACAAATGCAAATCCGTGCAAGAATAAACAATTTGACGAACGAATTAGCATACTGGAAACTATCGCCAGTAGCATGTCATCAGAAGATGATTGGGTTTCTTTACGGAGAATCAGACGACAGAGCTGAGCCCTTCGGGATGGCCGAATCTTCGGGAGAATTCGAGTTCCTCCACGAAACAGAGCCAACAATGATAGTGGGTCCTAATCCAGACTGGATAATCAGCATTAAGTGAGTTTTTAACATACGTAATATATTTAAAAGAATCCAAGACGAAGAGTAAGCGCTATGATATGTTTGACTATTTCAAATCCTTTCTTATACAATAATATAAACGCGAGCTTAGCATGTCCTCTTACTAATTGAAGTATGTGGCCTGCTTGTGAATGTTACATGCAATTATTATGTAAAGGATGTGGTTTGTAGAAAAGGTTTTCGACGACAGATCAAAGAGAAGAGAGAACTGCTGAAAAGATAATAGACACCTATTAACTCAAATTTGAATTATTGAGATTTTGTACACTTCCATGCTTCGTATACAAATTCATATATTATGTATAAATCAAAAACTCACAACACGATTTAGGGTAGACCCATGGTGTAAAGAGTGTTTCTTACAACATAGGGTAGACCTCAATCAAAAGTACTTATTTTTCTCTTGGTGCCGTCTTCTATCGAAGACTGGCGACCAAATTACGTATAAGATTGCTGATGACATTGTGCCATTTACAAACGTTACGTAGCAAAGGGAAACTTTTTCTATCTACACCTTTGCTGTAATTCATTTTAGTAAAGTATTTATATAAGACATAATTATTTTTATAACTTGAGTTGTTCGAATCGAGCATTTTTCCGCCACGTCGCGTTATGAAAGATTTTCCGGCTCTGGCGCACTATTACAGTATTTATGCACACGGATGGATGGGCAGATGAGTGGCCGAACAGAAATAATATGCAGATAATGTCGTCTGCAGGCTCCGATGAACAAGTGGGCCGAGTCATAACGAAGTGAGGCCGCGAGCTACTGGCACGCACAAAAACCGAAAGCGCCCAAATGCTCCCGTGGCCATATTTGAACATAGGAAATGAAAAATTGATAAATCAACTTTCCGCCCTTCTCTCTTTGAAAAAAAAATGGTTAAAAACTATTGTCTATGTGTTTCAACTGTATTTTGTTTATACAAGTTGCCCATGGCAACAGTGATACTAAGCAACACGTATTAACTTATGAAGAGACAAAACCATTCTTTAAATGATGTTCAACAACTATCTCTGATGAAGTGATATTACTTTTTACAACCACGTGCGCTCCCAATGTGAAGCATATGTACTCCTTATTTTGCATCTCAAGGGAAGACGTTTTACGGAAAAAAAAACCACTCAGCTACAGGACTGGCTTATATATATATATCCATCTTTATCTGTGGCGTAATTGAATGGTAAATACGATCGCAATGCGAACAACGGACTTGAATTTTTGTATACAGGCCTTCCAATAGAAGAAAAAAACAGTTTATCATGTCATTTTATTGATTGAATTGGCATTGACTTGGTAGAACTCCATTATAAGAGGATAAAATATCACAGTATTTAGTTCTACAAAATTTTATTAAGCAGTTGATAGGTTTTGCGAAATAGCATGGCACACTGGTGCGCCGCGAGACGATTCTTGGTGTGCCGAGGTGCAATGCGTCAAAAATGAGAAAAAATTTGGGAGCGAAACTTAGAACCGGTCGGTTGCTAAGATCTCCGATAATATCATTCTCGTTGAAAGAAATATTTTATTGTTTTGACTTTAAATGAAATAATTGTTAAAATTGTGTTTGTATGGGATGGTGTTACTGAAGTTGTGTTGTGTTGATTAAGTATTGATGGTGAAATATTTTCTAGTGGAATTATTACAAACAATGAACGAATATATTAACATAATACACATTATCAAACCAAACAAAAAAAAATAGATAGTACTTTTATCCACCTAAATTACCTTTATTATTTTTTGTTAATTGAGCCTTTTTTTTAGTTACACCTTTTAAAAAGGCTTTTTTTATAATTCGTAATTTTCAAAAAAAGAGCCCCATCACTTTGATAATGTAAAAGAGTTTAATTGGCTTTTATTAAAAAATATATTACCCACTATTTAAAATTCATCAAATAAAAATAAATTAATTTATTGTAAGATTTGTTTATTGAATTTGTATATTTTAGATTGTAGTGTGCCGCGGAATATTTATGAGTGCTTGGCTGTGCCGTAGGTGAGAAAAGGTTGCGGAGCACTGGTATAAAGTGTGAGATAAAACTTGTCCTACGCTGTAAACATTGAAAAACTTCTCAGACTCAATCCCAACCGATATTAAACCATACAGAACAAAGATTTTAGTAAAATAATTATTAGTTATACCATTATTGTGATTTAATACATGAAAGAATAGTCCATGCGTATAAAAACTTTGTTAGGCTTACCGGGAAAAATAGCTTTTCCCCGATATTTACGAAAATATATGAAAAAACTTCTTGTTTTCATAATCGTAGTGTGCCATTTTATGTGGGAGGTAATACTTAGTAAGTACATTCTTAGTGCACGCGAACTTAACCTAATGACTAATAATACAAAGTGCAATCTCATGTCTCATGGAAAAGTCCAACTTTATTAACGTGGATACAGCCTGGGTAATTATTTTATAGCAAAATAATTACCCGCAATAAAAATCAACTGGCATTAATGTATTATTATTATAGATGAGAAAAAATGGTGGGCAGTGTGGCCAGTGAAATAAGAATAGAAAAAATTTTGCATTTTTTTTCACGATGATTCATAAATTAACGAGGTACCTAGGTATTACAACATCAGGCCTTGAAAAATATCAGTGTGCAATTATTTAAGTATTTGCAATGTTTTTTTATTATCCTGAGTATCATATAATTATAAGTGCGACAACTTTTAAGGAAAGATTAACAGTCTTGTGGATGAATTTCTATATTATTTTTAGATTAATATTCTATATAGAAAGAAACAAATAAACGAATTGAAAATAGTTTGTGACAATATGAACGCTGGAAATAAACTCAAAAATAATAATAACTATCATTGTTATAAAGCACGATAGTTTCTATGTTTAATACCTATTTGTGTGTCAATCTGTCAACCAAATAGGTAAGTAATAATACTTAATTGATTGAATATGAATCTAATTTAAAAATTCATGCATATTCAAAAAGGTTTATAGGTAGGTATTTCGCTAAAAATGTAATATTTTTCATGTTGTTAAAAATAGTTTAATTCTTTGTGTTTGAGTCGACAATAGGGCTTGAAAATGACAAAATTAAATTAAGTACAACTAATTCAAATCACAATACGATGTTTTTTTGCTATTACGGAGATGTCATCTAAGTGGTACAATATGTTCATGTTCCTTTGTGCAACGAAGATTTGGACGGACAAGAAAGGGAGGAAGATGTTTGTGGAATACGAAAAAATCAAATGAATGCGATTTTTTTTACAAAAAACTAAAAATCGCATTTAAAAAATTAAAAAAAAATTGTGGGGGGTGGAGATTGAATCAGATACAAAGTATAATAGGTACGTATCAGAAAAATAATCCGACAAATTTAACCTGAGTATGGCATTTTCAATTTTTCATTTCTTTGCCTGCCACACGAACCGGTTACAAACATTACTTAATGTCAAAGAAGCTTTGAACAAGGATCACCAATATTAAACTAATGTTTCCACGTACAAAAAACCTATATGTTCTAATACATAACAGCGATATTTAAATTTTAAAATTATACACATGAAATTTGAGTTGATTTGAGAATGAAATCCTCTGATGGAAAATAACTTATAATTTATCGACAAGAACTGTAATTGATAATCTAAATACGATTATTTAAAAAAACTAGCCTGTCATACTTATATGTTATAAACATACATTGAATAACTAAAACAAAGCAATCCGTGAAAATGGGGGACATACTGAAGTACAAAATAATAAATTGATGCATGCCACTTATTTTTTGGTATACATAATACTTACGTGAGATGGATGCTGTTGTTGGAGGAAGAAAGGAATTAGTTGTTCTTGGTGTTGTCCATTATAGAAATATAATGTTTTCATTATTTTTAATGAGGTACGATAAGATGTAAAGATTAATGCCAGCTTTCAAATTAAGATGAAACTTAAATATTATAAATATCGTACAAATATTGTACCTTCTTTAATAGAAATATATCAGTTTGTTAATAATAGAAAGAAAACTAATATAATATAAAGCAGTGCTACCGAGAATTTTGCACACTATAAAAAATATAAACAATACATACATATAATTTAAGACATCGACTGAGGGTGCTTAATGGAATTTCAATATCAAATTTGGATTATTGAGATTTTGTACACTTCCATGTATTTTGTCACTAACGACCCGGGTTTCGCCTTTCGGCATCTTCAGGCATTCGAGTCCATTCGTGTGCTCGAATGCCTGAAGATGCCGAAAGGCGAAACCCGGGTCGTTAGTGACAAAATACATGGAAGTGTACAAAATCTCGATAATCCAAATTTAATACATACATAGTTTATTTTCTATTATTTTCTTGACTATTTTATGTCAACCTGTGTACATTATTCGACGTTATGCAGATATGAGATGACATACATTATATAAAAAAATACTTATGACGGATGTTAGTAATGAAACCACATTTGGTTAATTTATTTAACTGCCAGCATACTTATACTTTCGTAAACAACTCAAATAAAAGTTATCATTTCGATTAGTTATAGAACATGTAAAATTGTGTGGTTTTTTTTTAATAAATCTCAAAACATGAAGTGAAATAATTCGATTTTATGTTTTCTTTTTTGTGTTCCGTCAAACAGTTCCCAACTGGTAATATGGTAACATGGGAGTGTTGTCAATTGTAATTACAGTAACAATGTAAACGTAAAAGAAACTCACCACTCTCAGTACACGGAAGAACCAGCAGCAAAAATATGACGTATCCACATTCATTGAACATTGTTTAGCACTTATAACCACACAAAACACACTAATTATCACTTTATTAATGCTATGCCATTCCTGGAAATAATACAGCTGACTTTCAACACAAAACCTTTGTCTGTTTTGACATGAGCGCATGCGCTTATAAACAATATTATTTTATTTTTTATTTATATCTATCAAAAACACAAACTAAACGCACTAGAATATACTAGGTTGTCCACTATATACATCACTTATGCGTTATAAAATACACAAATATCTTGTGACTATCCACATCGTCAACAAAAACACTGTGTACTTTTAAACACTCCGCACAAGTTTTATAAATTAGATTTCGTTATATTGAGTGTGAATATTAGAAATGAAACATTAAATCTAACAAATTATCTATTATACGTCTATTCTAACTACCTAACGCTCGATAACATTAATCACAATAAACAAAGCCCCAAAAGTCACAACAGTGCTAACACGATCTCAAGACGCGACATGTTGGATTTATGGATTGAGAATAATTTTGAGTTGCTCGAATATTGCCAGTACACAAAACAACATTCAATAAAGATGTGCTAAAATAAAATTCTCCCTGCATCTAATATTTTTTTATTAGTAAAAGCAGTACATAATTTTAATAATATAAGTAGGTGGGTAGGTACCTACTCAATATTATTTAAAAAGCATTACCCAAAAATCGTAACATATACAACTACGCCTTCACGGTATGAATGTTTGCTCAAGTATAACTTGTCAATAATATGTATCCATTGTTAGAAATTTGGTAGTAAAGGTGAAAAAATTTTGATCATACCTACTCTTATTGTTCAAGTCTTGAAATAATTACACTTTTTTTATACATAAAGTGTAATGGTTAGGTAAACAATAATATATGCAGAGTTGAGGAAGTAATACTTGATTTTAACCAATAAACACAATAATATTGTAACATTCCTTTAAAATTACTAGAATAATGTATCATCAACATCATCATAATAATTATTGTTTTCATAGTAATATTAATTATTATTGTAAAAAGTACCTAGTTCCTACTTATTGAAAGAAAACATATTTGAATCTACACGCCACTGTTTCGTAAAAAATACATTATTTTTTAATGATAATGGAAAGAAAACGTATTCATCAAAATAAATGAAATTAATCTTTTAGTGACATTTTAAACAATGATGATAAATTATCAATATTCGTTATGGAATTATTTTTATAATTATCTAAATAAAACTCTTAATTATCAAGATACACATATGTAATAATCAATATTACTTTCAAACACATCTTTATAAAACGTTAATTTTTTGATGTAAAAAAATGTTTTCCAATTACTTATTTTATCAATATTATAATAAGATAACCACCCAATTATTAATTATAATTGCACTGCAATAATTAGGATATTGTAATGATACACAAATATGATAACAATAGTCAGTCTGAAGATGCTTCTTAAAGAAGCGAAACAAGTGTCACATTTAGTAACGCAACCAGTTGAATAATTAGGTTATCAATTTTAATCTTATATTAAAAATGAATTTCCACAAAGTTATCACCAAATCCATTGGAAATATGATAACAATAATCTAAATATTTTTACACGCAGGTTTTGAAAATCTTCAAAGTTACAGCTTGTGAAGTGATCAGCTTTACACTCAAGACTGATGATGCCAAACTCCGAGACATTCATAACAATTTAAAAGCGATTTTAACATTTTAAATTACTTCAATAAGATAAAACACAATTTGTTTGTACTACTTCCAGATGTCTATAATGATCAGTACTGGTTTCACTCTTCATAAGCAAATGATCTAGATAGGCCTACTCTGTGTATAATCACTATCTCATTCATATCATTTATTTTTCTTCAAACTTCAACCACTCAAATACAATTAAGTGCCGGGTTTATACCATTGGTTATGTACTTCTTACAATCACACTATTAGACAAAGTGAAAACATGAGTAGTCGACAGGTTATTCTGCAATAAATATAATCCTACACAAATGAAATCATAAAATGAAAAGCAAAGGGTTGTAAATGAGAAAAAACATAATGAAAAAGAGTCATTGGATTATAATTTTACAGTAAAGAAACTTTATTAAAATGGGGATTTATTAACTCCATATAAAAATATTCATATTTTTTTTTTACAAAAACAATTTCTCATTATCAAATTTTGTACTATCTATACAGCTATCTAAAATAATGTATTTACATTGTGCGATGCTTGAACACATATTTTACAATCTTAGCTTAGCTAGGCACTGGGCTTATGAAGTTTCACGGCTTGGTGTAAACTTTCAGGGCTGAATACACCTTTCTCGGTAATGATTCCCTTTATTAAGGCAGCAGGAGTGACATCGAATGATGGATTCCAGCAACCGATTCCTGGAAGAAGATGCACAATAATAGTCATATGAATAAATTATTTTAAAAACTAACAAATTTTATCGCCATTTGAAAATTCATGATATCCTTTCGTGTCTTACTCTGACCTCAAATTATATTATAAAGAAAAGAACTTCAAAATCAATATAAAATCATAAGTATTAACGATTATCTCCTTTATCACACTTCTTTTTGGATAAGAGTAACGGAACTCTTATATCAGTAATGACGGCCATTTTGATTAGATGTAAAAGTTTTTCTACATCTAATTAAAGTACAATTTTTCTTATATTAGGGAAAATAAAATATGCACTGTTTCAGAACCATTCAAAATTACTCAATCTGTAATTAATAATTGTCTATTGACCTCTGGCTGCGATCCTGTGTTCACCGATGTGCGTCATTTCTTTATCAGGTCGTTCTTCTATTGTTATGTGATCTCCGCTAACAATGGACATGTCAATTGATGTGAGAGGGGCCGCTACATAAAAGGGCACGGAATGATGTTTTGCAACAACAGCTATTTGATAAGTGCCAATTTTGTTAGCAGTATCGCCATTTGCTGCAACCTGGAAATAATAAAATAATAATAATCACGGAAAATGCTATACAAAAGCAATCAGATTGAATTTCAGGCAAGTAGGAAACAATGCAACGTCTGTATACTGTATATAAACACTCGAATTTCAAAAAATAGCTACTGGGTGCAATGGAGCCAGGTATCAAGGAAATTTTCCATGCAAAAAATTAATGCTTAAATTTAAGATATAGGCTGTGCGTCCTTGATGGAATTTCAATATCAAATTTGAATGATTCAAAATTAATGCTTTGGTGGACGCAATGTCTATGGATGTCATTGTTGACGTTCTGATTTCTATTAGAGCATTGTACAGTTTTTAATTTTGTGTCAAGGCGCATGAATAACTCGACCTTGAAACAGTGAGTCAAATTTACTAACAATATTTTGTGTCTTATATACACCTAGAATAGTAACATTCTGTCCAAGAAACTGTTAAACACAAGTAAATATCAAATTTGAATTAGCTCAGACAGTTTATAACGATTATATGCAAAATAAAATAGGAAAAATCTTATCGCTGTGTCTAAGAAATTAACATCTGGACTAGTGACCACTTTACTATTGTACCCTGTACGTGAGATGGGTCCGTAAAAAATAAAACATGAATTAACAATCAAAACTAAACATAAATTAACAATCAAAGTAATGAATTTTCCATATTAATACATCGGTCCATGGTCACCCTAACTTGAAATTGATATTTCTTGGAACTGCATTTAAAAAAACCCTCTCTCGCCCCTCTGTTCAGTCGTAAGGTGGTCACTAGTCCAGATGATAATTTCTTAGACACAGCGATAAGTTTTGTCCTATTTTATTTTGCATATAATCGTTATAAACTGTCTGAGTTAGTTTGAGTCCACTCGTGTGGTCGAATACCTGTAGATGCCGAAAGGCGAAACCCGGGTCGTTAATGACAAAATACATGGAAATGTACAAAATCTCAATAATTCAAATTTTATATTGAAATTTCATCAAGCACCCTCAGTCGATGTCTTAAATCATACAAGTAAATATAATTGATTGGTAAAGAGTCGCTACAAAAGCTCATAGCTCTATAAACTATGACAGAGATGAAAAATGTAATTACGCAATATGTGATTTCGATTTCATTAAAAAATCTTCTAGAAAATCACTGTTTTGTTATTTGCGTAATACAATATTCCACTATTTTATTCAAACAATAATTAGAGACAGCTGTTTTCGATCTTAATCAATTGATATCATTTGCATATTAGAGTTACAGTACCTAGCGATATAATATGAATAACGATAGATGCCGAGCTATGGGGGAAAATTAATTATTACCAACACCACATCTCACGTCTGTCAAGATGCCGGGAGAGGAATCAGTAAATTTAATAAAGCTAGGAAAGAAAAATGACAGCTTTGAAGTTTTCTGAGTTTATTTTTAGAATTGAATAGATCATTTGAAATGCAGCAAAGGCTTACAGTAAATTAAACGAATCCATATTTTTTCTAAACAAAATAATCTTTACCTCAAATAGTCTGACACTGAGCAGTATTTGTGAGGCAGCCCCGCTATATTGCTGTGCGCAACGTGTACCTGGCCTTATGGCTTATCATTTTAGAACATTTAAAACACAGTGATCAAAATTATCCCTATAGTGTAGCAGAAAATAGTGGCTTTCTTGTGTTTACCCTGTCTGCTCCGACAATAACGGCTGAAATATTTCTAGTCCTCATCAAAACTGCAACCATACTGTCGACAATAAGCGTTGCAGGAATTTTTTCATGAACTAATTCGTAAGCGGTCAATCGGGCTCCTTGATTATAAGGCCGTGTCTCTGTGCAATAAACATGTTCTGAAAAAAAAGCATTAAAATTATTTTCCAAATGGTTCTGTAACAAATAGTATTTTTAAGATTGACAGTGTTTTGCAGTCGTCAGGAGTAGGTAGGGTATTAACAAAAGCATAACTGGAGAGTGCATACACCCAGATTGCAATGGGATCTCAGGTGTTTGAGGGACCTTGGAATATGTATATCAATTTAATGAATTTAATCAACAATAATGAATATTTAAGTGTGAAACTAAAATATAATGTTTTAATACGAGAGAAATTTTACAAGGAGGTCTTCAAATTGAAGTACCACTGGACAGGGAGAGTTCGAAGCTTCACAGAATCATATATTAACCCATACTTCAATATTAGAAAATATTCATTGGGAGATTGAAGTACGGGCAAGACGTACAAAATTTTAAACATATGAGATGTGAGCTGATTTTTCTACATATGAATCATTTTAAAAATCCTACAAGTGTGTTGCATTCTGATTGCATCTAGCCGTTCTACATCTGAATGACAAAGCTACTGTAAAATTATCTAATGTTAAGCAGTAGATAATTTTCTAAAAATAGCTCATAACTTTCCATTCATGATTATTAAAATGCCACAAGTTTCTGAGAAATGTAAATAATGCTTTAAGATAAACATATCTCTCATTAATTTGAACACAAATATCTGAAAGGTTTTAATCTAATTTCATAAATTTTTTCTGGGTCATTCTGTTAAATTTGAATTCAGAATAATATCGTCACTGAACCATTATTAAGAAACCAGAAAGAAACATAATAGGGTTATAAAAGATACAATAGAAACAACACTTCAAGAAATATATAAAGCAATAAATAGAATACAGAATATATCAACACTTCCAATGACTGAAGTGAAAAAAAAACGATATTTACTAAATAATTGATTTCTAACTCAGTTTTGATTGATTTCAGTTTTTTTCAAGCCTTTACTTTGGTCCTCTGTAATATGACCAAAAGTGAGTTACTTAGTTCATTAGTCATTATAATTATCCTTATACTTTGTTTATGTATTTGCTCTTCATTCTCTCATATTCATTGTTTTCCCATATGTATTGTTCATTTTCTATAATATGTTAGCTTCTGTCATTCAGTGGTAAAAGATTTGTTCTAGAGATCAGGTGGTTCTGGGTCTCGACAAGGTCAATAACAAATACAGATTTTTCAATTAAAATTTGTGATCTTGAACATAGAGGTGTTTGTGATGTCTCTTCTCCTCGGGTTGATTTCAAGTGACATAAAAATTCTCACCAAGTTTATCTCGTATGATTTTTCAGTTTCAAATTATTTGGGGCATTGGCTGTTATCTGTAATGCTAGATTTTTTTTAAAATTAATATAATTATACTATCCCAGCCTTACACCTATAAGAACAATGTCAAATAATCCTGCATTAAGTTTCCAGATCTATTGTTTTCCTCGATTTATCGGTTATATAGTATGGTCCCATAACAAATATTACCCCCGATTGATTGTGTTTGTGGAACATTTGTCGTCTCACTCAGAAGTTTGCACGATTCCATTCAGCTGCTACTGCTGTTTCGTCACAAATTTTATCCCGGTACATATTGTTTCTGTCGAACATTTGTCATCCCGTGCATAACGTCAAGGTGTCGTCTGGTTGTCATGGTGCCATCTTTAAATGTTCCCGGTAATGACTTACCTACTTAGCACCTATGTACAGACTGTTCAATCGTTCATATCGCCGAGTTGGTCGGTGTTAATTTCTGTCTCGTATTTTGCATAGTGAATTATTCTGATATGCAACTAAAATGCCCCCTATGAAGAAAGTTATAACTCAAGCTGACAGACTAAAAAGACTTTCCTAAATTTATAATTTTTGTTAGCGTCCCTTGAAAAATGAAGAAACAGGATCAAAGGGATATAAAATACAAAAATGTGGTAAAATAGTAATGAATGTGGATATTGTACACTTGCAATTGGTAAGCGATGCAAAGAAAATACAATACCTAGTTTGTTGGCCGCATGCAAAGATCTGATAACACCTAAAGCAGTCCCGTAACCAGCGGTAGCCAAAGATCCAGTATTACAATGAGTTAAAACTCGAACCAAACTATCTCCAGATGTGTTTGCCAAAATCGCTTCGGCGCCAAATCTTCCAATCGCTTTATTGTCATCTATATCTTTCTGAAGCATTTGCGCAATTCGATGTATGAATCTAACGAAATAAAAAAGAATGTTATTTATTCGGACATACAATTAAAGATGATTTCTACAGTTAATCTTGGATTATTGCAAAAAATAACGGTTTGTAATTTTAGTATAGGTCATTAAAATACAGATTAACGCTTAGACGCAATTACAATATTACATTTATCTTGATTTATCTGTATCTGTAATGCTGCACACACACACACTCTCTCTCTCTGTGTTTTGTGGGCTTTGAATGAATGTTGACAGATGGCATGTCATCTGGTAAATTACAGTATTAATATTATCAAAGCAAGGCATTCAATTTTGTAAGAATATTAAATATAAGCATTACACAATCTAAAGATATTTCAATTGAGAGTGAGTTTTCCAGTAGTAGACCTTTACCACATTAGAAAGTAGTGTAAGATTTGCCACATAATATATTACCCATGATGAGAGGACTATGAAACCGAAATTAAAAACTTTACAGGAGAGCAAACAGTGTGAATAAAGGATATGTGTGCAAAGAGATCGAGTTAGAATTCAGTGGGAGAATTGTAAGTGTACAAGTTATACTTATATAACTAATAAGATGACAGTTGTATTGTTGATATAGTATTATTAAGCTTTTGAGTTAAGTATTAAACTTCAGAATGTTTCAGTTATTAATTAGTGAAATCTATATTATTTTTTTAGATTTTTTGTAACTATATCAAAGCTGTACTGATTATACCACCAAAGCTTACTTATATTCGTAACATTTTTAGGCACTTGTCGTAAAATTATCAAAAATGTGCTTATGTATAATTAAGCTGATAAATATCTTTAGGAGGTAAAAATTAGTGAAGTAACAGCAAACATTAGATAAGAACATTTAATTATAAGTGTGAAAGTGCTGTAAAGAATTTCATAGTATTTTCTTCTGTACACTTCTCACAGTTTTTTAACCATTCTCTATGTCCAAGTTGCTTTTTTAAAGTGGTTTTGTTCCTAGATTTTTACAGCTGTTTTTGATAATAAATAAAAAAGTATTAGTCAAAATGACTGGTAACTTTTTGAATAGTAATATTTTATCAAATTATTGGCAGTACTAGAATACATAATTAATGAATTTTAATCATCAAATATTATGAGATAACGTTCTAATTATATTATTCTAGAATACAGATTTATTGAAAAGCTAATGAAATATGGTTTTCAGTGCATATTTTCCAAAGTATCTTAATCTACTTTTGGTTGTGAACTATAAAACTTTGGATTTGGTGAGTGCTATTATTGACCAATGATGATTAATTCAATTCAAAATATAGAGATGAAGAACAATCAAATAAATGTTACTGGCAACACGCAGTAGGTAAATTTGTCTATGGTACCACCATATATGTCTAATAAGTTATAAGGCCATAGAAGAGATGCAATGGGTAAAATTAGTAGGTAAATTATGGTAGCAGATACTTTACTTTTCTTTCATGTCTTCTGGTGTTATAGTTTCATCATCAAACAGGGAGTTAGAGTGTGTTATAAGATCATCAGCAGCTAGTTTTATATTAACAGCTGTTGGTCGGGCCGATATAAGGTAATTTAGTTTCCCTTCAATCTAAAATAATCCAACCCAGATGATGCAATTGAAATATAAGTATTAATAATAATTAAAAGTGCATTATATAAATAAAACAAATTGCAATAACTAAAATGTTAAATAGCCAATCGACAAGCCAGTAATTTGCCATTGTATAATATGTAGTGTAATGAAATAGGTTTTTTTGCACGCTATATCGAATTAATGGATCGAAGACTAGTTGATTATAACAGACGCACAATGTAGAAAAAAAAAAATTATAATAATGAAGTGAATGTATCTTAAATTTTTCACATCAATTTAAATTTGAAAAAAAAAAACGTTAATTTGCCCTCGTCACAAAGCACTGACGACACTGAGTTGAAAAATACTTTAATCACACTTATATACGGGATCTTAATTAAAATGTAAAAAAAATGCTGAATAGTTAGTACCCTGGGATATGAAAACTTGTACTTCGTCAGAAAATTTCTACGGGAAAACATTTTTTGTCGTTTCAAGTATAAAAAGTAATACTTGGAGAATATTGTTTTACATTCCATATAAAATCAAATTGTTGATTTTTCGCAAATTAAAAGCTTTACACCATATTCTATTGATATAATTTTGTTGCTTTATTGTTTTTTAATTGTCATACTAAAATTAAATTTCTAATTGAGGAGTGCAAATGTCAATTGAGAACAACTTCTTTGGCGTTCGCATTCGAGGCTGACGATAAAATACGCAATAGCTGATAAAATAGAATCATAACATATTATTATGCGGTTAAATCTTAACCTCAAATATTTGACAAGTGATAAGAGAAATATGTTTACTGACCTCTTGTCGCATTATCTTTTTATCTGAAATAGTTTCATTGGCGAGTTCAACAGCCAGAGACAGGCATCCGACGATAGCAATAGCAGGAGCGCCTCGCACCTGGTGAATGAAAATAACAATGCAGATGCTATCTCGCGAATCTTTAAATAAGTACAATTACGAAAGTCAACAAAAGTTTTCACCTGCATTTTATTTATAGCCTTCCACCCGTCTTCTACGCCGGCTATCGTAACGTATCTCGATTGTCCAGGTAACAGAAGCTGGTCAAGAATTTCTAGACTTCCTTTGACGTACTTGATAGACTCTAAACTCATTTTTGTTCAAGTTTTTAATGTTTTCGAGATAAGAAAAATACCGATTATTTAATCGACACGTGTTACGAGTTGAACTAAAACACTGTATGATCAGCGAAAATTATCTTGCATCACTCATAAGAACACAATAAATAAAAACACTATTTTTAGATGTATGTTTTTCAAGTAACTAGCAATCACGGATCAGATTTATTTAAATGTCGCTCCACTGACAGCGCCCGACGCATACGTAAGGCCGAGATTCGTCCGACAGCAAATATGTCGCATGTTCATTTGGGTTGCTAGACAGCATAACAATTTTCCCCATATTATTACGTGGTAATAAATGTGAAAGGAAAAATGGTACTGGTCAATTATAAGTTCGCCACTTTTACAGTTCTACTCAACAGTGATAAAAGCTGTAATACATATTTATAAGATTATAATTTTGTTCTGTATGATATGTCATCTGATATTCAGACCAACCAAACCCACCAATTTATAATCAGTAAGTATCTCTATGCTACAACCTTTTCAAATTTTATTTTAATGTTGATTTATTTGTTCTTGGTTGCCTGCAATTGCCAAGTCTCATGAGATTTAATTGGTTATTAAATTATTTTTCCAATTGAGGTTAAGTCATTATTATCAAATCAGTATTAAAATTAATTCAAATACTAATGTACTTTGTTCCTAGACTTAGTGATAATATTTTTTCTTAATTTGTCTTATATAAAACAATATAAACTATTTACTGTCAGTTTGAGTTCATTCGTGTACTTAAATGTCTGAAAATGGCGAAAGGCGAAACCCAAGTCACTAGTGACGAAATACATGGAAATTTAAAATTTTAAACAATTCAAATATGATATACACGCATATATTATATATATATAATAGAAAATACTTAATGACATTAAATGAATACAAAAATTTAAAAAATGAATAAAATAATACAGGTTACATTATTTGTGACTAAGCAAACTATGATAAATAAATGCAGATTCACTTTTGAATTACAACTCTTTATTGAGATATTTCATACATAATTTGGTAAATGTGATTTATTAGATTTAAGATGCATAGCATTTAAGTATGCTAAGACATTTTGTTTCATAAGATCTGATGAGGAATATTTAAGAACAATATTTATTTAAAAATTATGAAAAAGCGACTCGTTACCAACATAATTTTCTAAAATGAATTTAATATTGACATTACTTTGAAATAAGGTTTTAAAAAAAATTTTTTAAAGGAATTTAAAAAAAATGTAGAAAATCTTTTTCTTCCTTCAATCAGGGAATAATACTATAATAATAAGTATTTTAAAAAGGGTGAAATTTTTTGGATATTTAAAATACATATCTGGAAGCTTTCAATTCCAATTTGGTCCTAGATCTTTACAAAGTTCATCTGCGGGCGTGTGGTTCTATTGATATTGATTCCAGGAAACAAAGTAAATAGAAATGGAATTTTACACTAAAATGAGTGCAGATTTTTGCCAAATATTTATCTTGTTTCAAAAATATTTACATTAGATCATTTGAAACAAATAAAAAAATAATCTCTAAAAAATCACTGGTGTATAGGTGTATATGTGTAGTAAGTATACCTGAAGAAATAATGATAATTTATTAACAATTGTGAAAAATAATAAATCCTACAATTCTCGACTGTACCCATGCGGTGATACTGCTTTAAGGGCTAAATAATGACTGGGACCACTTTCAAGTAACAATTCTAATGCATTGTACAAGAATTGCCAAGATGGCCGATTCGACATCCTGTCATCCTTCAGAACTATGATTAAACAGATTTATAATACTAATGTTCGATTATATAATACTAAATAAAAACAGATCGTTAATACATTAACTTAATATCAAGAATAGAAATTAATAAATCTGGTAATCATACAGCTAAAGCAAACTAATAATTTTTGTATGCAATGCGGCAACAAAATCCATTGAGATTCAAAATCAAAAGGCAGTCTCGCACTTGTCTTAAATGAAGATATCACGATTCATATTTTGGTCATGCATAAATAATCTGCATACCTGATAAACCTCACCGGCATAAATGATAGTATACACTCATTACAAACACTATATCAATTGCATTTCAGTCTCGGTCATGGATATAATATATTGTATGTATATGGTAACCTCACAATTATCGAAAACCGAAAATATTGTCTATTGCATTCCTTGAATAATCTTTGAAATTGTATTTATCACAGAGCAGACCATTTTTCAACGACTTGGCAGTCTTTCTTGTATGGCTTCCATTGTACAGTAGTAGACCAAATTATTTTAACTTGTCTCGTTGGCACTACAAGGTTCAGGTTTCTCACACACGGATGAACTTCTACAAAGTCTTGGTTTGAGTTTTATTCTCTCTTCTATGGTTAGATGGTTGGGTTTTTGGTATACCGCCGACTTCACTTTCTTTATAGATGACATATTTAGACGATTTCTACTTCTTTGACTGAGATTTTTCTTCTTTTGAAAACCAGGCTTTGCTGAGGGTCTCATCTTCTGCGGTGAGATGCACACTTTGGTTTTGGTCAATTGATGTGGATCTAAAAAAGGTATTGGATATGCCAAGTCAAATAAATTGGATAGTTAGTAATGTGATTGGATCATCTACTATGTTTTGATTGTGTGGTGATATTGTCTTTAAAAATAGGATTGAATTATATCACCGATTTAACTTAAAACTACATAATTATTTACGTTGCATAAATGAAATGATAATGCAAAAAATTTAATACACCAGTGTTTAACATGAAATGATGAATTATCGGTATTGATTTATTCTTGAGAAGAAACAATTTATACCTCGTATTATATCTGTCAGCACCACTACAGGTTTCGTTTTGTGTAGACTGTACTTCCTTAGGTTGAAGTTGATCACATAATTTTTAGTAAATTCCTCTGAAATTTTAAAAGCAATCTATCAGAAAATGAAACATTACTTTTTATATGAATATTTCAATGATAATTTATTTTGTATCTCATTTATAAGAAATGTTAAAGTGAGACCAATAGCACACAAAAGTTGCCAGCAATACACTTTATACGTTGTGAAATAATATGTATAATAGCAAGGATATTAGTCAAAAGATGTGAATTTTCAATTTACTTCAAAGATTAGGTCTTTGGATTAGGTCGTTCACTAACGACGTTCCTTTCAATGGTTATTCCAGTTGATGATCCGTTTGCGATTCTCATTCACTTCAAATATTAGGTCGTTTGGATGTATCGCTTGCGAATGATACATGTCTTGTTTATATACTTGAAATATAAAATTATTACCACGAGGCTAGTATATGTCATACAATGTCAGATGTCATATATAAATAATTATCAGTAAATACCTTGAGATATTTCCTTAAATTTACGAGGAATTCGCGTTGGACAAATATTTTTTCCAGTTGGCTTATCTAAAAAATAAATATCACATCAATTAATTTCATAAAGGTTGGATATACAAGTAAACATATAGATGGAATAATCGATATCATTTGTTATAGTTTGAAAGAGTCCTAGATGACTTCAATGATTGCCTATTGTCATTTGAACTTTTGTGACTAAAATCAAATGAGATTTGTCATTTAATCTATGTAATCTTTTTTCGTTGTTGTGCCGAACACTGACATTGATATTTCCATATCATAATTTTTACTTTATACTTTGATACTAATTTTAGTGAAAATACTGTAAAGAAATAGAAAGATCTTTATCATTTGAATCATCCACTGATTTTGGATCACTAAAATGGGTAGGTTTATTGAAAATTCGAGATTCCTTTCTATTTAAGGTTGTCTTGAAAATTTTTTAGATTCTGCATTACGTACTACATCTCAATATTTAAAATATTAAATATCTATAAAACACCCTGAGACAATAGCATTTAACATTGCTCTTCTTTCAATCACTAAGATCTTTGATGGCATTATTATTTATAATTAATAAATTTAATATAGCAGAATAATCACCAGCACCAAAATAACATCATAACAATATCAAGCCTCTATCCCATACAAACCTGGGTTATAAATACTTGTTATATATAATGATAAGGACATGTTTTAATTATCTAGCTGCTACCAGTAGAAAATGATTTCAGTTGTTTTTATTATAGTCATGATTAACTTTGTATTCCATTGGCTCTTTCAAAATCACTATTACCATAAATCATAAGTAAACGGAATTTTACTACCACTAAATTGCTGAGGTATCCTAAAATATTTTTTATAGACTGCAAGTAGTTACTATAGTGGCCCAAATTAACAAGGACAATTTATGTTATATTTTCGATTGGTTCTCGAAGATATGTCACAAATAAACCAGTGCTCCAATTAAGTAATCGTTCGATGAAGCAGAACCTACTGTAGTAATGCAAGTGCCTAATTACTTAATGACAATTGGGTAGGTAAGAGTACTAAATATTTTACCTTTCAATTCATCCACTAAATTTGGAGTACTCAAGCGCTTAGGTTTATTAAGAATACGATTTTCTTTTACATCTACACCTTTCTTGCGCATTTCTGAAAATTAAATTACAAAATGAAATATTTTTCAGTGGTCAAAGGGTTAAAAAACAATGATACTTATTTGTTTGCACCTGACGATGACTCATAATTAACATAATTTAAGACACCGACTGAGGGTGCTTGATGGAATTTCAATATCAAATTTGGATTATTGAGATTTTGTACACTTCCATGTATTTTGTCACTAATGACCCGGGTTTCGCCTTTCGGCATCTTCAGGCATTCGAGCACACGAATGGACTCGAACTGAGAGACAGTAAACAGTGTCTAATGTTTATATAGAAGATACAAATGCGACAAATATTATTTACGAGGTAAGATATTATACGTCTGAGAGCCAACTTCTTTTAGAAATACCAGTGATTTTACAATTATAATAGTATTGTGGGTTTTGACGGGATGTAATTCGACGAATGGGTAAATATATACAATCATTCCACATTTAGTGACATCTTTTAGGTGTTTCAACGTATCGGATATAATAGCGGAGAATTAGGAAGGTTGAGCTGCTCATTCAAAATCGGCAAGGAATTTAACTGGGCTCTATTAATTTCCAAAATTTCTTGATAAAATAATTTATGATTCCCCATAAAAAACAACTCGCTGATAGTGTTAGACCGGCGTTCTATTGCAAAAACTCTCTAGGCAAATTACTTATTAACAATAAAGATAGAGTAAACTTTAAGAACAAATCTGGTATTTATAAATTACAATGCAATGATTGCCAACATTTCTATGTGGGTAAAACCACACGTACATTAGATATAAGGGTATCAGAACATTTAGCTGCCTTTAGATTAAAAAAAGAAACTTCGACATTCGCAAATCACTTGCTAATGGAGAACCATACGTTTAATGCGGATGATGGGGTTAAACTATTGCATAAAAACATGGGAGATCATAAATTATTTTATCAAGAAATTTTGGAAATTAATAGAGCCCAGTTAAATTCCTTGCCGATTTTGAATGAGCAGCTGAACCTTCCTAATTCTCCGCTATTATATCCGATACGTTGAAACACCTAACAGATGTCACTAAATGTGGAATGATTGTATATATTTACCCATTCGTCGAATTACATCCCGTCAAAACCCACAATACTATTATAATTGTAAAATCACTGGTATTTCTAAAAGAAGTTGGAAAGCGGCAATTCGCCACTCTGTTAATATGGTGTTTACAAAATAAGGATTAGGGAGATTCCCGAAATTTTAACTCAGGTATTAGTGTGGCTCTCAGACGTATAATATCTTACCTCGTAAATAATATTTGTCGCATTTGTATCTTCTATATAAACGTTAGACACTGTTTACTGTCTCTCAGTTCGAGTCCATTCGTGTGCTCGAATGCCTGAAGATGCCGAAAGGCGAAACCCGGGTCGTTAGTGACAAAATACATGGAAGTGTACAAAATCTCAATAATCCAAATTTCATAATTAACAATTTATTTAGTTCTGTAAAAACTGAATCTTTTTTCTTGGTTTGTAGAATAAATATGCAACAGCAATTTAAAAGGAAATCATTTATTACAAATATTGTAGTTACCAATTGAGATATTTTTTGAGTATTTGATTGATTTTTTAGAAATTTCACTGGTGTCTTCCATTTTAATTCCATTGCTCTGTGTTTCTACGAAAACAAATATAAATACATTTTCATAAAAACTAAAATTGACATATAAAGTTAATACTATCAACTGAAGGTGTTTAGTGGAACTTCGAAATAACATTTGAATTGTGAAAATGTTGATCGCTTCCATATGTTCCACAAATCCGGGTTTCGCATTCAGTATAATCAGGCTTTCAAGTAAATTGAATCTTCATTCGTGCTAGTAGAGTCTTCATGGCGTTATTTGATTACTATTTTTGAAAGAAAAAAATTAAAGCATTGAGTTTTTGATGCTTAAACAATATGCATATCTTCGGATGCATCAATATCAGCTGTGAATAACTATAAAATACTGTCTTGTACTTTTCCGTAATTTATTAATCAATCTACAATTGACTGTGAATGCTTTTTTGAAAATTAATTTGAATAAAAAATGATCACTTATATGATGGTAACTGTTAATTCTTGGTGGAAAGATGTACATTAAATATGATTTATAACTTTCAACTTACCCAGCGGTGACTGTGCAATTTCCCTGACTGGTTTCTTTGGTTCAACAAAGTATGTTTGTCCTTTGATGTTAAAAGTAATTTTGGCTTTCTGTAAATCTAAAAAGATTAAACATTTAAGATATTTTTTATACTCCAAGAGTTAGGTAATCGCTGTCGCCTCGTAATGTCCAGTATATAGGGTCTGATTGGTGAAGGGAAGGAATGTAGACATCACAGACTTCAAACAGAAATCGATAAATTGAAAATCTCCTTACTGGGATTTGAATCTGTGAATACCGCAACCGATTAGAAGTAGCACTGCTTTTACATCAAATCGAGCAGCGAGTGCAATCATGACTAACATTCCGTCGCTTGTATTCGGTGCTATGTTGAATACCTCTTGATGCAATATGTTATTTAACTCAATTAATTAATATTTCTCCTGAATTCAAATAATATATTGTATATTAATATTTTATAGAATCTGTTGATATCTGAAGGTTTTTTTCTGCAATCCACACTTTAAAAATATATGGAGCATCGGCGATAAGCTTACTACTTGTAAGGTGTTAACTGTCAATTCTTGGTGAAAAGGCATTATATTTTAAAAAATAAAACACAATTTGTTTGTACTACTTCCACATGTTATATTCCACTGATGAATAAACTTATTGAAAGTCTTGATCTCTCATTTTAAAAATGATACAATATTTTTTTTAAGTTTCATTTAATTTTTTTTACCTGGGGATAAATTTTCTGAATTATGAACGCTCCCCTTCCTGGACTTAGCCCTGGGACTTTTAGCATTGCCCTTCAGGTTTTGAATTTTTGGCTTTTTTATTTTCTCGACATCTAAAAGATAAAAAAATAAATTACATTTACAAAATAAAGTGTATACATTTATAAGTACACGTATTGGACAAAATGTCAGTAGATACTAGATTTAAAATATTATTTGTAGCTTATAGCGGATCCAAATATACAATATTTATTTTTCATGATTTATCTGTTTGTCTGTAATGCCCAGTACTACACAGAGTTTGCACACAATACGCAGGCTGAGAGAAAATGTGTGTGTCGAGCGAATGATGACAGATGACATTGTCACCTGGTGAATAATATTACTTATACTGAGTGTAAAAATTGATTCGGCAGTAGATTTGATTTACAAACTCTAACAGAAAAACTTATAATGAAACTTTGTATCTGATGTTTTGTGTTCAGATTTATCACAGCTTTATACTTGAAATTAATTTAAAATACTAGGTTTGCCTGTGACAGAATCTTAGAGAATTAGTAACAGGCTAACAGATAAGTATTTATAATATAAAATGGTTTACAATTAAATGCACTTTAGTTTAGATCATACTCACTTTCATAAAAATGGTTTTCACTTATAACAAATACATTCCAAAAAAAACATATTCTTTCGCTAAAAATAAAGTGATCCCACATAATAAAACAATGTTTTAATTTTGAAGAGATATATTACACTTACGAAAAATGTGAATAGTTTTCACTCAATATAAATACTCACTTTGAAATCGATAGTTGCAAGAAGCTGTAATGAAATGTCACTTATTCTTTACTACTTGCAACGTAGGATCTGTCACCAGACCAGTTTACTTGCCGCAAATCTACCCTATATTAGGCCGCCTACAAAGTTTGAGTGTACTAAGTTAATACTATGTAATCCAAAGAGCAAACTATCGAAATAAAAGTTCGAATGTACCAAGAGAATAATATCTAATACAAAGTGCAATTATTTATAACCTATATAAAATCATGAATGATTAATTTGCTCCAACAAAATTAAAGTTTGACAAATAATTGAAACACGAAACGTATCCCTGACTAGTCATTGAATATTATTTTAATTTTTAATTACATTAATTAAATCAATTTGATTTATCTAATTACCTGGTGTTGTCTGACTATTTGGTGACTTGGGCGTAATAGTAAAATGTTGTTGCCACTCTAAAAGAAACAATGGAACAGTCATGAAAAAGAATACAAATTTTACTAGATCTATATATTAAATTATAAATAATTCTAACGGAAAACATACCTAATGATATATCTCTTGATTTCAGCACAGGTGTCTCTAGTTTAACGGAATTTTGAATCACACTTGGAGCTAAAACTTTCGAGAGCAAATCTAGAATTAGTTATAAATATTAATTAAAACCAAATTCTGGAATGGGTGTTGCTATTGAGAGTAATTGAAAGGATTTTTTTTAACATTTCGATGGCCCAGTTCCATAGGATGATAAGTTAAATATTTGATGTTTTGAGTTAAGTTAGCCATTTTATTCCAACACTGCTTTTCTACAGTTCCACAAAAGTACAGCTTGTAAAATGTACAGGTTTTCTCTCAAAAGGCAGATATTTGCATATGGAAATCAGCAAAATTAAATGATTTCTCTGTTTCATATAGATATCGAAATATCGTATTGTGGAAATATATTGTGAATCGTGGCATTCCATAAAGAAACAACCTTTAATCTTAAACTTTAAACTATTGACCACCTATTTGAATACAAAAGTAATACAAACCATCACATTTTTACGAGTCAGTTAAGATGAGTCAATACTTTGACCGGCCATATTTCAAAACTACCAATTTCTAGTTGCTCATTGATATGGACTTCTAATGGAGGTATCTCAACAAAAGTTTCCTTACTCAGTTGCTCAACTTCTCTTTTTAGAAATGAGTAGGGATGGAAATATATGGTTAGTATAAGACTAATGGTTAGCTAATCGCTCTCGCTTTCAAGATCGGACGCGGGGGAGGGAATTTAAGACAAACAAACATCCATGCCTACGAACAGAAATTCATAAATCGATTGAAAAATTGAACTGTCCGTACTGGGATTTGAGTCCGTTAGACCCGTAACCAAAGCCAACGACGTTGACCACTGCACAGCTAACCTGACAATAAAATAAGATAAATGAAATAAAAAGTCTGTCTTACTTGGAGATGCATCTCTTGATTTGACAGCGGTAGCTTTCTTCAGTTTTGTAGGGTTAAGAATTTTGGTTTTAATAATAGTATTCACTGGCATATCTAAAAAGACAAAATGCCTACATGTAATTCTCAATAACTGTTGCTCAATTAGTTTTGATATCAGGCGGCATTCTGGGAACATGGTCTTGTAGGAATACGATTCCAAAGCTGTTGCTTGACGTGATTAAGCGGTAGAGACGGATGCTGTTGATGATGACGAATGATGCCGTCCAGTGTTCAGTCGGTGGATGACGATTGATGCTGTCCAGAGCTCAGTCGGCGGGATGACGACAGGTATCACGTTGGGACGGTTATTGATTCGCGTTCGGCGGTCGATACAGAATTCTCTTCAATTGTCCTCTGTTTGCCTATTTATACTGTAATCCAGTTTCGACACGCATTAAGGGCGTTGACCTATCGCGCGGTGTCAGCAGAATGACGGATATCAGTCAATTATTATTGCAAGCATTCCGTAATCTACAACATCTTGTCTTGTCATAGGTATATTATTTGCCAATAAATAATGCTTACTCATAAACATAATGTTTCGGTGTAGGCTAGTATTCACATTTCAAAATCTACAGCGTCAGGTCTCGCCATAGTCTAAATAATCTCTATCTTCTCAAAGTACTACTCCCACCGTTTACTTTGGAATTTTAGCCCTTACTCCCATAACACAGCAGCGTTAACCATTTAAAAATGTTTGCCAGGAGTGTCTTAGGAACACTTTCCCAAGACTTGGGAAGCCTAAATCTAATCGGACTCCGTATAAGGCTGCAAAGTTATTAGATGCAATATGATTCGCCATTGTTGTAAGTGACATGTCCAACCATGAATCGGACTAATTTGAGTAAATCTTTCCTTTTATTGTTCGTAGAGCGAGATAAACTAAAGTATTTATTTACATACTAACAGATCTGCATACTTCACTTAATTGATTCTTAAAATTTGAGTATGCACATCTGGACCTTGACAAGATGTCACCATTTTTAACCACACTGAACACATCAATATTTTGAATAACCCGACAAAAAAGTTAAATATATAACAGCATAATGTATCTTACCGCATGCTTTCTGTTTTTGAGGTTTAGGAGATTTCTTGAGGCAGCCTTGTTCTACGCCTTTGTTTCTTCGTAACTCTGAAAATATGATATCATGAAAACACTTTACAATAGACCAGGCGTCCCCAAACTATATATTATTCATATTTATAGAAAATATTAATTTCATAAAATTTCATGATTTGATTGTGAATTCACGACAACTATTGATTTCTATTCATCAATTGGGCTAAGACTATCAAGTAGTAGATCCAAAATGAAAGAAGTTAGCTATAAAATGTACTGTTGGAGGCGACAAGACGTTTGTTTATTTGAAAATTTCTCGGATATTCTCATTTATTGAAATTCTAAGAATGTATTGCAGGCAAAATACAACAATAGAAATGTCCAAATAATAACCCCAATATTCAGTTGTATTTCAAAGTTTACAGAGTACACATTGCTTGATTTTTGTGTTCGATATGTAAGTACATAAATTGATATTCCAATAAGAATTTATTTGTCCTCCGGCGCAAGTTTTAAAAAAAATTCAATCCGGCTCGTTTCTCAAAAAGTTTGGTGACCACTGCACTAGACGTAACACTTATGATATTTCACATATGAATTTCGAGACTTAGTATGCAGGTTTTTGGTAATGTAAAAAATCGCGATGTGTTATATTTCTGACAATAACAAATACACAAAATATTTTATAAAAACTTACCCAATGTGAAATCCTCCAATTTTTTAGTTTTACATTTCTTGGGTGCAGGGCAGCTTTTAATTTTGCTTTCAATTTCTTTCTTTGGTGATTCTAATCAAACAAATCAATTAGTTACTCATCGGCATAACTGACTTACATTATTGATAATGTAGAAGACAACACCAAATTAAGTTATTTTTTATAAATAATTCAGTTGGTACCGTGGAATGATGTAAATACTAGACACGGGAAATGAGTCACTGAGTTAAAAAAACTGAATACTTTGAGTCGATTACCTGTATGCTGCGTAATGAAGACAAATAACTAAGGGTTAAATTCTAATTGGATTCTTCGCGAGTCATTTGTTTTCTCACTCTGCCTGTCAAAGCAATGCTAGACCTATTCTAATTGGATTCATTAGCCATAGTTTTTACTTAAACAGGTATTATTATTTTTAAATAATTATTATGTGACAACTTTTCATAACGTGACTTGTATTTAAATTTGATGAGGATTTTAATATGAAAAAGTAAAAATATTTTACTTTACCTGGTGTTACCAGAGTTTCTTGAGAATTTTGAACACAAATAATACCAGCAGTACTGCTGCGGAGTATTTTTTTACTCAGCGGTTCTGGAAATCACAGTAAAATTAAGCAATCAGAAGAATATTTAAGCAATGGAGTTAAGTCATTTAACAGTCTTTCACGCCAATCAACCTCTATTGCTGTCCTGCTCGAGTAAAGGAACCAATGAGTGCATCGGTCACTCATGATTTATGGCAGTGTATGGGCGCACTCCAATTTGATTTAAATGTGTTTTGATTTTACAAATGCTCCTAACTTCCCCATCCAAAAAAATTAAGATAAAATGCCCTTTATCATTAGTAAGCCAATTGGGAGTGTAGATTTCTGGAAGAACTGCTTTAGTAGATAGCAATCAAATTCAGGTTATTGCTCTTGATACATTCTGGCAGTCATTTTTTAATCATTCATTTTCTCTATGGCAGGAGGCGTCTTTTTTATAATGGAAGATGTATTTATATGAAATGGTTGTAGTACATACCTGGTGATTCGTCTCTTGGTTTGTCCACACCGATCGACTTTTCAACCTTTATAGAACCAAGACTCTTTCTTCGTAAAGCAATTTTTTTCTGTTTTGATTCTGAAAAAAATAACAATAAAAATTAAAACTTAAAGAAAGCATTTAGTACTGACAAAAAAAATGTTGATTAACTTTACCTGGTGAATTAATATTACACTCATCAGTGACTGAAGCAGGATTTATGGCATTGGATGGATTCATCCATCGGACGTCAATTGTTTTTGTTCTCACTTTAGAAAATATCAATGCAACAAAATTAGAACAAATAATTACAACGATATAAGAATTCTCCAATTAATTTATCAATCAGAAGACAGTAAATATCTTAAGTAAGAATTAAAAATTAATATACATCTTTCAAAACCTTAAAATTTTATGGTGATTTACATATTACAAATTTCGAGAGAGAGGTTGTCCGTTACACCATTTTTAATTCTAAGTGTGAAATAGTGTGATAATATATAATCAATCCTCAAACTATACAATATAACAAAAAATTTTAAATCATGTTATAGGAAGAAACTATAATTTTAATTAAAATAATAATAATAGCAATCCCGAAAATGGTAAAGGTTTGAAAATGAATAGCTTAAAATTATTGGAAATTAATAAGCACTATAATAGCAGTTAATTCGTAATAGATAGCATTTTGAATACTTTAGAGGCTTCAGAGGAATCTAGAGAGATTTGATCTGATTAAATTGTGAAATCAAAGTATATGTTCATGGAATAAAATTGGTACATACCAGGTGAATTGTCCATCGATTCATTTACACTAATTGACTCATCAGCCTTAAACGAACTAAGATTCTTTCTTCGAATGACCATATTATTTTTTTTTAATTCTGAAACAAATAGCAATTGAGAATAAACACAATTCTCGGAACACATTGATAATATATTATTAAAACGTGATCCGGTTTACCTGGTGAATTAGCTTTGGTGCTGACAGTGACTGGATCTGGTTTGATAGAGTTTAGATTCATTCTTCGGACATCAATCTTTATCCTTTTCACTTTTGAAAAATATCAAAGTAATATAATCAGAACAATAATTGATTCAGGTATGCATTTTATACCGTTGCATTCATATGGACAATGTAATATAAGGTTGAGCCTTATGTAGTGTCTTACATTCAAAATGCATTCAAATGTTCTAGAACTAACATAAATTTTTTTTCTTGCATATCCTAACCCTTTAAGCATGAGCCCATATATCCAGGGGATATTCGTTACCTTATCTTTTAGTATTTGTAAATTCTACGGTGATTATGCAGTGACCGTTTATATCTTTGATTTGTACGCACAGATTTTGAGTGTAAAAAAACTGTTACAGCCATATTGTGTTCATCAAGGACGACAATCATCAATTAAAGGTGATAATTGAAAATGATCCATGAATGACAAAATCATGTTGCTGTGAAGACGAATTCATTGCAAAGAAGTGTGAGTAGAGCTCTTCACTGTATTTGTAAAGTGAACTCGACCCAGTCACAAAGGAGTTGACTGCTTATGGATACAACACAAAAAAAGGTATAGTATTCTAGAAAATAAAGATTTGCTATTTTACCTGGCAGCACATCCTTCCATTCATGTGCCCAACGCTTCTTAGGACTCGGTTTGAAGAAATCCTTGTCATCAATGCCAGATTCACTCTTTTTTTCCAGGTCTAGTGACAGAAAAAATATATTAAGCTGTTAACTAAATCTTCTTTTTTTTTAATGGATTCGGAGGTAACTTTGTAGAAATTGATAACTTCATTATTAAACTGGTTGTGTTTTTAATCATGAGACATATTTCACTTGTTTGAGAAGAATCTTTAATTTAAGACATCGACTGAGGGTGCTTGATGGAATTTCAATATCAAATTTGAATTGTTGAGATTTTGTACATTTCCATGTATTTTGTTACTAACGACCCGGGTTTCGCCTTTCGGCATCTTCAGGCAATCGAGCACACGAATGGACAGTCAGTTCGAGTCCAACAATTCAAATTTAAGCATCTTTAGATTGAAGATTTTGAAAACTTTAAATGGCTCTCCTACAAAATGATGGATTTAGGCTTACGACTGTATTTTACTGGCGGTATAATATATTTAATTATACCTGGATCCAAAAAAGATGACTCATCAGAATGTCTTCTGCCGTTGCATACCATAATGGGACTCGAGCTCTCTATTGTAACTTCGTTTTCAAAGGTTTCTGGAAAAACTGATACACCAAGAAATAATCAATAAACACTATTTCTACTTCAAATATGTGATGAATTGATTGTTGATTGTTCAAGAATGCTATATAACATTAATAAAATTATATTTTCATACCTGATAAATTATCATAATATGTTTCTTGAGGAGTATATTTACGATCCGTTTCAACGACTAAAACGTCATGAAAACTGAAGTCCTTAGTGAAATCTGCTAAATAGAAAGAAAATATATTAAATAGAAACTCTAAAAAAGACCATGCATTAAGAATTTATTGTTAAAAACACAATTGATAATGAAACTTGTTTTGAAATGTCAGGCGATTATCACCAATAACAAAAAATACACTTATGAGTAAAGCCTGTTATTTGTGAAGACTGCATCGGTTTGATTAAAAACTTGCTCATAAAATAGCAAGAGCCCTTTATGTACTGTTGTCTTCCGGCTCGTCTATTCTAAGGTACATAATGCAGCTTGCTATTCTTCATACTAACTATATACAGATCAAGATCAAATCTACATCATCAAAAAGGTCACATATCTTCAGATGAAGGTCAACAGCGATGCCTTGGTCAGGTGCCATTGACTTTCCTAGTAACAAATCAAAGATAATAATAAAAATATCATCATACAAATGTATCTTTGTCCAGATCACGTGTCTGTCTCAAATGTCGTATATTCAAAGATTAAAATTTTACTAAACCTGTTGAAATATCTGAAGATTTACATGGTGACAGCCCGTTAGCATTAATAGATTGTTTAGTTGTCTGTGCAGTTTCTCGTATCACTTCTGCAAAATTGAAAATATAATTGAAGTGCTCAAGTCTACAATCTAAATTCTTAAAATGTATTCCTCAATGGCGGGCTTTACACACAGTTGCTACCACTCGCAATTGGGTGGTTGTAAACACGAAAGCGTGCATGTAACGTTCTCATTTAAATCACACATACTACCAAATTGCGCGTGGAAGCACTTGTGTGTAAAGCTCGTTATTGAAAAACATTTGTCTTCAATTTTTTTTACTTCTACGGTTTTGTATTCTGCTGGCAAATTTTGCATAACAGTATATAACACAACATTTTACGGATGGCCGTTACCTGGAGATTTCTGAATGCTTGCTCTCCTAGATGTAGGACTACGTTGAATATCTTTATCGGATGCCACTTTGTTTTCTTCGAATTCTATAAGTAAAGGAGACCAAAAAATAATATCACTTTTAAGGTGTTAACTGTCAATTCTTGGTGGAAAGACATTATATTTTAAAAAATAATATACATACCATCGAGTGACACTGCTTGATGAAACATTGATTGGATATTTAAAGATACCGAAAGACCGTAAAACCAATTTGTAGGCAATGGTATTATTGATAAACAATCATTGAAAAATGGTATGTATAATATTATGTGACTTAAAAACAAAAAAATTAACGGTAAGGGAGAGCATTGTAAACAAAGAAGTCTCCGATAAAGCTAAATAATTCTGTTTTATTAGGCACAAATTACACCCAAGTGACACTTATCCGTTCGAGTTCTGATGGTAAAATCTAAAAATTTTTATCCGGCTTATTTTTTGTTCATTTGGACCGAATAATAAAAATAACGTGACTACTAAAAATCACTATTACAATAAAGATGTGTAGTATCTATATATGAAGAAATAATGATTATTCAATAAAAATTATTAGACTGGCAATAGATAATTGGCTATGTAACATCCAGTTGCAACCCTGCGGTGATATCACCCAAAGAGTTTGCGCATGTAATGCATATTGACTATGATCGCTAAAATGACCTCTGGACCTTAAAACATAAAATAAAACAAAGGATCTTTACCTACTGTATTATCAACAATTTTTACGGGTTTTTGAATTTTTGTCAGAGTATTGATTGTTTTCTTCAAACTAGTTGATTTCTCTCCTGTTCCTATTAAAATAGATAATAAAAAAGTCAGAGAACATTCAAATTGAAATAATTATGAAAATAAAAATCTACATACTTGTACCTCTTGATTTACTAAGTGGCTTTATATTTTTTTTTGTTTCAGACAGATCTTGTTTAGATCTTTTCGTTTTTGATACTGTGAACAGGAAAATCAAAATGTATTTATTGTGAACAGAGAAGCATAGATAAGAAATGGGGTTAAATGATTAAAAAGAAAAAATTACCTGGCGGTTTGGTAATAAATGGAAATATTGGATTAGGAGAGAGTTGACTATTCTCTTGAACAGACAAAGTTCGGTCATTGTTATCTGAAAAAGACATACGATTCAATCAAATATTCAATGTCGGTGATATTCTACCTACATTTATTATAGTGAAAATTTAATTTTTTTTATATAATATATACCTGGTGAAACTTGAGAATTACGAGGACTTGCTTTCAAGGTTTGTAATTCAAGGTGATTATTCTGATATTCAAGTATGCGTCTTAACAATTCTGTAAAAGATTAAAAATATATATATATATGGATCTATTTACAAATTGAACCAGCGAAAGATATATTTTATTGTTACTGAATTAAATAATACAATATAATTATGTGGACTTTTAACTGTCAATTCTTGGTGGAAAGGTATTATATTTTAAAAATAAAACACAATTAAAAATTAATGTAGCTTTATTTTCGATTTCGGATTAGTATTTATTGATTTGTAAGAGGTCCTTAACATTTCCTTAATTGTAGACTATTTAATTTTGTTTATATATAATTTGTTTGATGATCTGCAAATTCTTATCTTGGTTCATGAACCAACTGTTTTATATACCTTGTGATTATTAACATTCAATTTTATATAAATAGCCATTTCTTTATTATATTTTTATCATTTGATAATGCTCGTGATGAGCGAAACCGGTGCTGATTATTATAAAAATATGAAAGTAGTACAAACAGATTGTGGTTTATTTAAAAAAAATATGTGGGCCGATTCTTTTCAGTTAAAACACAATTAGCATTAGAATCCCAACCCTATCTTTACCCTGTTGGAGATGAGATGTTGAGCTACTGATTTACAATCAGTTGTAAAAAGTTATGTTGAGAAGTTCTATTAGGAGTAAATATTTCCAACATTGGGCGCTGACATGGTTTTAAACATGGATTGATTCTTTTCTGTTGAATAGTTTATATAAATGGTTTTTGTATTTTTTTGTATTGTAAAGTAATTTGAAAATATGTTATAAACAGAGATTTTTCTTACCTGTCGATATGCGAGGAGGAATCTTACGATCAATGGAATTTTGACTGTCAATTTGAAATACCAGCTTTTTGCCTTGTTGATCTGGAAATATATATTTTTAATAGAATTTATATGGAAAAAAGTGTGACAATTCGTTTATTAAATTTAAGCGTACCTGGAGTTCTGTGTTTTTTCATGGGATGACATTGATTTTTGACATATTTCATTTGTGGCCCTAGAAAAACATAAAAATACAGTTAACAATTATTTATGTCTAGACGGTTTGTATTAATTGTCATTTATATTTTCATCACATCAGTTTCTTGCAGTTTGATTACAACCCTTGAGGAGGAAAAGTTGTTGAAATAACTAGTTAAAAAGTAAACCTGCTGATGAATTCTGGATCATATTCTGACTTCTGATCTTGAGATTTTTTTTTCTGGCTTCAGCAGAATTTCGAATGTCAATCAACGGTGGTCCAATTTCTTTTCTGTGAGATTCTGAAAAAATAAAAAAGAAACCTTAATTAATTGTATCTAATATAATGTATTTTGTCACTTTTAAGGTGTTAACTGTCGATTCTTGATAGAAAGGTATTATATTTTAAAAATAAATTTAAATTTTTGCCCAATTCAAATTTATTTAATGAGCAAACTGTTTTCGCGTCTTTTTCACTTTTATATCTGATTATGATTAATGACTATGTATGCACTAGTTAAAGTCATTAATAAAATTTTGCTCAGATAATGAAATTTTAATATGGCTTTATTTTTGATTTCAGATTAGTATTTAGTGTTATATTAATATTTCGCACTGTCACTGTTTATTACAAATATGTACACTAAATGTATTATTGAGGAGACATGATCTTCAGTGTGATACAAACAAGTTAATCGAATTAAAAATATATTTATAATGTATTACATCATCCATGTCCACTTTCAATGTGGAACATATTACCTCCTAATGAAGGTATCTTAACACAAGTTTTTCTATGAGAACTAAATATATTTGCAGTTTCTTTGTTTAATTCTTTATAAGGTAGACGGAGTTTAATTTAGAATTTTTAGTACCTCCTATTACGTGTGAAATCGTTTTAATAGGTCCAACATAATCCCGATTTCCGAAACGATACTTGATTTGTTTCATAGGAGATACTGAAACAAAAAGTAAACAATTAATAAAAACACCAAGTACCGGATAAAAAATAATGTAGAAAATCTAGAATGATTATAACCTGTTGAACCAGAATGAATTGGATGAGTGGGGTCGACATAATCTTGATTCTCCACATGATATCTCATTGGATTCACTTGGGTTCCTTTAAACAAAATAACATAGAAATCATTTAGAAAATATAAAATTGTACAAAACACACGGAAGAATGTTGTAAAGCAAGCCAGGCTTAAAACACTGTGGGGCAGAGAAACAGAGCCAGACCGGAATATCAGCACCAGAATAAGATACACAAGAAGTATGAGCAACTCGATAAATGGTAATTCACGGATCGGTAAATTGAAACATTAACACATATAAATGGCACATGGAAGTGTGTGGTGGAGGTTCACTAACAGGATTCGAAGAGATCATTTCTGTGGGATACTAATTATTCGAATTGTGATTTTTTAATTATGTTAAAAACTAAATGATTTTTTATTGTAATATGCATTTTCATGTGGGCAATTTAATGTGTTTCGTAGGTAGCAGAAATGGTAAAAAATATAAAATATTTACCTAAAAGTGTTTGTTCTAAGATGTTTGAAGTTGACTTAATATGTTCAGCATAATTTGATTTTTCAAAATGATTCACGATTTCTTTATTTATTGGTTCTGAAAGAAAACATCTCATAGATTAATTAACTCATCTATTGCCAATTGAACTAGGGGTTATTGATGTTGCACTAAGAACTTATCAAGATGAAAAAAGATCAGTGCTTATGACTATAAAGGATGTGGCCATGAAAGCTTCAGAATTTATTCTTGCGTAATTCTTGTTGTATATGGTGTCATGTAGTAAAGTAACATTTTGTCAAATTAGGAGGGCTGGTCGTTTATTTGGTTCATGCGAATTCTTGCAGTGAGTACTGATTTACAACTGAAAGACCTTTACTTGCCTTGTTCCACCCACCACTACTTTCCCATTTGTTAGTTTTATATGGCAGTATACCAGTTGTAATATACATATATATATATACAGTTATTTTTCCTTAACTGGGATTGTCTCACGAGCCATTGCCCAAGACTTGGTGGTGTGCACTTAAATGTGTAGAAAATCAATCTCAGTAGGAAAACGAAAAGTTTCTAGTTGAAGTCTACTTGCTTTCCGTATGAAGTTGATTTATTTTAAAGGCTTGGCAGTTTATCTTATTAGCTGCCAAGTTAGCTGACAGAGCGATCCATAGCTATCTGCTCTATGTCAAGTAGTTCAAAACTTGTCTAACAGAAACAATGGTGTACTTGTAGCCGAACTTATTTATGAATCAACCCAAAATATTAAGGTTATTTTATTTATCGATATATGTAGAGGTTACCTGTTGATTGTTGCTGTGACGATGAAACAGCAGTTTTATTTGACTCTTTGCTAGGCTGGTTCGCAAGCTGGAAACGAATTTGGTTTCCTTTTGATTCTGGAAAAGATGATTGTTTGGCCTGATTATAAACTTTTCTTTACGGTACTAAGATATCGCTACAGAACATCTCAAGTCACTTTACCACCCAATAACCCGTCATCATCAGCATATTTATCATTATTTATCTACAGATGAACTAAAATCCTAATATTTTCTATGGATTCGGCGGTAACTTTGTGGAAGTTCATTTTTAATATAAAATTAAAATTGATAACTTAGTTATTCCACTTGGTTTATCACTAACGTGACGCGTTTCGCCTCTTTAAAAAGCATCTTCAGACTAACTATATCGCAAGGTTATTCATTTCTAAGGTAAACAATTATTCTAATGCTTACATTAAATAAAGAGTGGAGGTGGGTTTTATTCCATTCTACTGGAGTGCGGTGGGGGGGGGGGTTAAGATATAAACACTATTTAAAAATCAATTGCTGGCACTTGGAAGCGAAAACCCCAAGGGAAACAAATTTAATAATGGTGAGCCGCCTGTTTTGTTTAAAACGTTATTTACTAATCCCCCATTACTGTTAATGGTTTTATTGATTTCTAGAAACTCTATCTGTTAACTAAAATCCATTTAAAAACTTTTCTATGCTATTTTGGCTTCATGCAATCGTCAGAACTATATAGTTGAATAGAACTGAATTCTAGGATAAAATATCTAGTATTTAGTTCTACAAAATTTTCTTAGGTAATTGATAACTATTTTGGATTAATGCCATCATCAGAACTATACTTTTAAACGTTAAAATAGTATTGCTGAGTAGCCATATCGGCTACTTTCAATTTATAGATTGAATTGGCATCTACTTGGTAGAACTCTATTACAATTGGATGAAATATTAAAGTATTTGCTTCTACAAAATTTTATTGACTAGTTGATAGCTTCATAAAAAGGGAGACCAGGAAGATCTGCAAAATTAACGGCCAATTAGCTTATTGCCAATCCTGTGCAGAGTTTTTACAAAAATAATCTCCAACCGCCTAGAAACTGCTTTAGATGAGAATCAACCGAGAGAGCAGCTGGGTTCAGAAGAGGCTATAGTACGATGGATCACATACAAGTCGTCAAAGAAGCTATAGAACGGTATCAACAATACAGACTGCCACTGTACTTAGGTTTCATTGATTATGAGAAGGCATTTGATTCGTAAAGTGTTCAACCAATGTGAGAGGTCCAAAAACTAAAAGTGGCGCAAAGTGGCATGGAAAGGTGCATGTTGGGTATAACGCGTGTCCGCCAAGGACCGACAAAAGAAACCAATGGATAGCTTTGAGAGGAAGCAATCCTCATCAACGGGGAATACCTCAGTCGCCTGCGCTTTGCAGACGACATTGTCGTGTTCGCAGAAACTCAAGATGAACTCCAAGGCATGATGCAAGAGCTCGCAATTGAAAGCTTGAAAGTAGGTTTAAAGATTAATGTTTCAAAGACAAAAGTTATGATAAACCACTTCGCTGACCCAAAAGCGATCTTCATCAACGGCAATCGAATCGAAAGGGTGAACAGCTATGTCTATCTCGGACAGCAAATGTCTATAGATGGAGGCATAATGATAGGCCGGAGAGCACCCGGGCACTCAAGTAATATTTCAGGAGCGACAACCCATTATGCCTGAAGCAAATGCAACCATTCAATGAGAGGTCCAAAAACTAAGAGTGGCGCAAAGTGGCATGGAAAGGTGCATGTTGGGTATAACGCGTAAGGACCGCAAAAGAAACCAATGGATAAGGAAGCAAATAAGAGTGAGAGATGTGATAGAGGTCACCAAATTGATGAAATAATGGTAGGCTCACTGGATTGACGAACTTGTCAGGTTCGGGGGAAGTACATGGCAGCGTAAAGCTGGGAACCGAGAAGTAGAGAGAGCTGGAGAGGCTTTCATCCAGCAGTGGATCGACCCTGGCTGAAAGTGATGAGCTGATAGCTGTTTCGGCTTGACGCCATCGTCAGAACTATATTTTTATACGTTTAAATAGTATTGCCTGAGTAGCCATATTGGCTACTTTCAATTTATTGATTGAATATCTTGATTGACTAGAATTGGTATTTACTTGGTAGAAACAGATTATAATGGAGTTCTACCAAGTAAATGCCAATTCAATTAATAGCAACTGAATATCTTGACTGACTTCTTTGTTAAACGAAAGTTTTCATAATGTTCTTATTATTGGTATTTAAAAAAGGACTTTATAATCCATGGTGTCTTATAGTCGAGGAAATACGGTTTATACATCAATGTGTTTCAAGGTAATATTTATACAACAGGAAAAAAAACCATTTCAAACGGTTATGTCAAATATTATAGGTAACTAAATGCACTTACGTTTTGATATTTCTTTTAATCTTTGTATAATAATGGGCATGTGCACTTTCTCAAGAGAGTTTAGATTTAAATTCAGAATTGGCAGTTGTTTTTTAACTCCTGGAAATATAGAAAGAAATAATAATTGTACACCAGTTTAAAGAAATAATTACAAGTTGTCACCAAAAAAGAATTGGCTGTGTTTTATATTACTATTGAACAATTGGCGTGGGGTTTGCGTAACATTGCATGTCAGTCAGTCAATCGAATCTCTTTTCAGAGAGGGTGAGAGGAGGATGGTAAGGCTAGGAGGACATGTTTTTAGCCGTTTTTTTCAAGGACTGCAAGGGTAGGCGGTGTGGAAAATATCAGACATCCACTCATTCCCTGAAATAAAAATTAACAAAATGATCAAAGAAGGCAAGGGATTCGATACTGAGATTGCAGTATAGAAGAATGCCAGAAGATTCCTAGTCCTCAAACGGTCAAAATGTGTCTTTTGTTTATAAAATTCTTTTTGCTGACATTAAACAATAATTTTATTAATAGCATGTCAGCTTCTGTGGTCTAGTAGTTAAAGATTTACCGTAGCGATTAAATGGATCTGGATTTGAGTTCCGGCTAGGGCAACATCAAATTTAGATTTTTTCATCTTTCATGTGCGACTTAAAAAAAAATCTTATCGAGTTTATCTCATGTTATTTAAAATTTCAAAATAATTGGCGCAATGCCGAATATAAAAAAAAAAATCAAATATTAATTAATTATTACATGAATTCAAATTAAACTTACCTAATGGTAAACATTGATTATTTGGTGTAGATGAACAGAGAGGTTTACTGAGATTCACGACACCAGGAATAATAGTTTTTTTAGAATCTGAAAATAGATCAAAACAATTCCAGTAAACAGTTTTATTCTAACTATTTAAGAGACTATTTAACAATTAAAAAATTATCGTTACCTGATGATGGCGGCGTTTTTTCGTCATCTTTTATTGTACGTCGCAAACCTACAAAAATATAGATATGTTACATGATATTCAAGTAAGGATACAATTTCACTAACACTTTATGTACGTGTAAGGTGTTATTGCCACAGTAGAGATTTTAATACAATATTTAGCGACAAGCGGTTACATAAGGGATGGGTATTTTTTCCGTTTTTGTAGTCTAGTCGTTATCATTAGGTAAAGCATTCACATCGACTATATTTTTCATATTTTGCTATCTATAACTATCTAATGGTGATCAATTTATGTTATTTTTACAAAAAAAGCATCTACTGAATGTATAGGATGGTCAGAAAAATAGTTAAAATATTTGAAAAATTCTAATACAGATGAATTCCGATATACCGTTTTTGCATTCACTGTTTTCCCGAAATTAGTGTTTTTTACTGTGTACGCTCCCGATGTGGAGCATATGGTCTCTTAGTGGAGGTATCTCAACAGAAGTTTTTCTACGAGAACTGCTTGTTACTCAGCTGCTCAATGTGTTTTTTTCGAAGAGAGTAGGGATAGAAGGATAGGGTTAGGACAGGTCTAGTGGTTAGCTAACCGCTCTCGCTTTCACCTTGTTTTTAGAATCGGATGGGTGGGATGGAATTTAAGACATAACAAACATTCACGCCTTCGAACAGAAGTCCATAGATTGGTTTAAAAATTAATTTATGAAACTGTCCGAACTGGGATTTGAGCCCGTGAAATCCGTAACTGAAGCCAAAAAAATTGACTACTGCACCGCAGACCCGGGTTTTTTATAGTCATGGCCCAACACCAAAAATTCTTGGTTGAACACGATGAACCGTGGTTCAATTGTATAATAAAATTTAAAGATAATTAACATAAATATTTCATTTTTACACTGTTATTTACACAACCAGTAAGTGTCATTTCAAAACAGTTTTAAACTTGAGATAATTTATTGCCTTTTTCTTTTAATCGAGACTATTATTAGCAAATTCTTTGTATCAATTGTTATTTTGTGTGCCATTTGTGTAGTAAATAAAATCATATATATTTTTATCAGGAAATACTATAAAAACTTATTTATGCTTCAAAAAAGCTCAAAAACACAATGTAACATACAATATATCATTTAACTCGAAATATACAAATAAGATTGATGCATCTGCCCCATAACTCGAATATTTTAGCTGTAAGGTATGTAAGAGACATGGCAATGTATTATATTCTGGCGTTGTGTTGGACACTTACTTCTCGATAATGAATCCAGAAATGAAAAATTTTGGAAGTCGGATTCGTCAGACATTGGATCATCGTCCTCTATTTTGATTTTTTCTTGCTGAGAATCTAAAAATGATGAACATAACAAAAATAAACACGCAATTTTGCAATTATTGGTTGAATATAAAAACATCAAAGTGGTTTAAATCAGTGCTTCCCAACTTGAATAAGGCGACAGCAAGATTATCCGTCTATTGCCAAAGAAGCCTTGGTAATCCTTATTCCTTTTGCGATTATATGTGAAACAGCATTTTCATCATAACTTTTAATAAAAAATAAGCACAAATCAAGCCTTTCCACAGAGATTTCGGAAGATTCCTGGCAACTTAGCATTTCTGATATTGAACCAGATATTGATTTGTTGTGTAAGCATCCATCTCATCAATTGTTTTGTAAGCTTTATGCTATGTGTAGTTTCAATTATTTTATTTTTAAAAATTATTTTATTAAAAAATAAGTTATTATTTTTTGTGATAAAATATAAACATGTATGTATGAAGAGTAGTAATAATATAATATGTTTTTTTCAGGGGTCCGCGAATAATTTTTTCAGATTTAGGGATATGAAAAAGTTTGAGAAGCTCTGGTTCAAATGACTGAAATATAATTATGTTTAAAATTAATGAATGTTTGCCATAAGGATGAAGGTAGTGTGTTGATTTTTGTTAAGTTGCTGTGAACAATCAAGTGTCTCTCAAACTGTTATGTTACATCAATATTATAACAATTAATATTATTTGATCATTACAGTCTACAATAATTACAAATAGATAAAATATGAAGTGAATCCGTCCCTCAGGGGGTTCATACACCTGTAAGATTGTTTGGTTATGTGGTTCTTTTTATAAGTGCGAATAAAATTACTACAAACCTGGTGGTTTATTAACCTTCAGCTTAGTCGATTTGCTAAAATTTTTACTCATGCTTACAGCTTTCTTTTTCTTAGGCCACTCTGCAAAAAAAAAAAACATGATGTATCTAATTCTACAAGATTTTTATTCAACTATATGCACGCCCAATGTGGTCAATGCCTCTTGAGCATTTGTTCTATTTGTGTCCGGTGTCCACAAGTTCAAATCCCTGTATGCACAATTTCAAATTTTTCAATCGATTGCTTAATTTGTGTCCAAAGACGAATGGATGAATTTCTGCAATAATTGTGTTCTTTTCCACCCATTCGATCCTTAAAAATGGATCGCGATTCGCCAACTACTAATCCTTTTCTAGCCCTATTCTTATATCCTTACCTTCTCCGAAAAAAAGAGGTTGAGCGATTGACTAACAAGCAGTTCGCGACGAGAGAAACACAAATAACGAAATTAATTTATTTTAGCAATAACTGAAAAATAACATGAGTACCCGGCATGGGTTGCAATGCCACTAAAGAAAGAAAGGGTTTGTGTTTTAATTCTGTTTATCGAAGTGCTTTTGGATAAGAGGTCTGCACGGGCCGAAATTTCATAAAATTACCCGGTCCGAGCCCGTCGTCTTCAGGCCCGGCCCAAATCCGAGTCTCAATATCACACTTGTTATCCGAACCTGACCCGAAGCCCAGATTTATTTTTCTCAGCCCAAAAAAAGCCTAATTTTTTTTTTAATATAGAAATTCATTTATACTTTTCAAACAATATATGTTATTGTTTTCATATTTCCAACGATACTCATAGGACATTTGAAATAAATTATTTAAGTTATGAAAACTATTGCCTTATGGCTGACTTATGACCCAATGTACATATTTGATTCTTTTTTTTAGATTTAAAATTTTTTTTCTTAAGAAACCTTCACAGGTGTGCGCACAACAGCTCACCAAACTTCGATCGAAATCGGATGAATGGTAAAGGAATGCATAGAGGACAAACAAATAAATAAATCTTCATTTATATATATATATATAGACTAGTGAGTACCCGTTATGCGTTGCAATGCCACTCAAAGAAATAAATGGTTTGTGTTTTAATTGTCTGCATGGGGTGAAATTTCATAAAATTACCCAGTCTGAGCCCAATATCTTCAGGACTGCCCGAGTCCGAGTCTCAATATCACATTTGTTTTCCGAACCCGACCTGAAGCCCAGATTTATTTTTCTCACCCAGAAAAAAATCCGATTAATTTTTTATTATAGTAATTCATTTATACTTTTCAAACAATATATGTTATTGTTTCCATATTTTCGATATTCATAGCACATGTGAAATAAATTATTTAAGTTATGAAGACTATTGCCTTATGACTGGCTCATGACCCGAACATAGTACGAAATATTTTTCTTAAATTTGAATTCCTTACCCGTGCAGACCTATAATATGTATATTGCCAAAAAGATGTTAAAGATGTTGTGTACATTTCATACTAAATGAAAACTTGTCAAGGTTTTTCCGAGATGTCGCTAGTTGTACGTATTTGATTCTTTTTTTTTTTAGATTTAAAATTTTTTTCTTCAGAAACCTTCATGGATGTGCCTACAATACTTCCCCAAAGTTTCATCGAAATCGGATGAATGGTAAAACAAACAAACAAACCTTCATTTAAATATAATATAATGTAACGTTTTTACTGTTCACCCAAAATAAAGTCAATTAATAACAAAAAAATTTGAATGTCAAAATAATTTATGTGGAAAGCTATCATTTTGCAGAACTCGAAGAATCCTTTCAACAGCGTGGTTGGTGGATTGGCCAGACGATCTTGCAAATTGTCTTCACTGAAATAAATACGTTGCCCATTTTTAGGTCCACACGAAGATGTACGACTGTGTAATGTCGTTCGTTAATGGGAAATCCTTAAATATGCTACGCCGCGAATTTAAGGATTTCCCATTCACAAACCGTTTCATGTATAGCTGGGTAATATGTGATAACATAAATATTCTGAATTTAAATATAGGGCCATACCTGCTGGGATATTGTGCAAACTGCTAGAATATTGGGCTCTGGGATTTTCTTCATCTTGTCGCACACTTTCAATTAATTTTTCTTCTTCTACATCTATAAAAGAAAAAGGAATTCAGGTATTTATACTTCGCAACATAATATCATCAGTTATACAGTATTATGTCTATGCAGGATGAGCAGATATCCGACAGGAGTGTCACATAATGCATGAAGAAAGGTATTAGATTCAGCCATTCATTGGAACGATCTATGTGACTGAATTCTTCTTCTTCCAGATCTAATATATGGGTGTTGCTGTAGTACTTTTGGTAAAAAATAGCCCGTATTATTCACAGCTCGATGTGAATTGGTTCCTTAGAAAAAATGCAATTAAAAAGATTACAAAATACTATGTAGAATATATTTACCTAATGTAAACGACTGTTTTGATCTTGATTTCCGTCTTTTAGCTTTTGTGATGTAATCTACAAAACTGTTGGCCTCTATTGCATTCAAAGAATTTTCTAAAATAAAAGGGGTATTCTTCTATTAAAAATCAAAACTGTAAAAGCTACACATAGTCAGTGGTATTTCAGTAGACTAGCTCAAGGCAGAGGTATCCATTTGAAAAAAATAGAATAAGCGGTACCTTGTCAAATCTTATTACACTGGTCAGGGTTAAGGATCAAAAGTTTTATTGCATAAGAAATAAAGAATATTATCATATAACACCTGTTATCAATTTAGTAAATGGTACTACACATATTTCCAATATGAAATATTTAAAACATTTCATGCAAGAGATATCACGAGGTCTAAGAGACAGAGGTTCCTGTAGAGGCAACGACACTACGCCGGCCGCCACTCACACATACGCGACGCCGCACAGAAGTTCTCCAGAGAGGCAAGCAACACTTCACTTCCTCTCTAACACACACAGCCACCCTCGGCTACAGGTCGGACACTTCCAACCCAGAACAATGGAAACTCAAAGTCTCTAAGATCGTATTTAATTTATTGTTACAGATTAGGCTTGGAATTACAAAGTTTTACACACGTTTACTTGTTACACAGTTCACAATTAGATTCAATTACTCATTACAACAACAGATTAATACTCTCACACTTTCAACTTTACAATGAATTTTCGAAAAACACTTCGTGATTTTTAAACTTTTAAACAACCAACTCTTTAAACTTGACTTTCCGCCGTTCCCTCACGGACTAAAAGCTTCTGAATCTAAAAGTCGACTGAACTACTCTCCCCTCGATCACGAGTACCCGACTCGCTGCCATCCAACGGCCAACCTCTCCCCTTGATCACGAACACACAGTTGACTAAATTGTATCTTTCGTTTTAAATCTAAAATGGCGTCCCAAGGTCTAAATCACAGGTTCCGACCCTTTTGCCCGAGTGAACAAGTGGCACTTCAACATTGCTTCTAAAGAATATATTTTCTAAGACTCATTTTTTTCCTTATATATATTGTCCCGTCGAACTTTAGAACTGAGGCATCGATTAAAGTGTAAGGAATTTTTGTCTAAATGAATTTGTTTTTGCAAGGGGATCTAAGATTTAGGCTGACTGACTAATCGACTTCGGCTTGTGCATAACAAAAATGAAGGAATATAAATCAGATATAAATTGGGCGTTGAAACTAACAACAGCCGAACTCTAATTGATAATAACTACCATGGATTTTTATTAATTATTAAGTAGGATATTCTGCATGCGACACACACAAAAAATGTTTGCCATCATTGCTTTTCCTGTATGAATTTTCCGAATTAACCCTGTCGCTAGTACATTTTACCGTGAATCTATAACTTGTAATTTAGCAGGTAACCGTCCCTTAGCTGGTTTCCGGATATTCGCTCGCCCAACAAGATGTAATTGCTTCACTCAAAATATTATCGCTTGGCAACAAAATGCGCAGCAAATTTAAATTCATTACCAGGGGATGATGAAATTGAAACAATAAATAATTACTGCGATGTTACTATTTGACTACTAAATTTTCTCATTGCAATGTTAAAAACATCACATATTATGATATTTAGATTAATTGGGAAGATCAGTGGAAGGCTTCTGAATCGCTTGAAAAACCCCTGTCCGCCCCGTAAGTTCGGGGCGGTGTCACATAGTTATCCATTCTATAAATAATCTGAAGACGTAAATATTCGAGAAACATGTGTCACATCTTTTTTTGAAAGTAATGAATGAAAACATTCAGTCAATAACTCGTAAGTTTTAAAGCCTCTTGTTAAAAATCGGGTCTCTTACGTCAACGTTAAAATAACTCTAATGATAATTAGTCGCGGCGTTTTATTTCACGCCAACAAACAAACCGTAATATGTCGTGTCCCGCAAACAACCGACCGTCCGCGATAAACGGCATTTGCCGGGTCCCGCCTTCAACCGACAGCCGCATAAACGGCATTTATCGTTTCCCGACAACAATGTATTAAGACAACTTTATAAATGCCGATGGAGTATAAAAGCAAGGGTGGTCAGTTCGAGTACTTTTCAAAAAGTAACGATTACTTAAACTCGAATGACACATCACGCTTAAGAAAATATAATATGTATGTTTAAAAATATATTTTCAATGCGATACTATACAAACAAGTTAGATGGTATCTCAAATAAGCATATTGCATATTTATATACTATAGTTCAGTTGAAATTAGATACATTTCGAAATCAACTCATTTGAAGGTGGCGGTTGTATTTGTACATTTTATGTCACTCTAAAAGTAAGTAACGAAACTTGAATTGTAATGACATACATCACATTTCAATTGTTTTTTTTTCACTGTGACACGTGGTATTACAAAATCTTACGTTATACCTGCGACATTCTTTACATATCAGTAAGGCGTGTTTTCTGCGTATTGGAACTTTAAAATTGACCGACATCATATTTATATTTTTTTTAACTTTTTGGCACAGTTATAGGCCGGCTATTTTTGAAATAAAATAAATCGTTTAAAAATATGAAATAGGCAAAAAATGATGTACGTTTTTGAACATTTACCAAATCAACACGTTTCTCGAGATTTTCGTAAATATGTTCACACTATTTCAAAAATATGCATATACAGGATTGACACAACCTCAAAATTTAAGTCACTTTGCCGAACTAACCACTTTTTACACACTACAGTTTTCTAATAAATAGTAAATTTCAAAGCAAGGTTCGACACATAATGCGACATAATTTTTTTATTATTATTTATTACGTTTCTACGGATTCAGCGGTAACTTTGTGGAAATTTCATTTTTAATATAAAATTAAATTTGGTATCTTAGTTACGCGTTTCGTTTCTTTAAAAAGCAAATAATTTTTAAAGAAGCAAAACGCGTTACGTAAGTAACAAAGCCAGTGGAATAACTAAGTTACCAATTTTAATACCACATTAACTTGTTTGCATGTGTACCCTATGTGCATACGAATTTGTGATATCCCTGGGGCGTCAAGCTACAACACTTATAAATATTGCAGATTACATTAAAATATCGATATTTGGCCTAAGGAAAAAATATCCCTACTTGTCAATAGATGGCACTACACACACTACACTACAAGTCAAAATAAATATTTGATGACTTGCTATGACGACGAAAAGAACTCGTCGATGACCTGACGCTACAGATAGGCTTTGGCACTCTAGATCGGCGCACCGGTGTGCCGCAGCACACTGGTGCGCCCCGAGACGAACCCAGGTGTGCCGCGGCGCAGTGCGTCCAAAATAAGAAAAACTCGGAGTATTTTTATATGTATCAGCCACTCGGTTACTAAAATCTTGTTTAAATTATGATGATGATGATCGTTAATAATTCAAAATTATGTTGCTGTTTAACATAATGAAACAGATGTGTGGAAGGATGGCAAAGATTGAACTTCTCCAATTTATTCAAAAATATAATTTTATCCTCGCAACTGTGTTGTTTTCTCTGAAAGCAGTTTTTTGAAGTTGAAATTAATAAAAAAACTATTGAATATCGACAAGGAGCCATTTGCGATTGAAATGTTTTGCAATACTTTCAATAGAACACCAACTAGCAGATAAAATACATTCCGATAATGTTGCTGTCGGTTTCACTCTCATAAAATATTTATTTAAATATTTTTTTCTAATTTGTTTAAATGTTTTTTTTGCGAATTGTTTGTGAAATCTGCTAAATATCTTGTTCTAAATTAATTTACAATTATCAATTCGTTTTTATGTGCAATATATATCAATCATAGTATACATAAATAGTTTTGTGTTTCTATATTAGGTAGTATTAAGTTTGTCAGAATTATAAAAATAGAGTACATATTTTTCAAGAAATTATATTAATACATAAAAAATTTCTGCATTGCGCGGCGCAATCTTTTGTATCGTAATATCTACGATAAATTTTGGAGGAAAAGTGGTGGAGGGGCGGCAAACTCAAGGACCGCCCGGGCGGTACAACCCCTAGTTAAGCCACTGCACGAGACTATTATTGATAACAGAAAAATATTTTGGATTTGGCTAAACAAAAAATCAGCAATACTTTTCTCCAGTCAACTTAGGTTAAACAATTTTTTTCAGTGGAGTTAAGTTAATTTTTTTAGTTACATGTTACAAATGATTTTTTCTAATTTGTAAGTGTTCCACCACTTTGATAGGGTTAAATAGTTTAATCGGCTTTTGTTGAAAAATATATGAGCTACTACTTCAAATTCGTCTAATAAAAATAAATTTAACTTTTGTTTATGAAATTTACTTGTGGCTTGTAGTGTGCCGCGAAATATTTTTGAGTACTTAGGTGTGCCGTGAGTGAGAAAAGTTTGAGGAGCACTGCTCTAGATGTTAAAAAAGAAACAAATGGGACAACTTTTAAATGTGCTAAATTTGTATTCATCCCTCGATGTATGCGAGATTTTTTCCAGCGGTTTTACAAAATGAATTGACTAACAATAAAAGACAAAATTCAGTTACAGATTTCTTAGGAATAGTAGCTAGGGAGTGTTTTTTGAAAAACGAACCAGGATTTTTAAATATTTCCAGTGATAAAGATAGCGACTTTGAACCATCGATTGCGAAGATGAGAAAAACTGACTGCAGCGAAAATTCCGAATTAAATATGTATTTTAATAAGAATTTTTATTCTTGAAAAAGAACCTACCGATTCATACGTATTCTGAAACAAACAAATACTTTTTAAACTACTGATACAACTACCGAGTATTTTGATTCTTTTTAAATGTACCGATTCATAAATCTACTCAAGGACTCAATATAAGTAACGAACGCAACCCTTACTTATTTAGTTACTTATACAACTCCACAGTATTTAGATATTTTATAAAAGTATCGTACAGCGTGGCTCATTAAAATATGAATGTTACCAACACTTGTTGAAAAAATGTATATATATATATATAACTGGTTTGTGTAAGATTTTTTGATTCTTTGTAGAAAATCTAAGACAAAAACTATACATACAATATTGTAATACATTTATTAAATGAACCCCTAAACATAACGCTACCAGAGTGGTATTCAGCGAAAGATGTAATACATAAATATTGTAAATACAAATTTTATGTTAAACGTTCCTCTCCATAGTTTCGAATACATTTCCGACTACTCATTTAATTACCCGATACAAGTAACGAATCTAGTTATCAATGAGTATAAGTGTGATCCACTTATGACTTTTGACACATCACATTCATACGTTTAAACGATAAATAAGTCGATAGATCTTGAATATTTTGAAAAAAAAATAAGTTAGAACTCACACAGACAAATAGCTCAAAAAACATAGGTATTCCGATTTGCACCTTTTAAATTGTTTTCAGGATTTTACAAATTTTAAAAATAAATAATTGAAAGAACATATTATGACATTGTTGCCAAGGATAAAATTAATAATGTGTGTGTGATCATTCAAATGAAAACAACACTTATTACTGGATCGATATAGCCATACCGAAAAGTAACGAGTACGATTACACAAATTACAATTACATAAATCACATTTATACTTAAGGAATGTTACATCCAATCTTTTAAATTTGAAAAACAGAATAAAAAATGTCGGAACTAATTCATTAGAAATTTAAAATATATTATCGACGGTGTTTTGACCAATTGATGTAAACCTCAAAACTGAAATTGTTCAGGAGAGAGTAAAAACTGTTTTTATCTAAAACATTATATGGCAAGTTTCGTTATGAATCTTTGAAATGCACTCCTGTACATTGTCATGTTTGCAGATACGGGATTATACGTAGTGAGTGTCGATATAATAATGGCTTACATAAAGTGGCGGGTCAGATTTTTAAATCTAAAACCTATGTGAAATGATCTTTCTCTTCAAAAACTGTGGTAAATTTATTTTTCTAATTTAAATCATTTGGTGGAAAACGTCAATGTTGTCTTTACAATGAGATCCAATCATTTACGTATTTTTGAGGGTTACATCAATTGACCAAAACACTATCGATATAGAACAAGTGATGAAAGTGGACGACTTACTGGTGACAAGAAAATCTTAATTGCTTTTTGATTTTACTCATATTTTTTTAAGGTTCACAGAATGAAACTGTATATTTATTACACATGTGACGAAACATGACGCTGCAGATTTACGAAACGTAATACTCGAGGGAAAGTTTTGTTTTGCGTCAAAGTATTACGTCATCGCGTCGGCAATGTAGAAGAAGAAAAATTGACAAATAATAAATATTCTTAATACTTTATTATTATCAGCAAAATTGATAATAATTATGAAAGAAAAAGATTCGATAAAATGACACTTATGTCAAGTCATCACTTGACACGGCAGAGTAACGGAACGTGATATTCCCTAATGCAAAAATACATAAATGTGTAAAAGAAAAGATTTTGCAAACATGAGATTTATCAAATGCGATATTTGGAAAACACAATATGACAACAAAGGTGGAATACGAATAGCGAAGAAAATACGAGCGAAGAATTAAAAAAAGAACCAGCATTCTGTCACCACCAATGTTCCTTCTAAGAAACCGCGCGCACTTGTCCAGGATTTGCGCGCTCTCCGATACAACTATTCAAATAATCTTTGGAATAGCCCGAATTCAGTTACAAAACTCTCTCTCTCTTTCTTAAAACATGTGTTGAAAGTTGTAACAGTAGTTGCTCGAGATGACTCTATCATTTGAAGCAACACAGATGTTTCTACCTTAAATCGTCAATTTTTGGACTCTTGCCGATAAATAATGAGAAGGTATTGCAATTTCAATACAGCATAAAAAGATCCCGATGACCGCTGAATGAAACTTACTCAAGTATTCTATACAGAAAGTGAAGAATGGTGAATACTGAAATGTTTTCTTCACTGGACAGGGACTTGTAAAAACACTCTGATATTTCAACAGCTTCATAATCTAGCTGAGAAATATATTGAAATATATCAAATATTTCGAGGGAAAGTTACGAATGTCAGTTATACCAAAATCATTATGATTTTGATAGGAAAGAATTCAAAATCATGTTGCTATTTAACATAATGGAACAGTTGTGTGGAAGAAGGGTGGCGAAGATTCAAATTTTACAATTTATTCAAAAATATAATTTTGGAGTTTATTTTCTCGAATTGTGTTACTAGTTGTAAAACGAGTTTTTCAAAGTTTAAATTAATAAAAAAACTATTTAATATTAACAGTGAGCAATTTGCAATTCAAAAATACGTTCAATAGCACACCAACTGGCGTAAAAAATAGATTTTTATAATATTGCTGAAGATCTTGCAAGCAGAGCGAGGAGAAATAAATTTGCTATAATTTTGAATTAATAGAGATGTTATGCTAGTAAAATCTACTGAGTTGATATAATTTAAAAAAACAACTGAGGGTGCTTGATGGAATTTCAATATCAAATTTGAATTATTGAGATTTTGTACATTTCCATGTATTTTGTCACTAACGACCCGTGATTCGCCTTTCGGCATCTTCAGGTATTCGAGCAGACGACTGGACTCAAACTAACTCAAACAGACAGTTTATAACGATTATATACAAAATAAAATAGGACAAATCTTATCGCTGTGTCTAAGAAATTAACATCTGGACTGGTCTAGTTGAATTGTTTTTTTAACCCTCAGTGTCGAAACGTTCAGTGAGTAAATCAGATACATATATCATCTTGTTTCTTCAAAAGTAAGAAAAGTTGTAAAGAATTCAAACTGGAATGGCTTCACCGATCAGTTGAAACTGAAATGCAATCCAATTAGAAATCGAACATTAATATAATAAATATAATGAGAATTAAATCTTACCTAAGTATTACCAAAACAAGAAATTGATTTAAATGAAATATTATATATAATATATGGATTAGTTGTAAGGAACAACGTGAAAACTATAAAATTTTAAACAAAGTTATAAAACATGTTAATTAATACTAGCTACTGACTATTTGCTTCATTCCGCTTATTTTTTCTCGATTTGTGGTTTTCTTTATGTAATAAATAAAATGAATTCTGTTACTTTTGATGTTTTATTTTAATACACATTATTTTAAATTATTAAATGACAATAATTTTAAATATAATATACAACGCGAAACAAAAAAAAAACACTTTTTTTATATCAAGTATGACATATTGATGTTTAATAATTTAAAACATCGACTGAAGGTGCTTGATGGAATTTCAATATCAAATTTGGATTATTGAGATTTTGTACACTTCCATGTATTTTGTCACTAACGACCCGGGTTTCGCCTTTCGGCATCTTCAGGCATTCGAGCACACGAATGGACTCGAACTGACAGACAGTAAACAGTGTCTAACGTTTATATAGAAGATACAAATACGACAAATATTATTTACGAGGTAAGATATTATACGTCTGAGAGCCACGCTGATACCTGAGTTAAAATTTCGAGAATCGCCTTCATTCTTATTTTGTAAACACCACATTTACAGAGTGGCGAGTTGCCGCTTTCCAACTTCTTATGGAATTACCAGTGATATTACAATTATAATAGCATTGTGGGTTTCGACGGGATGCAATTCGACGAAAGGGTAAATAATATTTGTCGTATTTGTATCTTCTATATAAACGTTAGACACTGTTTACTGTCTGTCAGTTCGAGTCCATTCGTGTGCTCGAATGCCTGAAGATGCCGAAAGGTGAAACCCGGGTCGTTAGTGACAAAATACATGGAAGTGTACAAAATCTCAATAATCCAAATTTGATATTGATGTTTGTAAAAAATTGTAATTATGCCGCGCACTTGTTGGAGTGTCCTGCGCAGAATTTTAATTTTCGGTGCAGCTGACTTGTCGTCCTAGAGGACACATTGGTCACCACTGGTCGAACTGGAAACATCTCCTCTGACTGCATAATCATCATCATCCATACCTACTGTTTAATCGCGACACGCATTCAACATTGGAATCATATTCCTATATAACGTAATACTCAAGGAAAAGTTTTGTTTTGTGTCAGAGTATTACGTTGTCGTATCAGCAATGTAGACGAAGCAAAATTGACAAATAATAAGTTCACAAAATAAAATACAATTTGTTTGCACTGTTGTTGTATCAACTGATGAAGTTGACGATGTTCGTGATGAGCGAAACCGGTACTGATTATTAGATAATGTTGTGGAATTAGTATCTACTAAAACAATATTTTCATATAAATAATGCTTTGAATTTACTGTGAACATATGAAAAATGCTTCTTGAGTATCAATATAGTCAATCTAAATGTGCCTTTATGTGACCAGCGAAACCGGTCCTGCTCATTATAAACATGTGAAAGTAGTGCAGGGTGTTTTATTTTTAAAATATAATACCTTTACTCCACATATTAACAGTTAACACCTAATACAACCAGAAGAGGCATGGGTTAGACAGGCAAAGCAGACACACTCCACTTTCCTCTAGCACACGGCCGTTCCACAATAGACTACGACTACAGGTCGGACTCACTTTCAATACAAAATAAAACTCCATATTCAACGGCTATATTTTACTTTAATGCAGTTTAGCGCTTGAAACTTTTGATAATTACTGCGATTAATGACTAAATTTACTCAATGCTTTGACCATATTATGTTCTTAAATAGAGATATTTGTATGCGGTTTTGAAGTTTTTTAAAGACCCAGGTCCGCCCAATAAGTTTGGGGAGGGGTCGTCTTAAAAGAGACAAATAATAAATATTCTTCAAACTCCATTATCAGCAAAATTGACAATAAATATAAAAAAAAAGATTCGATAAAATGACACTTATATCACTTGACACGGCAGAATTAAGAAACATGACATTCCAAAATGCAAAAATAAATAAATATGTAAAAGAAAAGATTTTGCAAACATGAGATTTATCAAATGCAATATTTGGAAAAAACAATGTGACAACTAAGGTGGAATACGAATAGCGGAGAGGACACGAGTGAAGAATAAAGAAAAGAACCATCACTCTGTCGCCACTCGTCGAACTGGAAACATCTCCTTTGAACTGCATAATCATCATCATCCGTACCCACTGTTTAATCAAGTCACGCATTTAACATTGTAATTATATTCCTAAGCACAAATAGGTAACTCTTAGTAGAACTCCATTAAAATAGTGTACAAATATTTACTTTACTTTTAAGTTCTATTATAAAAGTATTATTAAATTGCTATTGAAACCTATTGTCCCTTTTGAGTTGACAATAAAACTGATTTTTATTTATTAGGAAATCTGCTATTTTGGTTTGCTCACAGAAATATTTTAACGATTTTTTTTCCATGTCCGCTCCCAATGCGGAGCAAATGGTCTTCTAATGGAGGTATCTTAACAGAAATTTTCTATGAGAACTGCTTGTTACTCAGTTGCTCAACCTCTCTTTTTTCGAAGAGAGTAGGAATAGAAGGATACGGGTACGACAGGACTAGTGGTTGGCTAATCGTTCTCGCTACGCCCCGTGAGGATCGGATGGGTGGGAGGGAGTTTTTTAGACATCACAAACACTCAAGACTACGAACAGAAATCCATAAATCGATTGAAAGATCAATTTATGAAAACCGTCCGAACCGGGAATTGAACCCGAGATATCTGTAACCGTGGCCGACAACGTTACCAACTGGGCCACGGACGCCGACAAAACGATTTTTACAATTAAGAGCTATTAATTCATTGTATACACATTGCCTACCTATGCATTGATGCAATTAGAAGTATCATTATTGTATTTAATTCTTTAATTACAAAGACTCGTAACATTGATAAACACTGTCGCTCATTATCTCTGTTCCACAAATTTTCAGTTAGTTCCTGAATTTTATGGAGACTTATATGAGTCCCGTAGGGGTTATACTTACTGACATTAGTAACTGGCCCAAGTCTTACAGTAGACAATGGTACTCTACTGGCTATAGGCGGCTATGTTTACATGGGTTGAATTCTCAAGACACCTACAGTATCCATCTTCTCTACTAGTTTCATGTGATCATGTGAGCATGCACAATTTGAATAAAATATTGACACTTACTTTTATTCTTGTCGTTTACTTTAGCTCTGGTCTTGCGTAGTTTTTTGTAATTTAAGATTTCATTTTGCCATTTCCTTTTCTTGATAGCTCGTGACTTAGCGTTCTCGTCTGAATAATTTGGATCCAATATCTTGGCAACTACTGCTCGACCATCTTTATAGTTCTCTAAAAAAGATATAATTATAAATAGACCAGTCGAAAAATCAATGTAGCACTTACTAATGTTCACTTATTCATTTTGACTCTATGACTTCACATCTATGTGAATCAACATGTTTTTGGTAAAGCTAAGTACAATATAGTATACCCTATACTCATACTTATTGTTTACGACCATGTCTACTGCTGAACAGCTTATTCAGCTCAACTTCTCTTTTTTAGATGATATGATTAGTGGCTAGCTTATCTCATCGCTCTCACTACACCCCGTTTCTAGGGGTACAACCATATTAATACTTAGCATATTTCCGTGCTGTCCTTCACCATACCATGGATTAGTAAGAGGAAAATCAATAATAATGAAAGAAAATGATTAAAAAATAATTTTAATAATGAGCACCTGCAATGCTAAAGATGAACTTAAACAATGACATCTGAATGTTGGCTACCTGTGCCGAAAGCCAAGAGGATAATTTGTGTATTTATGTATTTACAATGTTATTTTAATTTAAGCAGAGTGTATACTTTATTTCTACAAATATAGCGAAAGGTATACGGTGTAAATCCTCTGCAGCACTGGTTGCAATATTCTGGCATGATCTTTGTAAGAGATGCGAAGAATGACAAGGGACATGGAATTTTACAGGCAGCTTAAAAGGAAAGCAGTTGTTGTCTGTTAAATAATAAAATTGTCTGTTAAAATATATTTATTTGTTATGCTTACCGCACTCGAACAGTATTTCACTGACTAAGCATTTCCTCCAATTGACATCATGATCGACTTGCAAATCTGCAGCAGTGACAATATCTAAGAACTCCGGAGGTAACCAGCAAAACGTTATGCCGCCTTCTTGGAATATCCATTTTGTCGGTATTATTTCAGAGATGATTGAGGGTTTAATAGGGTCCTCGCAACAGACAATGCTGAATGTGCATCTATGCTTTGCCATCTAGAAACGTAGTGAATGCACTTATCATGATTTGAAAAGCCAATAAGTTTTTTTTAAATGTTTATTAACTCTGTAGGCAGCTGATATAAAAAAATGTCTAAAAGCAATAATTATTTTATCTTCTGAATACACTGAATAGTACCTCTGCATCTATACCTGGTAATTGAATTTGACAGCTGGATTATTGCATGAATTCTCTGACACATCAATAAATGAATAAATACACTCCATATATGTGCCGTCAATGCAAGACTACTATCGTTTATAAATTTTACTTGGTACCGGAATATAGTACACTTGCGATGCGAATTCAATAAAATTATTTATTGGAATTTTGTGCGAAATACAGTGTACTAATTTATGTATTAATATTGTTTTAAAGATCGAAATAAAAATGGCACCCGAGCTAGAGTACAAGCCGTATAACTTTGCATTCCAGCTCTAGGATTCAGGATCACGAGATCCATACTGATACATACACTGGATCCATACATACTAAAACATTGACACGCTCTGTGTAGTATACAGAAGTGAATCAATGTAGTAAAAAGTGCAAAGTTATACGGCCTGTACCCTACTAGAGAGCGTTTTCTTCAACGATGTAATATAACAGTTATCTTTGTAAGATTATTACCCACTAATATATTTTTCAAATCTGTTCATTACATTGCCAAAAGTTTCAAATACTTCAGAATTATTGCTTTGAGATACCACAGTGAAATATAATTGTAGGAGGAAAACTTTGAGTCATAATTATATTTTTCGTAGTTATTGTAGGTTAATAAGGAATGTAACATTCAAAGAATACAATATATATACGATGAATATATTTTGACGAGATTAGTCACGGGAAGCACAAGTATCACGCAATTATTTTGAAATCATTATAAAATTAACGTCCTCGAAGTTAATAACGCCGTACTTGGCTGTCAAATGTTGTTTGGACGCGCTAGTGTTGGGATACGGTCTAGATGTCAATACTTTATGTCGACGTCGGACGATAAGACCAACAATACTTTTTATTTATGAGAAATTATACCTAGGCAATTTAAAAAATATTTCATCGTTTTAGAATTTTATTTTTGTCGTAATTGTGATTTTCCAACGTACGTCGGACGCTGTAATATAATTATTATAACATATATATCGTAGCATAGACAACAATCGTACTCTGTATCCTTCCTATCCTGGTGAATTAATCAACTCGATGCACAAAAATACTACCTAATTTGATATTGATAATACTTTTACCTAGGGTACTTTGTCGTAATTTTTATGTTTGTCATCTTGCCATCAGAATCAGCTACCGTCTACTTCGTATTATTGTGATAATGATTATATTTGCATAAGACGTCCACTTCATATCGATATTTCGTAGAAAACACAATGATGTAACGAACGTAAATTTAATGGAATAATTCTAAAAATTTTGAGGATTCGTATTTACAATAACTTATCGTTATCGTTAAACGTCAAAATTTACTATCGTTTTGCATATTTGTGTGGATCAGTTTACATTTCTATTGATTGGGACATGTCTATGATATTTGTCTTCATTCTTTTTTAGCGCCTTTTTTAAAAAAATAGTATGTATCTACTGGAATTATCCAGTTCAATTTGCAGTGTAGCGTAGTACTAACCTAAAACTTTAAACAACTTCATGTACGTGAGTAGCCTCTCTATAAAAGTATAATTATCTATGATATGGATAATATCATAGAGTTATAAGTTAAGAGTGTCATGACTGTATGAGTCATATTAGGTATTACAAAATTGACACTATTCAGTCGTTTCCGGTATATATTCATAATATAAACGTAGTTCGCTCTTGTTGTATTCAAGATACCCTAAGTCTACATCGCGCTAGCTTCATGGATAGATTGAAACAGGGCCCTCACTTCGCTCCAACTCTCAAAGCTGAGAGAATACAAAAATTTAAACTACAATTCAAAGTCTCTAAGAACCTCATCAAGACGATGTCCAAATTTCTTATGGATTTAGATGGTTTATGGTAGGTATTTGATATTTTTGCAGCAAATGTTATGAGTATTATTCTACCTCATTGCTGTTATAACGTAACAGTGATGAAGACTTATTTAGATTTTTTAAATATAGGCGGAATAAAACCGACCCAGTGTTATTTCGCCTACTTTTTATCAGTGAAATCAATATATTATGATCTAAATCGATAATATTTGCTATTGTGAATAACTGTAGTGATGTGTATATGAACATAAAAATTACAAAAATTGATGTGTAGTAAAACAAATACAGTAAATACAAATTAACAACACACCGTAGAAAAACCAGACGGAATAACCGCGTTTGACGGTACCTACATCTACATAATATGTCTTGTACTAGAGTACAAAACAAAGAAATCCATTAATTTATTAATCAATTTATTTAAAAATGAAGATTTGTTTGTTTGTTTGTCCTCTATGCATTTCTTTACCATTCATCCGATTTCGATCAAACTTTGGTGAGTTGTTTTATGAAAAATTAAAACATTAGATCAGAAAATAATCAAAATACGTACAACTAGCGACATTTCTGAACTAGACGAAAAATTAATTTAAGAAAAATATTTCGTACTATGTTCGGGTTATGAGCCAGCCATAAGGAAATAGTTTTCATTATTTAAATAATTTATTTCACATTTGCTATGAATATTGTCGGAAATATGGAAACAATAACATGTATTATTTGAAAAGTATAAATGAATAAATATATTAACAATAAATCTAGGCTTTGGGTCGGGTTTGGGTAATAAATGTGATATTGAGACTCGAGCTCGAGCCGAGTCGGGGCTTGAAGATGACAAGCTCGAATCGGATAATTTTATGAAATTTCGACCCGTACAGACCTCTTATCCAAAAGCACTTCAATAAACAGAATTAAAGCACAAACCCTTTCTTTCTTTGAGTGGCACTGCAATGCATGCCGGGTACTCACTAGTTCTAAATAAACTGAATTTTATCCTTCGTGTGATCAATAATAAATTTAATTACGAAAGGTACTGTTTACAGATTCTAATTATTTTAGTTACAGAGTTTCAAACATTCAGTCTATACAAATATCGCTCTGCTGAACAAAAGTACAAATGTGACTGGTTTATCCTCTAAACTCTAAAGAACAGATATTATTATAATCCTATTATTGTCTGCTATTGCGCGCCAAAGTATTATATATTATGATAAACCGTTATTGTCTATGCTTCGCGGACTCCACATTATAGTTTCAGCAGGAAAGAAGAGGTAGGAAAAAAGTTATTGTCTATGGTACATCTAGTGAGCTGTGGAGCGGTCGGACTCGCAGCACATCGAAATTCATTTTCAAATGATCGCTTCACCAGTCTTGCCGTGCATTCGTGTTCATGGTTTGCAAACAGTTGAAACTGATGTGAATATGTGCATTGCCGTGTTGTGTTTGGGCGATGCTTACAATCCATTTCCGACGTGAATTCCTACGGAGAGTCCGTTTCGAACGTAATTCTATCATGGGGCGAGACAAGTCACCGAGATCAAGCCGAGAGTTATTCCATCTTCCTGGAGTAAACACACCGTCAGTATACATTTGATTTACTTTGCGAAGCGCGTTTAGCTTGTTTGATATCGTTTTGGTTTGAACACCATGCCGTATTAACGAAGCTTAACCTCTCAAACATGCCGTCCCTCTCTAGTGTGCTTTTGTTTCCAGAGCAATGGCTTCCATCTGAACTATTTCAGTAGTATTTCAGTTACTCTTGGTAAATATGCTGCTCTATTTCTGCCTGAAAAAAATACTTTAAGCTAATGAAAACTAGTGCCATTCTCCGGGGAAGCTAATTGCGGATGGGAAATTGGGAAAAAATCAAACAATAAAGCAAACATTCGAAATAAATTTGCTGTTCGATTTTTGCATCTAATAGCGACTTTTGCACACTGATTATTATATTTGCATTTTGCGTAACTTACCGGTTTCCCCGAATATCCCATGTGTAATTATTTGGCAGTTTCCTTTTCGTAATTAATTTGATTTTAGTGGCGTTAAGTTAATTTTTGTATATATAAAGAATGGGATGTTTTAAAGCATATTTACCGTCTTTTCCATTAGGTCTTCCAAAATTTAATTATTAGACTCTTTGTTAACACGGTGGAATTTATTTTCTATATCAGGGTCTCCCAAAGGTCAGGGGGTTTTGAAAAATGCTATTTTTACACCGAAAATTGAGCAAAATGAAATGTTGAACAAACCAAACCTTACCTAACACAACAATGACCTGAAGTTATCCCGTATCTGATATTTTGACGAAAATGACTTTATAAACCGTATCTCGTTTATTTAAAATAATACAGAGTATGTATTTAAACTTTTTAATGATTTACAAGTACCCTAACATACTATCCATTTAATAATTAGAAGAAAAAAAATCTTATATACATATAACGTAAATATTCAGTTTCTTTTAGCCTCCTGTAAAATTTGTAAAAATTCAATTTAACATTAGGCCGTCAACAACCTAAGCCATAATTTTGAATAGTTTTCCAGACGTGGTCTAAAAATAGCAACTTTTAGACCACGTCTTGTAAAATGAATATCATTTTGCATGCATGAAAAATTGTTTTTTATATTGTTAATTCATAAATATTGTTATTAATTTGATCAACAAAAATTAAGTTAGTTGCATCACTCATCCTGTGAGTAGATAAGAGCTACCAATATTGCATAAGCAAGCATCGTCGACAAAAACCTACGAACTTTAAAAAATTGTTATGGATGAAGGCATGAAAGTGAATAACTATGTAAAACTATGCACCCTACAAAATAAACAACGAGTTTTCAATATTCAAATTTCAGGATTTGTGAAATGTTACATCGCAGGAAATCTTTGGATAACCCATATCAAGCGTTGCTGACATTAGAATAGAACGAAACGGACAAAGCAGCCAAGTGTTCATCCAATGGTCACGGAGAGATTTGGGACTGCCCAAGATTTAGGTGGGCAAAGCATTTAAAAAATATTGTGTAGCATTTCTTGTGTGAGATCGCTATTTCTCGATCTTTTGAACTAAAATAAGCAATTCCCATGTATTATTACAGTAATACCTCTATGGAACAGACTTTTGCGAGGGAGAGGTATCCGTTTAATAATAAAGTAAGTTTTCTTTATCTGCCCTTTCATTTATTGATGAAATAGATGACGTTTTAAAAAATAAAACACAATTTGTTTGTACTACTTCCACATATTTATAATGATCAGGACCGGTTTCGCTCATCACGAGCATCATCAGTTGATAATGCTCGTGATGAGCGAAACCGGTCCTGATCATTATAAATATGTGGAAGTAGTACAAACAAATTGTGTTTTATTTTTTAAAATGTAATGTCTTTCCACCAAGAATTGACAGTTAACACCTTAAAAGTAAAATAGATGACAATAGACAAAACCACATTTCGTCAACAGTCAGCCAACACGCATTTAAACTGTCGGAGCTGTCTCATCATATGTTTAGCACACGCATAACATAATTTACATGCTGTGGCTCCTGGTTTGAATGATGCAAACCAATAACAGAATTCTTTAACAACTTTTCAAAAATTTGAGGTCCTATATATTGTGATTTTACTTTACGTGTCCAAGACGTCATCTTGTATTTCCAGCCAAACTAGAAGGAAATACTTGTGGATATATGTATGCCTTAAAAATAGTTCAGAAATAGGTAGTGAAATTAGGCAACAGATCTTGAAAATGTCTTTTTTTGAAATGAGCTCTCGATATTTAGTCTTTCAGCATTAACCGGTCGGAGGCCATGCACGAACCGGGGTGCGTGAATGGACTGTTCGATGTGAAAGCCATGCACGCACGTGAGCAATTTCGGCATCTCAAATCTCCCGACACGCAATATTTTTAGCTGACATTGGTTCACGAATGTCTAGTCCCATCTCTGCTCTACCAGAATAAATTAAAGTTACGCAAAATTATGTTATGGTGAACCAGTAATAAAGATTTCTGTAAAAGGTGTCCAACAGGCTCATCAAGGGCTACCACAATAAATATCGAGATAGAGACTCTCTTATTTCTCAAACAAAATATATTAACTGGATTTGTAGCGCTTAAATAATTTGGTTGAAGCATTAAGAGCTGTCGCAAGAAAAAATGATTTATGGGAAACATGTTTCTTTTTCAATGTCCCCTGATGTATTTCATTCAGCTTTATTTTGAATCTTGCGGTTATGGGAATGATTTTCGGACCTCAGTCTTGTTTCTAAATATTGGATTTTACAATTTTTATTTTTTTGCCAACAACTATATCTTCTAATATCACCTAAACTATAAGTGTATTTTTGATACATACAATTTTATAGTGCTGTGTAAAAACATAAATATTTTTGAATTCGAGTTAGTTACTGTGTAAAACACCATTTTTTGCAGAACTTAATTTTTTGTGTGAAAGTCTATAATGTGTAATTCTCCATTTTTGTGTGTAAACTGCATATTTTTGTGAAAAGCTTCGTTATAATGGAGTCCCCCAGAGAAAGCAATTTACCATCAACCTCGAAATATTTACCGCCACAAGTTGAGGACGATATTTTTATTGTAATGCCAAATTCGGAAGGAAGTGATATCGATTTTGGATTGCTGGACTACTACAGCTTTCAAAAGTGATTTTGATGTGTTCGAAGACACGGTTCCTTTGTCAGATTTGACTGGGAAGAAGATTCATTTATTCCACAAATACTTTCGTTTAGCCTGAACAACTCTGGATTACATTATGAAATCGATGGTGTACCGACAAATGGTCTAGAGACAAAATGTTTACGCGACAAATGGTTTACCGACAAAATGTTTACTAGTAAAATTTTCTGATAGTGTTTATAATGTTCGGGAAAAATCGGAAACCTGAAATATGTAGATTTAAGATTTGTACGTCGTCTCCATATATAAATGTTTCCTTAATTTATTAATAACAAAAACTGGAAATTTTGGAAAAAATAAATTTGTTCACGAATTTCATCATTCACAAAATATTAGTAGACCTACTTAATTTTATCTGTTGTTTATAAAGATAAGAGCTGCATTCATTTTGGTTTTTTTGTCAAATTGCTTTTACTAAATTGAATGCCTTATTGTAGTGGAATCATATCTAAAAAATATAATAAGAAACGTTTAGTAATATAGTAACTTAATTATCTTAAACTTACATATTTCAGGTTTTCGATTTTTCCCGGACGTTATAAACACTATCAGAAAATTTTAATAGTAAACATTTTCACTTTTAAGGTGTTAACTGTCAATTCTTGGTGGAAAGACATTATATTTTAAAAAATAAAACAGAATTCATTTGTACTACTTCCACATATTTATAAAAAAAAAAGTAAACATTTTGTGGGAAAACCATTTGTCTCGTAAACAGTTTGTTGTGTACATTTTGTCTTTGGACCGTATGTCGTTAGACCATATGTCTTTGGACCATGTCTTTGGACCATTTGTCGTGGAACCAAAATCGATAATGACGCAAGGAAAATTGACTATTTCAATAAATATGTAGTTGTGGATATTATGTCTATGATTGTAACGGAAACGAATCACCAACTTAAATTTTCAACTCTAAACTCAACAAACCTATCTTGTAGATCGACACAACAGGTCGACTGTGATGATGACGAAAATTATATGTTTTGGCACTTAGTATATTGATGGCGAGAAATTCTCGTAATGCAATATATGGGCATTGGTTGACGGCTGAATTATTCCCTCTCAATATATTCAGATACACAAAATTCTAGCTATAAATATAATAAATTTAGAAAAAAATACTATAATTAGAACGATGATAATGAAAATAACGTGAAAAATTATTGTGAAGTGTGAATATTAAAACCGAATTTAAAAAGTCAAAAAAATTATTGAACACCCTAAAATAAAAAGGTCGATTTTGTCGACTACTTAAAGATCAACTAAAGGCATGACATGAGTGATTGAAAACAATATTTTTGTGTTTATGATAAGATTAATGGCATTTTCGGCAGTTTGAAAACAAGTGGCCTGTGGTGACAAATATTTTTACGATCCTAGCACTTAAACGGTTAATCATCAGCCCTATATGGTGTACCGACAAATGGTCTAAAGACAAAATGTGCACAACAAAATGTCTACGCGACAAATGGTTTACTGACAAAATTTTTTACTATTAAAATTTTCTGATAGTGTTTATAATGTCCGGGAAAAATCGGAAACCTGAAATATGTAAATTTAAGACAACTGTAAAATTACGTCGTCTCCGGGTCACAGATGACTTGGTAAAAAATGTTAAGTATTATTAGTTTTTAAAATATTTCCAAAAAAAACATTTTAATATGTGTAAAGTTTATCATTAAGTGTTTCTGTGAAGTCATCTGTGACCCGGAGGTGACATATTTTTTTTTTAGAATTGCCACACCTCATTCGGAAAGAAAGTTTGTAAAAATGTAATCCAGAGATGATATGGCTACATTTGCCTTGTACATATTTCAGGTTTCGATTTTTCCGGACATTATAAGCACTATCAACGAGAGTTTGTAATTGTCGGCAAACATTCTCCATAAACCATTTGTCTCAGCGTGAACATTTGTCTGTAAACCATTTGTTGGCGGAACCATGTTACACATACTTATGCAGCTACGCACTTTTCGCTTGTGTTCGTGTTGGCGGTGTATAAGACTGGCCGCAAAGAAGTACGTAGACTACCATTTTCAGCTCATATTCTTGATTTATTTTAAGCGAGAATGCGACAAGTTTGGTTTATTTCTTGATATATTTGGGAAAAAACTATATTTCAAAAATTAACTTTTTTTCTTTTCCAAATTTTTTTGTAAAAAGCTTCGTTTTTGGAGTCCCCCGGGAGAAAGCAATTTACCATCAACCTCGAACATGCATCACACAAGTTGAGGACGATATTTTTATTGTAATGCCAAATTCGGAAGGAAGTGATATCGATTTTGGATTGCTGGACTACTACAGCTTTCAAAAAGTGATTTTGATGTGTTCAAGACACGGTTCCTTTGTCAGATTTGACTGGGAAGAAGATTCATTTATTCCACAAATACTTTACGTTTAGCCTGAACAACTCTGGATTACATTATGAAATCGATGGTGTACCGACAAATGGTCTAGAGACAAAATGTTTACGCGACAAATGGTTTACCGACAAAATGTTTACTAGTAAAATTTTCTGATAGTGTTTATAATGTTCGGGAAAAATCGGAAACCTGAAATATGTAGATTTAAGATTTGTACGTCGTCTCCATATATAAATGTTTTCTTAATTTATTAATAACAAAACTGAAATTTTTGAGCTCAAATTTGTTCACGAATTTCATCATTCACAAAATATTAGTAGACCTACTTAATTTTATCTGTTGTTTATAAAGATAAGAGCTGCATTCATTTTGGTTTTTGTCAAATTGCTTTTACTAAATTGAATGCCTTATTGTAGTGGAATCATATCTAAAAAATATAATAAGAAACGTTTAGTAATATAGTAACTTAATTATCTTAAACTTACATATTTCAGGTTTTCGATTTTTCCCGGACGTTATAAACACTATCAGAAAATTTTAATAGTAAACATTTTCACTTTTAAGGTGTTAACTGTCAATTCTTGGTGGAAAGACATTATATTTTTAAAAATAAAACAGAATTCATTTGTACTACTTCCACATATTTATAAAAAAAAAAGTAAACATTTTGTGGGAAAACCATTTGTCTCGTAAACAGTTTGTTGTGTACATTTTGTCTTTGGACCGTATGTCGTTAGACCATATGTCTTTGGACCATGTCTTTGGACCAGGGACGGCTCTTGCAAAGGAGTAAATGGTGCTATGTACTCCCATATTCAAGTTATTATTATTCATTCAAGTAATAAGCGATATTATACAAACATAGCAATTCACTCATTTTAAAATTTCCAGCGTGTTCCCCGTAAAAAAAAATATTGCATCAAGCGATGATTCACAATGCTACCCGTATTCGCGCCAGAAAAAATACTAATAATAATACGTCGAGGTGCAATTTTTGGTTCAGCGCTTCCCTAAGTGGAAGGGATTCCGTAGGAAACTTTTTTTTTTTTTGTGACGTCATCTGTGTCACACATTCGACTTTCATACGAAGTTTTTAGTTATTCAGGATCATTGCACCAGTATTGCCGAATTATGACGACTGTTCCCGAAGTATTCAAACTCGCAGAGACCTGTCGCATATGTTTAGTTCGTATGTCGAAAGGCCCCTTTAGTGTATTGAGCCTGCCACAAAGAAACGCATACCATCAAATTTATTTACTTTCTTTAACATACGTCTAATATTTACGTGCTTCAATAATGAATAGTGCATATTCTGTCTCATACATTAAAGAAAAATCGTCGGGATTTTTCGAAAAGGCTGGAAATTAAAGCAGCAGGTCGTGGGTCTCATGCCAAGCTTAAATTTATTTCAGAAGTGTACGCTAATAATAAAGTGTTTACTCGGAAATTTAATGTAGAAACGTATAAAAACACCATGGCTATGTGGCTGTACTAGTTTTAATACAGTATTCTGTTTTCCGTGTCTGTTGTTTGGAGGTGAATCTAACTGGACTGGAGAGTGAATTAAGGACCTGGTTCACCTATCATTCAAAATAAAGAAACACGGTAGCTCTCAAAAATCACATTTTAAATGAAATGCAACTTGCGGTATTGGGATCGTTAGATATTCGCTCCCAATTGGATGCTGGGTATCGTGCGCCAGTGAAACAAATTAATGAGCCGTGTAGATAAAAAAATCGATATATTTTAATCAAGGTTAATTGACTGTGTGAAGTTCTGTGGTGCATTTGAATTAGATTTAAGGGGACACGATGAAACTGCAGATTCCCATAATCCAGGTGTCTATCGAGGGCTTATTGATTTCAGCTCTCAGAGATTGACATCGCGAATGAAACAGCACTTAGAGAGCAGCAGTGTTTTCAAGGGAACTTCAAAAACAATTCAAAATGACATTTTAGATTCAATTTTGGAGGTGTGTCAAACGAAATTAAAAATGAAATATCGCAGAGCAAATATATCGCTATCCAGGCGGATCTAAACAACTGACATAGCCACTACGCAACAACTCGTTTTGGTAATACGTGTACGAATTGCGGAAGATACATGAACGTTTCTGGAAATTTATTATCCCAAAAGATCATACCGCGGGTAGGTATTGCATCTGAAATTTTGAAGGAACTGGAATTTCTCGACATTAAACCAGCACAATTAATCGGGCAGAGTTATGATGGTGCAGCAGTGATGAGTGGGCGATTAGGTGGTGTGCAGGCTTTGATAAAAGCTTCGTATCCATACGCACATTTCATACATTGTTATGCACATCAATTGAATTTGATAATGGAGAAGTGCTTCAGCCAACACTATGGTTCGGAACTTTTTGCAAATTTACGATCTTTTCCATCATTTTTCGGGAGATCTGCGAAGAGAGCTGACATTTTAAAAGAAATAGTTCATAGAAGAATACCTTCAGCACCAATAACTAGGTGGAATTTTAATATAAGAACAGTGACTGTCGTGCACACTTATCGCGAGCAGTTGAAAGAGTGTAAAAGGAGCACATCTTAGAAACCGTAAATTTAGACGCTGATACCATCAATCAAGCTGGAATGCTGTTTCGATATTTAAACGAAGATCATTTCAATTACTGGCTAGATTTCTTTGCAAAAGTTATGCCACACTGTGATATACTTTTTATGCAACTTCAATCTAGGTCGAAGATGTTTTGGAGATAAATAAGAATATCGAAAGTTTTACGCTGCTCTATTCAGAATATCCGAGAAAATACCCAAATGTCACTAGTCCAACCTACAAAGACGTAGACCAAAATGACTTACCCCATTATGTCATTTGTAATGAAGTATGCGATACTTTAGCAGAATCAAACGAAAGATCGTTTCTCGCATACCATGATCATTTAGTAGCAGCTAAATTGTTTTTTTAGCGAAAATTTTCGGATTATCACAAAAAGTTTTCCTTTAGCGGACTTTAATATTGCAACATCAACTTACGATTTCATTGACAAACTAAAGCTTAAAAATGAATTAACCGTCATATACAGTAGGAAGATTTTTACGTCACCGATGGAGCATTGTCCATACTTCAACTTTTTACAAACAATAATTTAATCGAAGTATTTAGTGAAAGTGTTAAGTTATTACAGATTATTTGTACAATACCGATGACTTCAGTGGAAAGTGAGCGTTGTTTCTCAACATTAAAAAGGATCAAGTCATTTTTGAGAAATACCATGACTCAAGACAGACTAAATGCTCTTGCGATGTTAAGTGTAGAGAAACAATTGGTATCGTCAATATCGGATTTTAATGTTCGTGTTATTGAAGTGTTTTCAAAATCCAAGAATCGGAGGATGGATTTCTTGTATAAATAGGTGAGTCTTTTTTGCACTCCCTAATATTCTTGTCACCGGCCGCCACTGCTTTGGACCATTTGTCGTGGAACCAAAATCGATAATGACGCAAGGAAAATTGACTATTTCAATAAATATGTAGTTGTGGATATTATGTCTATGATTGTAACGGAAACGAATCACCAACTTAAATTTTCAACTCTAAACTCAACAAACCTATCTTGTAGATCGACACAACAGGTCGACTGTGATGATGACGAAAATTATATGTTTTGGCACTTAGTATATTGATGGCGAGAAATTCTCGTAATGCAATATATGGGCATTGGTTGACGGCTGAATTATTCCCCTCTCCAATATATTCAGATACACAAAATTCTAGCTATAAATATAATAAATTTAGAAAAAATACTATAATTAGAACGATGATAATGAAAATAACGTGAAAAACTATTGTGAAGTGTGAATATTAAAACCGAATTTAAAAAAAGTCAAAAAAAAATTATTGAACACCCTAAAATAAAAAGGTCGATTTTGTCGACTACTTAAAAGATCAACTAAAGGCATGACATGAGTGATTGAAAACAATATTTTTGTGTTTATGATAAGATTAATGGCATTTTCGGCAGTTTGAAAACAAGTGGCCTGTGGTGACAAATATTTTTACGATCCTAGCACTTAAACGGTTAATCATCAGCCCTATATGGTGTACCGACAAATGGTCTAAAGACAAAATGTGCACAACAAAATGTCTACGCGACAAATGGTTTACTGACAAAATTTTTTACTATTAAAATTTTCTGATAGTGTTTATAATGTCCGGGAAAAATCGGAAACCTGAAATATGTAAATTTAAGACAACTGTAAAATTACGTCGTCTCCGGGTCACAGATGACTTGGTAAAAAAATGTTAAGTATTATTAGTTTTTAAAATATTTCCAAAAAAAACATTTTAATATGTGTAAAGTTTATCATTAAGTGTTTCTGTGAAGTCATCTGTGACCCGGAGGTGACATATTTTTTTTTTTAGAATTTTACCTCATTCGGAAAGAAAGTTTGTAAAAATGTAATCCAGAGATGATGTAATTTTACATTTGCCTTATTACATATTTCAGGTTTCCGATTTTTTCCGGACATTATAAACACTATCAGAAAATTTTAATAGTAAAAATTTTGTCGGTAAACCATTTCTCACGTAAACCATTTGTCGCGTAGACATTTTGTCTGTAAACCATTTGTTGTGGAACCATGTTACACATACTTATGCAGCTACGCACTTGCTTGTGTTCGTGTTGGCGGTGTATAAGACTGGCCGCAAAAGTCGTAGACTAAATATTTTTCAGCTCATATTCTTCGATTTATTTTAGCGAGAATGCGACAAGTTTGGTTTATTTCTTGATATATTTGGGATAACTAACATATATTTCAAATAACTCTCCATTTTTTACTTCTGAAATTGTTCTATTTTTAGCCATAGTGAGCGTTTTAACAGGTCATTTGACTTTAAATAAATTTGTGCAAAAACGGCCTGCGCTGTAAGGGCTAATAAGTTTATTGCAATCTTTTTCAGTGGTGTTAATGTAACACGGTACTTACAAACTTCTGCCAGTAATTAGGTGTCGGTATCTTATTTTAAAAAATAAAACACAATTTCTTTGTACTACTTCCAAATGTTAATAATGATCAGGACCAGTTTCGCATTATCAACTGAGCATTAACACCTTAAACGTATCTTATTTACTCAGTGGAGTTACCCTGGAACTTATCCCCGTTGCAAAATGATCAGGTGTAGTTACTTAGCAACATAGTACACTTTTTAAATATTTAATGGATAGTTATATTTTTATCCCTTTTTCATTTACAGTCAGATCACAGTCACAGAAGACGGAATATGTGTACGGCTGCCCAGAAACGCTCTGTTGCAGCTGCAGCTGCAATTCACCACTTGGTTTGGACCTTACTGTGCTGCATCTCGTCGAAGAATATTCTTGGAAGACTCGTCCTATGATCCTGCGTAGTCGTATTTATTATTTTGTATGCTAATAACAATTATATAATGTTTTGTATACACCAGTGGTCACCGACCTTGTTGAGAAACGGGTTGGATTGAACTTATTTTAAACTTGGGGGTTCAAACGACACATTTTCATATCAATGTATATGTGCTTACATATTCACATAAAATCAAGTGATGTGTACTTTGCAAACTTTCAAATAAAACCAAATGTTTTCGATTGGGGCTATTATTTGGACATGTCTATTGGTTACTAACATCTGGGTGCCTCTAACATTTAATTGTATAAAGAACTTCTTTCACTTTCACCTCATAGTTTTATCTCATTTGATAAATTGAAATAAAAAGTTGTCGTGAATTCACAACCAAATCATGAAATTTTATGAAATAATATTTCCTTTGTGAATAATTAATATACAATAATCGAAATCGGCAATTTTTGGAGGGCTGGATGAAAGTCTTTGGCCGGCTGTAGTTTGGAGACCGCTGGTATACACCATAGATTTGTAAACATGTCTTTTAAGTGCATTTATCCTATTAGGTGTAGTGTAATTAGGAAAGTTATTAGAGATCGCAGGTTTGAGAAACGCTTTGTTGATATGAAATACGTTGACAGCGTCTGACCTAAGGAAATGTCAGACTTGAAATGAATTTACAATAACTTAATTCACATCTTGCCAATTGTTTGTCATAAATTGAGTATTAATGGTGGTTCAAGGTAAATTCAGTGCAGACCTTCGCTTGAAACTGTGTCAGTTTTTCACAATGCATAACTTTTCCTCTATGCAAATGTGGAATGCCTTAAGGTGAAACTTTAAACAAACAAATTCCTTTTGATATTGTTATTTTCCCATTCCGACTACTTTTCAGTAGTCTAAATCAAATACGAATTAAGTGCAGCAATGTTGTAACATTTCCATAAACAAACGAAACTGCCATCTTCTTGTCAACCTTACACATGGGTGTTCGTAGGTCATTTTGTCATCTGTGTGAAATGCACTTTTTGTTTTCGGCTTGGCTAATTTCTCAATCAAGAAATTGATTTGAGGAGAGAAGAGGCATTTAAGAAATGAGTGTTTTGTTAGTAGTAAAACCAAACAGACTACTATACGACGACCTTTGATTCGATGGTAAAGACTCCTTAACACGTTGGCTGCGTAAAAATATTGCATTTTTTCCAGAGAACCTGAAAAATACCTATTTTCGAAACCATAAAAGTTTGTTAAATATTAGAGACTATTATTATATTTCATCCGAATTTGTCGCCTGCAAGGTCATTTACATAAAAAACATCTGTGCTGCACATGTACTGGCATTGTTTACCCATCAGAGATTTCTAAGAATTTTTAGTTTGTTGATGTTGCGCCAGCTGTAATACCCTAAAGGCATATTCACACTAACATATTTTGGGTTTATCTAAATTTTATTTTGAACGGAATTCTATTCTACCTTTTTTACTCCAGGTTTTGTTTTGCAGTGATTTATTCACCTTCAAATGTTGTTGATAATAATTTTTATTATCGGAAAAGTACACGAAAAAGACACTGATATAAAAGCAGTTGAAACGTAATTTACACTCTCACAATACACTGTAATAAATATATGATATTACTTTGAAATAACATTTGAATGTTAGATTCACATTTCTTCGTGATATAGTCGTAAACAGGGTTCGAAGCACAAGCCAGGTTTATTTGGGCAATCGGGACAATTGAACAATGAAGCTTTTCGTTGTTTGGTGGTATCCCGGCAATGTTTACATCTTCGCCTCTTTGTGTTACCTGCACTATCCTTTTCACAGGAACTTGGCAAGTGACTTTTTGCTTTAGGTTTTTTTCGGAAAAGTAAGAGGAGGTGAGCCAAGTAGTTTTCTAATTACTGATAGTCTGAAATTGTACAAGGACATTGTCGGATTTTCGTAATAATATAGGTAATGTGCATTTAAAAGTATTGTTTGTAGCAAATGAATACCCATTTTTTTGTACCACCTTACAGTTTTACATTGACACGGGTAATATGCCAACAATCTGATCATGATAGCCTATGCCGCTCATATAACGGTTGTACTCAATTACCATCTTTGGTTTTTTACATGACTTTCCAAATGTATTGGACTTGTCAGTTATATGGCCATTGAATTCTGATGATATGGTTACTACTTCTCGACGGTCTTTCCATTTTGTAACGCATATACCTGTATCCGTGTACTGGCTCATACATCCAGAAGTTTTAAGTTTTTTTATTTAAAAGCGAGACAGGATTACCCTTTCTATTACTTCTTAGGGTTCCCGTGACAAATGTCTTATCTTGCAGTAGACTCTCAGTCAGTGGAACACTATTCGAGTAGTTTTTTTTTCTTCTAAATAAAATACGATTCATTTGTACTACTTCCACATATTTATAATGATCAGGACCGGTTTCGCTCATCACGAGCAAAACCGGTCCTGATCATTATAAATATGTGGAAGTAGTACAAATGAATTGTGTTTTATTTTTTAAAATATAATGTCTTTCCACCAAGAATTGACAGTTAACACCTTAAAAGTGATTATAGTAGTTGTCCATGAAAACGGAACGTCCGATTCCTGTTTTACCTTCCATGAATTTTCGGACAACTTTTTTGGAATGTTCTTTCCCCCCTAATTCCTTATCCGCTGATCCGCCATAAACGATGAGTTTTAGGGCCAAACCACCACTCTCCAAGCATATAAAGTTTGATGCCATATTTTGCTTTTTTTCCTTTCATGTATTGCCGAATTATTAGGTGGCCGCGCCATAAAACCAACGATTCGTCGATTGATAAATTTTTTTTCGGCACATATATGGCGTCCATCCTTTCATTGAACAGACCAATCAATGGTTGTATTTTTCCTAAACTGGAACTGTCTTCTTCGTGCAATTGAAATGCAAAGATCTCATTATCAGTAAAAATTTGTCTCAGGACATGAACTACGAAAATGCAGTCAAGTTGAAGAGGTAGTCTTTTTTCCAGTAATCACTTAACACATTCACTGCGAAATATATATATATATATATATATATAATAGTAAAGACATACTGAAAAAATTCGAACAATTTTTTTATGACACCTAACCTAAATTTATAAAATGTAATTTTTTTGTCACAATTTTCTTTATATAAATAATACGCATTCAGAAACATGGTTTGAAACATATGAATCCCGAGTTTCTTGTACCATCTGAGTGTCTTCCGCTGACATGGATAGTATGCCATCATTTGATCGTGAAAATCAATACCGCTCATATATTTATTGTAATTCACGATCATGTTAGGTTTTACGCACCGTTTCCCTAATAGATTCGTTGTATCCGTCAGTTCACCGTCAAATTCTGATGAAATTGATAATACTTCTCTTTTATCCTTCCATTTGGTAATACAGAGCCCCCGCTCGGTATATTTACTGCTGGCTTCACCACTCTTGAGTTTAGTATTTACAATATCTAACGGGTTGCCTTTTCTATTGCTTCTGAGAGTTCCAGTTGTGTAAGTATCTACGTTTAGCAAAGATTCTGTTTGTTCGACACTATTGTATTATACTACTAAAAATTGTCCATAAAAAGAGAATGACCGAATTCAGTTTTTTCCCGCATCAGTTTGAATACCACTTTGTATGATTCTTTCCACCTAACTCCTTGTCACCGGCGCCACCATAAACGATTAATTTCAAAGCAACGCCATTTGATTCCGCTAACATGTATAATTTAATCCCATATTTCGCTTTTTTCCCTTTGACGTATTGCCGAATGATCAATCTTCCTCTCCACAACATCAAAGATTCATCTATAGATAAATTTTTTTGAGGTGCATATATGGTTTCCAATCGTGAAATCTATTAGGGGTTGTACTTTATCTAATGTAAAATTATTTGCGGAATTACGGTTGAAATGTAGAGTACGTAAAATCAATAAAAATCTGTCTCTTGCCATATGCTTTGAAAATATTTTTTAATTGAATAATTCAACTGTCCTCCAGTAGTCGTTCAACCTGTTGACGCGAATGCTGCCCATGTGAAATAATAGCCCTAGCCAAATACGAAATTCGTCTGAAGTAATATCTTTCCAACGAGTTATTCGACTGTGTCCACCTGTCGATTATGCCAGCACTCCACTGCATAAGAGTTTGTCTCTCTTACAATCAAATCGTAAAAGTCAACATTGAATAACACGTTGAAATAATTGATAGGTTCCTTGCCTGGGATATCAATTTTTACACCCGGAGTTTCCAAAAATGTTATTTTTTTGGCCGGTTTTCGGTCACTGAACCATTGTGTGGACCCAAAAGATGATAACCGTGATAAATCAGGTAATTGTGAAGGTGTGGAAGTATCCTCGATTGGCAACTCTGCCAGTCTAAGTTCCTCATCATCACTATCTGATTCAATTTCTGACTCATTTTGTACATCAAAGTCAACGTCACTATCGTCACTACTGTCATAAAATTCACTTTCATTGTCATTTTCATCATCTTCAACTCTGGCTCTCTTAGAATTCGAAGGTCCTTCCATTTTGATAACAAACAAAAGTTTAAAAAAATATATCTTTAATTGACGGGTTATTGACAAAAACGTTCAAAATATTTATTTTATAACTTTAAAAGATCTTTAAATTATTTGCAAGGATAAACAACGACTTCACTTTTATCAATAGTTTTCATACCGTGTGAACGCACCTTTATCTGACTTAATTACAAAAACTTAAAAAACGCCCAATTTTGTCAACATATGCGACGATACTGACGTGATGCGATGTGCTACAAGTATATTTGAACGTTTCAACAACGCTCGATAATACTCGGCACCATCCAAACAAAGAGAATCTAATTATGCACCAGGCGCATAATGGGCGTCTCTCCAATATATGTGTTTACGCGCTAGGTGCGTCTTTAGCACGGAACGTGTTAGCAATTGCAGTTATTAATTTCCATAATATTATTAAATTCACTTTCATTTCTGAGCTACTTATCAATATTGAAGTTAGCGACAAACCAAACGTGATTTATCAGAAATCTAAACCCATGCAGTTTCATACTCAACTGTCATGGAACGACGTGCGCGGTGTATGCTTCAAATTTGGTTGAACTCATTACGCATCCGCAGTTTTACCAAATCTTCGAAAGCATCTATTATACAAGAGAGCTTCGAAAGTATATCGCTAGAGGCCGCAATGCTCATTTTATACTAGCGGCATAATATAACGAAAAACATGTCTGCCAGAATGCGCAAACTGTTTGAATTTAGTGTCTAAATGCAGATTTTTGAAGCAGTTTTGTTTCATTTTTACTTAAAATGCAGGTGAACTGTCTGGGTTAAATATTTTTCATCATTTACTCTGTACTAGATGATTATGGATAGGCCTAATAGGTTCAAGCTTATCTGAAGAAGCTTCAAATGTATCTTGTCTTGTACCCTATTATCAAATCGGATTTGATTATAAATATTAACAAATCAGTCTCGAGATGGATGCTGTAAAAAATGGCTGGCAAAATGGGCTTGGTCACAACTCCTTCGAACTGGATTTCCTCGTACGATTTCTGCCAGATGCAAGCATTATACTAACGAAAATAAATATAAATGCCACAATCTCATTCCCACCGCCTGCGGGTTGTAAAGAGTCGCTATCATTTCAAAAAAATCAATCACCATAAGGTGTGGTCAGGCAATGTTTTGCTATGGTGGTTTGATAATCTACCGTTTTTTCTCCACTGGAGTACTCACAGTTTGGCTATACCAAATTGAGAGCATGGCATTGAGATCTCCCACAATAACTGTTGCGGGAAAGCTTCAGAATTTTTTGGTCTGATGCATAGACCAATATACTTGCAGACTGTAGATTGCTTACACTAGCACGTTAAGTTGTTTTTGAATGATAGTTAATTCTATTAAAAGTATCTGAAATATTTGCAAGATAGATAGATATTTATAATTAAGCCAAGGCTTGGAAAGAAGTCGTAATCTCAGATATTACATCTCCAAGAAATAGATTTTTGTTTCCCGAATTTGTGCATCTTTAGCGGGAGCAATATCTTCTCCATCACAAATAAATGCATGTAGAGATTGGAAACATTTTCCTGAATCGTCATCCTCACGATTTGATCCAAACTATTTTTGAGTGATAGTTAACAGTAACTGAAATATTCACGGATGGATATTTAAACTAAGTCTTGGAAAGAAGTCATAATCTCAGATATTACACCTTCAAGAAATGGGTTTTTTTTCTTTTATGTGCATCATTAGCGGGAGCAATATCTTCTCCATCACAAATAAATGCATGTAGAGATTGGAAACATTTTCCTGAATCGTCATCCTCGCGATTTGATCCAAGCTACTTTTTGAGTGGTAGTTAACAGTAACTGAAATATTCACGGATGGATATTTAAACTAAGTCTTGGAAAGAAGTCATAATCTCAGATATTACACCTTCAAGAAATGGGTTTTTTTTTCTTTTATGTGCATCATTAGCGGGAGCAATATCTTCTCCATCACAAATAAATGCATGTAGAGATTGGAAACATTTTTCTGAATCGTCATCCTCGCGATTTGATCCAAACTATTTTTGAGTGGTAGTTAACAGTAACTGAAATATTCACGGATGGATATTTAAACTAAGTCTTGGAAAGAAGTCATAATCTCAGATATTACACCTTCAAGAAATGGGTTTTTTTTTCTTTTATGTGTTCATTGTATTGATATTGGGTCGGGGCGACTGCATCTATAGTCTCTCCGGAGGCTGGTATTCTTTCCTTCTTTCGGCGCGGTCGGGGTTCGCTGCGGCTGGCTTGCTTTGGTGGCTGCTGGCCATGGTCCAAGAGGTATACTGACGTGTTTAGCTGTAACATTGGAAAGGATGGAAATGGCCGACAAGTATTGTCGCCCCTTTCCATCCGGTTTGATGAGGGCTTTGAGTTTGACCAAGAGGGATGAGGGCTGCCTTGTTACATCCTCATCGTCCATCCATCGCTCATCTTTCGGCATTCTGGCTTGAGTTTCCTCTATGTCTCTTCACTCCCCCCCGCGGAGGAGGCGGAGGATATGTGTTTTGGAAATCTTTACCGTCTCATGTTTAACTTCCCCCTCTCTTTCTTTTCGTATAGTATATAAGCCGGTGCGGTAGTGTATCAGTAGTTACTATGCCAGTTTGGCCGCGCAAGAAGTATCTCGGTCCGGGTAACAAATTAAATATCGGTGATCCCGTCGACGAGAGTGACGCAATCGCTCAAATCCACGATTTACAATACGCCACCGGATCATCAGACGAAGACGTACGCGTGGCAGATCGCGAAGCGATCGGCGAATTCGCAGATTCGTATTCTCGCAACAGAGATATCGGTTCGTTGGCCGGTGAGGTTGGACTTGCGGCAAAATACGGCATCGAATCGGTCACCGGCGTATTGTATGGCAGCAATGCAGGAATGAAACGCAAACATAACTTCGGTCAAGAAGTGTATAAACTCCGCCAGAAGGCTTTGCACAGTGAGTTCAAGCAGTTGGTGACGTCCGGACAATTCAACGATTACCGTTCGTACCAGCAAAGCACACAATATCGCGATACATTGGCTAAATTTAAGAAGGGATCCGATCATTTTAAGAAATTGCGATTAGATTTTGATGAGTCTGACCCCACAACCAGTGCCGATACCAGACCACCCGCAGACGGAGACGCCCCAGTGGCTGGACCTTCTAACGCGGAACCTGACAATAACGCAACTGAGACAGAACCAGATCTCGACGTCGATCCTGAATTCTACCTGGCAGATTTTCTGGCTACTTTTGACGCTAATATCGCTGACCCTAACGAGGCTGCTCTACCGACACAGGCGATGGATATATCTGAAAGTGGCACGGATCGAGGTCCCACGACTGGGGCGCGATCGTCGGTGGCGGCAGTTGGTGCAGGAGCAGGAGGCGGAGGAGCTGTCGGTCCTGCGTGGATACCAAGAAGTGTCCCTAGTGGAGGGTCTACAGTAGAATTCAAGAAAACGCGCATATTGTACTCGTACGGATATTCTACTGAAAATATACAGAACGACGACACTGACCATTTTACCACGTCAATGGCGTTGATACCTGTAGATTATGTACCCTTTTATATGACTCAATCGGAATTTTTTACATTACCTTATGGAGCACGCATCACAAAGGTGTGGTGTACTGTAACGCCTCTCGGCACCCGCACTGCCTTCGATACGGGAACGACCCTGTCGGGCAGTGCGACATCAGAATATATAGCCCTCGGCGCTGTGTGCGTCGGTATGAATAAATCTTTCTACGGCCGCAACATGACATATGAGGTGGACGCCGCAAAACCCATGACGCCGACTCGCACCGCTCAGATTGTCCCGGATAGGCTGATTGAAAAATATTACGTTCACCACGCTTGCAATGCGATGCTGGCGCCGCGATCGATAAGTGAATATTACGTTCACGAATGGAATCGTCCCACTAACCCTAACGCAACAGACAAACCGCAATATCAACTTCACAACGCCGGCGTTGCTAGGATGGACGAGAAGTGTGATCAATTTTTAATCAATCAATCTATCGGCATGCCGGTGGTTCAGTATGTCTACACGCCCAGGGACGGTACAATTCGAGAGGCGAAAGATCATTTTGTGCCGTGGACTCGACGCAACTTTGAAGTCGAGTCGCACAAGATGCGAACGCGAAGCAACAAGTTGGAATTTTTCAAAAATGCGGACGGCAAACCCGCATTAGGGTTGGTTGGATTGGGAAGTACATTGGCCCCTCCGACTCTGTCTAGTCAGGTCACCACAACCTACTCGAGACAAATCGAAAATTACGGGTCCTATACGCTCACTAAGGGTCCTACGTCTTACGACGCCCAGCCTCAGGTGCACGTCGGAATACTGGCGACTCCGCAGCTGAATCCGGGCAATGCTGACAAGACATTTTTGAATTCGTGTGCGTACTGGAAGGTCGAGTGCGGCGCGACCGTTGATTACTCTTTCAGTTCTGCATTCACAAAGGCTACGCCCATATCTTGGCCGCACGAAGTGCGTTTCTCCGAGAATCGGGGCCACTCTTACACAGACGGCCAGACTCTGTTCGCGATGACGGATGCCAAAACCGGGAACCTGATGACGGTGGACGACGATTTTCAATTACTCGACCTCGGCGATGAACAACCGAGAAAGAGGCATAAAAAGACAACAGGGGCAGCTCACGGGATGGGTAAAAATTTCAAAATAATAAAAAACAAACATGTTATATTTCATTGCAAATGTATTTTTTATAAAGTAAATAAACACACATTGGATACGGTTTTTTTGTATATTCTTTCAAAAAGGGCGCAGGTCGCCATACAAACGAGAACATGCGAGAGCGAAACGCTTCATCCTTCGGGAATACGTCACTGTTGGACAGAACAATGACGGGCGTGCGGCCAATTACGGCGTCGCCTTGATATTTCACTTTTACATTGCAAGTGTCGCCGCCGAAAATGCATTTGAGCGTTTAGCTGGCCGACGCCTCCATGACGGGCTCGTTCCATAGCACGACTCGCCTGTCCACACACTCCATCAGCGGGAAAGTGCAATAACGATTGAAATTGCCCATCTGACCGAAGTTGATGCAGTAATGCACGAACGCGTCGAAGAAAAAGTTCTTACCCGCATTAGGGGGACTCAACACAAACAGTGTGTTTTTCTTTGGAATGCGACGGTCCAGTACGTTGAATAAACACTTGTAAAACTTAACCACATTCACCGAATCATCGTAGAATTGATAGTACACCAGTCGTTCCAGCGCATGAAAGCTATCCTCCGTGGACATGTAATAGTTGTAGATGTTTCCCATCGGCGCGTTGAATATTAGATTCTGTGGGTCGCGAGATGCGTAAAATTCTGCCAATTCGGCAATGGACAGCTCGTTGTAAGTGCTGCCAACGATTTTAGCGACGTTCTGCAATAGCGGCGATTGCCGATTGAAGAATTTATATTTGGACTGCATCCACACAGACAGGCCGAAAACGTGACCTATTGGCGCTGTGGGAAACCGCCGTAGAAATTCGACGAGTTGGTCTCCCTTTCCTCTTTTTTCACACCCGGGAGACTCGTCAGATCCTTCGCGGCCAGTCCTACTAGTTTCATCAGAGCCACGTGTTTGGGATCCGCAATGGACGACGTTAAGAATGTCGACCGCATTTCGGAATGTTTCCACCAATTCTTCTTGTCCTGTCCGACAATCTTCTTGTAATCGTAGATATCCAACTTTATTACCTGGTACCCAATTTCGCCCGGCGACGTCCAGGTAGTCAATGTGCCTTCCTTCCTTCTCGAAATAGACTGCGAGATGGACCCAGTGTTCGATCGAGACGTCGACGCTGGAAACAACTCGTCTAGAGTACCTCCGCCCGATAAGATTTCCGGTCGTACTTCGCAGTTCGTCAATGGCGCAGCACTTGCATGTGCTGTTGTAGTATTGGCAATCGTGCACGATGTGGAGATGGTCGGAATGATCGCACACGATGATGACGGCTCCGCGGTGTCTCCGCTGAAGGTCTCGATAAATATGTCTGTCAATGCGGTCGGCACGTTCCTTCGCGTGAACGTCGTGGAGTATTCGCCTTTTCGGAGCGACTGCCTGAAAGCCGCGAACGAACATTTCTCTAATTCGGTCCCCTCCCGTTTTAGTTGTTTTGCGATGGCTAACACCCCTTGATACGTCGACGAACATATCCTCTTCCATGTGAGATTGCGAACTTTCAAACAATGTCTCTCCACTGAATTGAGACAAGCGATTAACCTCGTTATAGGACTCGTCGCCGACCACATCAACTCGAATATTTCCAGAATTGACATGAGCGCTGTCGCACCAACTTCTAACTGAAGCTCGTTGGCTTTCGATATCGCTGCGTCCACCTGACATATTGTCTCCTGTATACCCAACTCCTCCAAGATTGCCTGCGTTTCTGGCTCGATCTGTTGTACACTCTCGTCGTCCGATTCGCTGTTTTCCGCTTCCGAGTGATGAGATATCTGATCCTCCGTGTCTTCCTCGTCCGACGAATGTTGGGGCTCCGGAATTGCAATACTCTTCCGTCCGGTAGCTGCATTGCGACGAGTCACTTTCGTTGCCGGCACTTTGGTCATCTTGAATATACATAAACGAATGATAATATGGGGGACTCCGCACCGGCTTATATACTATACGAAAAGAAAGAGAGGGGGAAGTTAAACATGAGACGGTAAAGATTTCCAAAACACATATCCTCCGCCTCCTCCGCCGGGGGGAGTGAAGAGACAGGCAGGGGCAGAGAGAGTGGGGGGGATGTAATCAAACACATTATGGCATTTCATGACATGGGCGAAGCCCGTCGAAGCCAATGTGTTTGATTATCGTAAAGAGTGGTATGATGTTCGAGGGGTTCGGTTGCGAGGTACGGTGAGGGGGAAGGGTGGCGGGTGTTTGAGAGGTGAGAGAGGGGTATATCTGAAATAAAAATGAAGAAAACGGACTGTGTTTTGGCTACAATCAACGACTATCCGCTTGTAAAATAACCGTGGGTCTGTCGGACTAAGGCTTACACACTATCGCAGGTTGTTTCTCTCCGTAATACGATTTGCGAAATGCGTGCGTGATGCGAAATTCTACTGGCAGCTATGAGATTTGTCTCAATCAATTCGCACGCTGGCGGGAGCCCGGCAAAAGCGGCGGCGATGCAGCGACAATGTCAATCAGCGGCTTCGAGATGTAGATCAATCGAGGTGCTGCTCTGGATTATCGGCGATGACCGGCTGATGCTGCAAGGGTCAGCTGGCGGGCTTGTTGAGAGTCCAAAAAATTTCGAAGTTCTGCGGATCGCGTGTTGAAAAAAATTCCGCAAGTTCTGCGACGGACAGCTCGTTGTACGTGCTGCCGACGATTTTGCAAACGTTCTGTAGCAGCGGCGATTTTAGGTTGAAGAATTTGTAACGCGACTGCATCCACACCGAAAGTCCGAACACGTGTCCTACTGGCGCTGTGGGAAACCGCCGTAGAAACTCGACGAGTTTGTCTCCCTTTCTTCCTTCTTTACGCCCGGGAGAGTTGTGAGATCCTTCGCAGCCAACGCCACCAGATTCTGCAGGGCTTGATGCTTCGGATTGGCAATGCTGGATGTCAAGAACGTCGACCGCATATCTGAGAGTTTCCACCAGTTTTTTTTGTCCACTCCGGAAATCTTCCTGAAGTCGTATACGTCCAGCTTTATTACCTGGTATCCAGTTTCTCCCGGCGATGTCCAAGTAATCAATGTTCCGTTCTTCCTTCTCGCAATAGATTGTGATATTGTACCAGTGGTCGATGCTGATGTCGACACTGGCAACAACGCGTCGAGAGTATCTTCTACCGACAATGTCGCGTGCAACCGATCTGAGCTCGCCGATGGCGCAGCACTTGCAGGTTGAATTATAGTACTGGCAGTCGTGCAAAATGTGGAAGTGATTGGCGTGATCACAGATGAGGAAGACTGCCCCTCTGTGTCTCCTCCGAAGACTTCCATAAACTGATCGGTCAACCCGCCCGGCACATTTCTTCTCGTAAACGTCGTGTAAAACTCTCCTCTTCGGAGCGACCCTTTGAAAGCCGCGAATGTACATTTTTTTAATTCGACTTTGTCCCGTTTCAACTGTTTTACGATGAGTAAAACCCCTTGCGATGTCGTCAAGCATATCCTCTTCCAAGTCAGATTTCTCGTTTTCAAGCACTGTCGCTCCAGAAAATTGAGACATGTCACGATCTTCGCAATCGGCGATATCAGAGGCCATACCAGCTCCAATATCTCCAGTACCGACATCAGCGGCGGGGCTCCAACTTCCGCTTGCAAATCTGTCGCTTTCGTGACGGCTGCTTCCGAAGGATTCATTGTCGGTTGAATACCCAACTCCTCGTAGATGGCTTGGGTTTCTGGCTCTGCGTCCGGCAGACTCGCTTCCGAATCGCTCACCTCCTCCTGCGAGTGATGCGACTCCTCCTCTACATTGTCCTCCTCGTCCGTCGTATGCACGTCCTGAATAGCAATAGTCTTCCGTCCGGTAGCTGCAACTCTAGCTGGACATTTTGGTTTACTTTCTACGAGCAATTGAGGTTGCGGATGTATGATTACTTTCGATGGCTGATATTTATGGTGATATATTACATATATCCTTTTTATAATTTCCGCAGACACTTGTGTTGTATATCTCTGACAAAGTAAATTAACTTGTGGATGCTTTCATACAACCGACGTATAATGTGACCAGAAAAATAATTTTGTTATTTTTTTCGGTAACAGTTTGATAAATTAGACATACTTTTAAAAAATAATAGGCAAAATCTATAGTTTCAATATCATCCAACAATATATCCAGGAAAAATGACGACATTTTATAAAACGGTCTTGTGTTTAATTCTACATGAATGGATCTGAGGTGTTGGTATGCTTACTGTCAATAATTAGTGTTTTTTGTGAGTGGGATTTTCGCGAATGTGTCTTGTGACGATGTCTTTTCTGTAGTAGTGTTTGGGGTTAACTATAATTACTATGACCTTTCAGGGCTCATCTGTGTTTCCATCGGCTTAGTATGTGGTAAGGTTGTTGCAAATTGCATTATAGATTGCCAGCACGTATACTAGTGCTTCCCAAACTTTTTCGTTCCGCTGCCCACAATATTTTCAAAAAACAAACACGGCGCGCTTTCCTGAAAGTTAGATTAACTTAGTTATCAAAAGCTTTATTTGATGTTGATTAAAAAAATGCCTTGAAAAGTTAGGATTGATTTGTAGGAAAGAAAAATAAATGATTGTTGTTAAACACGGTATTTTTTATTGACGTAAAATTCTCATATTACAATTTCTGCAGCAAATAATCAAAACAATGTATACACACAAAAATATTATCAGTTGAGGATACGGTGTCATTTATATAATAGTTCAGACCGGTCTGTAGGCATTTTATTATTATCCCATATCACATGTAGGTATGTTATATTTCAATAACAACATCTATGACTGGCGTCCCACTAGTTATTGAATATGTAACAAAAAAATAAATGACTGAGCAATGATTAAAAGTGGTCCACACCTGACTGGATAGTGTGAACACTAGGCTAAAATTGTTAAATATGTAAAAGTTTCAGTGGAGTTTTTAGTGGTTTGACTGGAGACTTTAAAGGTTAGCCAAAATAATGTGGCAGTTTTCAAAAAAACTCCAGAATTAAAGTTTTAATGTTTTCAAATTTTTTGTTTACATTTTTTACATAATACCTTATCTAGAACAGTCATTAGAATGTTTAAAAAAATAACGAGAACAACCTAAGAAATAAACCAAAATTAAATTGTCTAATTTTTCAATATTAAATTAGATTTTTGAGATAAAGATATGTAATATACCTATTTTAGCATTTGTGCTTCGTGAACACAATGGGTGATTCTTTTTCACATTTTACGCAAATCCATCATGTCTGCCGAATCGTTCTTCGATCTTCTTTTCTACATACGACACATAGCTATTGACTTCGCCTGGTAATTTCCGAAGTGGTTCTTCCGTTGTCTCACCGGTGGTTTCCACTCGTCTTCAATATCAGCAATTATAGAATTCGTAAATTGTAATTGTGAATATTTCGTTCTCGGTGTATTTTCTTTATAAATTATGAACGCATTCGCCATCGTTCTGCCAAAAATGTGGAAGGCCACTTTCTTCCAATAATTCCTCATAAGTTCTTCTTTTCTCTAGGTAAGAATATATCTTCAAAGTGCTTGGTGTAAATTCTTCTACATTTATAAATAAATTGTGCGTCAAGTATTTCTACACTAGGCCCGCTGGCCTGTGTCCATACTAAATACCGGTCTTCGAGTTTTAGCGGCTGTGGAAACCGATGGAATATTCTTTCAGTTGAGAAGTATAATTATTATGTCCTAGCCGAAAATGCTGGCTATATTACGAACATGCACCATGTATTTTTATAATAGCAAAGTAAATAACTTTTTTCAACACACTTTTTCAGACTTATTTGGTCTTTTACGAGATGCCAAATCAATAACAGAACCAGCAACCAAGGGCGCGTGAAACGGTTATTTTTCGGTTTGTCAGAGTATGTTTACATCAAAGACAGTTTACTATTAAGGGACTTATTCAAGTTCCAAATCATGAGTTTTTCAACCAAAAAAATTTACTTCGACCGGTATTTTCGCCAAAAATAAAATAATGGAGCCATTTTATTTGATCGACTTGTTTTCATCTTCGCTGACAACGGCATCTTCTTTTGCATTTTTGTAAATGAAGATATTATTGTTCTTTGCGAAATCCCAGTAGCCATTGACAATTTGTCTACATACGGCTATCTATTTACAGGCCTACAATCAAAAAGGCATTCCAATTGAATTTTTTTTTGAAATACTTGCGGTTTGGCATCCCTGAGTACCACAGATCCAAGACTTACTGTAGCCGTAATAGATGCTTCTATCCGAAGGACATCACTTATTTTTAACTTTGCATATATTGTCTTCTGCCGACTATTTCGCTCTAATTGATTAGAAATGATTTCAATTTTTGTCCCCACTTAATATTGATCCTCTATTGTTTTTATAATTACCCTTATTAAGTTTCTGGGATCTCCCTTACCTTTATCGAATTGGCTAATGCCAAATAAAAAATTATCGCCTTCTTTCAAAAGTGGCATTAAGTGCACTCCACACAAAAGACATGTTTATATTAGATACAAGCGGTTCTGAAAAAACAGTTGCAGTTTTATCACAAAACTGGCATCCAAAATGATAATTAGAAATCACTCCATATTTCTCTTGTCTTTGCAAAACACGCTGTACCACCTGTGCAAGTCGACAGATGTCGCTATATTTCTTCCATCTGCTTCGTGAAGCAGGCAATGTTGACTATGCACCTGACTATGCCTGTATGTAGGATGTTACAATTTCAACACTTCGCTCAACGTCCAATAATATCCATTTTGCCCTCGAATATGTCCTCAAAACGTTACCACAGTCTCCAGCTCTTCATTAGGCGCAATTACATTTGTCCAATATAAGTCGTTCGGTAGAATGCTGGAGAATTACATTACGTTAATATCTTCACCTTTTCTATCCCTTGCGGCAGGCTAAAGTTCTTAACGAATTTAGAATATGATGTACAATTACACTTCTTCGACGAAGATGAACGGAGAGAATTTTTAATATCACTATTCTTTATTAATTAAATTATATGTAATGTTAAAATACTCCTGATTATATCTTATTGTATTGTTTTTATGAAAATTTATTTTTGAATAAATTGTATCATTTAGATTATAGTACTGGGACACTGTATAAACATTCAAAAATAAAATAATATATTATAAATTTGACAATTGTTTTTCATTTATTCCACCATGACATCCTTGAACTGGTTGACATAAAAGAGTGCTGATCAAACGACTTTAATCCTTTATAAGTGATTGGGCCAATCAGTTTTTTCCGACATCAACTACTATGAACTATATTATTTTGAATTATATATTATTGTGTTTAATAATTTTGCCATAAATAAAAAAATATTTCAATAATTAATAAATACTCAAATAATTTTACCATAATAATAAAAAATACTTGAATAAATACATAAATTGATAAATAAATGCATATTGAATAATTTAATAAATGGCTTTTCCCGTAAAAATCACATATCCACAAATTCTGTTCCAGCTGTGACTGCTAACGCACAATGTTAGATTTATCAACCACTTACATATACCGTCAACTGGGGTTATTTCGCCTACCAACTATAATGCCGCCTAATAAAAAATATTTTGTTTATATGGTACGAGAAAGGAGACGAATGATTGGTTAGCGGCATCCGCGATCAAATGGAGGGTCTCAATGCAAACGCCACTTCGGTCCGGCTAATCTCCTTTATTTAGAATGCAGTGGTTTAAAAAACAAAAATTGCATTACAGCATAACACTGAGAATTATATTTACACTTAAAACATGAATTTACGTTTAAATTTTAACACAATTGACACAGACAAAGATTTCACATTAAACATTAAATACAATTCAAAGAAAACAAAACGAATTTAAAACAACAGCGATTCGGCGCGGCGACCGCTGCTTATCGGGACAGACTGACTGAAAAATCAAAATTATTTTTTTCCATATACCCCGTGTCTGATTTGTCGACAACTGTTGCCACCCAAAGTTGTAATTAGTCGGTCAGATAGCCGCAACTTTCTCTAACGACCATAATTCGGTCAGGTAACTAACTTCTGAGAATTGCGATTTTACAGCTATCGCAGGCTGTTCTGGATCGTTCTGAAGCTTAAAGTTCACAAAAAAGATATTATTCTAGATAACTATTCAAAATCATTAGTTGATCATACTGAACCCTTTAAACATCTAGAATTTCTCGTAAGTTATAATTTAATTTAAGATATAATTTAAGACATCGACTGAGGGTGCTTGATGGAATTTCAATATTAAATTTGGATTATTGAGATTTTGTACACTTCCATGTATTTGATACATGGAAGTGTACAAAATCTCAATAATCCAAATTCTCGTAAGTTATTGTAAAACTCCATTTGCGCCATGCGCCCACCGGTTGCAAAAATAATGTTTTTCAATAACTTGGAGAAATTCTATATGTTCAAAAAGTTCAGTGTGATCAACTAATGATTTTGAATAAAATTATCAACAAATATCTTGTCAACCTGAGTGTTTAAATAAGTTAAGGCCATATAAACAAAATATTTTTTATTAGGCGACATTGTACTTGGTAGACGAAATAACCCCAGTTGACGGTAATTATTGTTTGCGAGTGATAGGTGCACACTTCAAGTTAGATGGTTTACAAATACACCAAAGAACTTCATCGATATCGTCTTTAGGTATTAAGAGGAAGGAGTAGGTTTTTCTCTCATTTCGCGAAAATCGCTATATTCGATGAATTGCAAATTCCCTTCGCATAACTTTCTTAAAAATACTCTGTTCTACGATTTTGTCTCAGACATCAATTCTCGGTAACCTACAATAAACCCTAATCTAGTCAGGGCGTAAAGCAAATAAAAGCATTTCTGAAAAACAGATGTCAACTCTTTGCTAGACAGTCTGAAAACTTTAGTATTTCCATTTAAATAAAAGTGCAATAGTGTAAACAAATACTTTGAGAGTGCAATTATTAAAAGAAAAAAAAAATATTTCGACGTTTCATATTTTTTCGGCGACGGAAAACGATTTTCGGAAAATGAGAATAAAACCTACTTATTCGCCATAAGGTTGATATTTCTATGGTCACCATATGAATTATAGTCCTTAAAGACGATGGTCGATATATCGACCACTTTCGCGCTTTGCCCTATAGCGGGTTAAAGGTTGCATCTAATAGAAGGAAGCTGAGAAATATGACTCGCTTATCCTATGGCCAGGATGACAAATAGGAGACTTTCGATAGCATCGTCAAGAATGCTTTGTGGTCCAAATTTGTTTTTTTTTCTTTTCGAACTGTATAAAACTGAATTATTCTCAAATATTCTTTGATCCATTAAGCAATTGCTTTTACAATGAAAAAATTATCCAGATTTATATGACATGCAGGGTTTTGACAGTAACATTTGCAGAATTTTGACCTGTAATTTTTAATGCAAATTTTGTTTGGTAAAGCTAAAAGTATTGTCGTATTTTAGGCATGCGTCGTTCGAGAATGAACGAATCCAAATAACCTTGTCCTTAGTGAATGAGTCAATTCGTTTGCTACTATAGAAATATTAGAGTTGATTGTTCTCCTACTCTAAGCATTGCTCTGTCGATAGCTTACAGAGTCAGCAAACCAATGATTCGGTGAATCCATCAACAATTGAATAAAGAATCGTTTCCTAGCAATGATATGAATTGGTAAGAACGAACCAGAGCTCGGCTCATTTTCATGTCTACTGTTAAATCATGAACATTCAAAAATTTGTATATAACAGGTTTGGCTACATGTATTACCTTGCAATCAACAATGTAGCTGCCAGCCCGACAATAAAAGCCTTGTAATTAAGAAGTATAAGGTAAGTTTCAAACAAAAATAAAATTTAAATTTGGATTATTGAGATTTGGTACACTTCCATGTATTTTGTTTCTACTGACAGTTCGAGTCAGAGTAAAAATAAAATTGTTTCTTTCTTTTAGGTTTTTTTTAGGTGGACTGCAAGATTAAAAATGGTGAGATTTTGTACACTTCCATGTATTTTGTCACTAACGACCCGGGTTTCGCCTTTCGGCATCTTTAGGCATTCGAGCACACGGATGGACTCGAACTGAGTTCAGTTCGAGTCCATCCGTGTGCTCGAATGCCTGAAGATGCCGAAAGGCGAAACCCGGGTCGTTAGTGACAAAATACATGGAAGTGTACAAAATCTCAATAATCCAAATTTGATATTGAAATTCCATCAAGCACCCTCAGTCGATGTCTTAAATTATAAAAATGGTGAGTTTAGTGGTCGGCCTCTGTGGTCTAGTGCAGTGGTTCTCATGTGCGGCCACCAGAGGATATTTCTGCGGCCACCAACGGTTCTATAATAATAAATATTGATATTTAAAAAATGAGTAATATAAAATAAGTTCGTATTGCGTACGTATGCCGTTAGAAAACGTATTTGTAATGAATGAATATTTTTAATAAAATAGGGATCCCTTTTTAGATAAAAATTAATCGGGATCAGTACGGTAGCCGCCCCATCGAGTTAATTTGTGCTGCCGTGCATTAAGGAATTCGGTCTGTCGTACGATAACTAACGCTGTTTATCTTGCAATGGTGTAATTATCATTGAGAGATTTTCTAAATATATAAATTGTAACAGTGATTATCTTCTGATTTTTTATATAAATATGGAAGCACCTGTATATTACGTTAGTCTTTATTTTTCTAATTTTTAAGTGAATTTGATACAATCCCCGAATTAAAATGGATATAAAAAATTATCTATAAACATTCAGAAGGATGAAATATTAAAAATCTAATGACTCATAGATATTTAGACATATTTGAAAAACAAACCTGCAGGGCTATGTAATGTTAAATATAATATTAAATGACAGCATTGTGAAAATATAGTACATATTTTTAAAGGAATTATATGAACACATACAAATTTTCTGCCTGCGGCGCAAACTTATATGGCAATGGTTTATGATTAAAAGATTGAAGTAGGTAATGAGTCCCTTCAATGCATCGGCCTAATATTTTAAATCACTTTTGAAAATTTGGTGCGAAAGACCACTGATGTTCATTATGCGGCCACGGAGAAATTTTCCGTGAGAACCACTGGCCTAGTAGTAAGAGCTTTGCCCTAGCGATCAGGTAGGTCCTGGCAAAGTCCCAGCAGGGTCAATAACAAATTGATTGAGATCTTGGAAATGATTGATTTTGAAAATTGGATAATCATACGAGATAAACTCGATGACAACTTTTATATATATATTTTTCTGTCAGCTGTAATGCTAGAAAGTTTTATAAAATAAAAAAGATTAGCGACGGCTGGTATATGCTATGCCAGCAGATTTTTTTTTAACCAATTTTTGGGCTTGTTTCAAATTTTATCTACATGGCTTATTCTAACATTTAAAAAATTATTTACGCAAATTTATCATGAAAATTCATTTCCTCTCCTTCCCAGTGATTTGTTAACATTATTTGAACACACTTATTAGGATTAGGAAATATTTTATTTATTTATTTTATATATAATAATATATCTACCCGAGAGGTTAAAAGTTCTATCTCAAAAAATAGCGAAATTGAGTTATAAATGTCACATTATTTGAAATGTTAAAATCTATAGATGGATGGGTAAATGATGTTTGGGCTTAGGTGGGTTGCTTACCAAAAACCCTATCCATAAAGAGTCCTATGTCACAATTCATTTAGAGCAGCCATACCCAACCTTTTTTCTCTTCGGGCCGCACACGTATGTTTGCAAAGTTACGCGGGCCGCAACATCATATTGATATTATGACGAAAATAAATCATATACGGCAAAACAGTATTGAAACCCGTTTGATTCAATGTTTTTTTTAAACTAAAACAGAATGATAATATAATTTAAGACATCGACTGCGGGTGCTTGATGGAATTTCAATATCAAATTTGAATTATTGAGACTTTGCACACTTCCATGTATTTTGTCACTAACGACCCGGGTTTCGCCTTTCGGATTCTTTAGGCATTCGTGCGCAAGATGCCGAAAGGTGAAACTCGGGTCGTTAGTGACAACATATATGGAAGTGTACAAAATCTCAATAATCCAAATTTGAGAATGATAATAATACTTGGCGCTTATCAGCATACCAGCCAATAGCAGCTTAAACACAAACAACAGCGTATTTTCCTTATATGATTTTTACTGTTATATCTGTACACTATACCGCAAAATACTATAATAAAAAAAAAAATCAAAACTAACATGTATCCAAGCGTTTATTTAAAAATTAGTGTAATTATTGTCACAGATAAACTTTTTACTATTTTAGACAAATCGGGTTGATAATTGGTTTCCTCAATACGTCATCAAGGTAAAAGTCGATTCCTGTATCCGTTTTTCGCATATTTCATTTTGGAATAGGATGATTCACAAAGATACATTTATGCAAACAACGTAAGCAGCAAGAAGGCACATTTTTTCAGTCTCGTATTTTTCTCGTGATAGGGATCTTTACCTCAATAATTAAACACAATTTCAATATTTATTTTTTGAATTTTTCAGTATGCAATTCAATTAGAAAAAATATTTTTTTTAATTACCTATGGGAAGGTATTATGTCCGGCGAGAATTTATCGTAGCGACGTCAACACTAATACGATTTGAGGTTTGACCCATTTTTTTCCAGTACTCCAATATTGGAACATTTAGCTTTTATTGTTACAGTTTCAATAGACAATATCCATCATAAAATGTTATTCAATCAATCAACGTCTAGCAAGCCTCGGAAGTGTCTGATGCAGTATTCTTTCAGATTTTAACCTTTCGTAGTGACGAGTGTTTTTTATTAGCATTTTTTACAAGCAAAATGACATGTAATCTGACAAAATTCGAGCAAAAACGGGTTTAAGTATTGAAATCTACAAATGGAGTTCGACTCTAAAGAGACTGCAGTTGGTTGGAACCCTTGATGCGATGTGAAGGCAATAGTAAAAACGAAAACTCACAAGATTATTCAATGTTGTTAGATTTCTCCACCAATACAGGTTATTATAGTTATGAATCGGCTTAAAATTTTAATCAACAGTAGGGTTACACTAGTGTAGTGAGAGCGATTAGCTAACCACTAGTCCTGTCCTAGCCCTACTCTCTTTGAAAAAGAGAGGTTGAACAGCTGAGTTACAAGCAGTTCTAATAGTCATAGAAAAACTTCTGTTGAGGTACCTCCAGTAGGAGTCCATATTCTTTTTGCATGGTATTTATTTTTTTATTGTTAAAAGTGAAGGCTAAACAATGAATTTAAAAGGTTCCGTATTTTTAGTATGGCTGCATTAGCTGTCGTTTCATTAAGAAGGCCTCCATTCTTTTCAGCGTTTTATCTGGAAGGGGCTACCAAATTTAGCAGATCAAAGTAAACATGAGACCGGTATTGTATTCAAAAGTAGGTACACTTCATTGTTTCGGAATGCATGATGCACGAATAAAGAAACTAACAATCCTCAACGAAATAGTGCACTACCAGTCACTATATAAAACACTAAGGATCAATACTGTGCTATTATTTGTCAGTAATTATTATAGTTGCAAATGTGAATCATTCAATTTTTTAACATAGGTTAGAATTCATCCGTGCACTTGAATACCTGAAGATGGCGAAAGGCGACACCCAATTCGTAAGTGACAAAGTTTATAAAAGTGTACACAATTTGAAAGATTTCATCAAGCACAGTCAGTCGATATCTTATTCCATCAAATTGTAATATATAGATTTGTGAATCTTAACATATTTGATCCGCACAAAAGAAATGCATATTGTCGGTTTTCATTTAAAATTACAGGAAAATTAGATATTTTCAAGAAGTTTAATTTTGATTTGGGGAAAGATGAAGAATGCTTGGTAAATTAAATTCATTATCACATACCTTCAGAATTACAATAAAACCGTATATTGTAATGTATCTAGCTAACAAATTTGATATGATAAAAAGTTAGAACATATCCCCATGCTAATTCACCATCGAATAAATTATAATATAATATATGTTTGCAATGACTGTTTTAGAAATGTAATAATAATGTCGCTATAATCAAAATCACACTCTGTATCGTGTGTATATTATCATTTCTCATTAAATGGAATTTTCTCTGAAATTGTCTATAACAGCTACCAATTATTTTGAAATTATATTAACAAATCATAATTATTTATAAATATTTCTGAAATGTATTGATGTTCAAGTATCACAGTTTGAGTGGATGTACCGGTACTTTGTTTCCAGCACTAGTAGCGACTCGCGTCCATCGATATTTGAGAACCGAGTACATACGGTGCTCAGAATTCGTTTTAAGTAATAGGATAATTTCTAAATATCCATCTGTTTATTGTGTTTTCTGTGGATTCATTCAATAAATGTAAAAAATTACCTATTCGAATGGTATACACATTTTAGTTTACGCTCTTCATGTTTTGTATCATTCATATTTCACAACCGTCTTATCACTTACAAACTCCCGTGCCTTACGAAACAGCATTTCGTATACGTAGTGCATAAATAGCAGTTATAATATATTCTTTAAACAATCATCCTTGTTCATGCAATTATTATATTGGCTTGGTATTTTAAAGTAACAATTCCAATGCATCTCATGTTAATGTTAATACTTACTACGTGATATAGAATTATCAACTGTAACAGTGAGTATTAATTAACCTTAAAATAATAATGCGCATATTATGTTATAGCTACCTTTAGCAAACTACTTATAACTCGACAAATGGCGTTAGACAGTGCGGGAGCCATTTAATTTCCATTTTAATCAATCATTACAGTGCGTTTCATATGCAATACGTATACATTGTAATAAAACAATTACTCTTCAAAAATATTTCGTGGAATTTGTCGAAATGTTGACAGTTTAGGCGTGCTAGTTTCTACCATGAAAATATCTAACCTACTGTAGTACTTGTTAAACAATATTAACCATTTATATTAAAGTAAACATAGCAGTCCATTTCTTGATAGCAAATGAAAAGCTTTCCATTTTTATGTAACAAAATTATCCAGTTTTAAAATTTGTCATAATTATCATCATTCAAGGTTGTGAAATGTACAAGTTACTTAATGCTAATTATATTTTGACATACATTTTGAATTCAAAACATTTTTCTATATTTAATAACTAAATAATTGATATTGTCTCAACTTTTCTACCTATAGTATATTATTTTACTGAAACAATATTTTTAGATGGCTAAGCATTCATCATTATTCAGCATTGTCTGCTGTGAAGACCCCAATAAATCCTCAACTGTCACTGAAATAATACCAACGAAATGGGTATTTCATGAAAACGGAGTCACCTTTTGCTGGTTGCCTCCGGAGTTCTTGGATATTGTCACTGCTGCCGGCTTACAAGTGCGTCATGATGTAATGAATTGGAGAAAGTGCTTTGTCCGTGAAATATTGTTTGAGTGTGGTAAGCAAATTTTTTTTCTTTCAATGTGGAACATAATATATGGACCCTTAATGGAGTTTAATTCAACAGAAGTATTTCTTCGAAAACTGCTAGTTCCTCAACTTCTCTTTTTCGAAAAGATTAGGAATTAAAGTATAGGGCTAAGATAGACCTAGTGGTTAGCTGATCGCTCTCGTTACGCTCCGTATTTAGGATTGGATAAGTGGGAGTGAGAATTGTAGACATCAAAGTCATCCATGCCTTCAGACAGAAATCGATAGAAAAATAAATTTATGAAACTGTCCGTACCAGGATTCAATCTAGGACCAGATCAAAGCCGACGTGGTTGACCACGGACCCGGCATTATTACTATATGTTTACCGACCACGGACCTTAAAAAATCATTTCAATATATTTAAAACTTGCTCTTCTTTTAATTATAATTTCTCTCAAAGTGACATCATTCTTCGAAAGTCGTGCCAGTATCTCATAGCTCTACCAAATATAGTGTTAAGTTTTCTGAAGTGTTTATGAAGAATAAATTTGTGAAAATGAATACTTGATCACCCATTTATAATAATGTTTTGTATTAGATAACTACAAAGATGGCCGAGCTGTAGTTGCCAAGATATTAGACCCCAATTATTCAGACGAAAACGCCAAGTCACGTGCCAGCAAGAAAAGAATATGGCAGAATAAAATCTCAAACTACAAAAAAATACGCAAATCTAGATCTAAACGTGACAAAGATGAATGCGACAGAAGTAAGTCCACGTATATAATACTTTATTTAAATAGTCTTTGTGTATGACCATGGCCACCTACTTAAGCAAAGTTATTTCCACCACATTTGATCATCTTACCTAATACAATGTCATATCGCTACACTATACATAACTATAATTAAAATTTAAAATGTCAACTGCAGAATCAAAATTAGACTAGACCTATAAAATATTAGGCAAAGTATTTTGTATTTAAATTTTGACAGAAATTAAGGACGATTCACATCTACACACAAGTAATATCAAAAACATATTTACCTCTAACTCACTCCTTTGGGTGAGCGACATTGTTTTACTGAAAGTATGAATTATTCACTCACTCAGAGTGAGTGAGAGGTGAATCGTTGTCAATTGTAAATATACTTAATTACGCCGCCATAGTTATCTCTTTGTTTTTATTTCAATAAAATTTCGAATGCATCGTAGGAATATGGTCCAATACTTTTTTATTCACAGCATTAATTATTAGTATTTGATAATAATCAGAAGATTTGTGGCACTCCTGATATACATGTTTTGACGAATGTGATATCACATCACAGTGTAATTTATAATAAACTAGTAAACGTGCCCGTCATGGATGACGGTATTGAAATTGAATGTCTTAAGTAGCTAGTGCGTCGGAACTGTGTGTGCATAACATTTTATTTTATGTACACCGCGGATGCTCAGGTCATGAAAAAATTTCACAACTACATTTATGTAATCGTAATAAAACGTCTGCAGAGCGATCTGGGCTATTATATATAAGATTGCACACATCACATTCATCGGAACTTGCAATACCAGTACCCGTACTCGTTACTTCTGAACACGGTAATGTTTATATCCCAATGTTAGTTTTTCATAATCCTTTCACGAATAATTAAATTTATTTGGCCAAAATTTTGATATTCATTAAAGATAAACACTAAATAATTTCAATGTTTCTTTTGAAAAATAATATTTTATCGATTTGTATAAATAATTCGTAAGAATAATGCTATTAGGTATTTAAAGTTACTTTTTGTACTTCATTAGTTTTAATTTAATATTTCCTAATATTCCTTACAAAATAATCAATAATCTAAATGCCTTTCAGTATAATAAAACACAATTCACCCAAAATGTGATATGTATCATAATTTAAGTGCACTCATACTTGACACAAAATAGCTAGATTCGTTACTTGTATTCGTAAATTAAAAGTAATCGTTTGTGAAACGTAAATATTTTTATCGGAGGAATTTCATAATTTACTAAAAATAAATAATCATCCAACGACATATTTACCTTCTGAATATATCTAGCTTACAACTATTTTTCTATATCTTGCGTACAATTTTTTAAAATGTAAAATCATCAAATGTGATACATATCACTTCAAAAGTGTTGCGTTTAGTAGTCGTTACTTTCTGTGAGTATCTCATAATCAGATTTATGCCTCTTTACAGTGTTTTTAAATATTCTATTATTTTTAAAATAAAGTATTAAAGATTACAGCTTATAATTGCCAAAGTGTGATGAGATCGATGTCACTATTCGCGATCTATCAAGGACAAATGACGTCTCATACGCTGATTTGATCAAATTTTATGTTGACCTTGCCGAGACCCGAACCCAGATCCACTTGATCGCCAGTCAAATTCTCATACCAATGACCAAAGAGCCCGAACATGAATATTAAAAAAAGATTTTCAATTAAATCTTGACGCAAAACTCAATTCTTATAGCAATTTTTGATTGTGTCTTTAGAACAGTGCTCCGCAACCGGTGTGACGCGAGTCGATGCCAAGTGTGACGTAACGCAGTGCGTCCGAAATGAGAAAAATCAAGTATTTTTATTTTATAAAAAAATAAAAGGGGCCAAGATTGCCGCTTATATTATTCTCGTCGAAACAAGTATCGTTTTATTATGATATTTAATGCAATAATTGTATTCATTTTTGCACCGATAGTGATACTGCAATAGTGAGAAATAAAATGGACTTTGTCTCGTGTGTAAAGCCAAAAAACCCTACCGTAGAAATTACTCATTGCTGTATATATTGGGAAGCATAATGAGATGGCGAAGTTTCCTAGTAAAATTATTACAAAGAGTGAACGATTTTATTAAATATGCACATTATCAAATATGCATTTTTTTATATAACATGTAAACAATTTTCTGTGTGTCTTAAGTGTTTCATCACTTTGAAAAGGTAAAAGGTTTTGATTGGCTTTTATTAAAACATATTTGAGTTACAATTTTAAATTCATCAAATAAAAAAAGGCATGTTTTGATTATGAAATTTACATATTTCAGCTTAGGGTGTGCCGTGAAATATTAATGAGTGCGGTATTATGTGTGCCGGGGGTGAGAAAAGGTTTCGGAGCACTGCTTTAGAAGACGCTAATTCATAATTGTCGGTAGTACAGCTGTAACGATATGTTTTTTCTTACTAAAGAATTTTAATGAATTATGAACCCAAAAACAATTTTTGAACTTTCTGTCATTCGTTACTTGTATCGGGTAGTCGAATGTGTATTTGAAAAAATTTCGGGTGTGAATAAAATTTATTTGCAAAATAAATAAATTGATCATTACTTATTCCGTTAGTTATAAAGTTAAATAGATTTTTGTATTATTATGTATTTCAATTTATATTTATTGTCATGTGTGGCTTGTGTTATTACAAAAGTAGTTGCTAGTTACTTTCATCGGGTATCGAGATATGATTGTTACTTTTAGTTTTCGTTTCAAACAGATGGCTTTTCACAAATTATTGGCTAACAATCAGTATTCGTAAAAAAATGAGTAATGTGTTTTACCGTTACACCTTAAGCTGTAACATGTAGACACCCTTACGACACATGGGCTACAAAAATCACCAACATCAAAACGTTTTGCTTTACTAACAACCAGTTTTCGTGAAAAAGATTTTTTTATTCTCACGGACAGATGGCTTTTCATAAATATCTGACTATAAATTATTGGCTAACAATCAGTATTCGTAATAAATGAATAATGTGTGTTATGTTACACCGTTAATTGTAACATGTAACATGGGTTTGGGTAACCAATTTTTATTGTTAGATTGAATTTTGATCATGCAAAAAAATAGCGTTTAAATTAATTATCAACCGTGAATCATAAAAGCAACACTTTGAGATCTGTTCAAAGCTTAGGTTTGCCGTTGTATTGCTACGTGAGTTATTCTATGCGTAATGCATAATTTCAAAAATAATATAATTTGAAAGTGTGATATATGTGACTACAATTCTAAATTCGTTATTCGTTACCTTTTTAGTGGGTAGACGCACATCATCGCTAATACAGCCTTGAAATCTATGAGTAAAAATATTTTTGAAAAAATCGATTTATTAATTTTATTTATTTGGTTTACTTGATGTTATACTTATCATATTGACTTAACAATAATGATTTTTTTAACGAAATAAAAATGTTGGTTCATATCGCATAGTTATTAAATATCGATGTATTAAAGAGCAAAGTTGCTAACTCCACTTTTGGTTGAAAATGACTTAATAATGCCAACTTGCTGCATCATGTTATACACATGTCCCGTATAAATTTGACAACTCCAAGTTATTTAAATATATCGAAAAAAAATGTTCCAAGACAAATTTTAATTGTTGAGATTTTGTACATTTCCATGTATTTCGTCACTAACGATCCGGCATCTTCAGGCACTCGAGAAAATGAATGAACTCGAACTGACAGACATAGTTTATATCGTTAATATACAATATAAGATAAAATGAGACAAATTATTATCACTAAGTTTAGGAACTACATTGACACCTGGATCAATCCCAACAATGACCCTTAATCCTAGTTGGAAGATTGACAACATTCAAGTTCTCGTCCGATAATAGGTTCGTTAATTGATTGATGACGAGACTGATTACGCCATTTTCTTGGAACCATATTCTGAACATTCCGATTCTAGTGAATACGCCAGGCCTTAGCCAAAGAGGAATAGGAGTAAGAGATGTGAAGTAAACTTACATGGTTTACAGAAAAAAACAAAAGGAAACGAGAAAAGAGTGTTTTTTTTTATTCTGTCCGCTCCCAATGTGGAGCATATGACCTCCTCATGAAGGTATCTCAACAGAAGTTTTTTTCTACGAGAACTGCAAGTTACTCAGTTGCTCAACCTGTTTTTCGAAGATAGTATCGATAGATTGAGGAAAGACAGGAATAGTAGTTAGCTAATCGCTCTCGCTACGCCCCGTTTTTAGGATAAGATGGGCTGGAGGGATTTTTGGATAACTTAAACATCTATGCCTACGAACAGAAATCCATAAATCGATTGAAAAACCAAATTATGAGACTGTCCGTACCAGGACTTGAACCCGTGACATCCGTAACCGTAGCCAACGACGTTGACCACTGCATCACGGACCCAACAAATATCTCAGCAAAAAGAAAACGATGAAAAACGTAATAATCTTCCTCATGATTAACTTTTGAAATTATCAAATTGTTATTAATATCCCTTGTTATACCTAATATTTTATTTTAATTGTAATGTTTTGAGGTTTTCATCTGTTATTTTTACGTTATATATGTAATTATTACGTGCTCAAAATACTTTATTATGTTGTTTAGAATTAAAATAAAATTTAACAAGAAAAGTGAATAACTGCCTTAAACAAAATATATACCAACATGTAATTTTGCTAACTCCCAAAATCATCCATAAATAATAAATAAATGGTACCTATTGTGTGTAATTTTACCTTTTAATTATATCCGTTTTGATGATATATATAATTTACTTGTTGAAATTTTCTCAATAATTTGAAAAATAGCAAAATAATCAGTTACGTGATGAAAATAAGAAATGTGATGTATGTCATTATAATTCGAGTACTTTAAATACTCGTTACTTTTTAAAAGTACTCAGACTGATATCATTCGCCTTGGATTATTCAATATAAAAATTTAAATTTCTTTGATATGTTTTATAATCTTTTGTCTGTTTGTTTTGTTAAAATAATCATTTACATATTTTACTTTTATTTGATTTCGCGGCATTTCTTTACTGAGTCTAATGTTTGTCGGAGAATTTTAAACAGAACGACCAACAGACAGAGAGTGGGTGTTTGTGTGCATACATTTTCAGGCATACATACATACACATAGATAAATCAGAAAAAAAACATAACATTTTATAAATGTGATATTTGTTATTCTAAATGGAAGGCTAAGATTCAATTTATTTTAATTTGGATACTGAAATGTTACTGTCACATTTAACCTCTTGATGTTGGAAGCTCTTTTGAAAGGGTTTTTTAATAATCCATTAATTAAAAAAAAAACTTGCAAACGGTATACAACTTGTTTTTGTAAATAGCTCATTGCAAAAATATTTCAGTTATACAATTGTAACTTTTTAATTTGTTAATTTTCGCTTGACATTTCAAATTTTTAGAATATTTTTTTTCCAAGAAATCCCACTTTTAAAGTAAAAATAATTTTTATCATGTCCGCTGCAATGTAAAGTAAATAAAATGCAAAATTCCTAATCGATCATTTCAAATGAAGTCTTTAGATATTAAAAGTAAAGAAGGATAGAGTTAAGAACGGACCAGTATTTCGCTACTCACTGTCTATGCTCCCCCTTTTCATTATATGCTTGGGGGTAGATGTGCAGGTATGAAAATATTATAGAAGTCCATGCCCTTGATAGTTTCCATTTTGGGATTCCAACCCCCGATCGTTTGCGCGAGAGCGTTGATCTCTCCGGATACAGGAATGACCAAATATATAGTTTTATAAGGCTTACAATTAAATGCACTTTTGTTTAGATGATATTCACTTTCGTAAAGATAGTTTTCACTTATAACAAATACATTCCACAAAAAACAAATTATTTCACTTAAAATAAAGTGATGCCACATAATTAAATATATTTAAACATTGAAGAAATATGTTGCACTTACGAAAAAATATTATCACATAGACAAAATAGTTTTCACTCAATATAAATACTCACACTTTGAAATCGATAGTTTCACAACGCTGTAATGAAATGTCACTCATTCTTTACTAATTGCAATGAAGGATTTTCCAACATAGACTAGTTTACTTGTCGTAACTCTATATTAGGCCGCCTGTATTGTCTTTGCTCCACGCATTAGAATTTATTCACCAGTATATTATAGGAGTGGTATTTATGAAGAAGCAGGGTTCTAAGTGGACATGCATTATGTTTATATAATTTATTCCAATGTCCATAACATACAAAATTAAAAGAATCCGTTTCGAAGTGAAAACTATTAAAATCAAAGTTTGAGTGTACTAAGTTAATACTATTTTATACAAAGTGCCAACTATCGAAATAAAAGTTCAAGTGTACCAAGTGAATACTAGCTTACACAAAGTGCAATTATTTATAACCCCTTTTATAATAGATGAACACTTCAATTGTTTCAGATTATTTATTGGATGGAATAGACGCTGATGACAGTTTTGTGGATTATGATGCAAGACCTAAAAGACGAAAGTCGAGATCAAAAAAGTCATTTACATTAGGTAAAAATACATTTCAAAATTTTATTTTTTAAGTTCACTTTATATCAGGCTTTCAAAAAATATGTACGAATTGCTTGATAACTATTTTGGCTGCAATCCATTGTCAGAAGTATGTTTAAACTAGTTTTTTGTTTATCTATATACACTGGTTTAGAAGAGATATATCCTATATCGTCTTATTTACTCAAACAGCGCACGGTTAGAAGATCAATCTCGTGCAGCTCTATCGAGTCAAGAACACGAGGGAGTAAATTCCTTTCTTTTATCGATCATTATATGGGAGGTGGCCGTGAAACAGTGGCTGCATATGCATAACGGATGGATGTGGGGCAACAGCTTTTAGTTACTCAAACATCCTTAATTTTATTTAAAAGAAACATACACAGTATTATTAATCAATCGTAAAAGAAAATACTTTCAGAATTTAATGATCAGGAGTAATTACGTGAAATTCTTGTAACGGTTTATGTATACGTTTCTTGTAGAACTTTTATGTGATATTTTTATCTTATTGTAGCTTCATGTTTTAATTTTTTAGATATAGAAGAAGAAAGGTTGATTCAGAGTGTCCGCCAAGGCATGGAAAACTCTGCGGGACAAAGTTCTAGCAGTGCGCTCGACATACTGTCAGGTAATATAACTTTATAGGTAATATACATACGATTTAATTCAGATATTTTAGGTCAGTTTCTATCGCTGCAGCAATAACACAAGTTTTTTTTTTCTTTCTTAGAATCCCAAGAACCTACACAATTCCACAGAGGCACTTACAATTACCCTATGATTTCATCAGCAGGTTATAAAATTGATTATTTTGTACATACCCTTGTCTCTTAAATATTTTTTATTTCTTTGATGTGAAGAAACTGATACATGACTTCAAACTAATGTCCTCTTTTATACATTTTTAGAAATGGATGACAATTTTATCAATCCCCTTGAGCCTATAATAATATACAGCTCCACTCCTTTTGTACCACAAGGTATGTTTTTTTTTACATAACTTTTACAACTAAATTATGATAGTTTTAGTGTTAGGTTGGTTATTGTTGCAAAGACACAGAAATGAGACATTTGCAGCCATGAATTCACCCAGATCTTTACATAGGGAAAAAAACGCCATCACTGAGAAATTAAATTTGAATTGTTGAGATTTTGTATATTTCCATGTATTTCGTCACTCACGACCCAGGTTTCGCCTTTCGGCATCTTCAGGCATTCGAGTACACGAATGAACTCAAATTGACAGACATGTATATAAACGTTAGACACTGTTTACTGTCTTTTTACACAGTAAACAGTTTACATCACTTATATACAAGATAAAACACGACAAATCTTATCATTAAGTCTAGGAACTAAAATAGCATCTGGATTGATCACAACAAATGCATTATGGGTGGAATGAAAGGGTTTTTAAATGCAGTTCGAAGGACTACCTACTCATTCCAAACTAATGGGCTCTGTCAGGGTGACCATGGACCGATGTATTAATATGGGAAATTCATTATTTTGATTGTTAATTTATGTTTATTTTTTTACGAACTCATCTCTCGTTATTGAAATTCCATCAAGCACCTTCAGTCGATGTCTTAAATTAGTCTGAGAAATTATTTTTTGTAAAGAATTAATTCCACTCGCGTGATGTTTACTTTGCAAAGATACCTTCAACACACCTCGCAAGTTTCAATATTCCGATGCATTTCACTCGGTCTGTCGCACAAACAAAAAGAAATGTGTAGCAAACAAAAATAGCTTTAAATTGTGTGTATTTTACTATTTTCAATGGATTCGGCGCTAATTTTACATAAAACAAATGTTTTTTGATAATATCGCAACTGTCCTTATCTGGTTACAGTCATTTGACTCAAATCATATTATTTTATTTTGATAAATAATTTTTAAAGATTTTTGTAGAAATAGCCAAATTTCCTCGTTTACTTTGGTACTAAATTTATTTTATTGATTTGTTTTGCAGAGAGGCCTAAGAAAAAGACAGCTATAAGCAAGAGCAAACATTTCAGTAAACCCACAAAGCTGAAAGTTAATAAATCCACAGGTTTGTAGCAATTTTATATACATATCAATAAAACAGTAACGATTGTAACATGACATATTTTTCTTATAGTCTCGTGCATAGTTGGTAATGATAATGTGATGTCACTCTTTCAGTATCGAAGGAAAAAAAGAACAAGTCTCTGACTGTAGCTCAAGCTCACAAAGAACCGGATGCGTCCAGTGGTTTGTTTATTGTTTTTTTAACAATCATTTGCTCCATGCAGAGCTCCATTTAACTCTGATTGCTCCCAATGTGAGCGTATCTCAATAGAAGTTTGACAAAAAGTGCTCTAAGTCCCTCAATCTTTCTTTTTCGGAGAGAAAGATAAGACAAGGAAAAGACTAGCTGTTTACCAATTACATTTAACACAGAAAATTACAATTTGTAACATAGCTGTTGTATAATTTGTCACATTATTTGTTTATTTATAAATATCTGATGCCCTTTTTAGTTCAATAATAACATCAACCGCTATTTTTAGATTTACAGCAAGAAGCAACCGGAATCGAGGTTGACAGTCAAATGTCTGATGATTTTCTAAATTTTTCATTTTTGGATACATTGTCAAGAAGTAAGTGCTTATTCTCAAATATATGAGTACCTTGGTATCAAAGTCGGACAAACGCCACATCCCATGAAAGTCATGTTTTTATTGATCGTGGTAGTGCAAGTGATGATCTTTTCAAAAATTCATTAAAAATATCGGGATCCAACGGTTTTATATATATGTTTGAGTTTAAAGTTCGTAAATAGTTTCAAAAGCGGACACTAAACATTCATTTTTGCGAAATCAGTAGACATATGTCCACTGATTTCGATCCACACATTGACCAATCACAGAGCTAGAATTTACTTTAAAGTGTCATGGCTGCCGGGCTTGGTGAAGTGTGGTATATATATGAAATGAAAAATCACCTCTGCTGTACATTTTCTTAAATGGCTTATGTCCGTCTTTGATACCAATGTACATAAATATAACCAAACAAACTGATACATTCTGTCTTTTCTTTTTAGTATTATGTATATGAGAGAGAAAACAATTATTATAAATTTAAGACATCGACTGAGGGTACTTGATGGAATGTCAATATAAAATTTAAATTGTTGAGATTTAGTCGTTAGTGACGAAATACATGGAAATGTACAAAATCTCAACAATTCATATTATTATAAAGTATGTTTTGCAAAAAAAGGATTGTAGTAATCCAACAGCTCAATCAACCCAATACAGAGGCTGTAAGCCATGGTCATATTCTGCCATTGCTGCTTTATAGTTGCTAATCATTGTACTTCACACAAGTTCAGGATATACTCAGATTTCAAAATAGATGCTTTTGGCTAATATTTGGACTGAAAACTATAAGCTATGCTTAAAAAATAACTAAAAGGCAGCGATGAACCCGATGTCAACCATCTTGGAGGCGTTGTATTGTTGCATTGAATCTGTGATTTGGCATTTGACTTTATCTTCATAGAGTAAAAAACGTTTCTTAGCGGTTGCTTTGATTCAATATATTTATATAATAAAGTGATTGTTAATATTTTTATAGGTTTACGGCGTAAAATTAAAGAAGATGAGAAAACTTCTCCAGCCCCAGGTACAAAATTCATAAATTAAAACACCTGATCGATCAGAATTGTATATTCAAATATCGGAACCTTTATTCTTTATATATATTTTCAGACCAACAAAAAGCTACGACTCCTGATGTTGTGAATCCTGGAAAACCTATCTGGTCATCTGAACCGAAAAATTCATCGCCATCGTTTGGTAAGATACATCTTATACATAATAGCCCAGACTGCTCTATGAACGTTTTTTTATTATCACATATCTCATGTAGGTATGAAATTTTATCATGACGTAAGCGTTAGCAGGTGTGAAAAATGCACAAAAAGTTCCGACGTACTAGTTACTTTAGACATTCAGTATTTCAATTTCAATACCGTCATCTATGTGTGGTTATACTAGTTTAGAAATATTATAATGAAAATATATCAACAATTATTTTTTGTTTTCCATACCACTTTTCAAAATATGACCTTTTATGTTAATAATATATATATATCTGTGTCATTTAATAAATAACCTCCTCGAATCACCCTCTACCCACACTAGTCAACGCTGTATCTATCACCACTCGCTCTGGAATGACAGGTTATACTGGACATATACTCTAACGCAGCAGTGTTTAAAGTTCTTTTAAATAGTTGCCAGAAGTGCTGGTGCCTCAAGGTCAATTAAACAAGACCCGGTGGCTATGCTTGCTTGAAAAAATATTATTGTAAAAAAATTGTAAAGCACAGTTTACTGAAAAAATAATCCATTTCATCGTACAGAAATGGTTTGATTTGTTAGCTCAGTCTGATGGTCTCAAATACTATACAGTGGGTAATCGGCTCTCGACATAATCGTCCAAGGCGATATTCGCTACCCGAATTGTCTGTTAACCGATCATCGATTCACATTAGATTTTTATGTAAATTTGATAAATTCCTTCTGGAGATTCAAATTTTTTTGTTGTATATAATTTCTTACTAGCCATATTTATATACAATAACAATCCATACGGTCTTGCATTTGCATCAATTTCCGTGGTGTTAAAGAATCTGTCCAATATCAATTGTTATTATCTCTTCTACAAGATTTTTCGGAAGTGATTAATTGCATAGTGATCCCAAATCTATTTACCTCAACCTACTCTATGGTGTTTGTTATCTGAAAACGTGTTTATTGCCCGAATATAAAAAGTCTTTTGTTAAAGAGTTCGTTAACTGATTGTCTACTGTAGTGAGCTTATTTTTATTACAATTGCTATATTAACCTACCCTTAAAATGACAAAGTTTACAACATAGACCACACGATTTGTGTCACATAATACAAAAAAAACAGGTTTTTGTACATCTTGTAATTGTTTCTTTGATTTACATAATTATTTTCCATATTGTTCACAGAAGCTGTGAAAAAGCAACTTCCAATATTGAACATAAATCTCAACTCACTTGAGAAAGCCCACCTGCCTTTTATTATACAGAGTCTCAAAGAGATATCACAATGTAAGTGTATAGTATTATCAACATTACTTGGCCAAAAAAGTTTAGTGACAAAATATATTTTAAAAAATAAAACACAATTTGTTTGTACTACTTCCACATATTTATAATGATCAGGACCGGTTTCGCTCATCACGAGCATTATCAACTGATCCGATAGCTCAATATGTGGAAGTAGTACAAACAAATTGTGTTTTATTTTTTAAAATATAATGTCTTTCCACCAAGAATTGACAGTTAACACCTTAAAAGCAAAATATATTTCCTGTCTGAAAAATCTAAGAATAATCATGAAGCCTAAATGTCACAAGTATTGAAATCCTTTTAATTTATTTCCTCGCAATTATGCTACTAACTGTGAGAGAAGTTTTTCGAAAATGAAATTAATAAAAAAACAATTTAATATCGACAGTGAGCAATTTTCGATTAAAAAATACTTTCAGTAGCACAGCAAATCGCAGATAAAATTAATTTTGATAATGTTGCTAACGATTTTGCTGAGAATAAAGCGAGGAAAAATGTTTTTTTTTTTAATGTTGTTTTAGTAAAATCTATTGAGTATCGTGTTTCAAATCGATTCACAATTTTTGTGTAGAATATATACCTATTAATGCATTGTACATCGATGTTTTAATATTTCCATATTAATAATAAATATAAAATTTATTTAAATGACTAGACTTTTTGACATATTTGAAAAACAAACCTACGAGACTACAAATTTAATGTTAAATATAACATTTGTAAATGATAGGATTGTAATAATGTAGTACATATTTTTCAAGAAATTGTATTTTTACATAAAAAAATGTGCCTGCCCCGCAATCTTTTGCGTCTCATTTTTAATAAAAAAAGAGTAGGTAATTTCAAAAATAGAGTTACCCCAATACTATTGTCAATATAAAATCAACATTTTTGGATAAAAATTATTAATATTAAACTTAAAAAAAAATATAGTATGTTTTTCAAGAAATTATATTTATTCTTCATACAACTTTTCTGCCTGCGGCACAATGTTTACCATCGTGATAATTACAAAAAATTTTAGGAGAAAAGGTGGGAGGGGCGGTAAATTTAAAGACCATCCCGGACAGCACAAACCCTAGCTACGTCACTGGTCACAGTAGTGAAAATGTTGACCTCACTTTGAGTAAATTACTGTACTGAAAGAAAAAAAACGTCTTTTTTTCTAGACTCGAAAGGGAGCCAAATTCGATTCCAGCTTGCAAACCAGCCACACGAAGAAACAATCGAAACAATAGTGCCAACAGCGCAGCAGCAATTGACAGGTGATTTTACAAAGTTACATTAAAATATTTCATTACGTTAAGGCTTTGGGATGATTCCGTGTTTTGATTGGTGGTAATCAGCCCATGTTTCTAAACCATTGCTGATGTTGCTACCGATTTCGAAATCTGCAATATTGCTTACACATTTATACTGCCTCGGTACAGATCAAGCTTGGTAGCTCCATATTAAAAAAAAAGTGATTTTTTCTATGGATTCAGTGATTTCTTCATGGAAATTAAGAATTTTGATAACAGATAAATATTGACAACTTAGAAAATATGCTGCTCAACCTGTACATTTTTTGAGAGGGTGCGGATATAAGCATGGGGCTAAGAAAGGACTAGCAGTTAGCAAATCGCTCTTGCTTGTTTTTACGGATGTAAGGGGATTTCCTTGTCTTTTGAACACAAATCTAAACATCGATTAAAACAATCAATTTATTAAATTGTCGGTACAGGGATTACAACGCGCTAAGAATGAAAACAATGATGACAAATGCTCAAAAGCGTTGATTATTCGACTACAGAACTGGCACTGAGTTTACCATGTGAATTTTTGTGGAAATATTTTTACATAGAATTTTTTCATCCTGTAAAAATATTTGCAATTTTCCAGTATAATTAGTGTTGACCATTGGCTGCAGGACTGGTTATTTGCAAATGCTCTGTTATGTTTACTTTCAGAACCCAAAAAGGAGGAAATCGTGAATCGTGAAGTTGAACAATCCAAGTGTGTTGAACATAAACGCACTTGTGTCATCACAAAACAAACACAATTATGTTTGTATATACCATTCGATATTTTTAATTTATAAACCTGTTATTGATTTTCATTTCATCATTTGATATTTTTACTCAGGTACCCAAAAGAATAAAATAAGATATCGCGTGGAGAATCGAGATTATGTTGACCCTGCTCATTCAATTCATCCTTCTCTGCAACACTTCTCGACAGGTAATAATCATTCTTACCTAATCTGCTGACACGATTTTAATATCAATTTATCGGAGTTACTCTGTATCATAATCAGTAATTTTATTATTAATTGGGCCTTATTTCAAGAAATACATATAACATATTAACAGTTGTGTGAATTTGAAATTTTGTTATTTTTTTTTTCAGGAGAACAAATGAAAGATGTCAAATGTGTGACTAGAATCCCAAATCAATCTTCGAACGAGCATGTGGCAACAGGTATGCATCGATGTAATGTGCAGTTATAAATGAAACGCTGTGTTTTTCTTATGATAAACATCTTTATTATTTTACAGACCAACAAAGCAAAAATATGATATTTAAAATTGACAGCCAAAATTCAGTTGATCGTAAAAGGGCTCCTCGCATATCGACAGGTAAATAAATAATGTTTTTTCTATAACATTTTTCATATTTTTGTCAGTAACTCAACTTCTCTTCGAAAAGGGCAAGGGCGGATGAATGGGGTTAGAATTTGTTATCAATGCGCTCTGTTTTCAGAATAATGGAATAGGTTCCATAGATCAATTAATAATATTATGAGATATAAACCTGTGGTCCTGCAACAGCGTAGACAAAAGCCTGTCTATATGAATGACCGGATTTGGCGGTTGCTTTATAGAAATTCATTTACTATTTAAAATCAAAGTTGAAAACTTATCATATTGTGTTGTTGAGTATAAAGTTCAAAAAATATCCTTACAATACGGCAAGCATCCCTGTGATGTTCTACAATCTTCCTACGTCTTCAATTGTCTAAAAACCACACTTAAAACCTTAGGCATCGTTTTTTCACTTCCTCAAAGTGAAACATGGATTATAATGGTAAGATCTGTACTCTAGCAATTAGGCGGGAGTTAATCGACAAATATTTTTTACTAAAAATAGTAGATATATGAAATATATGTATACGATAAACGAAATAGAAAAACATTATTCAGGAACCCAACAGCCAGTCATATTTATATTGGTCATTAATCTTTTACAGAATTGCTAAGACGAATTGTCGAATATCAGAATGAACTCATGAGATCTAAATCCTCGGAAGTCAGTCCTCACAATTCACATGCTTTGCCAGGTAAATAAATTGAATCATTTTTTAATCAGGTCATTATAAATGTCGCAAAGATGACATAGACATTCAAAATTGAACTGAATTGAACATTTTTATCCTTTTCAGTTAATAATGACCGAAAATTGACGGTTCAACAAAATGGTCAACACTGTTCTAATCCCTTTTTTCCATTTAACACGAAACCATCAGGTACACCTTTTTTTATACTGCATTATTTTTCAATAATTTTCTGTTTGTAACAAATAATAATATATCTGACTATGTTTAATTTTTTTTTCAGAAAAAACTCTACAATCTGGAATGTTAGCCAATAATTCATCAGGTAATGCTCATTCGTTTTTGTTTTATTATGATCTTATGGGGCATCTAAAAACAAAAAATCACTTTGCAATGCTAGTATAGTATTACCGACATTACTTGGCCGCCGCCAAATTTCGAACTAGAATTTGTCAGTCTAGAATAAATTTCCCCAATAGCCATTAAATATCTTTTGAAAATCCATGTCTATTTTTAATAACCGTCGCTAAAATATTAGTTTAAGGAATTTATTGAAATTTTCATTCTCGTTGAGTATGGCAGCATTCCTAACGCAAGTCACTCTCACTGTCACTCGCGGCCATGTTAAATTGATATATCTATTATAAATGATATATTTTTTTTTACGCTGAATTATTTGTTTTCTTGATATTCTGGCGTGTTCTGCGCATGTTTGTATGGACAAGCAAGGCATGTTCTCACAAAGGTTCGGTAATTTGCCTTATAAGCCACCTAATCAGTGGGGTTCGATGGACGGCTGGATAGACTTGCAAAGGTCTTCGCTTTCCTCATGCATTAAATGACAATCCAATAGGATGTGTTGAACACTCGGTTCATAACGCCACAGTTATGTTTATCTACCTTTTCGCTCTACTTGCATTTTTTTTGCTTTTGTTGAAAAAGTGCACTGTGATTCTTCTTACCCTTCATACCATTGACCACAGAAAACTTGATACATATAATATTATATCTTAGGTAAAAGTATTCCAAAATTAATAATAAAGTTACAGCAACAAATTTTGGCTGCTCTAATTTTGCTTCTTGTGTGTGGCTCCTATGTCGCAAATCAATATGTGCACTAATTATTTTTCCTTTTATTTTTTTTGTAGAATACTCTAAGCTTCCGCACGAGCCACTAGTCCAAACTGAATGCCAGTATAAACCTCATTCAACATATAATGACTCCGCACCAGGTGAAAACATCAATTTTACTAGATATTCAGGATAATATATCCTAAGAAATGCTACATGCTATTATTATAGAAATAAATATCCTACATGTCCACGGTGTCCTACAGCTTAAGAACCACTGGTCTAGGCTAACTAAAAGCTACAGTGCCAATTTATCTGGGAAAGCTTTCCTGTATCATATGAAATAATGACTCAAACGGTTAATTAACCTATATGTATTACAGTTAAAAGGACAATGCTTAATTATATGTATTTCTTACTTTTTCCAGTTTTTCCGGAAACATTTGAAAATGAAGTTGTAATAGAATGCTCAAGTCCTATAACGGTATCCACCAGCAGAAGAGATGCAGATGATCAGTCACATTACTCACAACCGGGTATAATTAATCATCATGTATTATATACCTCACGAATGCAGATTCGTTATATTATATTTTTTGTTTCATTGAATTTTTGTCCATGGATTTTCTCTGTTTAATTACACGTTTATGTATTTATTTTTCCTATTTTAGAATTGTCGGAAAAGAGTTCTGCATCTAACCTTGAAGACAAGAATTACTCTAAGCTCACACCTAAGAAGCGATGGGAACATGAATGGAAAGATGTGTTTCCAGGTATAAGCAAATCTATTTTTCTTGATACTAGGTACCGTAATATGGGGTGACAGGCCCAGAATTGAAAATATAATCACTGGAATCGTTATATATCTGTTTTCTTGTCGTTTAAAATGTGTTGCCCAATGACACGTCTTGATTAAAGTTTTTCAAACATCTCAAATAATATGAACACAAATATCGCTGTTACATTTCCTGTTTACACATTTGTTTGCCAATACGTTTGAAATTTTGGACCAGTGTTTAATTAAAACTGGGTTTTGTTGATAATATATTGTACTACAAATAGAAACGAGGCATAGGATTGTTTTCATTATTTTTCTTTTAAAACTGTTTAAAAACGTTTTCAATCAGACGGTCCTTTGCAAAGTAATTTTTTATTATGTACCTATATTTATTGTTAGTACTGTAACTTCAAGTAGTAGCATTCAAGGGCTTCAAATCATAAAGCTACACATGCATCTGGACATTCAGTGTCTAGAGCAGTCTAGCTAGAGCAGTGTTCCGAGCGTCCGCACCTGGTTATTGGAAACTTTTTGAGACACTCATATCAGTTAAAACTAGTCGACCTTGGATGCAGTTGAGCTGCAGAGTAATAAAGTTATCACCGCTTTTTTTTTTTTCCCATGTCCGCTCCCAATGTGGAGCATATGGTCTCCTAATGGAGGTATCTTGACAGAATTTTTTCTGCGAGAACTGCTTGTCACTCAGTTGCTCAACCTCTCTATTCTTTTTCGAAGAGAGTAGGGATAGAAGGATAGGACTATGACAGGACTAGTGGTTAGCTAATCGCTCTCGTTACGCCCCGTGAGGATGGGATTGGTGGGAGGGAGGACTCAGACTACGAACAGAAATCAATAAATCGATTGAAAGATCAATCTATGAAAACCGTCCGCACCGGGAATTGAACCCGAGACATCCGTAACCGTAGCCAGCGACGAAACCAACTGCGCCACGGACGCCGACAACCACCACCTTTTTTAAAGTCCGAAATATTTTTTTTATTATTATTTGGACTATCGCTGAAATATTTTGTAGGTATTATAAAGTTATATTTATTGCATGGTAATATATTTAATATGTAACAAAAAAAACATTTCTGTTTATAATACTGTCTAATAATTTCGGCTTCGTGGCGCAGTTGGTAACGTAGTCGGCTATTTTTTTCGGGTTCAAGTCCCGGTACGGGCAGTTTCATAAAGCGATAAGCTAATCACTAGTCCTTTCCTAACCCTATCCTTATATCCCTGCTCTCTTCGAAAAAAGAGAGGTTGAGGTTGAGTAACAAGCAGTTATCATAGAAAAATTCTGTTGGGATACCTCCATTAGGAGGCAATATGCTCCACGTTGTGAGCATATTGCCGGAGCATATTGAGCGGACATGGAGCGGCATTTTTCGATATAGGTGACATTAATTGATCAGTTTTATTACGAAACACCGTTAGGAGAACATCCAAACTTGTTTTCGCGTAATTGTCGGTTGGTCATATTCTTTCCATGACCTATTGTCAATTTCCTGCGAATCAGCCCCGCCGCAGCTCGTATTTTGGTCATATTTCCCCCATTGCGAATGTGTTAAAAAGGAAAAATTTCGAATTAAAAAAAAAACTTACATTAAAAAATTATTTATTTACATTACATAAATTCATTCCAAGTAGTGTTTAGATTTTCATTCGAAACTATAACCGTAGCGTGTCATATTTTTCATCACCTGCTGTGTGACGGTGACTTCTGAGCCATGTCTTAACGAATGGTGTGGAATCCCATGAAGTCAGTGGCAAACCTATCAAATTAATGGTCATTGAGTCTGATATATGTCGAATACTTAAATTTACCCTTCTTTCTGAACAAATAGTATTCATTAACGAAGATCCTCCTTCCGCCTCTGCAGAGCTTATTGCAATTGTTTTAATAATATTTTTAGCTTTTCTGACCGTTTTCAGGAAGTTCATCGCGATTATCTCTTAAAATATTATCTATATAATCTCTGAAATCATTCACATGAACTTCATAATTTTACTTAGAATTCAAATATTAACGGCCGCAGGTTATTACTTTATCCATATCGGATCAAGTATTGTGCATCGTGTAAAAATTCGATCTCGGAATTACGGTAACTAAAAAAAATCCGTATTTTAAAAACCAGGTCTCCGAACCAAAATTATTTTAGCAACCTGCTCGACAGAGGTGGTGCAAACCCATAGCAGCACAGCACTGGGTACGGTGCTCACGGACTTGAATCCCATTATTGTCAGTTTCATAAATTGATATTTCAAACGATGCCTGAAATTTCTTCCCACCCATCCGATCCTAAAAATGAAGTGTAGGGGCATTGTCCAGCTAATCACTAGTCCTGCTCTAACTTTATCTTTACGCTCTTCGAAAAAAGGAAGATACAAAGCAGTTACTGTAGAAAAACTCCTTTTAATAATGATTATATAATCAAAATTTTAAGCCTGTAAAAGGTAATAAACCATGCAACACATGGCTGCAACCGCTGTTCTATGGTACTGGTCAGAACGCTAATGCTTCTGTTTAATATCTTCCTTCTTCTACAATTATAATACTTTGATGTTTTTCATAAGTGACAAGAAAAAAAATCGATGTCCGATGGATGAATCCAAAATCCATCAAACCCACTGCTATCTGTATGGAGTCCCTGATTCACCCAGCAGGTAAAGTGAATCGTGTTTTTATTCTTCATGATTTCGATCTGATGCTTAGAGAATTGTTTTTATTTTTATTGCTATTTCTTTTAGAATCCAAAGAGAAGAAAATCACTATTCGAAGAAAGAGTCTTAGTTCATTTAAGGCGGAAAAATCGATTCGCATGGACAAATCAAGGAACGATTCACCTGGTATTAATGATTAAAAATATTTGTAATTTTAAGTAACTTTTTTAAGTTCTATTTGAAATGATTATTTACTAACTATCAAATCAGAAATAACCAAACTTTTTAAAGCCAATTTTCACAATGAAACTGTGAGAAGTTTCATGATAACCTTTGTTATACTCAATGTAA